>JAKIMF020000004.1:307500-1547981 GCA_022605425.2 Hamiltosporidium tvaerminnensis | reverse complement strand
AAGACTTAAATAAGATTTGTATAAAATTTCATACTTTACTAGAAAATCTACAAATAAGGTAGGTTATCTTATAAATATTTAATTAAGTTCAGAGAATTTACACTAGAAAGTAAGTTGTTTCTAGTGTGAAGTATGTATGTCTTTCTATATTCTTATTTTTTGATTGATTATATCTTTGAAAATTACCATTTAAAAAATAAAATAAGTTTTTTTAAGAATATTACATTTTAATATAAGCAGAAAGGTAGCGAGAATGTCTCTTTATAGGAAAAATATTATGTCTATGAAGATTTACTAAGTTTTATAATCTTTTATGACCTTAATTGAAAAAAAAAAAACGAGTTAAAAGAACATATTTTTATGCTAAGAATACTGTATATTCATAAGTATTTTATATAGTTAAAAAATCTTTGTTTACAACAAAAATTATTCTATTTTAATGTGATATTTATTTTTTATTTTTTATGTCTGTTTGACAATATTGCTTAGATGTATGGGAACGCTTCTAAAATTACTAAATATTGAGTTAAAAAACATACATACTAATTAGAGTTTTAAAATTAAAACTTGCAGTATTTATTGTAAATTTTTGTGTGTATTTTTTTTGATTTTTTTAAGTATATTCTCTGACTAGTCTTCGTATTAACATTTCAAAAATTGTAAAAAAAATAAATTCTAAAATAAATAAGATCTAATGTCTTAAAATGTCTGCAACTACAAAGCCGAATTTATAATAACCTATTAAGTTACTTAGGCCTAAACTATAATATTTATTCTTACTAAGATTTATTAATAATCTTTTTTCATTAGTTTCAAGTTTTTCTGTCTATAATGCATGAAGCAACTTAAAAAATTGAAGCAATCAAGTTTTATAAATAAAAGATTAGATATATAAAGTTACTAAATTGCAACAAATTCTCGGATAAAAACATAATGAGTCTATATATTTTTAAATTAAGTCATGTTTTCTATTAAATTTTTTTATTATTTTTTTTCAAATTTATTTAATTCATTTTACTATAGTGGTATTGACGATCAAAAAATATGAAAAATATTGCAACCGAAATATATTTTATTTTTTTAAAAAATTTCTGCAAACACTACTTATAGGTGTGCAATAATATTTTTTGTCTCCTTTAGTTTTATATTTGGAATTTTTTTCAATATTTTTTATTACCTAAATTTTTCAATATTTTCATTATATTTTTCTATAGTAAATTAACGATTTAAAAATGTTGAAAAAAACGATTTTAAAAAATATTTGTTTAATTCGAAGGAAATTTTCTTAAAATATATCAAATGCTTGGTTTTTAATATTATTTTATATTTTGTAATAAAATTTGATCCTTTTTTCTATTAATTTTTGTTACCTAATTTAGTCTGATTTTGTTCGGTATATTTTCTATATAATATATGAAACGATCTAAAAATTTGTAAAACTGTGGTTAAAAAAAATATTGGCTCAGTACTTTAAAAATAATTTTAATATTACGAATGATATTTTGTTGAGTCGATAGTTCTATTTGTATAAAATTTGATTATGTTTTTTGTAATCTTTAAATACCTATGTTTTTAAATTCGTGCAATTCATTTTACTATAGTAGTATTGACAATTCCAAATCTATGAAAACTAAGACAAGAAAATATTATGTTCTAATACTTTAAACCCACTAAAGATATAACAATTTATCTTATAATAACTATATAAATGTATTTGAAATAAAATTTTATCCGGTTTTCTTTCGAATATTGGAACTTTATTTTTTTCGATTGAGCTCGATATATTTTCTATATAGTATATGAAACGATCGAAAATTAGAACAAAAAAAAATTAAAAGAAATCAAAAGAAATGTTGGTTTTAATCCTTAAAGATACTTTTAGCACTAGCAATTATATTTTAATGAGTCAAGAGGTTTATTTTATTTAAATTTGTCTATGTTTTAGTTTATTTTTAAATACCTACTTTTTTAGATTTTAGTTGATCTAGTTTCCATATAATCGATGTAAGATTTTAAAGTACTACAAAAAAATTATACTGAAAAAATATTTGATTAAAATACTAAAAAAAGCAGGAAAAGTTTCAGATATTTATTATATAATTTTATGTTTTGATTTATAATAAAATTGGCTTATTTTTTGTGTGAATTTATACTACCAATTTTTTTTCTTTTTTTTAAAATAGTTTCCGTATATAGTATAGACAATTTAAAAATAAACGGAAATTTAATTTTTACAAAAAATTTGTTTCTTTGCTTGAAAAACATTAAAATATATTAAATAGTTCATAAATACTATAATTTTATGATGTTTAATGTGAACTTTATTACTTTTATTTTCCTATCTTGCTCGAAATCTTTTCTTGTATACTTTATAAAATAATTCCAAAATACGTAAGAAAATAAATTTAAAAAAATAGTTTTTAATTTTAAACTACTTACAAATACTAAATATGACTTTAAAATAAAACATTAACATTGTTCAATATAAAATTCGTTTATTGTTTCTTATAAATTTTTCATACATATTTTTTTTCAAATTTATTCAATATAGTTTACTATAGTGGTATGAAAGATCCTGAAATCTGTAAAAAAAAAGTCAAAAAGAAATATGATTAAATGTTTAAAATTTATTTTATAGTACAAATGAGTTTATAAATTTAAATGGATTATCTAATATAAAATTTAGGCTAGTAAAAGTAAATTTTTCTAAATCTATTTTTTTAAATTTTATTCAATACAGTTTACCATAGTAGTTTGAACGAATTGAAAATTGTACGAAAATGGATTAAATATATATATGTTTTTAAAAGATTAAAAGCAATGAAAATATATCAAATCTTCATAATAGAATCTATTAAAATGTTTACAACAATCTTTCTTGATTCGCTTGTGGTTTTTCTAAATCTATTTTTTTTTACTTTTATTTGATTTGGTCTATATAGTCGTATAGACGTTTATAAAATTTTGAGAAAATAGATTTAGAAAAATATATGTTTTATTAAATAAGAAATGCTAAAAGCATATTGGATTTGAGGCAACTAATTTTATTTTATGCTTGACAATAAAATCTGTTCATATTTTGTATTAATTTTATTTTATTTTTACTTTGTTCAATATATTTTGCATATAATACATGAAACACTTTGAAAATGATTAAAAAATTCAACTCAAAAGATATATAATCTAATGTTTCAAAATTTCTGTAGTGCTTCAGATTAGTTTATGATAATATAACATATTCTGTTTATAATTGTATCTGTTTATATTTTGGAAAAGTATCATTACCACTTTATTCTATTTTCTTCAATATATTTTCTATATATTGTATTAAGCAATCAAAAAACTTTAGCAAGATGATCTAAAAAAATATTCGAATTTTACTTAAAAAATTCTTAAGATACTAACAGAATGTTTCATAATAAAACCAATGCGTTTCTTTTTTTTACAACTAGGTGATGTTTTCGGCAATCTTATTACCTAATTTTTTCGATTTTGTTAGATATATTTTCTATTATATCAGTATAAGAGATTCAAAAAAAATGAAATTCATAAGAAATAAGATTAACTTATTAAAAATATTATAAATATTTGAATTGGTTTATAATGAATCTATAAGATTGTTTAATATTTAATTAAGCTATTTTTATCATAAAATTCTGTTTCTTTATTTTTTTAGATTTGTTCAATCTGGATTACTATACTGCAATGAAAGATCCAAAAAAAATGAAAAAAATTTAATCTGAAAAAATACATTAAGTTTGATATTAAGGAATGATATAATAAAAATATCTAGTTTATATTTTTTTTATTTGATTTGCCTTTGAATTTAATTATTTTTATTGTAATTTAATACCTATTTTTTTTAAATTTGTTTAATATATTTTGTATATACTGTATGAAACGATAAGAAAGTAATGAAAAAATTCTTTTAAAATATATAAGATTTTATATAAAAAAACTTCTTGAATACTAAGAGTAATTTAACAATAGTTAATAATGTTTCAGAAATAAAAATTACTTATATTTCTTTTTAAATTTTTCCTAGATTTTGTTTGGTATAGCTTCATTATATATATCAGTAACAATCCAATCTTTTTAAGTATCCATATAATGAACACCCTTTATTTAGTAAAATATATCCGTATAATTAACACCCTTATTTTGTTTATTATTGTCTTATTACTAACACCCTTTTAAATTTTAGATATTTATTCTTATCAATAACACCCTGTTATTTATTCGTATAAATATCTATTATACTTAGACCCTTTTGTATAGATTTAACCCTATTTATATGGTAAGGCCTTTCTATATATATCCTTTGAAATTCTATTTTCAATAAAACCCTGCTATCTCATCAACCAATCACTTTATTTACAAACAGCCTGTTATTTATATTGAAATATTTCTTGTTTACTAACATTTTGTTATTTATTCCTATAAATTCTAAGATCCAGTAAAACACCCTTCTAGCGCAAATTATAAGTCTCCTTATTAACACCCTGTTATTTATTTTATAAATGCCTAGATTTGTAACACCCTTTTATATACTGCTTTAAATATTAATATTAACACCCTGTTATTTATTGTATTAATGCCTTTATTATTAACACCCTTTTACATACTGTTTTAAATATGTATTATTAACACCCTACTATTCTCTATTTTGAGCATCACTATAAATAACTCCTAATTTATTTATTTTTTACTAACACCCTTTTATTTTTCATTTCGTTTTTTATTTTCTTAAATCCCTATTATCCTTTCCTATAAATTTTATAATTATTAACACCCTCTTATATATCTGAAGATATGTAATAAATTAACACCCCGTTATCTATTTTCTGAAGCACATTTACTAACACCCTGTTATATTTTAATAGGAATATTATATAAATTAACACCCCTTTATTTATGTATATAAATAGCTTTATATTAACACCCTAATTATATATCTATCTTTATAATAACAACCCTTTGTTTATCTATATAAAATGCTTTATTATTAACACGCTAACCTTATATCTATCTTTATAATAACCCTAACCCTTTATTTATGTATATAAATAGCTATACTACTAAGACTCTTTAAAGTATAACCTTAATATAAATAACACCCTTATAATTACTATCTTAATCACTAACACCGTAATAACACTTTTATAACATTAACACCCCGTTATTGATACAGCATATATTAACACCCTTTATCCACTACCATATGTCTAACACCCTTTATCTACTACCATGTATATTAACACCCTTTTATACATCTGTCATAGAAATACTACCCTTTATCTAATATAAATAGTATTAAAACCCTGTTTGTTATGTTTTTCAATAATAAACTTTTTTAGTTACTTCGTGATTAACACCCTTTTATACATATGTCTTGAAAAAAACACCCTTTATTAAATACAATTGTGATTATCACCCTTTCTTTATCACAATTGTGATTAACACCCTTTTATACATATGTCTATAAAATAACACCCTTTATTAGTTACAATTGTGATTATCACCCTTTCTTTATTACAATTGTGATTAACACCATTTTATACACCCATATTAAATTAAAACCCTTATAATTTCTTGCTTTATCACTAACACCTTGTTGTTTACACACCCAATCAATACTACCCTTATAACTTACACCCTTTAATTGTTTTCCTAAATTTATTTCCTTTAAATCCCTTCTTGTCTTATTATCTCTAAAATCAATGATAAGCAGATACTTTTTTTATATAAATAGATTAGAAAGTATGATTGCTTAAAAACATTAAGTCTTCATTTGAAATACTTTGTTACAATTAATTTTAAATACAATTCATTTTTGATATTTAAAATATATATGGTAGCATTGTTCATATATATGCTTTATTGAATAGTAATTACATATATCTTCATTTTAAAATAATAAATTCTAGCATATTATTTATAGATTTGCTAATATTTATTGATTTTAGGAAAACTATTTTTCTAAAAATAATAAATAGTTTGTAAGAGAAGTGGAATTCTCAGTACTGCTGTTTTGCACATTATAATTATTTAAATAAATTCAATTACGTTAATTATATCTAATTCTTTATTTTATTTTTTCTATTACATTTTCATTTTATTTTAAATCACTTATATGTAATTTTAATTTTATTCGGTTTTTAAAGCTAAGAATTTATTATAAACAATCATTTAAAGAGTTGTTAATCTCAGTCAACAATATATAAAAAGAAAAGTGAATATTTTATATTTCAAGTTCTTAAATTTGATTTTTTTTTTGTAAAACAGAAAAAAATAAATTAAAAGCTTTTTTATTGTAATATGACGTTATTCTTTATTTAATAAGTTGTAATAATTGTTTAAGTTCATATAAGTAAGATTTGTCTAAATATTAAGCATTTTAACAAATTGAGAGATTATTCAGGATAGTGTATATTAAAAAATTATATAAATCAGATCTCTAAATCAAATAAAGAGATTAAGTCCAATCTAACGATCAATAATAATTTTTAAAATGAAATTTGTTAAAGGCTGAATGACATACAAAAAATTATTTCTTCAATTTTCTTTAGTATATATTAGTGATAAGGCTTTCATTAACAATCAAATATTTAAATTCATTAAAAAGCAACTCATTGTTAATCTAAAAAAATAAAATGTCAGTTGAATAATTTAAAAAAAAATAACGAATTTAAAAATATATAAGAAATATCAAGGTTGAGGCATAAATAAAACCAAATTGATTAATAAATTAATATATTTTAAAAAAACTTTTAAGTATTTTCACTCAATAATTTTTTTCTTTTAGTATGAAAATGCTGCTTAATTATCCTAAAATTATTTGAATTATTTGAATATTTTATGAGCAATTTTTATTCTTAAATATAATTTCTAAATATTTTTTTTGACATTTCACAAGAAAGAAAGGTAGTTTTATATATTTCAAAATACTTTTTTATACTTTTAGATGTTTTACATTCTATTTATATTTATATATCCATTACTAGGTTGAAATTCCTGTAAAAAGTTATAATAATACATTCTTCTTCATATAGATCGTTATATATTACCTTGTTTGGTTTAAAAATAGAATTAATTGTGATATTTATTCTTGAATTCAAATCATAAATAAAAAACTAATATAAATATAAAATTTTATGAAATAAAAGAAGTTTATTAGAATTTATCTTTTTCTTCGGTTGATTTAATAATTTAAAATTTTTCTATAAGATTCGTGATAAATACCTCTATATTTACGAGCTTTTTTAATATTGAATAGTAAATTCTTTAGTTAAGAAACTGATTTAATTTTTTAAAGCTTTATTATTCGTTAATTCTCTTCCCAATAATTTATCTAATATATATCTTCCCTTTTTCTTTAAATGGATAAACTTATATTTGTTAACTATCAAATAAATATTTTACGATACTAAAATTTGTATAACATAGTTTAAAGCATTATTTTTAATTTATTTGAAATGAACTATATGTTTTTCATAATTTGGTTATACTAGCAAAATTCAATAATATAAAAAATAAACTGAAACTATTTTTTTTAATTGTAGACTAAAAAGCTATGCTTTTAGAAGTTATGAAAATTAGTAAACCTACCATAAAAATCAATAGTAACTGAAAAAAATAATTAAATTAACAATATTTCTTGTATCTAATCTAGTTTGATCCACAAAATTTTTATTTCAAATCATTTTAGTTAAATTTTATAAACTAGAATTTCCCACAATTTATAAGTGTAAGAACTGCTTTTTATTATAAATTTATGTATCTCAGAACGATATCCGAGCTATATAAGAAATAAATGTAAGATTTTTTAATTTTTGTAAATTAATTCATATAATAATAGATTATTGGATAACTGAATGATTTATTGTATCACTGAAATCTTTATAATAATTCTTGAATTTAAAGATATAATTTATCCGTTTATTCAAAACTTAGAATTATGAGGCAATAAATCTTTTTATTTTGCACAAAAAAATATTCTAAATATATATTGTTGAAAAATTTGTTCAACTTAATTTTTTTAGTAAAGAATAGATTGTTTCTTAATATTTAATTAGTTGCGTAAATTTATTTACAGTAAATTAATTATCATTAAGGAAACGTTATTATCTTGATATATCAAATTTTTAATTTAGAATTTGTTTTTACTAAAGAAAATGTGCATTCAGTTCTTATATTCTATAAAAAAGCTTTTTTAAATGAATTCTTAATATAATGAGATTTTTAAACCTGTTTTCAAGTATAATAAAGTTATTTCAAATTTATATTCTTTACTACTATAAAATCTTGATTCTTACATACAATCTAGATTAATAAGTTAATTTACTATTTTTGTTTAGCAATTTCTTTTTTGGGATATTTTTACTGATGTTACAACGAATATTTTTTTTCAGAACCTTGATGCAATTTTTTGATATTTATATGTAAATGTTTGTTCTAATAAGCTTTAAACGTAAATTTATTCATTTAAACTATAATTTATGTTTTAGATGCGTATAACTCTAAATTCTACTAAAAAAAAGTAATTTTTTTTATGGCCAAATCCCCTGATAAAAATTTAAAAATAATTAAATCCTAATTTTGCTGACTAATAGTTATCTCAGAAAAATATAAAACTATGTTAATCGAGATAAAATTATTTTTACAGGAAATTTAAATTTATGGAAATTATTGCAAAATAACTCGGATTTTATTGTGTCTGAAAATACTATTTGTAAACTATAATAAAATAAATATTTTTTAGAATTAAAAACAATGCTGAATTAAGCCTATATATTAAATACTGTGTTAATATTCGTTTTAAATACTGTTATATTGAGAAAAAGGTGAATCGCATTGGGTCCTTGAAATAGTAAGTCAGAAGCTAAAATATTTTTGGTTTTATGCTTAGATTTCCATTTAAAGTGGAATTCGAAAACTTACAATACGAAAAAAAATAAAATATTTCTTTTTAAATGGCAAAATAGGATTCCTGTATTTAAAATAAACATCATTGTTCTGATACTGTATCAGAAGACTAAAATATGTTTAAAATCTTTTTCAAAATAGTTTAATATTCTTAAATCAATTTAAGGAGAACATCTACTATAGTTACATATTTTGGTTGCTTTTAATTTAATCTTATTATATTATTCGAAATATTTTTGATTTTATTGTCTCTACTAAAGTAAAATATTTAAATTAATTTATATAATTTTATTTACAGTCTAAACCTTTTACGCCGTCATTTTTATAAGATCTCAAGTATAATAGTTAGAAAAAATTAAATTTAGCATTCGAAAATTATTATACGCAATAGATCGAATTTGTTTTACATTTTAACCTGCTATTATTTGATCAGGTCGAAATGAAAAATATTATTAAAAATATGACTGAGAACCATATTATAAATTTTCTTGATATGTTTTTAGCATATTTCATTTTAGATCAACATAGTAATTTATTATCGTGTTAGAAATAATATATAAAATTGGCTTTCTATCATTTTTTTACTTTAGAAAATGTGTGCTACATTCTATGTTCTGGTTATATAGATTTTTGTATAATACATTGATATTAAGTGTTAATTCACTCCTGGTTTTTATGAAATCAATATTGAATATAGGTATTAAATTCACGAGTAAATTGGAGCTTCGTTATTTATATATAGACGTTTTGAGCATTTTTTATTTTAAGGGTCTGCGAGGTAAATGCAACACTAAACTGTTGTCTTGTAAAGAATATTGAGTTTAACCATTGGGGCTTATTTCTTTTACTTTTATTATTTATACTTTTTTTAATCTAAATGACCTATAGATGTTTTTAAAAGAGATAATACAAAATAAATGATATCCACATTACATATATACTTAATGATCCGGAAAATTTAAACTAATCAATGGTAATAATATTTAACCTCCTTAATTTAAATACAACAAACATGAAAGTATACTTCGATTTTAAATAAGCAGGGAAATAGAATTTGAAATACCGATTTAAGGAAACAGATAGTAATATGAAGAAAACAATAAAATTTACATTAATTGGCATGGATTATATTTGAAATAAATAAATTAAGTCATTTCACGTTGCTTTATTTTATATAATTATTTTTAATTTCGTCTACATTTCATACATTATTATTCTTTGTTTTAAATATTGACTTTTCCTATGTGTTTTTTTCTATTTGCGTTGTTTTATTTTGTTACATTTTAAATAGCTCTTTAATTCAGTACAAAGAGACTTTTATCCTTGGATAGATAGTTTTCTATTCATATATTTTATTGTTTCATATTATTTCTAATTAACTAGAATCGTTATAATTTAGATATTTTTGCAGTATATTTTCTAATCATTTATTCTTTTTCCTTATTCTTTAAGAAATATTTTAAAGTTTATTAAGAAGAGTCAATAAAATAATCAAGTAATATTAGAAGTGCATAAAAGCATTCTAAATGTTCTTTATATTATCTTATTCCAAAGTTAGGAATTAAAATCATTTATATTTTATGTAAATTTTTTAGCTAATTTTTTTTTCTTTCATACAATAATATTTTTATATAGTGTATTTAGAAATTTAAAATTTTGAAAATCGAATTCGAAAAAATATATGAATTATTATTTGAAATATATAGAATGGATATAAAAGATCTTGTATTAGTTTGTTCGATTTTGTAAATATTAAAATTTATCGCCGTTTTGTGCTAATTTTTGTTACCTATTTTTTTCGATTTGTTTATGTATATTTGTATTGAAGGCTTTAAAACTAAGAAAAAGTTAAGCTTATAAGAAATAGAATTTAATATTTAAAAAATCACGAGAATAGTACATAAATGTTTATAATAATATAATTGGTGATGTTTAATATTCCATTTAGCCATGTTTCCGGCATATTTTTTTTATTTTATGTTTTCGGTTTTTTTATATAGTTTGGTATATAGGTATAGACATTCTAAAATTATTTTATAACGATTTTAAAATATATAAGTTTTAGTAGATAAAAATCAATAAAAATCTCTTGGACGGAGAATATAATTTCTTTTTATAGTCTATATTAAAAGTTTAATATGTTTTGGATTTTTTTTAACCTATTTTTTTAAATTTTGTTTTATATATTATGTATATAGTGTATGAAACAATTTGGAAAAATGTAAAAAATAATTCAAACATAGTTAGATCTTAAGGTTGTAAATACATTATAATAGAATAGATATGTGAAAATAAATATAATATTTTTTTATATAGTATATCTTTATATTTTAAGAAATTTTTTTCTATTTAACTTTTTTAGATTTGGTCGATCATCTATGTATAGTCGAATAGAAGTTATAAAATTATTAAAAAATCGAGCTATAAAAATATAAGATTACATATTTAGAAATTATTGTAAATTGAGTGAATGGTCTTATAATAATTAAATAATGATGTTTACTATTTAATTTGGTCATTTTTATAAATTTTGTCATTTAATTTTTTCACTGTATTTTTTTGAAATCTTTTGTTCATAGTGTATGAAACGACTGGAAATCGGAAACAAATTGGTTCAAAAATATACAATTTAATAATTGAAAATCCCATATCTAAACGCTTTAAATTATCTAAATGTGAAAATTAATTTACTTAAATAAATTTCTTAATGTTCGGTGTTATTTATGTACATTTTTTTTCGATTTTATTCAAAGCTAGTGTCCGCCTTGAGTCGAATTGACAATACAAAAATTTTGAAAAAAATAAATTTAGAAAAATATATGTTTTATTGAATAAAAATTGCATAAAGCACTTCGGATATTAGGTAAATAATTTAATTTTGTAGTTTTAAATAAAATTTTGATTATCTTCGATGTCATTTTTTCCTACCTAATTTTTTGAATTTTGTTTACTATATTTTATATATAGCATATGAAACGCTTTAGAAATCTTAAAGAACTTGGACTCGAAAGATATAAGATCTAATACTTTAAAATTGTTGTAAATACATCAGATGGGTTTTTAACAATATTTCATGCCTTTTTTATAATTAAATCTAGCTATGTTTTATCAAGGTTTTATTACCTAATTTTTTACGATTTTATTCGATATATTTGCAGTATACAGTTATGAAGCAATAAAAAAATTTTAAAAAATACATTCGATTAATTACTTAAGAATTTATTAAAATACTTCGAATCTGTTATTAATAATGAAATAAGATTGTTTAAAATGGAATTTATTCATGATTATGCGGATTTTTATTACCTAATTTTTTTTATAAGTGGTTCAAATATTTTTCTATAGCAGTATTAAACACTCGGAAAATTAATAAAAAAATAAATGAAATATATAATATTAAATGGTTAATAATCACCTAAAATGGCTTAATAGTTCTCAAAATAACTTAAAAAGATCGTTTAATATGAAATTATTTGTTTTTAATGTAAGTTTTTTTAACTAATTTTTAGTAATTTTTTTCAATATAATTTGTATATAGTCGTATTGACGATTCGAGATGATGAAAATATCAGGAAAAAAAAGAAAATCTTGAATGATTAAAATTCTCTGAAAATTATACAGAACTTCTTTTAATAATCTAATATAATTATATTTTTTGAAGGTTTAAGAATGTTTCTGAGTAATTCCATTTTCCAAATTTTCATATTTTTTTTCGATAATATTTTCTATATACTGTAGGAAACGATTTTAAATTAGAAAAGAAAATTCAGAAAAAAAAACATTAGTTAATATCTCAAAGAACACATATAATAAATGTTCTTAGGATATCATTAATGTTATGTTTATGTTAAATTTTCTGAGATTCTAAGCAATTTTTTTTTACTGAATTTTTCAAAGTCATTTATTATATTTATATATACTATATTCAATTATTCGAAAGTTATCACAAATTCAAAATATAAAAAAAATTATGTTTATTTAAATAAGAAATATTCGAAATACTACCAGGTAGATTCTTAACCTAATATATTTATTCTTAAATTTGTATTTTATTTACCTATATTTTTTAATGTTGTTAGATTAGTTTAAATATACTTGTATAACCATCGCAAGATTCTAAAAATAAACCAAAAAAATATATGATTTATTTCCAAAGAATGTAAAAACATTCCATATAGATTTATAAAGTTCCGAATGAGATAATAAAAAATTTGGTCAATTTTTATCAATTTTTTTGATTTACTTAATCAGTCTTTGTACAGTCGTATATACGATTTTAAAAATATAAAAAGCTGTTCTTAAAAAATAAACACTTCAATGCATAGGAATCTATAAAAATACATCAAGTGTGATTTTAATAATTTTATTTTTATGTTTACTATAAAATATAGCAGTTTTTCTTATAAATTTTTATTACTTATTTTTGCAATCTTGCTTAGTATATCTTTTATATGTGTATGAAGAAATTTAACAATTATGAAAAATTCAAGTTGCCCAAATAAACCATAAAATAATTATAACGCTCTAAATATTTTAAAAAATACGTCTATATACTTAGATTATGCTTTATGATAATATTAAGTCATTTTGTGTGTTTGTTTCAATTTTCAATTTTTTTGAATTTTTTAGGCATATATACCTATAAATATGTCGCGTTTGAAAATTGAAAAAACATCAACGAAAAAATACATATTCAATGCACAAATTTTAATTAATTTATAGAGGAGTCTTACAGTACTCTAAAAGGTTGCTTCTGAATAAGCTCTGATGTTCTGAAAGTAAATTTCTAAATTAATTTTTTCGAATTTGTCAAACTACATATTATATTTTGTATGAAGTAATTTAAAAAAAGGTGAAAATCTTCGTTAAAAAAATTTAAGAATTATATTACGAAAATATCGCAACTATCAAATTATGTATAGTGTAACAGAATATTTTTCTTTAATTTAAATTTATAGTATATCTTTCTATTAAATTCGAATGAATTGATTTTTTCGATTTGTTTTATGTATAGTCGTTAGAATGATATGAAAAATGGAAAAAAATATAATTAAAAAAATAGATGTTTCGTTGAATAAAAATTGGTATAGATAATCAGATGTTTAGATAAAAATTTTATTTATAGTTAAGAATAAATTTAGTCTTTTTTCTTAACTTTTTTTATTGCTTGTTTTTTTTTAGTTTGTTTAGTAGAGTTACATGTATTAGTATTGAAGATTTTAAAATTTTTAAAATACGTGTAAAAAAGAAATACTATTTCATGCTCAGAAATTGATACAAATTTTACCAATATGCTATTAAAAATATGACTGTTTATTATGTATAAAATTTGGTATTGTATATGCAATCTTCATTACAATTTTTTTTGATTTTTTTAGTGATATATTTTTATACAGTATATGAAACAAATCGAGAATTATCGAAAAATATCGATGACAAAATAAAATTTTTAAATAGTCAAAAAACAGCAAAAATACAAGAAATTATCTAATAAAGAAACAATATTGGGGTTGTTAATAAAATTTTCCCGTTTTTAAGAACATTATTTAATAAATATTTTTTTTTTCATTTCGATCAACCTATTTCGTATATAGTGTGTAGGCTATTCCAAAATTTTTGAAAATATTTTACAAGATATATGTTTTAATACCGAAAATTACTTTGAATATAATGAATAATTGTTTAATAATTAGATATTGTATGCATAATAAAATTTCTAGGTGCTTTTTGTAAATTTCTGTACTCCAAAATTATCGAATTTAGTCGATATAGGTACTTATAGTCGTTTTGAAGATTCTAAAATTTAAAAAAAAAACCTAAAAACAAATAAAATTATATACATGAAAAATCCGGAAAAAGGACCAGAAATCTTTATAATTATCAAATATGGTTTCTTTAATTAAATCAGCCATTTTTGCTTTAAATTTTTATACTTGTTTATTTTTTAAATTTTATTTAGACTCGTTTCATTTTTAAGTTTTTTTAACTGGAATACTTTATGTTTATGTAATTATTTTTCTGCTTTTACTACATTTAAAATTTCTTGTTGTATATACTTGTTTTACTTAAATTCATTTTGCTTAACCTTAATCTACTTTTTAAATGTGGTTACATTTTTTTGATCATTCTTTTGTTATTTTTTTCTAAGTTAAATGGTCACTTATGTAAGCAGTTTTTCTACAAATAAAACTGTTCTAGCTCTTATAATGGTGAAGTTTTTAAATAAAGTACTATTTTTTCCTTAAAAAAGTATTATGTTATTATATTTTTATGGAATTTTTGTTAATTTTATGTCAATTTATATTCATTTATCTAAAAATTCGTTTAATCACATCAATATGTTACATTTGAATATATACTTAGGTGTTATCTCTTCTTATATGATATTAAGGGTTTAAGTCTAATAAGATTATAAAATTTACCATAATTGGAAGTTTTTAAGTGTACGGTATTGGATGTTTTTTACTCGTTATTTAGAATATTTGGACTTTTAAAACCTTAAATCAATATCTAAAAATAAGATTTTTTTACTTGGTCATAATACGCTGTGTTTAACTTTAATATGGCCATTTTAAATTTTATGAAATCGTTTGGAAAAGCTCTCAGTATATTGTTAGAAACATTAATCATATATGGGATTTATAGATAACTTTCGATTTCTATATAACCTCATATTATTTACCTTTTATAAAATTGATTGAAATGCCAGGTATCTATTATAAATGTATTGTTTATGTTACTTAAAAAAAATATAAATCTATTTGAAAGAGAGATGTATATGTGAAAGATATTTTAATATCATGTATAAAACTTTTAATCGAATTAATGAGAAAATTAATACTATTTCTTTTGTGAAATGGATTAAATTTTTGTAGATTTATAAAGAAATTAATTTATTATGTGTAATACAATTTATAGGCAGTATATCTTAATATTTCATTCATCTCAATATATCATAAATAAATATTTTGTTTTATAATATATAGCCAGAGTGAACCAACTTAAATTGTTATATTCATAAATGTATTAAATTTTTTTATAATTTGTAAACTTTTTTTATTAGAATTAATACTATCTTACTGCAAAGTGCTAAAGAATTAACTTTAAATAAATAGGATAGTATACTAAAATGTCTTGAACTAATAACTTTATTTTATTTATATTACTTTTATTTTAAAACTTCATTTGTCTGAATGATTTTACATTAATTATTCGTACATTTGAATGCTTTTGAATTATCTACCTAATTTAAATACAATTTCTACAACTATTACTTAAATGGTTTTGATATCTGTTTTTTGGTTTTTTTGATCCCTAACTTTCACTGTAACAAACCGGATTCGCATAAAAAAACAATTCAACTAAAAAATAATTTAGACAATATTTTAATTTTATAAAGATAGAAGGAATCATCAATACATAGTTCCGTATAAACTTAATTTTATACCACATATTTTAATATATATATTTTTTAAAGAGCTTTACAGCGATGAAAAAATCTTCAAAAACGAAGTAATAACTTTACACTGTGACTTACAAGATTTATACAATTTTGATATCTGAATATATTTATGGGATGATATGTAATGAGAAGATTAAAAAACATATTATTTCTATGAAATCGGTCGTTTATTGTAATTCAACAAATAAAATTTCTATGATTGTGTTTGTTGGTTTAGAGATTATACTATCAAAATTACGATTTGTCTACTTAAAATATAAAAAAAAGATAATTGAATATTAAAAGTAAGAACAAAGTAAAATTTAGGAAGTTTCTAATTTGTGGCATCTTTTAAAAGTGACTTAGGACTATCTTCTTATAAAACTTCTGACACGTCTTCATATATATAAACATTAAACCCAGTGTAGAAGCAAAAGAAACTTGTACCACAATCAACTACTATTTTTACCAATACATTTGCAATGAATTATTATTCTTACACAATCTAAACTGATTTGGATTATAGAACGGGAATATGTAAGGTTATTTATATGTATTCCTATTATGATTCAAAAGTAGTGCCAAAAAACTCATCCGGTCTTGGTTAAAGTCGGATTTAACTAAACAGCGGGTTCATTGCAATTATAATATATTGGTAGATAGTCATATCAATAACATTAAATAAAATTACACAAAATCTAAGGCAAAGAGCTTAATTATGGGACGCAGTTGCCTATTTGAAAAACCCGAGGCTAAGATATATATCATAAATAAAAAAGGATATAATAATGAGTTGTGGGTTCTAACCTAAACTTTTTAAAAAAATAACTTTTATTTACTTTGTATCGCAACACGTTATCTCTTGTACATTATCTTATCTATTTCTTGTAAACTTGTAAAGAACCTATCTACTCTTTATGATATATGAATGAGATATTGAGTCTATGATTGAGTTGTTTTCGTTTTAAATATATATGCTTTTCCTATTTACATAGAAATAAATTGTTCGAAAATAATCTTTATAAAAGAATCTAGATTTCTTTTGTTATGTCTATTACAATCCAGGTAAAAAAAATTGAAATACTTGTATGATTATAAAATTTTAAAAAAATTGCAAAAGTATTAATATTTTATTTTTAAATCCCAAGAAAACTTTATTTATACTTTATTAACCTATAAAAACTATTTTGCAAACAAAAATTTAGTATTAACTTATCTATTTTGAAAAAACTCTGGAAGTTTTCTTTTTATTTATCAAACCAAAAATTTAATGTAAAATTTCGACTTGTGTTTTGGGAAAAGTGTTATATGCCTTGGAATTATACACCGCAAATTTCATATCAAACATAGTATCGGCTTTAAAACATATATTTCATACAATAATAGTAAAACATTCTTTGCTTTACTGCTTACTATTAAATTAGACAATTTGACCAAAAAATTTTAGTTTTTAAATATTTCTCATATCTACCAATTTTTAATTTATTACGTAGTTCTATAAATTATTTTAAATTTAGAAAAGTTATACACGATAAAACGCAAAACAAAAATATGCAAATAAAAAGTGCCTAAACTATGACTTATCTAAGAACCTGAAATTTTAATTTGTTTTTTTCTAAGCTATTAATTGTTGCATGTAACAGTTTCGTTGTGTTTATTACTAACTTGTAGCTATAAATGTGAATTTTCATCATCAAATTTTATAGAAGAATTACACATCCTGATAAAATCGATTTTGTTGTAAATTAGACCATTTTGGTATTATTGGTAAAAGAATATTTCAGTTTCTAACTACATTTAAAGTTTTTTGCATGTTTTTCTAGCTTTATATGTATAGTTTCATTCTATGCTTTTATAAAATTACTAAATTTAATTAAAGCTATTCTCTCCATGCGATACTCTTTATAGATTTACTCGTCTCATAATATATTGTTTAAAAATATTTATATTAATAATTTTCTATAAATTCAATTAAGTAATTGATGTTGGCTTTTGCTATTATTTCTCTTTGTTTCTGCATTGAGCGAAATAAATTATTAATTTCTAATTAGAACTTGTTTATAAATAGAAAGTAAGCTTCTATCGCAAGCTTAAGGATCAGTATCAGTAGATACCCATGCACAACCAATGTAATTTAATAGACTAGTTATTTTTTTGAGTAACGCAAAATCTGGATTTGTAACTGAATTAATTTTTTGTCCGCAAAAAGAATATTAGCGAATTAATTTATAAAGTAAAAATATAGAGGAAACATAAGCGCCTGTGCAAAATAATTACAAACCAGGAACAGGGATGCAATCAAATATACCCTTAAATTAACAAGCAATGAATTTTAAAGCAAAATCACAAACTACACAAAAATACAAAATATAAAATTTAATCAAATCTGAAAGGGTGAGTAAAATATAATTAGGAAAAAAAAATAGAAAAAGTGAGATGTATGTAGGTTATTCAAATCGAATTGGCGGAAAAACACAAAAATATTTTTATACATTTATTATATTTCGCACTCAAAGCCTTCTTGATCAGATCTAAGGATTATCTAATACTCACTACGATTTATTGTGAAGCATATACAAAATTCTAATGATTCTGCAATGTATTCCTAGAACTATATATTCTATCATGCAAAGCCCTATTCTCAAACCAGTTTTGTTTTTTCCATAAATTTTTTTCTTTTCCAGTTTTTAAAAAAGTAAATATTTCATAATTCATACCATCTATTTGTTCCTTGTATAAAAATAGAAAAATTTATATCTTAATATGAACATTTTAAAAAGCTATTCTCAATATAACTTTATTCTAAAAACACTTCACACATTAAACAGGTAATATAATCTGCTCATATTTCTAAATGAACCTGGAAACCGAAAATAGTAATTCTTTTTAGCAAGATAAAATTGACTCTAGACACTCGTAATAAATATACATCAACATATAGTAATCTTAACACATCTCTGAATAGAAAGAATCAATAACCTCTTCTGCGAAACCTACTAATATTCTCCATTTATATCTGCTCTGCTCTGTTTCTGTACAAAAGCCCTTAGCATCTTTTAATGTTATAACCTTATTTCTGAAATCTTCTTATAGAAAAAAATTTTTGAACCTTTTGAACTCCTTACACAGCTAGAGTTATTAAGGAGTATCGTGATCTATGAAAAAAACCCTAAATTTATTTTTCTAATATCATATGTAGCATTGCATACAGAGGAAACACTCAACTTTACACTTACCAGATAAGAAAATACTCTGGTTGGATAAGAAACAGCAATAATATAGTTTTTATTTCTATTGGTGTTTTCTTCTACTTTAGAATATTTCTTTTTTTCTGTTCATACTTCTTCTTTTACCATTTAAATTCATTTCTCTATGGAGTAGAATATTTTCATAATATATTGGTAGGGATATACTTTGTAAAATAAAAATAAAGAAAATTTTTGAAATATATTTAATGTATATAGAATGTCAATACGAAAGAAAATAAATATTTTAATTACTAAGGAATATTTTCGTAAAATTTCAACACGAATCATTACTTTTATTAGAATATCGTTTTGTTATACTACCTTTCCATATATAACAAACAAAACAATTTTGTGAACTTTGATCTATTTAACAAAAGCTTAAAATTTCAACAATTGAAAGAGTAAAAACAATTTTTACGAATTATTAATAGAAATATAATCGAATTTATCGATATATTTAAAAAAATTGTGACAAATAATAACTTTACATGTTGAACAATCTTTTACTTATACGGGAACTGTACATAAACAACAAAACCTATATAATTCAGGTTTAAATACTTATAATTCTTTTGGAGATTTTTATTAAATAATAATAATTCAAAAATAGAAATTTTATTGTTAGGATCTGATCACATTTAAGAAATCATATATAATCGGTCTTTATGGTATCTTAAAGACACCTGAGATTTAAGATACCTTTTCTCTGGTATTTTGGTTTACTTCCTATTTTTTTTATGCTTAGATACGATTCTTTCTAAATGCGACTTTAAATATCAAAAAACCTTACAAAAAGCAATTTATATTTTCGATTTTTATTCTTAAAATAATTTCATATACAAAAGATCTTAGCATGGTTAAATGACAGAAATTTTTTATTTGCAATAATTGACTTGACATTAGAGAAAATCAAGAAGTTTTAAAGAAAATAATTTTTCTTGAAAAAGGAATATACAAATTTTTAAATAAAGAAAAATTTGTTTGATTATTATATAGCTTTAAATTACTTATCTGTCTCGTTTGTGATTTCAGATAATATTTTTGAGCACAAATTTTAATATAGAAGTGTATAAAAATGATCAGTCTGAATTATAAAAATATGAATTAAGCATATTTCTCATATTCATTTTACATTTTATCTATAGATATCAAAAGGGATAAGTCTTTCAGTCAAAAACACAATTAGGGGTCTTTTAATAGTTCATAATAGTTTCATTCTTCTAAAAACTTAGAAATATGGTTTTTTTCTTCGTTAAGTTCAGATTTAATTTAACAACTAAAGGTTTCCTAAAATTAGAACCGCAAAAAAGTTTGTTATTTTTTAAATAAATATTATGAGATTTTTACATAAGAAAAAAATAGTTTTCTCGTAAATTTAATAAATAATATTTTTAATGCTGATTACTTAAGGAAAGTAATTTATATCGAATAAAGCTAAATGAAAATCATTTGAATCTTATGAAATGAATATTATTTCTTTTGAGTTCTAAAATCAAAAGATGAGCTGAATGAGGGGTTTTCTTATTTTTATCAAATGTTATAAATTATAAAAAATTATAATCGTTTTTTTGAGGTATATGCTATATAGGTCAAATCCTATTGAAAATTGAAGAGTTAATTTTATAAAAGAAAATTTAAATAATTTTCTGACTAAAGTTTTCGTGTAACAATTTACATATAAAATAAAAATAGCAAATTCTATGAAATGCATTCTTGATACCTGATAGAAATTTTAGAAAATATAAGATCATGTGTTTTGATGTACATATTGATTTCTTTAAATAGGAGTGAGGGTTATTCAAAGTCTGAGAATGAGATTTTCATTGTGTTTGAAGATTAAGACCAGACAGGTTATTTTTTCCAGAAGAAACATTTTTTTTACTACTTAATCCTGTTAATTTATTTTTTTAAAGAAATTCTGTCCTCATGTTCATTTCTATTTGTTTGCTAAAATATCTTTATATATCAAAAGGAAGCTTAAATTTTGGCAGTGATCAAATCCGAAATCCCCTTTTTGTAGTGTTAGTACTTTGCCATACTGACATAATTGCTTTAGCAAAACCATGTGAGAACTCAAATTACATTTAAATAAGCCAAGTTTTAATTATTTTATTTCCTTTCTACTATCTTTTATATTTACTTTTCGAGTAGGTTTTTTACTTTATACTTACCTTTAAAGCTGAGCCAATATTATGATTATTTTTTACCTTGAAATTTTTTATACCTCATTGTTTAAGTAGCTTAATTCCTGCTTTTAAATACTTTTATATTTCTTTTACTTTATGTTACATTTTTTTGTATATGGTTTTTATTGCTTTTAAGGTAAGTTTAATCTATTTTGGTTTGAACCCTTTCTGGTGTTATTAACAGTTTTTACTCGATTTTAATATTATCTATTTAGTCGCTATAGAAACTTTGAACCATATCAAGTACATATGGGACACTTAAGCTTTGTTTCTAAATGACTACAAATATTGTTCTAAAATTATTCGATTTTCTCGTTTCAAAAACCTCGATTTAAATATTTAGGTATATCAATATTTTTTTTAAAGGTAGAAAACAATTTTTGTTGTTAAATAATTCTTATATTCAAAACTATGGTTTTTTTTTTCATTTTTGAGAGCATTCTTGACATTCTTCGCTTAAGCCTAATGGGTTGTAAAATAAAATTTTTTTCCTGAAATCGGCAAAATAAAATATTTTAATAGACTTTACGCTTTTACAATGTAATTGTTTTTTTTAATATTGCATCTAAAACTTATAAGTATTGAACAGTTAATGCAAAAAATATATTTATTTATTTAATTGTTATTTTTCCTCGGTATTAGGTTACCCAGTTTTCCTAATTTGAATCTACATTTAAAGCTTCTTTTTAATTTGGGTCAATGGCTCACTTTGACTTTCTGAAATCCTATATATCTTGTTTTATAGACTTTACAATATTTAAGTAAAAGAAGATACACTTAGCCTAATTTTATACTTATATATTTTTTTTATGCGTTATTATATTCTAAAAAAGCAATTGATTTTTCATTCTTATAAGATTTTCTATATAAATATACTTTATTTAAAAAACGTTCTAGATTTATATCTCAAACCGAAGGTTTTAAACTCTTTTTAAAAGTTAGTATAGCTTATATTATCTCTTCAAATTCACTTGGAGTCATTGTGCAATATCTCACTTTTTGCAGTTTTTTTCTATTTCTTTCAAGCGTTCAATTGCTTTCTTAGAATTTTTTAGTATTTTAATTTAGGTGGTACTTTTCAATACTTCTTTATTTTTTATACTTTAGGCGGTTTTTTTTTTTGTTTTTTGATATCAATTTTAGATTTTATAGGACTGATGTAGTGTGTTTGCGAAGTTTAATCTTATATAAGTTTTTAGAATGCTTAATACAATTAATGTCTTTTTAATTTGTACTTTTTAACATAAGATTTTATTGTTTATGAATTTTTTATTTTGTTTTTTAACTTTTTTAAAATTTTTTGGAAAGATTTGTACTAATTTACAAGAATTTTTTATTTTCTAAAGTTTGTTATATCTTTTTACATATACTTACAATTTTTTTAAGTTTTTTATATGTTTTTACCGTTTCCTTTTCTGTTTTTTAAGTTTTCTCTTAAATTTAGCTGTTTTTTCACGTTTTTTTACACCTTTTTAAATTTTTATTTTTTTAATTTTTTAATTTTTTTCAAATTTTTTATTTGTAAAATCTTTACAATTTAAGATTTGATTTTAATTTTAACAACTTTTTTACTGATCGGCATAGGTCAAAGTTTTTTTTAATATATTAATAAGAAATTTTTGTTTTGAACTCTATAACAAATGTACAATTTTTAGTTTTCACAAAAATATGAAGATTTTTAAACAAATTATTAATTTTACGAATTATTTCGTAATTTAAATACTTGCCCTAGTAAAAGTATTAAACCTTAAATCTTGTTTAATTTATAATAAATTTTTTATTTTATGTATTATTTTAGTATATGTTATGTATTATTTTATCTTTTCCAGGCTAGAATTATATTTTAGCAAGTAAATTCTAAGAAAAACCTAGACAAAATATTTTTGCACACTAATTTTTTTTAACATTCTTAGATATTACATTCTTTTTTCAGTAGTAAAAATTTTTGAATTATTTTTAAAATGCAGATTAGGATGATTAAATATTGGTTTAATATATTTTAACTTATTCAAATTTGGAACAATACTTATTGTATACTTTTTATTAAGATTGATTTTTCCTGTTAATATAAGTTGAATTATAAATTCTTAACATAGAAATAGAAAAGTCAAAACAAATATTTGTGCCTAAAGTTATCTTCCTTTAAACTTAAGATATCTTAATTTTATAATCTTAGCTGAGAGTAATGGTATTAAGTTTTAACTGATATAAAGTTGTTTGTTGTTTAAATAAAATTACTTTATTTGTTTATTATTCTTTTAGATATATATTAAAATAACTGAAAGCTTTCAGCTTAAGGAAATTAAGTAAGTTATAATTCGTAAAGTAAGAAAATTAACAAAAATCATTTTTTGACTTTAGTAAAATTTGAAAACTTATAATTTTATAAGTAGGATAAATTTACCTAAAAATGGCATGACTTTTTAAATCTTTAATATTTTATAAATTTTACTTAGATCTAGTTTTAACAACTTAATATATGTATACAAATCCCGAAATTTCTTTTACTTGAAAAATATTGTTACAATTGGACTTTAGATTACACAAATAAGTAGTTTTCTTTTATAAAAAATTTAATTTAGTTTTGCATGTTTTGATTTAAAAAGTTTCATTTGCTTTAAATTTTTACCTTTTTCTGTAAGAAAATGTACGAAATTTTTTTGTACTATATTGTTTTGATGATCAACTATTAATATAGTACGATTTAAAAAAATATCAAGAGAACTTTAGTTTCCTTAGGTTTCGGTTCGAATAAAAGAAAGAGAAACAAGTAATATATAAAAAGTGTATAATATTTCTACATTTAGTGAGTTAATATTATTATTTATCCTTTAATCGAAAGAGAATAAGTTATACATACAAAAAATGAATAAATAATTGATTTTACTTTTTAGATACCAATTATAAGCGGAGTATGGGTATTTGCTAACTTAAAGCATTTCTTTATGCCCGAGGATGTTTCTTTTTCAATAAAATATGATTTCTTGACTTGATACTTTTTGAAAACCATATACTAAATTTTTCTAAAATCTTTTTAATTTTTTAACGTGTATAGAATAAATATTCTAGAAAATAATATCAAAAGTGTAGTTTTTCTAATGTTTCTACAATAGATATTCTCAAAAAATATGAAAAGTGTCTCTAAAAAAAGTGTAAATATAATAGATATTCTCGAAGAGAATAGTAGCATCATCGTTACTTAAATGTCGCAGAGGGCAATTCTCGAAAATAATATCAGAAGTGTATTATTTTTAATGTATCTATAATAGATATTACAAGAGAGAATATCTTTAAACAAAAATTTTATGATTTTTAGTATTTAAAATGATTTTATATTTTTTTTATTAAGCTATGACATATGTAAATGAAATTTCGGGATATATAAAAAAAAAGTATTTGATTATAGAAATATCATGAACTCAAAGTCATGGAGATGTTCATGTTGTTCTTATAGGCGAGGTTTTTTTCAAAGAGACAAAAAATGATTTTTAAGGTTTTCTATTTTTTTACAATATATTTTAGCTTCTTTCTTAAAGTTTAGAAAGTTAATATATATCATAAAGATGTAAAGATTCATCATTGTATTGTGTTAATATATGCAATTGGTTAAAAAAATGGAAACCTAGAAAAATAGCTGCAGTTTTTGAACCGTGGCCTCTTCTACAGTTATACTCTTACTATCTATGAGATAGAGAGTGACTATTCTTAGTTAACTTATAATCCGGATGCTTGTATATAACAATTTTTGCCATACTAATGTAGAACCCCTAAAACACATGCCACAAATACTGATCGATTTCATTACTTTGATATTTGCTGCTTAGTATACTTTTTGTTATACTATCTAAGCTGATATGGTTTGTTAAAGGACTATTAAAATTATTTGCATAAGTTAAGACATAAATTAAAAGTGTGGTAAACAAATAACTCGTTCGATCTCGTAAAAAAGTCGAATTTACTAAAATGAGTAAATAATTTACTTTTTAAAATGGTTATATATAATCATATCATCCTATATACCTGTTTTACAGTAACACTAATGCAATAAGCTCGATGACGAAACAATATTGGCTAATGATAGAATGTTTTTAAGGAAAGTATAAAATCAAAGCATTTTTACATAAAAAGACTTCAAACACAGTATGTCATCTCGTATTGAGAAACTTAATAGAAATTTTATGTACATATCATTACCTCTTTTTTCTAAAATTTAAAGCTTGCTATGTGGTCTCTATACTCTCCTCCACGCTGTACTTATCACGCATTTTGTACATATCTTTTGAAATGTTTTTTTTACTTTTAGAATGAATGTTTCGCCCTAACATTTCACTAGCTGAAGTTAAAGAGTCTGTTATAAATGAGGCATAGTAACCTGTTTGGATAGTTACTTACAATACTTTTTACATGCTCACGTATATGCAAAAGCTATGAAAGAACACTTACAAAAAAAAATTTATTATCGAGCAATATTTGATTTTGGAGATAAATGCATTAAGACCTCTTGTATTTTAGATAATGTCGCTTTATAAACTTAAAAAAAATTGTCTAGGGCAATTTACGATTTATATCAACATATACTTTAAATATGGCCTATATCTTTCATTTTCTAAGTACTAATATATGTAGGAAGACTTAATTACAATGCAATTTAATTAATTATGTGATTATAATTTCTTATTAATTTCGGAAAATTAAAGTTTTTTTTTTTTGAACCTAAAAATATTTATTCTACATTAAACAGTCAAATACATTTTTAAGCATTTTTTTCACAGCCATTAAACATTTTCTCTATGATTATATAATCTTACTACTCTTATGTATCTAAAATAAGAAACATTTATTAATTTTTTTACTTCTTGAATATTTTATATGTATATAACAAACTTCCTATGTCAAGTTTCTACATATTACCTTGTTATTTACAACAAATTTTACTTTCAAAAATAAAAGTATTCTTTTGTTGCGATGTATCAAACGAATTTACAACAATTTAATAAAAGATTTGCAAAATAAATCTAGATTAAATTATTTCTCGGTTTAAAGACTTTTAAAAATTTTAAAAAATTAAAGCAAAAAATATACAAACGCTGAAATTTAACAAACTTGTAAAATTACCTAGAAAAAGTTATAATAATATTTACTGACTTAGGTTTTTCATTCGTTTTAAAATATTAACCTCATTGGCTTTTGATTTTAATTTATTCCTTACATTTAAACATTTTTTTCCTCATTATTTTTAAATTAATTAAATTTAGTTAGATAAATTCTAAAAGAATATAAAAAGCTGTACTTGAAATTTTAAAAATTTAAAAATAAAATCTCTTTTTATGGGAGTAAGTTCTTTAATTTATTTAAAAGTAATAAAACATTTGTTTCGTATCAATTATCGTTTTTTTCTTAGGAACTAATTTAGTTTGATTTTTTCTGGCTTGCTATTTTAAAACACAATACAATATATTATGCTATGATAATTTATTTACTGGATTAATAGCAAAAATACTTTCGTTTTATTTACGACTGAAATATATATTACACTTCCTTGCAATAAAGTAAGACTTCGTAGAATATTAATTTTGTACTATTTTCTATCTAATTTTTGAAAATCTTTTATATATTAATCATAAAATAATTTATAATTTACTTTCTTAATATATACTCTACTAGAAACGTATTACATATATATATAAATTAAAAAATACTTACTTGTACTATAAAGATTAATTATATTTTTTTTCGTCGAAATTTTAGCCTATGTTTATAACAAATGAAATAATATTTTAAAAAAGAGCGGAATCCAATTTAAGACTTAGGATATACATAGGTTTCAATTAAATTTTGTTATAATTTACAAAATATACTAACATATAAAGTCCTAGAGTTTGAACCAAAAAATATGGGTGAAGCAAATTTAAAAGAAGATATTATTTTTAATTAGAAGTGCCTGAATAACAAAAGATATACTTAATACAACTAGGAAGAGTGGAAATTTATTTTAAAAAAATACAAACATTTTCTATAAAAAGCATTCACTAGGTAATACACTAATTTAAAATTTTTTTCTATTAAAGTTTTCTTGCATATCATTAACCCTATTCAAATATCTCCTACTTAAAAACTTAACCTACATTTCTTCTTCTTCTGCAAATAATTCTTAGAATCTAAAAAAATTCTGAGATTACATAGCTATGATATTTTAAATATATCATCAAAGCATCTACGATTCCAATTTGAAACATTTGATTTTCGCACTTTGTTGCAACAAACACTATAAATGTAGCAAAATATATCAAAAGTTATATATATTTCTACTTCATCTGACACAAAAAATATTTTTTCAAAGATATTGTAGTTGAACATATAAACTTTCAAAAAAACAACACAAGAGCTTTTCATTTGTTCTAATTTAAACAAAAATATAAATTTTCAAATTGTTCTGGATTTTAGCCAAGATAGAAACTTTTAATGTCTACGGTTCATATACACTCAAAATTGTTCATGAACATCAGAATATTCTTCACAGATCTTAAATATAGCAGATTAAATAAACAATAGACATTAAATCCCTTACTGCCTCTTGTGCTTCTTTTTCACTTCTCCCCGCCTCAAAATACTAGAATTTTTGTTTAAAGCACAAGGAAAGGATACAATTAAATTTAAAACCTTTTCTTTTTAAAAATTATTTCAAAAATACGAAAATCTGGAATCAATTTATAGCAACCAATCATCTGATTCATAAACTTTCAGGGCGTTGTGCCAAATATCCAAAAGCGTCATAATGTTACCCTGTCATATATCATATCTATAACCGAAAGCAATTTCAAAAACAAATTCATTTTTTCTGCAATTCCTTGGGATGAAAAGAAAAGTTGTGCACATTAAATATACTCAGCGTTGGCGCCATTTCACTCTTTTTTTTTATTCATATTCATATTTTTTGAATCTTTCCTCATCTCAATTTTTCTGGAGGAAAAAATATTTTGATTTCAGAACATAAGGGTAGAAATTAAAAAAAATTTATAACAAAGAAAATTGTTAAGACGTAAAACTTTATTAAATTTAATGCTACTGCTAATCTATTTATATTTTATAAGTAGTACGGATTGTTTAAATTTCTTGTACATATTTTTTTGTTTTTAGAATTAAACACTGTAGTATTATTGAAACATCATTTTAGTAGGTTTGCTTTAAATAGATATAGAATTCTTCAATTTAAAAATTAAGCTTCTTCAATAAAGATTTGTATGTTAAATCAATTTATTCTTTATATTACAAGATTTCTATCTTTTAATACATCAATTTATTTCTAAAACACACGAAAAACTTCCAACGAAATGTATAATATATTTAAAATAACTTTTACTAAGACTTAAATCATACATATTTTAAATTATGTAATTTTAGTCTGATGAGGAATTTAAATTGTATTTGTAATAAGTTTTAAATTTATAACGTTCTAATAAATATTTCGGAATATAAATAAAAACATATTTTAGAATAATTCAAGGCAAAGAAAAATTATTATGACATTTTTTATATATTAAATAGAAATTTGATTAGAAAAAATTGTTTATTCGCAGATATTTGATTATGATTTTGATCTTTAAAACTATTTAAGTTTCATCAAATAAAAACATTTTTTACCCATATTCTTTATATTATCTTTCTAATTATTTTCTTTAAATTATGTAAATAATCTTTTCTATAGAATTTAATTAGTAAAAATCTTGAATTATATATTCAATGATTTAACATCTGCGAATAAAGCATTATAAAAATTTATCGAGTTCATTTGCAGTATTTTCATTAAAAAAAATATTAATCCTTTTAAAACAAACTCAAATGTTATATATTATTTCAAGCATCAAAAAACGTCTAGTTTTTACATAGAATTTTACTTATCAGTTCTTATGTACCTCTTTCGAACTTAATTATCCTAGACACTTATACAAAGTGAATACGAAAAAATTCAATAAGCTTGTAAAGCTTTCTATATAGTTTGAATCTATTGCATCGAGTATGAGTAAGGTCAAATCCCGCTTTTTCAGTCAATATTTACGCTCTATTCCTGCTTATTCTACAATTATAGGGCTCGAAAGGCTTTCGCTAAAATATAACTTAAGCTTAAAGGAGAACCATATAGAACACTAAAATCTTTTTTTACGGTTAACAGTCAGATCGATTTCCTAGTTCAAATGTTTGCGTTAATCTATCTCATATCAGCAAGTTTTTAATCAAGATAAGCAAAGCTAGGTTTTGTAATTAAACTTAAAAAGACCTATATACTTTACAGCAGTAACAATTTATTGTATAAAAAATTATAGACTTAGTTAATAAACACGAGCAAACTGTTGGCCAACATTCTTTCTACAAACTTAATGAATCACCCGAAAAAGTAAAGGTATTTTTCAGTCAAAATCTAAATATTGATTTCATACAAAGGATAAATTGATAATTTGCTAGCTAATTGTTTTAACTGTAGCTATCTTATCTTCATTTTTTGAAAATTTGAAAAACTTTTTATATGTAAAATTTGAGTTTCATTTTTAAATTATCCGAAATAGTACAAAATTTTGGGTTTCTTGTAATCTATATGATTGTAAAAAAAATTTGTTTTAAATTCTTAAAAAAAAAATTGTGCTAATTTGTACAAAAATAGGGAACAACTTAAAACTACTTTTCTTCATGTGCATTTTTAGAGTTGCTTGAAACAATTTATTTACAATTCCACTATATTTTTTTTTTTAAAAAAAAGCCGGAAATTTATGTATATAGAGATCAAATATTTTATTTTTTCCTATTTGATAACTTAAGATAAAAATTTGTATAACTTCAATTCTAGACTATTTTTTTTGCAATATTGTATGGCTTTAAAGTCTCCAAAATTCGATAATTTTTAGGCAAATCCTAATATAGCATGGTTTATAAATAGTATATTTTAATAGTAAAGCAAATACATGAGCTATTATAGATACTGAGCCATTTTCTATGCCGATTTTTACAAAGTTCTGGATTGTATTTGTGCAACTCTCTGGTAGCCACTGTCTTTCAATTTATACTTTAAAACTATTTCCTTATTTTGATTTTATCATTTATAAAAATTTTAGGAGATATTAAACGATTTAACGTTGGCATTTCATACTACTGAACCTTTTATGTGTATCGCAAAATATATCTAAAATCCTAATATTTAATTATTCTTTAAATTACTATGTATGCTACAAACTAATATATATACTCTGAAAATATTCGAACAAAATCTTAATATGAATAGATGCTCTCGAAAGCCTTTTATCGTATAAAAAAATTTTTGAATTAACGTAATTTAAATTTTAAACTGAAAAAATATCAGAAAAAAAAAGTATATATATCAAAAATTAAAACCAATAGCGCATAAATTATATTATTATTCTTAGTTTTGTAAATTTTGCATTTGATGGCATTTCGAAATATCTTATATTATATAGGAATTAATTTATCTTTAATTTTAGAACTTAATCTAATTACTGACTTGATTTACTAAGGACCTATATAATATGTAAATTTGTAAAATATTATAAAAAATCTTTGTCTAATTTAGCATCTATTTTAACTTTTTTAAATACTACCTTATGCTTTTTTAAAGATTTTATACAGTTTGACAGTATATATTATTTTTTTCGATATTTACTTAAAAAAATAAGCCGCAAATCTCATTCGCTAATATCCAATACTGCATATTAAGCGAAATAAAAAAAATAATTTGTTGCTTTGATTTTAAATTTATCTTTTTCTTGTTTTTCACGATTGTACTTTATATTTTTCATTTTAGGATGGATTAAATAAATTACAATAAGATATACTTTGTTGAGATCCAGCTACTACATAAATATACTCTGAATTTAGATAATTATAATTTTGAATTCTTTATATTTATTTCGAAGAACTTAAGACTAATTTTAAAAACAAATGGACATAATACAATAGAGCTTAAGAATCATTTTTAATCCTGCAATTTCAAGATCACTTTAGACTTATATATACTATAACTAGAAATATATTATAAGAAATTTTTTACCATTAATTTATATAGTCTTTAAAAATTAGAGCTATAAATACAAATGATAAATAGATTTCTGATTTGTATGAACGATGGATTAATAAAGCGAAAGATTTGGGCAATTAAAAAAGCAATAGAGAAAACCTACTTTAATAAAAATTTATTTTTTAAAAGAAAGAATATAACAAAAAAACTGTTCAAAAATATTTTAATATATTTTTTAATAGTCGAATCAAGGGTTTCTAGATTAGTTTTTTTACTATGTTTAATCCAATAACTACTACGTCTAAAGACAATCTACATGTTTGAAAGTTTTTTCTTTATGATACTTAAAAATCATTTTTGTTAAAAAGATCTTAAGATCTTCTATTGATTTAATAACAAATTTTTATTTTAGTATAAATATATGAAATAATTTGCAAATATTTTGATTTTAAAAGACTCTGAAAATTATACATTAACAAATCAAAATTTAATGATATTTTTTTTGTATGTACAGTATTCAAGAATTACTAAGATATATTTATATTCAAGTGCATAACCTGTAATAATCTATCAAACAAACCATTAGTTTGGCTTTTAATAGGAAACATATGATATGTACTTGTTGTATTCTTTTTAACCATAAACTTTAAAAAAATAGATCTTCTTTCACAAATACAAATTAGATTTAATAACTTAAACACAAATAGAAAGAGATGATATATCATAAAGTATGATTCAACGCATTTTTGTTCGTAAATCGCTGTATCTGTCTTTCTCGTTATTTTGCGCAAAAAACAAAAAGATTTTAAATTTTTTTTTTCTCTTAAATCTAGTTTGTAACAAAAAATATCGTATTTTGAAATTAAATAAATTCAAATTGTTCTTTTTTAATTAAGAGTATAGTATTCCTTGCACAAATATCACATTTGTGATTCATTTTCATATCATTTCAAAATTACAAAATAATTTAACATTGTATCTGCTTATAAAAAATTATCTTAAGATGAAAAAATAAAAATAAGCAAGTGATTCCAATTATTATATTAGTACCCAATAAACCAAATTTTTTCACTGTATCTTTTAATCTACATCTTTTGTAAACATAATTTTTGAATTAACCATAGGGAATAACCTCTGTAAAAGAAATTCAAAAAACCATTGAGAAATATATATCATATCTAATATATTAATCGAAAATTAGGAATTATGTTTTGACTAATTGTAGATTTTTTTTTAGATTTATATTTAGTTTTTATTTTTTTAAAATCTTATTATCTGCTTAAAGAAAAATATACTATAGAATTACATTAAAACTCAAATAATCGTACATTTGCTTGTTCATTTTTTAGAAGCACATAAATCTTCTGTTTTTCTTAATTAGTTTATTTAAAATTTTGAAAGATTTATTTCTTAGTATTTTACGTCGAAATTCAATTTTTAATTTACTTTCCTCGCAGAATTGATTATGTAATAATTACTTTGCCCTTAGAAGCATTTTGAGGGTTTTATAACAGCAAATGTGACAAGAAATTGAAATTCTCACATTTTGGTTTAAAGTCGATTTTTATTGTTTATACTTTTAATTAAAAAAAGGTTTTGTTTTGAGTGTTTTTAGAAAAATATCGAAGTATAAAAATTAGCATATTTTAATGTAAAGTACATAAATAAAAATTATATGTATAGATTTAAACAATAAAAAACCTATTTAAAGATATAAAATTCTTGCTCAAAATTTTTCTATAATTGTCTTTTTCTTCGAAACATATAATATCGTTTTTTAAGGTAAATTTTTAAAAAATATACACGCCTCTTAATAATATTTGTTGATAAACCACTCCAACTTGTATACTATTTCTAAAAGTAGAAGACCTTCTCTTAAAAATTTAATATTTATACACTGATAATGTTTTGTGGTTGTAACGCACAAAAAAGAAGTTAAATATTTATTATATAAATTGAATAGTTAATTATTTCGACATTTAATTCTAAAACCTTGAAATTAATATAAAATCAATGTTTGATTATTATATAATATATATTTTTCAAAGAAAAAACATATAATGGAGTTAAATATTATTTTAAAAGTAATAGAAATCTAGCATGATGCTATAAAATTAATTTGCAAAACACGTAACTCTTAAAATATGATTTTTTGCAAATATATTACACAATTTGTATATAATATGAACATCGAAGATTTAGGCAAGTCAAATTATTACTACGGATCTAGATAAATTTTAACATATTTATGACCAGAATTTTAAATTTCAATTTTATTATTGTGAATTAAATTACTTTAAAAAAAAGACGATTTTTGTAAGATTAAACCCTTGAAATAGGTTAAACTTGAGATTAACAATTATAAAATTTTAAAATATTTAATTTGAAGTTATATGTAGATAAAAAAAAATAAAAAATTTGAAAACAAATATCTTACATCTTATTTCTCATCATTACATTTCTAGTAACAAAAAGATCAATATACTTTATTTTAGGGATTATCTCTTCACTATATTACAATTTTTTAAAATCAAACTATATTATGTCTTTTATTATACAGTTTTAAAGAGTTACTTTTGTTTTTTTATTTTTATATCTTTAATGTCGAAATTAATACGAGAAAACTTAGTAATTTCACACTATTAGCTTTATAGTTTATATTTTTGCTCTAAAAATATATTAATAATATTAAAATCTCGCATTCTTTATTTTGTGCAACATATCATTTTTTAATCTCTTAAGTTTTGAAACGAATTTTTCCATTATTTTAAATTTTGTCCTAATTTTTTGATTTTTAATTTTTAAATTTGATCGCAAAATAAAAAATCGGAAAATTCGTCGATTAACTTATGAATTGCTAAGTGCTATATAGCGAAAGAAAGCAAAGTATAAAAAATATTTTAAGATAAAGCGCCAATTATGTACTAAAAAAAGCTCTCAGTTGTTGTATGAAAATGATATTTTGTAATGGATGGAAACCGTGTTATGATGTAGAAATACCCATGAATTAACTTTATCATAGTTTGCCTAGAATATAACCTACTACTCTTTTTTATTTGGTTAGCATTCTGTATCATAAACTATTTGACAGGTTTAATTTTTCCAACTAAAAAAAAAATTATTCTGAAGAGATGATTTGAACAATGTTGATAAAGAGGGTTATTTTAAAAAACGAATATATTTAAGGTTATTTATAAATCAGAGATTAATAAATTTGATTGGATTTGTGGGTAATTGTATAGTGGTAAAGTTAACTATTTTCTACTCGCTAATTCAATAGTGCAAGGGGATAACCACAATATAAACCTAATATTTGACAATGATTTATGATGTGATTTGTGAACTTATAGTCTTATTTTTTATTGGAAAAGAACATCACTACATTTTATGCGGTTTCTTTTGAGATTTTAAGAGGGAGAGTCGGTCTTCGAAATAGATTTTGTACAAATCTATTAAGTTGTTTTATATAGAACCAGATTGTAGACCGCTGTTAAACTTGTAGGTAATTTCTAAGCAAAAAAATGGAATTCTAGCTTGTCACATTAGGGTAGAAGACTTGACGCAAGGGAAATATAAAGGTAAACAATTTTTGAGTTAGTAAAACGATACATAAGATTTACTGTGGTATGACATTGCCTATATATGTTGACTTCAGCTACTTTTCTGTAATATATCTTGCCTGTAACGCTGTGATACGGAAATTGTAGAGTAATTTTGAATAGAGAAACTGCTGGGGAAACTTAGTATGGGGTTCGATCGTTCGATTAAATCCTGCAACGAATATTAAGGAACTCTATTAAATTGCCTTCCCATATAATTTCGTTCTACGCGTTTGTAGAAAGGGTTCTGAATGCAGTTATCATAAGTGTATTGATAGTGTAAGGAGGGTCGGTCACATATGTAAAACTTTAAACTCCATGAATGTCATGAAACCACTGTAACACATGTGTTTTAATTTTAACGGGTGACGTTGTTCTATATTTTAAGTCATTTATCATTTGATACAGTTATTATATATTCTTTTTTAATCGAGCTGTTCCCTTTTATAAATTTAGTTTATTTTTTTTTAATTTTATATTGTATCTATTAAAATTAATTAAGCGATGGTTATATTTATTATTAAATTAGTTTAGTTTTAAAAATTTATTCTAATTTAGAAGTTTTTATTGTTTTATTTATTAATGGATTTATTAGGTCGTTATTTCATTCAAAGCTTTTCGCAATACACTTTTTTCGGAATTTGAATGTAAAAGCTTTCTTTAAATTTGTGATCAAAATTCATTTCTGTTCGACTCTTCATATCTCCCTTTTATTCAAATAATAGTCAGCCTATACCAAGATATTCTTTTAACTTCATATTTATATCACATTTAATTTTTTTACTTATTAAATAAATCTACAATTTTAAATGACCTTGAAAAGTTATGCAAATCTTTAAAAATGAAAATTGCATTTTAATTTTGTTCAGTGCACAATAATTATTTGTAAAATATAAAATTAAGATTTTCAATTAATTAATAGTACGTAGAATACTTCGTACTTTGGCTAAATACTTATTTTACAAATATAGTACTTTGCTAGGTATATATATTCCTACTTTTTCGATTTATTTGTCTATTATTTTGTTTTAAGTCATATATATTGTTCTAAATATAATTTTATCGCATATTAGTAGTAGAATTTTAATATTTCTTACACAGTTAAGATAATGTATTTATTCTTATTATATACTTTTAAAGTTTGAATATTTTTAATGGTGCTTATAATATAATACATATATTTTTATAACCTCTAAATAGGTTTTTTAGATCACTAGTGTAGGTTTTTTAGTTATATTTTGTTATTTATATTATAATCTACAAAACTTTAGGCTCTATATCGATACAAAACATTTATAGTTCATTATTTATGCCTAATATGAAATTAGTAAGTAGTATTTGATGTTGATATCCAATATTGATCTTTAAAATAAAAAATTAGACATTCTTAATTGTAGTTGTCGTTTTTTTGTTCGTTAAGTTTTTTTATGTTCAAAATTTTAGTTTTTTAAATATTTTTGTTATGTTTTTTAAGTTCAGAATTTAAATTATATCAAGTTTATTTTACTTAATTTATGTTAGTTGTATTTTTATTTACTTTTTTCTAATTTGTTTACATTTTTCTCAGATAATTCATTTATTATTCATTTGCTAAGTTAAGTAGTCCCTTATTCAAGCAGTTTTCTTAATATAGAACAATTCTGAAGCTTTTAATCTGTAATTTTCTAGAATAAGGTATGCTTTTATCATATTTTAATTAAATTTCGTTAATTTTATAACAATTTTATATTCATTAATCTTAAAATTCTGTGTTTTATTGTAAATGGTTTTCTTGGAACATATTAATTAGTAGCATTACTTCTTATATGATTTTTGAGTGTTAAGTCTAATAAGCTTATAAAATTTACCATAATTGAAAGTTTTTGAGTGCAAGGTTTTGGCTGTTTTTTACTGTTATTTTATATGTTTGGACTATCTAAACCTCAACTCATTATCTAAAAATAATATTTTTTAATTTTGGTCATAATACGTTGTGTTTGACCTAACTAGGGCCGCATTAAATTTTGTGAAATTGTTTTTAAAAGCCTCTAATATATGGATTGATACTTTGATCATATAGGGTAAACATACATAACTTTGAATTTCATATAATCGCATATTAGTTACTTTTCCTAAATTTGAGCAAACGGCTTTGTATTATATATGTATTGCTCTTTGGTTAAAAAAAATATAGAGCTAATTAAAAGAAAATTATACCTGCGAAAAGTTATTTAAATTGCATGTATAATACTTTCAAGAAAATTTATTAAAAATGTAATACTATTGACTCCGTTGAAATAAAATGCTTTTATTTAGATTTATACAGAATTAAGTTATTTTTACTAAATCATACAATTATATTAGAGAATTTTGATATTTGATTCATCGCAATATATTCATATAAAAATTTTGTTTTAAACTATTAACTCATATTCGACCAATTTAAAACATAAATTTTTATATTTGTAAAGATATTCCTTAGTTTTCCATTATTTTATTTGTTATTAGACTTATATAATATTTTACTCTAATTATCTAAAAAATTAAAATCAAATAAATTGTATAGTACATTTATATGTCTCGAACTGATAATCTTGTTCTTATTATACTACTTCAACATTAAAACTGCATTTCATTATACTGTTTGTATATTGTTGTTTGTTAATTTTACTGTTTTTAATTTATTTACCTAGTTTAAATACAATTTCTACAACTATTTTATAAATGTTTGAGTTTTATGTTTTTTGGTTTTTTTGATCTTTAACTTTCTTATGAAGCAATTCAGATTCACGCGAAAAACAATTCAAATAAAAAAACATATAGATAATATTTTAATTTGGTATAAAGATTGAATGAATCTTAAGTAAATATATTTCACTAAAAGCTAAGTTAATTTGAATCATTTTTAATATTTACTGTGCTAATTAGATATATAGCTATGAACAATTCTTTAAATAATGAAGGGATACCTATACGCGTGGGAATTACAAGATATTAATATCATTTTAATATCTAAATATATTTAAAGGTGGATATAAAAGTCAAAGGATTAAAACTTAGTCTTATAATTAAATGAAACAATTATTTGTAATTCAAAAAATAAAATTTCTATGATTGTGTTTGTAGGTTAGAGTTTATACTATCAAAATTACGATTTTTCTACTTAAAATATAAAAAGGAAAGACATTTAAATATTTAAAATTTCAAAAACTATAGATAGTGTTATATTTTTAATGTTGTGGCATCTTCTACAAGTAAGCTAAGACTATCTTATCAAGAACTACTAATCCTTCCTTATTTGTATAAAGATTATACCTACTGTAGAAGCCATAGAACTTATGTCACAATCACTACAATATTTTTATTAGAATGATTGCAGCGGAATTGATTTATATCTTGAACTACCTAAGCTGAGTGTTTATAAAATTGTACATGTAAGTTTATTTACATATTCTACAACTATGCTCTAAAAGATAGTGTAATAATACTTCTATTCTTGTTTAAAATCGGACTTGACTAAATAAGTGAATTCATTCACTTATAATATATTGGCAGAGAAGTCAAATCAAAATCATAACTTAAATACAATAAACACCAAGGCAAAGAGCCTAAAAATAACCTAATAGACTATTTGAAAAGACTCGGTGTAAAGATATATATCACAAAGAAAAATAAAAATATTGTCTGTGATTAAGGTTAAACTTTGTAAAGATGTATAACTTTTATTTTCTTTTATCAAAACACGTTATTCTTATTAATTTGCTTGAAAATTTTTTTTTAAACGTACTAAAAAAAACTATTTTTGCTTATGATATATGAGTGAGGTGTAGGGTTTATGATTGAGTTGCTTTATTTTTCAATAAATGTGTTTTTACTGAACTATATATGTTTAAATTGAATGTCAAAATCGTGCATACACAATGATTTATGATAAAAAAAACATTTACGAACAACCAAGCTATAATCTATAAAGCTTGCGAAATATCAAATCTTTATTTGACAAAATTGTATTTTATGAACAATTTAAAAGAAAAGAAACTGATATTTTAAACTCATAAACTTTCTTTGGTTGAAACACGGAATATAAGCATATATATTTTAGAATTTTTTATTATAATAATTGCAAGCAAAAAATCAATTGTGCCTCTTGTTGGATTTTTAAAAAAGAATTGGTTTATATACACCTTTATATTAATACTAAATCCTGAAAAAGTCGAAAAAATATTTTGTAATATGAATTTAAATTAAATACTGTATAAGATGATCTTAAAAAATTAAAAATGTACTTAGAGTTTATTTTGTATTCATACGGGCTCATTAAAAGAACTAGAAATATCATTATAAAGTTGCGTCATGGAAGAATCTAAAACCATTTTTTCATAATGGTAATCGCTGGATAAAAGATGCCTTAACATATATGCATATTTTATGCAAAACTTAAAAAACAAAATTTTGATGCGAGAATCTAAATCCTCCCATTTTTCGGTGAGAGTGATATTTTCGATAAAATTGCCAACATTCGTAAATAATTCGGGATAAAAAGCAGAAAAATGAATGCAATTGGGGAAAATATCTCTTAAAATTGCCTGTAAAGTAATTATATAACTTTTTTGTGAAATATGATTCATTATTTTACTAAAGCTAAGATTTATATCTTGAGAAGTGTGATAATTGTGGAGAGAAAGAAATGCTAGTGCATTTCCTATTCTAAGAAACAAATCAGCCTGTAAAGACATTGAATCATCATATATATAATGGTAAAGCGAAAAAATATTACGACCAAAATCGTCATTTATACACAGATTAAGTATTTTTTCGGTCATAAATAAATGTGTAAATTCTAATAAATACACTATGATGTATTTTTTAAACAAACAAAGACCATTTTTTAGACCCAAATAAATGTGCATAAGTATTATTTTAAGTGGTTGTATTTCTAAATCTATTTTATTTTTATAGGAAAGATTTTTATATGCATTTGATAAATCATTTTCAGTTAGCTTTTTGTATATTTCTATTTTTTTGAATATATTTTCTAGTTTAGTAAATAATATTTCAAGAAGAAAATGAACCATTAAAAAACATCCTTCTTCAATATGATCAATTATATTATCTGCATATCTATATTTGAATAGCATAAATTCGTAAAAAGATGGAATATTTCTATATTTTTGAAGTTCTTCCTTGACATTTCGGATTTCTAAACTTGTTAACATTTCTTGTAACTGTAATTTTGTAAATGTTTTTTTACTTTTTATTCCGAATATTCGGATTTTTTCTGAATATGCAATAATATCCTCTAAATAATAAATATTATTTACCTTTTTAATATTTACTAATTCTTTTTTAACGTTTTCTATAACTTCGAAATGAGAAGATTTTAAAAATGAACTGCTATAATCCTCTTTGTTCGTATTTTTAACAATATTTATTCTTCGAATCGACAGTTGTAGCACTTTTAAATTTCTTTGTAAATTACCTTAGAATTATATTTACCCTTAAGGTTTGCAAAAGATAAATTTCGATCATTTAAAATTCTATTAATATACCTATCAATTATATTTGCAATGTTATTAAAATACTGTGTTTCTGTGGCTATTGGATATCCTACTGTGGGGTTATAACGTCTGTTCTCTGGTAGATTCATATTTTCGCTTGTAAATTTTAATATTTTTGAATCTAACAGTTGCTTTAAAAAATTGTTTTTAACAGCCTCTATATTCTCAAGTTTCATTTTTAAGGTAATATTTCTTTGTGGATTTTCTAACAATCTTAGACTATTTTTTTCATTAGTCAATCTTCTTTTTTGTTTTCTCGGTGAAGGTTCGAATTGCGAAGTGCTTGGTTCTGATGTGAAAAGATCACAACCATCTTGGTCTCCAAAATATTGGGCTTTTTTAGGACCATGACCTGAATTACTTGCATGCTGATCCCCAATTTTGACTTTCATGTCCTGTGATTCTCGGTTTACTTCAAAATTACATCTTCTTGATTGGTTTTGTGCGTGTTGAATATCATCCTCTACCGTGCTTTCTAATGTACAAAAAACAGTAGAAATTATCATCTCTAAAAATATTATCAACTTTTGCATATTTAAATTAGGGTTGGAAAGTGATTTTAATATAATCAAATAGGATTAGGCGTTAATTCCGGCTAATATTTTGTATCTTAAATAATAGGTCAGCAAATTTTTATATTATATCTTTTTATATGTTTAAAATTTTTTTAATTTATTAACTTTATTTAACTGAAAAATTTGTTCAATATTTAAAATTTGCTTTCTCAAAGTATTGCATGTAAATATAATTCTATATAAATAAAGATAGTAAAGCCTGCCTTCTTCTAAGTTATATTCATATATAATGTTTTTTCTTCAGTTCTAGACTAAATCTGTTTTGTAATTTTAAAAAAAATGTTCTCGAATTCTAATTTTTTGGAATGAATTTTTTTTTAATTTATAAGAGCATTTTAATTAAATATTTATAGCATCAGATTTATTTAGTGTATGTCCATTCCAAAAACCTATGTTTAAAAAAATAAATTTGGGTCAATCTTAATTTTTATCTAATGAATTATTATAACCTAAAAATTATATTTTACATATAAAAAAAGAATCCATTTAACAGCATTAATTTACATGCAATTTTTTAAGCTATAAACTGATTATTAGTGAACAATATATATTCCAATGTTTAATTAAAATGTTTCCGTTTCTACTATATTTTAGGGTTATTAGCGTTTTGGTGACCTTAATATAAAATAAACTTAAAACGTATATGATTGAAGCAAATAACTTAAATTTTTTTTCTGAAAATCACTTTGAAATACATTTAAAATTTCCTATAAAAAAAAACTATTTTACAGAAATTATTTATGTATTTAAAATTTTCATAATACTTTTTATACCAGTTTCATATCATTATTCTTTTATTTTACATAATTTTTGGACACACAATACATTAACAAAGCATTGATCCGTTATTCTGAAATTAAGAGAGTAAATATTTAAATTATTTATGAAATCAATGTGCTATCTGTTTATGTTGGTACTCTACCTTAACTTATTTTTTATAAACCCATCGCAACTTAAAAAACATAGTTTTTATAAACTGTTAAATTAAAGTTTTAAATTTTCTTTTGATTTTTAATGTTTTAACCTTCAAATTTAAGTATAAAATGTCAAGATTAACTATGTTTAAAAAAACTAAACTGCTATTTTTTTTAATAAATTTTAATATGTCGAAATCTTTAATTATAATCATCTTTTGGAATTAAACTTTTTACAATATAAAAGAGATTTTTTTATATAAAAGATACAGAAAATTCAATTGAATTTATAGAAATCAAAAAGTATTTCTCAATGTTTTTTTGATTGTTATAAGTTTGAAAGTCATAAGCGATAATTGTGCCATATATGTCACGGTTTGTAAAATTTCAGACTTTTTAAGACAGATTGAGTGTTTGGGAATCCTTAAAAACAAGAAAGGTGTATATGGAACCAAAACTTTTATATCTGGTAAAATGATAAAAGAACCCAAAATAGTATTTAAGTTTTTTTGGGCTTCAATATACAAAAAGATTGAAATTATATAATTGATTAACTTCTGATATATTATAAGTTATATTTTAGAATACTAAGTCTAGATACTGCATGTTTTTAAGAATAGGGGTATACTGCATATAGTATTTGTAGAAAAATGGAGATTCTATCAATAAGATGGATGAAAATTTTATGTATACTTAACCTTAGAATATGTAAAGGCAGTTGTTTCTTATCCTGTTTGAAAATACTTATTGATTAACAAACCCTTCGAATATAGTGAAACACAAATAGATAATATCTAGAGCTTCATAAAGCCATAATATCAAATCGGAAAACAAATTCCGTATTTCTTGATAAAAAGTCTTCGTCGAGGCAATACGAAAACTAGTTATCAAGTAAGAAAAAGAAGAGATTATAGTAAAATTAATTTAAGATATGGATACTTTTTTACATCTAACATAAAATTTTAAGATATATTTATATACCGAGCCAAACAAAAATCATTATTCTGCTATATTAATAGGAAAATACATTCTATAAAATTTTATGTAGTAAAATTAGTGAATCCGAAAAAAATAAATGCATAAAATGGCAAATAATCATAAAAAGGCTTGGAAATTTTATGCCAGACAATAAAAATTATTTGCTTATATAATAACTACTTCATTTCTATAAAGATTTTTACCGCATTTACAACAAACAAGAAATTATTTTGTTCGGGAAGTTCTCAAAAAAAATAATGAATAAATAGAATTATATATATGAACAAAAAAAAATTAGTTTAAATTCACAACACTGACCCAGAATTATTTCTTTTTGGTCATAATTTGATGAATTCTCAGTTAATTTCCGAATCGATTTATAGGGTTTGACTAAACTTGATGCAACAAAAAAAAACTAAAATGAATGAAACATTTTGGTAGATGGACTTAATATTTCTGAAAATCTATGGTTGAAATCATTCCTTGTAATAGCACAGGATGTTATTAAAAGTAGATCTTATAATATATAATCTAGATGGTTGAAATCTCGAATAAATAGCGGCATATATCAAGTCGATCTCACTCTAAAACACAGCGTAATATTCTTGCTGTAATTTATATCAACGAAACTGTGCTAAAAAATGTTAAATATGGCTTTACTAGAGCGTATTGATATTGATATTTGCAGAGAAAGGCATGTATTTATATCATATTATGTCATAGATAAATTGTAAATTACCTCACAAACAATGTAATAAATTTTAAATAAAAATTGAATGACTAAGAACAAAATATCAATCAAAAATATAAAAAATTAGCCGAATCTAAACAAAAATATCGGACCGAAAGGTGAAAAATTTTAAACACTCAGATAATTTTTGCTTAGCACCTCGAAATCAAACAAAAATTATGATAAATTTATATTTAGGTTTTAAATTGTAATATATGTTCATGTTACCAAAAATTTACAAAGAACATATCAAGAGGATTATATAGAATAGAATTTAAAACAAAATACTTTATTAAATATATAATACTATCTTACGTAAAAACAAATAAAATGAATGTTTTTTTAAATCATGAAATCATCAGAATCACAAAATTTTAAAGATCTAATAATTTTATTGTCAGTTAAAGTTTTTTCTTCCCGGCCTTCATGACAGCTTGAATCTAAAAACCTTGGCAACACTTTAAAGAATTTTGAAGTCTTAATATAACATTGGAATACTTTGAATCACTTATTAGGTCTACCACAAACTCAGACCTTCAAAATCTTCTGGATGAATTACACGATGAATATATGTTTCCCCATTTGGTATTCCTTTAACTATTGGAAGATCAAAAATTATAATAAGTTTAATGTGTAAATATACATTCTATCCTAAAATATAATGGTTCAAATCGAAACGCGAGCCCTTTCGGTCCTAAATTTATCTACAAGTTTTTCTTTGACTACCATTTCAACATCATCATGTAGACATGTTATTTATAGAAGATCTGTCTCTAATTAGTATCGTAGCATCTCAATCATATGTTTAGTTTCGACAAATATTATAAATACCCCACCCGTTAAGTATTAACAAATCAATTTTAATATTTTCATTATATCTTTTCTTTCGATTTTTAAATAATATAGTTTTATTTCTTCGGGCTCCAGATTTTCTTTTTTATACTTACAAAATGCTTTCTGTGAAATTTAAAAACTCTTTTGAATTTGTTGATAGAAAATGGCATAGAATCAGATATTTGGAAATTTTATAAAAATTTTTAAAATCCAATACATAAGAACGCTTAATATTTAAATTCAAAAATACATCTGCATCATCAATATCTATTCTTTGCTGAAATGGCCTTTTCCTTATGCATTTTAAATAACTTATCGATATCATCCGGATTTTCAACAATAATTTATTGATTCTCTTATTCTACATCAGGTTTTACGGTATAAACTTTCATATTGTTCGGCTCTCAAAGTTTAGCGATCACATCAGAAACCTTTTGATTAAACTCTTTTTGTTGTTAAAACCCCACCTGTAATTTATCATTAGAACAGTTATTTATAAAGAAGACAAGCTATGGAGGTTGTTTTATATGTTTATCTTTTATTCTGTACCAATATATCATCTCGTTTTAAAACAGAATACTTTGATGGAAATTAGATTCGGTTTATATTTTCGCATCTCATTTCATCAATAGAATTCAGCAAATCCTTATTTATTTCATTCCTTAGAATCTATATTCAACTATTACATTCTAACTCTTCTGTATTTTACTTTCCTAATTATTTAAATTAGTTTTTACTGATAATTTTATTTGTTTGTAAACTTGTTCATAAAGTTTAGAAGTTACTCCTTTTTGCAGTTTAAAAATCGTTTTACATTTTCTAGGTGAAAGGAATTTACACAAAAAAATATTTAATGAGACCCTTTTTTATAAAATATTCATAGCAGTTAATTTTTTTATTAACGCTTTAAATAAAAACAAGCTAAATATTTTTTAAAGCCCTGTTTTTATTATTTTTATAATTCTTTCTTCTTGCAAATATATTTTAATTGTTTTAGTATTTTATTCTTAAGCTAAGATTTAAAAGCGAAAGAATCAAAATTTATATTTAATTACTTTATTGTCAGTTTATTTTTTTGATTTTATTCTTCTTAAATGATTTAAAATCATGAAATAGAAAACAAAATTTTTTATCAGGAAAAACTGTAGAAAATGTAGCAAAATAATTTAGAGAAATTCAAATATTTTTTTTACAATAAAATTAAATCAAAAGTATCTTAAATATGCCAATGTTTCTAATAATTTATAATTTTAATAAATGACTCTGATTACAACTTAAACATATTAAATACAGAGGCAGCATAGAAGTAAAAGATGTTTGGAAAAATATATTGTTTTAAGTAATGAATCGACTATATTCGTTGATATGAATTATGCCACGGTGTATTAAACATAAAATTTTTAGAAGAAAGAAATTTTAAATCAATTCTGGCAAAACTAGATTAAAAATTTTTGTTTGCAGAAAAAGGTTTATTAAATCCAATTTATTTATAACGTTTATATAAATATATTGGAAATTCTTCATTTTGAACCAAAGAAGTATTTTTGGCCATTTTGTATTTAAAATACCCTTTATAAAGTAAAAAATTGACCCACCAGCGAATTTAAGTATATACATTAAACTTACTATTAATTATGTATAAATCTAACATCTGAACTAAATAAAAATTGTACAATATGGATTTTTGAAATGACGGTAAATGGTACATTGATTTAATTTAAAACCTAAAAATTAATGTGTTTATAGTTTTCTTTTTTAAATATATTTATTGGTATAATTCAGGGTAAAGAAATCAACTAATGTACATTTGAATTTAATTTTTGTTGTATTTAAAAAGTATAAGTATATAATTGTAAAAGTTAACACTTGACTTAACAGTCTATCTGAATTTATTTTTAAATGTTTAAATAACTTAGTTCTGTGATTATTAATCTATTTTCTTTATGTTGTAAAATCTTCCTTTTTTAAAGTTTTTCGATGATTTTAAAATTTAGATTTAAAATCATGCTTCATTGATAACTGTAAAGTTTTGAAGTTTTTACAAACATTTTTTTAAAATCCTAAAAATGTTTTTTAAAATGAATAGATATACGAGATTTCCTACCGATATGTTTTTCTCTGTCAAAACAAAACATAATATATGTATGAAAGGTTTTTATAATAGGTTATTGAGTATATTTCACATACTAAGCAAAACGACGTTTATATTAATTAAATTGTGTTAAGTTTTTTAATATTCTTAGAGAAAATCGGATTAATGCCACCAATTTTTAATAAAGTTATATAAGTATTTAAAAACTAAAATCTCATGATTAATACATGAAAATTATATTGTGATAGCAATTTAAATTATCTAATATTTTGCAAAATTTTAATAATAATATGCAAATGAGGAATCTATATGCACCCTTGAAATTAAATATAATGAAGCGTGATCCGAATATTGTCTTGAATATTAGATTGAAACATATATGATGGCTATGCAAGTTAAAAAAAATCCGAGAGAAAAGTTATTTGTTTAAATCGGTAAAGAAGACTATTTTTGATTATTAACAGTGTATGTGAATAAAAGATAAAAAAAATCTAAGATTGTTTGAGAACTTTGTATCCTTGTATATTTATTAAATGGAACGGTTTAAAGGGAATATTAAGACCTATTCGTTCATACTACAAAAAAAGAAGAGCCTGTTTTTTGGAAAATAATTTAGAACATAAAAATTTATTAATTTTTGTTTTATTAACTCTGAAGAGAAAAATATAAGACCTAATAGTTATTCTTTAGACAGGTTTGGTTAAGTTACCCCTTTTAATAATAGAAAACCTCACAAGTTACTTCAAAAGAAATTTTACTCTTCTGTGTTAGAAATATACTTTACCGAGAAAATATTTCTCTTTCTAATTGTTATAAACATTCTAGTCCTATATATAAAATTTTTTTGGATTAATATCGGCTAAAATTGGTCCTACGACGAGGAAAGCTATCTTAAGAGCAATATAAAGTTGAATTTCTGGGATGATTATATTTCTAATCCTTGGTTTAATCAAAAAATAGTGTTTTTGTTTGTATTAAACGACTTTTTAATAAATGAAAAGATTTTTAAACCCTAAAGATTTTTCTACAAAGAATTTGTGGGTTTCTATATAACTAGATTCTATACCTTTTCTGAATCATAGTTATCGGTATCCAAAAACATTCCTTGCCTAGGTTCGGTCACCCGAAACGGAAGAATTGGTCTCTGGATGATACAAAAATATAACATTCTTACGCCAACAGAATGTTAAGTAGCAGGTTATACCTGTTTGTATGTCTAGGCTAAAAAAAGAAGACTTAATCTAAGTCGCAAAGATTTATTCGCTGTAAGCTATTTTGTTCCTAGTGTTATCCTTTTCTATAATACACATTTTACAAAGTCTAATAGAAAATTTTTGTTTTCTAAAGTATGCTAGTTAAAGAGCTCTTACAAACGCAAAACAAGGCCGCGCATATTTAACTTTCTTTATGTACATTATGGATTAAAAACCTTAGTATTTCTCTAAGGTATGACTTTAGAGTATTGAGAAAAAGTTTCTGTATAAAGCTAAAATTACGTATAATATTAAAAACTATAGATCATGGCATATAAACGTAATAATATGATATTCTAAACGAAATAAAGTAGCTTGAATTTTATGGGAAAATTTTTAACTAGGAATATATAGTGATATTTATAATCGCCTGTAGGATGCCATTTGCGAAAAAAAAACTTTATTCTATCGGCTCTTATAAAAATTTCATATATTATATGGTATTATCTGCTTCTGTTTAATTAGAAAATATAGTATCAACCGTTTTTATAAAAGCATTTATATTTAGAAACCCATAGAAATATGTTGAAATTGTGTAAATTATTGATTTTGGTTAGCATTTTTGCATATTTTTCGTTAATAAATTTTTTTATCAGGGTTCGAAAAATAGTTTCGGTGAATAATATTATTTCTATAGTAAATATTTAAGGTAAATATTTGAAAATAAGACGGTTAAACAAAATATTAAATGTATGAGAATATTGAATGATTTGATAAGATTTTTCTTATCTAGCTATATTAATAATTCGGAGATATCTTTCATTTAAAATTGTATTTTGCGCAACTTATATTGAAGAAAATTTTTAAGGCTATTTATAATCCTAAAATTGTTCAATAAAACACATCTTTAAAATCACAAGATGTCCTGTAAAAGCTTTTTGTGAGGAGTTTACTTGATTTTATTGATTTTATTTCTGTAAAAAAACCAATTAATTCATGGTTAAAAAAATTAAATCATGAAATTTGACCAGGCGTCATAAAAAAGTATGTTTTCGTCAATTGAAGGAAATTCTTGAAAAAGCACGGGATAGCTATAAAATCCTACTTAGTTCTTAGACTTCTTTATACTTTCTTTTATCATAGTTGAATTTTTATAGTTATACTGGATGTTTTCGTCAATTTTAGGTTTTTTTAAATTTTTAATATCAGAATGATTATTATTAGTCACGCAGTAGTATTATCAGATTATCTCATGTTTAGATCGAAGAGTTACACATTTCCTTCTTTTGTAAAACTACATTTAAATATTAGTTTAATACGTTAAAAAAAATATAATAGTAAAATTTGTATTTGGAAAATGCTCTTCTAGTAACGAAACTACAACAATTTATATATTCTTTACTAGAAAAAACCAGGTTTTTATGTATATCTGTATATGTGCAAATAATATTTTAAAAAAAATCTCTATTTATATTTTAACTATACCTCAATCTCCGAAAATAACAATTCTCAAATCTGACTAAATTTTTAAAAAAAAACAAATACTAGAATTCTACAAAGTTTTGTTTTCAAATTTAAGTTTGGTTGTTATAATTGTGCTTTATATTTAAAAAAATACTTTTAAATTGTTTTCTAAATAAAAATAATAAATTTAAAGCTTAATGCTAATTGCAATTATTCAAACAAAGTATTATATTAATTATTCAGACTATACGAGTCATTTTATAAAGACCAAATATAAAGCTTAAAATTATTAAAATCATTGTTATTATGGTGTATCCAAACATCATAATTAGCACAAAAATCATGAACACTAAAAAGCGAAAAAAAAATTCTGACAAGTTGTATAAGTTTAAAATTACTCATAAAGGAAACCAAAACAAAATTATGTTTTGTAAACTGTTAATTGTTTTTTTCAGTTTTAATTGTTAATGATTACCATGCACTTATTTTGCTTTCAAAGTACTAACAACAAAGCTTTAACATCATTCGCCGGAATAAGATCTAAAACATAAATACATAAAGTCTAAATTATTTACCTCTTGACCGGATTAGAAATTGGATTCTATTTATATATCTTTCGGGTTTCTATAAACATTCTTTGGTATTTATATCGTGGCTAAACGTTTATTAAGATTCAGACAAAAATATTATGATATTTAGTTAAAATTCAAATACTATGTGCTAAGCTTGCTTTGGTAGGGTTAAAAATCCTGGAAAGTTTTTCCGAGATTTATTTTTGCTTTTGCTAACGTTCGAAATCTTATTTTTTTGATTTCTTAACGAATATTTACTTGCAAAAAAAATCAAATTCTTAGTGTCTGAAAACACATATTATTCTTAAAAAGATTCATAAGAACCAATAGTCTTCTCAAAGAAAACAACAAATATTAATAATAAAGAAATCTTTTTACTTCCCTATAAAAACCAAAGGAAGAAAACTATTTCCAAGAGTTTAAACGTATAATGTCAAAAAACATTTAATCAAATGTTAAAAAAATATTGATTTATTGAGAGGAGCCTGGAAAACCAAAATTTGTATTATATAAGTTTATTTAAAGAATCTAATCTAAGTATTTTACATGATTGCCTATAGATTAATACCGGTAGAAGAAAATCGGTAGCGAAGTCTTTTTTCAATATATCCTTTTCTTTGTTTATTTCACAACGTTTTTAATTGTTTTAATTCAACTCTTGCAATCTACCGTTATTTGTTGATAATTTATATTTTCTCAGGAATATTCAAATAGTTTTTTAAAAAATTCAAATCTCGATTCAATTTATTTCAAATTCATTTTCCAAATGCCAAGAACTAAATAATCAAAATCTTAATATTTATTCAAAAATTAGACGATTTTTCAAAGGAAAACCTTTTAAAGTTATAACACTTGTTTATTTTTAAATGGTAAAATACTTTTATATTTATGTATTAATATTGAATTAAAAGTAGCGCATATTTTATTTTTTAGTGTTTTTCGTGTTTGAAACAAACGAGAGTAATATTTGCAATAAATTTTAATGATCAATTTATAGAATAATTCGCTATTTATAAATTGTAATAGAAAATATTTTAAAGGGTAATAACAAAGACGGTTTTGATATTCTCGCATCACATATAATTTATCATTTTGTTAGGAGAAATGAAAATACTTTTTTTAATGGAAATTCTATTTGTAGTGTGTTTTTACAGACTAAGAATTTCTTTTATATCGATTATTTTTTTATGGTTGTTAGATAGATCCTGGTGTGATATATATAATAAAATAGTGTATCTAAGACTTAAAAAGTACTGACTAAAAATCCAGACAAGTATTTCCTAACTAGTTTTAGAGAAAGAAAAGTATAATAGAACATCTATTTCCAATGAAGATAAGGACAAAATTATTTCAAAATATTAAATGGTGACTTTTTCAGAAAATTATGAATCTAGATATGTTGTTATATTAATTTTTATTTTCTTAATTCATTTATTCTGGCAGTTTTAAATCACTATTTTATGTTCAAATTTTAAATGTAAATTTTATTGTTCATATTAGGATGTTTCTGTAACAATAAAAAGGGGGGAAAGGTAATTTAACATGTTATTATATGCCTTAACCATTTCTCCATAGAACCACTGGAAAATTTTGTTTTTTGTTTGAATTTAAAAACCATCATTTCTACCCACTATAGTAAGAAATAATTTGCTTTTACAACAGGCTGGTTTAAAATTTCAAATATATACTTTTATGTTTTTAATAGTAATGCGTCTAGTTATACTACAAACGTTGAAAATATTCTGTTAAAGGGTTCTGATACAATCAAATAGTTTATTTTAGAAAATAGCGAAAATAAGGGTCACAACGGTCATACCATTTAAGCTAAAAAATCCAGAATTACACAATTATAAAATGGCATTAATGTTTAAAATAATCTGAAAATTAAAAATAATTCAAAAACTGGTAAATATGACAATAAATCTATTTTAAAACACTTTCTCTGAATTCCAATATTATTTTAATTTTTCATGAAATCAATCTTATCGTTAAATATTATATTTTGTATAACTCTATAATAATGATTTTAATTTATCTGTTCTATGAATAAAATAAGCAAGAATATTATATCGCAAAGGGTTTTATTTAATGAATAGTATATGTAATACTTTTATGATATTTATTTATATTTTTGGGATCGATTATATTAAAAATATATTAAATTTAAATTTGTGGTTTATAATATTTTTTACTGCATAAAAATATTTAAAATACAGTTTTTAAAAAATAAAATGTTATGATAAGATGTACAAAATAGTCTATTTCGGTTTTAAAGAAAATATTTTAATGTTTTATCTTGTTTGTACTGTTATTTTAATTTGATTTATGAGTTACTGATTAAATTTTATTATAATGGGAAAACCGTTGATTAAAACAAACAAATTTGAAATAAAAATATAAAATGAAATATTCTATTGATAAATATTTTATCGAAGTATTCCTATTTTAGGAATTCTGTTAAAAACGAAATTTATCTTAATATTTTATTATATTGTGCATTATATTCATTAAGTATTGATTTTTAAAATATCCGCATTGGTATATCCATTTTATTGTTATTTTTAATAGACACGTTTCAAAATAGTTAATAACATATTTAATTCAGTATGAATTTATTTTAAATATGGCGGAAATAAAAGACATCCGTTTTATTTTATTGTCTTCATAAAATATAAATTGTAACGGCATCTCGAAATAACGCATTTTTTAATAAAACATCAAGTATTTAAAACTAATTAAAAGTCAATTATTGGGTTGGAAGATACTACATGGTGAAGGAGACTAAACGATCTACGAATTAAAAAATGTTAGAAAAACTTGATAAAATATTCAGGCTTTCCTATATACAAACAAAAGATAAATCGGAATTTTTTTAATAAATAAGCTGAAAAAACATTGTATTGCCAAGTTTATATCTAAGATATAAATATTTCATTTCCACATATTATTTTCTTAACTTATAACTAAAATTTCAGTGCTTAAAATTTAAACCAGTATTTTTTTGTGAATAAATCTTTTTATATTCGTGCAATAAAATTTTTATAAAAATGTTTAAATATAAAATAATATATTGGCATCAATCATATTACATTTGATGGTAGCTAGAAAAATAAAAAATATTCTTTAAATAATATAATTTACACATACCAGAACATAAAAAAAGAGTTCATCGTTTTTATTGGTCATGGTCAATATATCTTATTATGTTGTGGAATAAGAAATGTTCAAAAATTTAGGATAGTAAATATAAGATAATCATGATAATTCGTATTTTGAGTCTTTGCTATTTTATTTTAGTTTTAAATGCAAAACTACCGAAAAGTACATAGTAGAAATTGTATGATTTAAAAATAGATTCTAAGAATGAAAAAAAATGGCATTTAAATTTAAGGAAAAGATAAGAACTATACAGGTTTTCTCCTCGGAAAGAATTAATTCGCACGAAATGGATTGAAAAGTTTAATTTTGGTGAAAAAAAAAAATTTTTTAATCTTTTTTTTCGACTGTTCAAAAATTTTAAACAAAATTAAAAGCATCGCTTGGTACTAAAAGTATTTTTCTTAAATAGGCACAAAAATACTATTAAAGATCCTATTATATTCGATTTGTATGACTATCACCAACAAACCAATAAACAATTTGTTTTTAAAAGAGATCATTAGGTCCGGAAACTTACATTTCATTTTTTGTTCGAAGCCACATATTTAGTTTTTTTCAATGGCAATAAGTATATCTTTGCTTTTTTCTCTATATATTTGAGACAAATTATAAGAAAGATTAAAATGAAACAATATGGTTTAAATAACATATTTATTACAATAAAACTAGCACTTTCAATACTAAGCATGTGAATATATTTATTCCTCTCTATAAACATAAGAGATTATCGAAAGTTTATATTATTTTTTTCTTTTGAAAAATAAGGCCTTTTCAATTAATATTAATAAATACAAATCTTAATGAGCAAATATATAGTTTTATTTATCGACTTATTAGCTTATAATTTCACTAGCAATGAAAAACCTAGGCAATTTTGAAAATTTTATTTTAATATTTTATGACAAACGCATATTGTTTGTAAAGACACAGAAAATTAGAGTTATTTATCGGTGTATAAATAAAATATGATAAAGGTTTGTCCATTCTTTACTTTCAATTTATATATTTAATGTCTTATTTCTGTTTTTTACAGCTGAATATCTATTCTTTCAATTTTGTAATTTGATATTAAAAAAGTATATATTGATAATTTGGCTCTTTTAATTATTAATAAACTCATAATTATCGTCATAATATTATAGTAAGTGTTTCATTTATATTTTTGAATGTCTTTTGAGTTGTAAAAATATTGGTGCATATTTTCTCGTAGAATATAAACCGAATTTTATGGATAAAAAAATCCGAGAAACTTTAAGATATCAAAATAGCAATAAGCCTAATATTATTTTGATAAATTCTTAATCAATAAATCTAATCTTATCATAGTTATAAATTATTTTTAATCTTATTTGTAATAATATTTAGGTTTTACAACAAATTTTAAGTCATTTGACACTTTTTTGATAATTATATCAATAGATGTAAGTTTATGTTACTCATATTATCATTTATGTGATCAAATATTTTTCAAATAATCAAATATAAAAATTGTAAAAAACAGAAACAATATTTGCTTTTTCAGGATAAATACAGCGGAAAAAAAACGTTTAATGATTGAAAGTCTTCGGGTCCAAGCGCTCGATTATTTGCACACAAATAGTTAAGCAAAATATTCAAACTCTTGTTATAAGAACTTCCTGGTAAGATTCCAAAACTTATCAAGATGTTTAAAAGCATTCGATTTAATATGTTAGATGGTTTCATTTTTAAAGTTATTTAAAACATTTATGTTTTTTAAAAATTCTAATAACATACAAAATTAATTATTTTTGAACTTTGTTTGCAGAAAACTTTGCAAGCTTAAAAGAAAGCAAAAAAAACTTTGTAGGTGGAATTATTTCGAGTAATTTTAACTTTATTATTATTAAAACTTACGAATTTTATAATTTCCAAATGAGTCATTATCAAAAACAATATAATTCAAACAAATGTAATTATATAACCCAATCTATACAAATATTAATTTTGTCTGATAGAACAAATTTTATCTTTTACATAATATTGATAAAGCATACCATGACATTCTTTCGTGTGAAGCAAAACTGATGAGACGGTTTTATCTGGAAAGTAAATTCGAATTTTTAATTATATTTGAATTATATTTTTCGAGTTTATGGGTGCTTTGCTAAGTCCAAAGCGTATTTGATCATTCAACTTGTTTAAATTTTTGAAGAACATAGTAAAAATATCGAAAAATTATCTAAGCAGAATTATGCGGAAATCTAATCGATATTTGTTAAAAATACAATTCTTAGAAGCAACACATCATATATAGTTGCTAAGCTAAAATATATAATAAATTGTAGCTCGGGCTAAAAAAATAGAAAAACGAATCAGTTGTATACTAAATTATACTATAATTTTTTTGAAAATTTGACCTCATGGCAAAATAATAGAATTAAAACTCTAGATAATTATTTAAAAAGAAAATGGGTCAAATATTTAATAATACCTCTTCGAATCATATGAGGAAAGAGTACGAGCATGTTAAATTCATTTTAATACAATATAAAACTAGAATTTTACTCAAAATATTTAAAATTAGTTCTCAAAGCAGCAAATATCCAATAGTAATTTTTTACGTGCTTCATCTTATTACCAAAATGAAACTTATACAATAATTCTAATTAAAAGAAAATGTCTTTAATGTGTATTTATCGCCCACATGACAAAGTATTGTCGTGTTTTAGCTAAAAAGCGATAGACGCGTTTCTTTAATCATTAATTTTGATTTATCGAAGCTAAATATTTTGATATAGCACATTGTGTTATTTTTTAAAATATTGACTTTCAATTACATGGAATCGAAACGAATACTTCCCTATTAGAAAGCACTGGATTTGCTTGATAAAGACATATATGTTTTTTAAAATTTACAATATATAAACTAAATCATTTACTAAAAGAATAATTACGGTTTTTAATATTGTTTTATATAGTATTCATAAAAGGATTCATGTTAAATATAATAAAAAAAATACTTTTTACCGAAAAATTATGTTTTATTAAAAATCCAAATCATTGGAGTTTTGGATGCGATGAGAGTAAAAACCAGATATATTAAAAATAATAAATTGTGCTTTAAATAGTTTTTTCATTAACAAAGGATTAAAATACCTTGCATGTCTCTTTAAAATATTTAAAATCGAAACTCTTGTTAAATACACTTCTAATCAAAACTGTTCGAAATGCAGCAAATATCAACATATTGTAGGTTAACTGTAAGTCGAAATTTTCTCTAATTTTTATGAAACATAACAGTTAAACGCGTTAACCTTACAAAGGTTGCAAAAAAAGTTAAGTTGGAATCAAAAAAAGGAGCGAGTTATTAAAGTATTTTACAATGTTTAAGTATAAAACTTCAACTTAAACAGAATATTTGTCTCTTGAATTATACCAGTCATTTTTGTTGTTTTCACACAAATCTCAACTATTTCAAGATAAATTCGAAAAGTCTGTAAATTTATATTCACTGCGTTAAAATGTAAAGCTTTATTGAATATACATATTAGATGATACCATTTTGTGATTAAAGAGTGGTTGTTTTGTAAATATGTCCTAAATATAAAAGCCATTTGTTTTTTTGTATTCAATATAAATATTAGAGAAACTATTCGTTAAGAGGTTTTCACCAAATAAATTACTAGTGTTCATAGGCAATTAAAAAAAATTATAAATTTAAATGCACAAACTAAATTATTTTTCCATTTAAAACTATACTGCATCAACCAATAAAACGATATATACAGTTATTTTTGCAGTTATCATCCAGATATTTATAAGTCCCTTAATTCCGGTCTAAAAATTACATAAAGTCGCCTTGTATAGTATATACTATATTATAGGTTAATAAAATTAGCTTTTTTTGAATTAAATTTAATAAAACATCTCGCTTTCAGGATTGAAACATTAAAATAAATTTATTTTTAAAAATACAAGAATTTCGTTAGACGTATTCTATAGCTATTTGGCATGGATTAATCATTATTTTTCATGTATATGCAGTATGTAATACAGAGTATTTCAAAAATATAATTTTGAAAAGAGACATAAACACATATAACAACCTCTTTGGAAATTGAGTTAATACTAAAAATGCCTCGAAAAATAGACCAAGAGTCAATGATCTGTGGTATTTGAAAATAAATTTTTAGCGTCATAGTATTTAAGAGAGCTTTAGGTATGTTTGGAATTTTATTTGTGTTTTTTACTAAAATTAGTTTTTCGTAAAGTTTGATTTAGAAGTACCATTTGATCTTGCAACATCTTAATATATCTGAAAATAGCAGCTTCAAATTCAAAATTTACTAATGAAACTGTTTTATATTATATTAATATCAGAAAATTGTTGGTGCAAAAATAATAATTTTTTAAAACATTTATAATTTTTTTATCATTACAGAGAATTTTTGAATGGTTAATGAAAATTACATATGTTTGTATTCTATAATGTTATTTGGAATAGCACTGTTGATTTTTACATGCTACATTTGGTCGTTTTGAATCAATGAAACTTTATATATCCCTTAAAACGCTATAGTTTTAGATCTTGTGTTAATTTAATATTTGCTATAGAACATTTGAATTTTTGCTAGAATACCCCTATAATTTTGCTATCACGATGCAAGTTTCCATAAATCGTGAAAATGAACTTTCATTTTTTCTTGCAAAACATAAAGGTTCTTTTTTCGTATTTCTGTAAAACAGAATAAACGAAATCTTTCATGTATCTTGCAAATCTATGAAGTTCGAAATTAATGTATTCCTATTTTTATATGTTAAATTTTTTATAAAACGATTTTATTTGCGATTACAATTTCTTTGAATTGCTGTAGAAATCTATTTTTTAACCCCTAGCCACTTATTTCTGCATTCATAACTGTTGCAAAATAAATTATACTTTATTAAAAGTCTAATCTAGCTATTAAGTAAAAATTTTACCTTGAAATTTTTTACAATTGAGGTAACAATAAAATTTTGGATACACAATATACTCATACAAGTTTTTATTTTGTTCAATTTAAATCTAAGGAATAAAAACAAAAGCATTTATACAAATTAAAAAAAGGAAATTATCTTATGAGAAGCAAGCAAATGTAAAGCTTTTATCTATAAAAAGTCTTTTTGATTTTGTAAGTTACTTCAAAGTTTTAAACTTCGTTAATTTATGAATGGACTCGAAAAATTAAAATCATTTAGATTATATATTTTCTCGTTGCTATTGTATGATCTGATTAATATGACTTTTATGGCTTTCATCTCTAGTGTATTTACTATTTTAGCAAAATTACGATTATAATCATCATATTTTCAAAATGAAATTATTCAACCACAATTTCAAACTCGGAAATGACAGATGTTTAAATTTAATAATGCGAAACTGAATCATCTTGAATCAAATTTACAGTTATAAAAAAATATTAAAATGAAACGAAAATAAAAAAAATACTCCGGATTTTAATGATTAATCATTTATATAATTTTATGGGAAAATACTTGATTTATAAGTTGTAAAAAATATAAAATTAGGTACATAGCCAATATATACTATATCTAAACAAACATGGAGTCTAATTCGAATAAAAAACCATAAAAGAAATGAATCACTTGTTTAAAAACATACTTTAATTAGATACTCGATAATATAATTCCGCCTGTTTGAGTATGCTTTTATAAACACTAGCATAGCCTCTTTTTGGGTAAAAAGACATAAAATGAATAGAACCTCTCAAAATTCTTCTCTCTAAATTACTGATTCTGCATTCCAATTCTAAGAATATTTCTATCATTCTTATATCGTGCGTTTGTGTATTCTGCGAAAAATTTAACAAAATTATTTTTTGGTGTAAATTCTTTATTTCGCTGTCTTCTAAGCTAAAAATATTTTTTGAAACCTTACCAAATTTATCTCTATATATGTTTATAAGAGCTTGAATTGAATCTATGTAAATAGGTACACAAAAATTATTAAGAAATAAATCAAACAATCCTTTTTGTAATAACTTTGAAGCATTGGGCATTTTCAGTTGATATATAAGGCCTAAAAGCAAGCTATTTTTAAACTCTTCTCCTGTTTTTATATTTGTATCAAATATGAATCTAAAAATATATCGGATTTTTATTCTAAAAAGAAGAGTATGAAAGTAAACCGCTCTATTGAGGGTAAGAGTAGAGAAATAATGTAATAAATTTAAAAGTAGGTAAATCTGTACCTTCAAAATATCTTGTTCGAAAGAAATAAACAATTCTGAAATCAAAATTCTCATAAAGAAAATTCTTCTGTTCATTAAGATTTTTGAACGACTAATTTCATCCTCTGATTTATTTTTAAGAAAATTTTCATTATTTTGAAAAATAGAATATGTTAAAAGACTCATAATTTCATAGAGATAATGCACATATAATATATGTCCTTTCGAAATATAGGCAAACTGGTTTGCTTTAAACGATTCAAAAAACAGATTCAACTCCGGAAATATTAGATTAATTTTTGATTTTTTAATATTCTCAAGAGGATTGACACACATATTTTGTTCGATTGTTTTCGCCCATTCAGATGTGGTTAGCTCGGAAAAAAATGTATTTTCGAATTTTACAAGCTTTCTTCTAAACTTCAAGATTGTTTTAAAATCCTCGTATGTCTCATATTCGTTACGATAAAATTCCGAATTTTTATCTCTAAGCTTGAATAGGATATTTTCCTCGTCTAAACCATCATCAGTATATTGATTCTCGGTGCAATTATCCACAGAATCAGAACTAAATATAATTCTATGTAATTCTTGTTTTATCACTTGAACAGATTCCTGGTTTGCTTTATCTAGATTTCTCTCGGAAATTATTTGGTTCATAAAACAATTGAACGATGGCTCATCTGAAATCCTATTCTTGATTCCTTCATAAACCAAAATTTCATTATTTGTAGCTAAAAATGTCGTTTTGTTAATAGTTTCGCTTTCTTTCACATTATATGGTATTGATCTATTTATTTGAATTTCTACGGGTTTATTCGCAGGCTGAAATTCCTGATTTAAAATACTTACCTCTTCAGACCATAATGTAGATAGATCGTTTATTATTGGTTGTGAGCATGTATTTTCTGTGTTAAATTGTTTATTTACTACGTCTCTTTTCATAGATTCCTCTTCAAAATGTTCCGAAATTTGTTCTTTTCTTGCCTTTTCGGGAAATGCAATATGGAATGCTGGTAATGGAGTAGTTGAATAGATTGAACTTACAGTTTTATTATCATCGCTGCATGTTATATGTAGTGATGCATTGTCAAAAGAACTTATTTCTATGTTTTCTTCTGGTATGTAATCTTCATGTAAATAAGATGTCTGAGGATTTGCTTGGAAAGATTCTTGTTTATTTAGAAGAAATTCGGTCGTTGATGTTTCTATTTCTTGAGGTTGAATTGGATCACTTTGTATCATAAAAACCTTTGCAAAACTTAAATAGTCAAAACCATCAATTCCGGGATAATAATCGCTATTTTCAGCTATAGAATTTGGTTCCCAAACTCTTTTGTTGTTTCTTTGGTTAGTTGTAGCAAAAACTTTTAATAAGAAAGTAAAAGTTGCGGGAAAACTAAATAAAATTTTCATGGTTAACTTTTTTTGTACGTATATAATTTTTTTATTGTTCTATCGATTCTTTTAGAATTTAAAAATTTTCATTTTTTTAGATTCTGGGTCATGTAATACAAGAATCATAAAAATTTTAGAAATTTGCATTTTCTGGTAGAATATTTTTACTAAAAGAAATTTGATTCAAGCAACCCGAAAGCTTTAAGACATACAGATTAAAAAATGACAGTTTTAGAAAATTACTTTACAAGATGAAAGTTTTATATTTCTGGTTATTTACGGTTCGTACTTTTTATCATCTAAGAATATTAATTTCCGATCTTTTGTATTATTGAATTAGAACCATTATATTTGAATTTAATAAAAAATACAACCATTTATTATAATATCAAGATACATTTTAGTTTTAGTGATAATTTTTTATAACTCTTAAATTTTTGTTTAGTTGACCAAAGAAATGTTCTAGAAAATTCAAATATCATAAAATTTAAAAATATTTCCAGCGATTTGATTTCAAACTTTCAAAGCTATCCGGTACCTTATAAATCGCATTTTTGCGGTTTCATATTTGTTCAATTTTGCCGTCATGTTTTTTTTGGGCTACACCTAATACATTATACTTTTTCTTCGGAAGTAAATTCGGATTTTTATGGCTACTGGACTATCGGCACGAACATTTTTTTTGATGAATTATAATTAAAAAATCATTATATAAAAGAAAAATATGGCAAAATTAACGCCTTTTCTTCAGATTAACATACGTATCTTAATGAAAATTTAAGTTCAAATATTCTCAGAATGCAAGTTTTTACATTTTTTCATATTTTCATTATAGTTCTTCGCTGCTCAATATGTTTTGAAAAAATTAATCACAGCAAATTATTAGATACAAAACCAACACTGTATAATAAAACTCTGCCTCTTTTTTCTTAATTGAATAATGAAATATATATGTTGATAACCAAATTGATTGTTTATAAATAAATCACAATCAATTAAAAAACAGTTGTATTTATGAATACAGTTCGATGATTTTCACTAAGAAATTTTTCAATATATAATTTTTAATATTATAATTATTTAATAGATTAACAATAGGTAGTAGTATAAGTACAATTTTGAACATTATTTGAATTTTTGTAATTTATATGTTATCAACAAGTTTAATCAGTTTTTGAGAAATATTTTTTTCTATTTTTAAGCAATTAATTTTTATAGTTAAAATGATTTCGAATTTATACCTCTACTAGAGATTTTTTTCTTTAAGAAACTTTTGTTTCAGTAATTTTTTTAAATTTTAATTTATATCTTTGGAATGTAGCTAAATCGTACTTTTCAATCGAAAAGGCTTTAATTGTTTTTATTTGTTTTCAGTACATAAGGCGTTTATTTGGTTTATTTTTTAGACTTCTATCTCTTAAGGTATTCTAAATTTCGTATCTATTTACGTATTTTCTGATAACTAAATCTTTTATTATATAATCTATATATCAGTATTGGCAATTAATTGAGCAAGTTTATATATAGTTTCCTATAATATCTACTACTATTCATTTTTACAGGTAGGGATAATATTTTTTGACTGTATTATTATATCAAACTCGCAATCAATAACCTTTTATCTGCAAAACATATAATTAGTAAGGATAAAAAAAATACTGTGTTCTAGAATTCTTACTCAATTTATATAAATCTGATCGTAATGATGTGCTATCGGATTATAAACATAATTTATTGCATATAAATTTTAATGTAAAAATATTTGCTAATTTTCAAAATCAGTTGTGGTATCGATTCTTTTTTTAGGATAAAAAATACTTATTTATTTTTATATGCTTCATTTTGGTGCAAGAGAAACCATGTTAAATTTATATGTATTTTATTATTTAATTTATTTATTTAGAAAAAATTCTCTTTTACTTGTACCTTTTATTCTTGTTCAGAAAGAAAGTCACCAAACCCTAAAAAATCCAAACTTCACACCGGGTATGGAAATATATGTTAAAATCATATTTAAAATATCTTGACTATCTAAATTAAATATAGTTAAGCCCAAAAAAATGTATAGAGGAACTATATCTTAATATAAAAGAATCAATTAAGTATGTTCTCTAAAACACACATAATATTTATTTTGAGGTATCAAGCGGTTTACATCATAGATATAACCATATTTTATCTTCATATAAAGAACTTATATTACAACAAAGAATACATCGCTTGAATCTTTACATTTTATTTCTTTAGGTTCAATTACTCTAAAAATTTTTTTTTGTACAATTAATAAACCTTAACCGATTTTCAGACGTCTAAAAATTTATTTTTGATCCGAATAGGCTAAGATTTACATACCGTTTCGAGGTTTTATTCAAAGTTATTTGTTGATTTATTTTACCAGCGACAAATAAAAAAATAAATATATTGTGCTAAGTTGTATAAACTAGAATGCATATGGCACAGACATAAAAATTCTTCTTTGGGTAAACCCATATACTTATATTTTAATGCAACGTTCTTTAGAAGTTATTGTTTAAGTATTCATTTTTTAAAAATTTTAATTTAAGTTATTTATGCGCGTAATATAATTTCAATTCATTTTAGATTTTTTTGAAATTTCCAAAACAATCTTATTTTTCAAAAAATATAGTCCAAGTGAATCAAAGATGTGCATGATTATATTTTACAATTTCAAAAAGTTATATTCCTAACTAAATTTTCTAATAAATTCAAACATTGAACTGTTTGGACTATTTTTTTGAGAAAATATTGATCACTTGGATTTTATAAATTATTAAACATTCGAAGGAAGATCATTCGGTTATAATATTATACATAATTGATGTTTTTAGGGTATATCCGAATAATAGAAAATCTTAAATTGACTATATATTTTCGTATAACCTATAAAGCAATTTAACAATATATTAATATTTTTTTTTATATTTTTGAAATAAAATTTGAGAATATATTTCTTTCATTCGATTTTTCAAGTTTATTATTGGAGTCTACGTAGGAAGGCTTTTTAAATTTATTGCTGTTTTAATCACTTTAATGTAAATTTATATAGTGAGGAAATATTTTCGTTTTTTTTGCTGATTAGAAATTAAAACTTTAAAATATAAGCTCTGATTCAAAATTATAACCAAATTTTCAAAAAAAATATTTCTTTTTATATTGGTTTCTAATTTAACTAAATTACTGCCTAAACCACAAATTTACAAGAAATAGTTTATAATTGTTAATTTTCTAATTTCTAGAATTCTTACAAGTAAAAAGATTTTTTTTAATTTTTAAGCCTATATGATACTAAAAAATGGAACAATTTGATTAAAAATAGTCCTATTAGCTAATAAATCGTTGCTTAAAACTGCTAATTTGTTATTTCACTATTAAATATTGTTTATAATTTCAAATGTTAATCAACTAATATTTTCTTTGAGAGATAGTAAGGTTAAATAATCGAATTCACTATATTTGCATATAATATTAAAATTCTGGTAATATCTATATAAAATACAAAATATTGTAATAATACAGTAAAACTTCAGTTTTGATTTATATGACTATATTTTGAAGGTCTGATGTGTAAAATAATTCGTTTAGCTAACTCTAGTGTAAATATATAAAAAAAGATATTATTTCTGAATAATCATCGTTATCTAGACCTCTTATGTTTTATGCTTTTATTAAAGGTTTGATATTAAAGAAGGGATTATAACGGCTTTTGTAATATTTGGGCATCTGTGTACACTCTTTTCGTTAAATAAACGGGTTCTCAGATTAATCCGGATTCGGCTCTTTAGATTTTTTTTAGTAGCCACATTTTCGGTTGAAGCTTACAGTTAGAGGAAAAAATAAAATCAAATCCTTATAATAATTATATTAAAATCTCAAAAGATATTTCAAAATCTTTTTATGAACTATGTTCTAGATATATTTAAATAATCTACTACAACTTTGAATTAAATCATAGAAAAAACCCGAATGGTTCAAAATTTTATCTCTATTTTTGTTTATTTAGAAATATATTTAAATACTGGCTTGTTCATTTAATTAACTTTTTTTGTCAGGAAAAAGCCAAAACAAAAAATTTATTTCTAAACCAAGAACCATAAATTTTAAATTTCTATTTTTTTCTATTTGTTCCAAAAAAATTATTTAAGTCCCTGAAGCGTCTGGTAATATTAAATTGGAATCATTTACATGGTTTAAAAACTTTAATGTACAATTTTACACTCATATACATTTTATTTTTGCAAAAAGAAATATTACGCTTTTTGGAATTCAACGGATATTTCGGATTATCTACCATAGAAAAGGAGAGTAACCTCTAGAAAGCAAAAATAATAAGAAAGATAAGAAAAATGTAGTATATTATTTGTGCCATATAATATCAAAAAAAAATTTAAGAAATAAGCGTATATGTTAATAATTTTACCTTGAGGAAATGAAATATACGCATTGTAATAAAATCTATCTTTAAAAATTTATAATACCTAAATAAATGTTTTTATCTTTGTCTTTAGCAAATAATACAAACACACATAGAAGAATCTTATACAAAGAAGTAATAATCTATTAATTCGACTTTATATATTTTATTTGCTAAATCCAAATTTATAAGGATTCTTCAAAACATTAAAAGTTTTATGAAGTCTGTAAATTTTTTTAGTTTCCTTAAATACCGCGAGGTACAAAAGACCGTAATATATAAGCTTTTTGGTTTCCAACAAAAATTTTATCTTTAAAATAATAGGATTCGTTTCTCATCGATTTAGATTTTTACTTAATTTATATTTTAATAAATAATGGAATGTTTTTGTGCTCCTTCATTTATAACAGAAGCTTTAGCATTCTTCCTATTCTAATGAATCACTAGAAATTCTATTGGTATTATTCGAACTTTCATTTGAGAAAATTTTCAAGAGAATGTACAGAACTAAAAAGATTCGGGTAAGGCTGGTATTAACTATCATTTCCTTTATATAGATTTCCATTCATTTTTAATTGATTCGTCTAGGAAATTTACTTTGTTATATTCTTAGTAAATTTTAATATTTCCTATTTTTCTCAAATTCGAGATTTTGCAATTTATGTATCTGTTTGAAAAGTAAATTCTTTCTAGATTTTACATTTTCTTGATTTATAGCCTCTGAATTCAAATTTGTGTCTTTTTGATGAAATATTTGTTTAATATTTTCTCAGATAGAAATGTATAAGAAGGTTTGTTTTAATGTATAAAACTGAAATATTTAAGACTAGAAATTACTTAAGAATTAATCAAATTGTTTAACTATGTAGTATATAATTAATTTTAAAGCACAAAAAAATTGTTGTACTGATATATTGATAGTGAAATAAAAAAGTTTTTTTGAACTGGAGCATAATGTTCTGTTTTAGAATTTTTTAAGATAAAACAGTTGAATAAGCGATCGCTTGACGAAAGGAGCACTTTCCGAAACTCCAGCAAATAATGAAAAATCCATAAACTATTATTGATTTTTTTTTAATTAAAGAACACGCAAACGGATATAATTAGATAAGAAATGATATATTTTATTGCAAGAAAACCTTTGAATTAAAAATCAAGTATTTTTTTGACATTCTGCAGTATAGCATATGAAACGTTTTACAACAATCAAACTAATAAATACAATGACCCTTTGTATAAGGTAAAAGAAATCTGCGTCGAAAGATTCTTAAGAAGTCAAAAAAATTCTGATTACATTAAAATAGAAAGTATTTTTACTCTACGATAATGTTATGCTATGGAAAGTTTTTTGTGAAAACTATTAAAAAAATCGCATCAAAACATTTATCAGGAAAAATATTCGACCAATATATAAATGAGAAAATAATAGATTTTTCTATTTTTAAATTAAATTAACTTATATTTCTAAAAAACTTAAAACAATTATGTGGTTAAGTTGCAAATATTTCTTTTCTTTTTGGTTTTTAAATTGCATTCTACTACTTCTTACGTAAATATGCAAAATAATTCAATCTCTAGATACATAACGCATATTATGTAGGATTGAGACTTGTTTGTTGCTATTTTTGCTTTATGTTCATATTTTGGACTAAATTAAACAAAAATAAAAGATACATTTTAGTTTTATATTTAAAAATTATTTTAATACCAAATATAACAAGAAATTATTAAAAAAGTGTTTCATATTCTGTTATTTTATGGTAAAATAATTTATTACAAAACAAAATCTTTTGATTAAAAAATATGCATTTTTTGGTGATATATTTTTTTAATAAGAATCAAATCGTTTACGTCTTGTGAAAAGCCATAATGCAAGAAAAAAAATATTAAATAATTTGAATCTATGTTTACATATACATAAATATTTATAAAATTAATCAGAAAATATTCCTCTGCATTTAAGGTTCAATAAAAAAAAAGTAAAAATTTACCCAAAAAAAATAATGATTAACTCCTTTTAAATAAAAAAATTATATTTTTGTTACATTAAAAAAATAGTTAATCATTTGATTCAATGATTTAATTATTATCTCTATTAAATCATGATATAGCAATTATATATCCTAAAGCAAGAGATAATGAATCCGTTGATACAATCCTAAATGTTTTTTTTCTTTTTATTTTTATAGTTGTTTGTATAATTTTTTAAATAAAGCTGAAAATTTCATTTTTTAAAAATACAAATATTTGTATAAATCAAGGATTTGAAAGTTTTACTTGAATCCAGAATATAAATCTATTCTTCATTTATAAAACTACCAAAAAAAACTGTTTATTTTATATTTTTAAGTTGTTTAATAATTCCAAAAAATTTTACGATGAAAAGATATTAATCTTTGTTTTTAACTGTTTATGTTAATTTATAAAACTATGATAATTTCTTACAATATTTTTAAAGATCAAATTACATGATGAATAGATCAATGTCAAATTTATCAAAAAGCTTTATTTGATCAGGATTTTATAAAATTCCAATAAAAAAAACTAAAATTTATGAAAAAAAATTGAAATTCTATTTTTAGTTAATTATTTTAACAAGAAAATTTACTATTTTTAGACAAATTATCAAACGCATAACTTGAAAATATTATATTCCCATGAATTTTTTTATTTTTATTTGTAAAATAATATATGCATCGGGATTTGAATATACAGCTATTTCAGAAGATTCACTATCTATAGGTGACAATTATCTTGAAATATCTTATGAAATCGGAGCTGATGATCAAGTGAAAAAATGTTTTGATAAGTTAGAACTCAATATTAAAGACGAAAGAAAAGAAGAAATGGTTAAAACCACAAGCTTTTATTACAAAAAAATACAAGAATATACAAACAATGAATCAGATACATTCTTAGCTTATTTTACAACTTGGATTTGTTACTTTGTATATCATCCTGATAATAAAATTGATATGCAAAAATATAGACCGGAACTTTTATTTAATCTGATTACTTTTGGGAGATTTTTTGAATTTTGCAAAAATGATGAGAGCATTAAATTGATTATTAAAGATATTTCTGTCAAACTCATAACATATAGATTAGAAAATGAATGTGTTGATCACGATGTGTGGTTTAAAAAGGCTTACAATATTTCTGTCAAACTCATAACATATAGATTACAAAATGAATGTGTTGATCCCGATGTGTGGTTTAAAAAGGCTTACGATATTTTAAATGCCAAATATCCCTTTATATGTAGCAATATAGAAAATAGTTTAAACCGAGATAATAAAATAGATATATCTATGCTAGAGAATCTAAAATTGCGCACAAAATTTTTTTTTAAGTCAGTTTATAATGAGTTGGGTATTTTTCTAGCCAATGCAACGTTAGAAAATTATTTTAGTTTTTTTTTAATTCTAAAGTATCTATTTTTATCCGGCAAAAAAAATACTTCGACATCTACAATTGAAAAATACTCAACTGATGATCGCCAACTTTTAAATTTTTTAAGAAGTGATGCAGAATCAATAGATAAATTTCCTAGGAAAATGAATTTCAACTCATACAAAAAAATCGCAGAAAATATTTCTGAGCCAATTTTCAGAAAAGTTTTGACAGTAAAGGATGGTTTTGAAAAAATATACGAATTTAGTGGCAAGAAAATTCAATCTACTGCTAAACCGGAGGATTCAAACGTCTCATTAGAATTCATTGAAAATATTGTGAAAAGAAAAGAGATCAACTATATAAATGCTTTATACGTTTTCTTGAAAAATATTTCTAAAACAGAATACCATGAATATATATCGGAAGTACTTTTTTCGAAGGCGTTTTGTTTTAAAGAAATAGTTACATCTAAAGAAAAAAAACTCCGAAGCATTCTTGAAATTTTATTTATTGCAGATGTTTTGAAGATAGAATTTGAAAAGGTAAATAAAGATCCTTCTATTATAAATACATATATGGTACCTTTTATACCATATATTAAAACATATCTTGACCAAAATGACATAAAATACGATAAAAACTTGGCCCAAAGCACTTTTAATCGGTTTTTATTACCTAAAACATACAGAATATTGAAAAATTTTATTTTTGTAAAGTTATTTACTAATTCCTCTTGGAAAAACAAATATAACCAACTATTGAAAGAATATTTAAAGAATAAAGGATATAAATTTAATGAAGAACTTGTAGTTAATCAGAATAACATATTTATATATGTTTTTAAACAAGAGTTTTCAAAGCTTAGCCCCGAAGAAAGAAAAAAGATTTTTACAATTCCGGTAATCCAAACCCCAACTTCTGATAACAAGACTGACTCGCAGAAATTTGGTATTAGAAGGCTTTTACTTCTTATCCTAGTTACGATCGTTTTCATTTTTGGAGTTATTTTCGGCGCATATTGGTTTATTTACAAAAGAAGGTAAAATAAAGATTTTTGATTTGAATTTTTTCTAATTTATTACATTATTGCGATTTTAAAATAAACTAGGTCGATGGTTACTTTAATAAGTCGTAAATTTATTAATCAAAAAATAAATTTACATAACTTATATATAGTGAATTAAGAAAAATAGATTCTTTATATATTAGTTTTACTCAAAAAACTATATTTCTAAAGTAATTTTAAATCTAATTGTTTCACTTTTTGATGTTGGTGTTCCGTGTTTTTAAATTCCCAATCGTGATTTTTCAGTTTTTTTGTTTGCAGTCAAACCTTATCTAGAATCTTCTAGGTACTTAAACATTTAATGTTTATTAAAAACATTGTATGTAAAAATATTAGAATCTGTACTTATATTTGCTTCTTTTTTCGAGCTCTTACTAAATTTGAATTGTTTTTATTACTCAATTTATATTATTATTCTTTAGTATTCTGTTAAGAGTTATCAGAATATAAATTACATTGAATTATATTCATAATTTTGTGTAATAAAACTCATATTTGTCGGTATTTTTTAAGAATTTTATAAATTCAAAGGTTTGTGTGGTTTTGTAAAATATATCTTTAGTGGTTATATCTTTGATTTTTTTTATATGCTATTAATCTTACTATGTCTCGCCCTTATGTATAATTTATCAAATATTATTTTTAATTTATAGTGCAGAATAAAAACCATCTTTAATCAAAGAAAATTTCTGAGACGTATTTTAAGTTCATTGATTTTGAAATATTTAGTTGTTTACGATTTAAGCTTATTTTTTATATAGTTTGGTTCTTTTTATCAAATTTAAATTTCTTTGTAGGTTTTAACAGGATCTCGGATTATGTGAATGTTAGTGTCATTAAAATTTAAAGTTATATTATTTGCTACAAGCTTCATAAGTCCCTTGAATTTTTTTTTAATATTTATTTTCGATCAATCAGAGTTTTTAATATTATTTAAATATTTAGAATAAGAAAAGTGGAGGGAGGATAACCACATAAAAAACTTTCTGCTTGGCAATGAGTGTGTGAAACTGGTGTGAGGTCATTGTTTGGATTTTTGGTGGGAATAAAACCACACTACATCTTTGGTTGTTCCTTGGGAGTTGCTATGAGGAGGAGAGGTCTAAGAAATGGAGAAACTTTTTCTACAAATTTATTTGTAGTTTTTTATGTAACCAGATTGCAGACCGCAGCTGAACATGTAGGTAATTGCCATGTAAAAGCATGGAAACCTAGCCTTGCTCACTCGGGTTAGAAGAATTAGCGCCTGGGAGATATAAAAAATAAAAAAACATTTAAAGCCGAAAGAGCTAAGTAGCAGGTTATACCTGTTGGTATGACATTGCACTGTCTAGGTGGACCCCATGTAAATCTCTGAAATATATCTTAGCTAGAAGTTTATTGGGTTCAGAAAGTGTAGAGTAAGTGGGAATGCTGCATAGTCTTGGGGGAGCCCAGGGGGGCTTCGGCCTTCGATCACACTCCATGCAACGGACATTAACGAACTCCGGGCAACTGCCTCGCCTAGTAATTAGGTTCTACACACCTGGTAGATGAAAGGCTTTGGGACGTAGGTATCGCAGGGGTTACCGATGGAGTTTTGGGGTAGCAGTCATTTATGTTAAACCTAGAACTGCGTTAATGTCATAAAAACAAATATAACACTTGCCACTATTTTAAAAAAGATGTGATACTTTTAAATAAAGTTATTTAAATATTTAGAATAAGAATATCTTCATTGATATTTTTAAATTCAAGAAATTTATATTCCTTGAAAAATTTATATACTTTGATTTATAAAGTATATTTTGTAATTTTTATTTTTAATGAAAGAAGTTCATTCAAAATTCAACCTATATCGGAGCTGAAACGCAAGTGCATGTTGCTTTGTAGTTTCTCGCTCATCAATCACATTTGAATATTTTTATAATTACCAACTATTTTTAATAAACTCTTTCGATTTTATTTATATTTTTAAGTCATCTAATAAAAGATATTTTGTATTTTTATTTTGAATACTGTTCATCTTGTTAAACTTTTCATATAATTTTCAGAAACTTAAATTAAAAAAAACGAAAAGTTTTCTTCTTCCTAGTAAACTATAGATATGCTGATTATATAGCCTTGGCAAAATTTCAATATAACACTTTTAGTGTCAACAAAGGTGTATTTTTGACTTATCTCGCTCTTTCAAAATTTAATGAATAATTTTTTAAAAGTATTAAAACTGAAGAAACAAATTTTTGGTTTTTGAGAGTAATTTTCAATTAAACCCCTACAAATCACTTTATCTTTGCCTTAATGATTAGGAATTTAGAATATATTGAAACAAGAAGTTATGAAGATGTGCAAATAAAATGTAATATTTTTAAAAGTTACAACTTGGAAACTAGTAGAAGGGGTTTAAAAATTGTGTTAGTTTCTGACTTTCTATCATTCTTTTGGTCTGTAAAATATAGAATGAATAAGTTTTTATTTTGGCAGTTCCATATTTCGTATGAAGGAAATAAAATATATACATAATCACGTATAGAATTCATGGCTTTTATTGCATTTTTTAATAGGAATTTTATTAATTCGTTTTCAACGGTTCATTTTTTTAAATAAATTTTTTTCTACCGATAAGCGTTTTAAATACAATTAAATTAGTTTAAGCCCATGGAAGAAGAAACGAAATTATTCGAATATCAATGTAGAGAATGTAAGAAAATAAACCGTGTTCGGGGGAAAGATCCAATAAGATGTACAGAGTGTGGTTACAGGATATTTTACAAAATGAGAACAGAAAAATCAGTACAATTTGAGGCTAGATAATAATGCTTTGTTTTAATTAAATATTTTTTTTATCTGATATTTTTATAATTCATTCAACGTAAACGAATGTTCAATTATTTTTTATTGGTGGGTTTTTTTTCATTTTTTTTACACTCATTTTTTTAAAAATGGTAGAAAAACCTTTTAATTTTTTTTAAAATGGATTTCTTTACAAGAGTATTAAAAAGTTTTATTAAAAAAGAGTAACCCATTCAAGCTTTGTAAATGTTAACCGAAAAATTAGAAGAAATAATTTTAACCGAAAAATTTATAAAAGAACGCCTAGCTGTTCTACAAGCTGGTAAATTAGACTATGAAAACTTAGAAGAAGTTGAAAATAAAATAAAGGAATTGAAATGTTCTATAAATAAATTTAAAAAAATAAATCGTAATATTATTAAAAAAATTTCGAAAATGGAGAATCGAATTTCCATAAAAGATGAGAATAATGAAATTAGAAAACTTTATATAAGTTGTTTAGACAAATTACAAAAGTAAAAAAATTTAGATTAATATATTTATTTAATTTCCTATTTTTTCACATATTTATTATTTAATTTAATTTACTACTGGGCAGTCAAGTAAATAATTTACAAATTATATTTTAAAATTATGAAAAATTTTCAAGGAAAAAAATAAAAATTATATTTTTTAAATGATTGTAAAAGAAAGCTAATTTTTTTTATTAAAAAATTTCTATTTATTAATAGTGTAATCAATAAATGATAAAGTACTTCCAATTGAATCTTTTAAAGAGCAAATATTTTTTAGAATTTCTTTGTATAATTTATCACTTAATTCTTTATTTATGGTGTTCTTGTGAATTCTTATGAGTGAATTGAATATTTTAGCAACAATGACACAATTGCTATTGACAATTAATATACAACATTCTAGAATAAGATTAACACCAAAGGAATCTAAGTGTTGAATATATTTTTCTATTTCCAATAAAGGTATTTTTTTTAAAAATTTACAAAGTCTTTCTAAGTTTTCTTTAGTTTTATTTTCTTCGTATTCTTCAATAAAATCATAAAACTTTTCGTAATTTTTAACGTTTACTATTTTCATTTCATTTCTTAAATCTTCTTCTTCATTACTGCTTTCTACTGGTAAATATTCGTAATCATTCATCATATAAAGATTTATAGAAAATTTTCCACATACAATCATAAATTCTTTTGATATTTTTGCTAATTGATTATCAAAACTTCTAAATTCCTTTAAAAGATCAAAATTATTGTAATATTTGATATTTTCATCACAGAAAATAAATCTTCGTGTATCATTATAAAGAAATTCTACATTTGAAGAATTACCAATGAAACTTTTCCTACACTCACCGAATTCTATTCCCCAAATTTTTATGAGCTTATCTGATCCACAACTTATTAATTGTTTATTATCTTCTGAAATTGAAAAATTTCTAACTGGTAATGAATGCCCATAAAGAGATACTTTTCTTTCTAATGTTTTAAAATCGTAAATATATATTTGCGTGTTCATGAGGCCTACACCGATCAAGGTTTCGTCTTTGGACATATAAATACAACAAATACTTTCTAATACATTTATACTTTCTTTTTCTTTTAGATTAATTCTGTTTTCATTTTCATTCCAAGTTTCATCGGCAACTTTTATTAAACTTGTAGAATCTTTTAAATTAATTTTGTTCTCATTTTCATTCCAAGTTTCCTTAGCAACATTTATTAAATTTGTAGAATCTTTTAAATTTTTATTTTTATTGCAAGTTTCATCAACAACTTTTTTCGGATTTTTATTGTCTTTTAAATTTTCATTTTTAGATTTTTTTAATTTCAAAATTTTTAGATGACTTCCACTTCCAACAAGCAAATAATTATTTCTACTGAAAATTGCTGTAGTGAATAATTTCTTTTTATATAGAAGTTCAAAATTATTTGTAGAAAATCCTAAAATACCTTCTTCACACCAAATAAATAAAACTTCTTGTAAAATGCACATTCCTTTAGCCTGTATTTCAAGATTTATAATATTTTTCATATAAATTATTTCATTTTCTATTTCCCATTTAATAATCTCTGTGCTAGAAAGAGTAAAAATAGAATTTTTATTAATTTCTAAACCAATAATTTCTTTTGTGTGAAAATTGAAAGAAGACGTTCGATCTTCTAATATATTAATAGAAAGAAACATATTGTTACTAGTTGTCAACATAATTGTATTATTATTACAGAAAACTATGTCTGCACAATTTTCCGAGACTTTCTTATTTAAACTATCTTTTATGCTTAAAATAGTTTTTTCAATTTTACAATCTTGAATATTTAAATTTTCTTTTGTTTCCTCTTTTTTTAATTTTTTAATTAAAGTCTCAAAATCGTTATTTTCTAATTTTTCTTCCTCGTTTTCTATGTAAATAGAAGTATTTTTAATTTCTTTGTTTTCTATTTCTTTAGAAATATTTTTTTGAATAGAAAGTTCATATATAAATATTTTATTCTTTGCCAATATAGAAAGTTTATCATCAAATACTTTGACTCTTTTAAAAGTTTTAAACTTTTGCCAAGAAATAATACTTTTTTCAAAAATATTTATTACAAATCCACTTCCATTTTTCAAAAAAACAATAATAAAATGTTTATAAACTTCAAAATCGTGTATTTCATTGTCAAACATATAAATGAAATATGGAAATGTATCATTTATTTCCCATATTCTAATATATTTATCAGTATGTGATGTAACAATATAATTTCCGGAGATTGCCAATTTCATTATTGGTGACATGATCTGAGAATAAGAAGCAACTATTTTTTCATTTTGAATATCAAATTTAAGAATTTTCATTTCTTTTGAAGCAATAAAGATGTATGGATTGGCAAAAACAATGGAAACTATTTTTTTATTAAAAAGTTTTTTATGTCCTGTTTTATTATTTTCACTGTCAAACACCTTTAAAGTTCCATCTTCATATCCAATATAATAAAATATTTCACCATTTAATTCTACTTTACAAAATGATGTTATAATGTATTTAAATGAATCACCAAATGTATATTTTATCTCAAATTTTCTTGTATCCCACATAACTAATCTATTATATAATGATATTAAAACAGCTGTACCGTCCCATTGTATTACACTCTTTTTATTGACTATTTCACCAAGTGAATGTTTTAAAGTAAAATCCGGAATAAAATCATTGTCCATTTTTAACGGTTAATTTTTAAAAAGAATAAATTCTATTCGGATATTTAAATAAAAAAAAAATAGAATGTTTAAACATAGAAATTAAAATATATGAGCTAAGCTGATAAATAATAGTATTGTGATTCAATTCAATTTTTTTTATTTCTAAATTCTCATTATATATTTATTTTTGCTCATTTTTTTTGTTTGTTTTTGAAATAAAAAACGAAAATTAGAAAATATTTTAGGATGGAAATAAAAGCGTTAAAGTATAAAGAAATATATGAAAGGGAGAAAAATCTTTTAAAGGCTGAATTTTATGCAATGAGATTCGTAAATTAAGTTTATTGGAGTTTGCAGGTTAAAAAACAAATTTTATCTTATGTAGTTGTTTATTTATTTATTTTACAATAAATATTTTAATTACAAACGAATTAAATTTTATTTTAAAATTTCAACTTCATTGTAAATAATTTTATCAAAAAAATATTTCGTCAATATAATTACATGGAATTCTAAAAATTATACTTTGATTTATATTTTCATACATTTTGTAGGAATAAATTAAATAATGATTTAAATCAAATTTAATAATTTAAAACAATAAAAGTATTTAAAGTACAAATTAAAACCTAAAGGATCTTTTAATTTATATGAATCATATAAACTAAAGAAAATCAAAATTTCTACGCAATTATTTTTTGTTGAAAATATGGTTTCTTATAATTGAAAATGTTGAGAAAAAATGATTTTTTTATGATTTCTTTAAGAAAGAGTTAAAAAAAGATCTTGAACCTCGTAAAAGAGCCGATTTTTTTGTCTAATTAAGCTAAAATAAAATAAAAATTATTATATAGTAATCTTCTAAATATAAAAATTAATTTGATATCTTGTACGTTTAAAGACCTAATTATTTTAAGATTTACGTTCGGAAAGTCGTTCAAAATATAAGAACTAATCATAAGTTAAAATGATATTATTAAGCATTTATAAAGATATTATTGTTTCGAGGTGAGAGAGTAAATAGTTTAAAAATTATAATCCCAGATATTTACTTACTTATTCGGTTTCACTAGTACCTTTCGATGTTAAGGTTTCGAAATATTTTAGAATTTAAAATCACAAGTTCCACTTTTTACTTTCAGTTTATATTTACATTATTGAGACTAAATTAAAATATTGGATTTTTAGATACAAAAACTGAAATTTTCTTTGAAAAAATTAATTTCTAAACATTATAAATGATTGAATTCATATATGAAATGAATAATATTAAAATTTTGTGGATTTTCCTTGTTATTTTATTTAAAAATCTCTAAAAATAGGTTTTTAATCTTTCGTTTTTGCCTGTATATTTCTCAAGTTTATTATATCTTTATATAGAAAAGAAATTCAAGTAAATTTAGAATAATAAATTTTTATTTCATTTAACTGGTGGAGGGAGGATAACCACATAAAAAACTTTCTGCTTGGCAATGAGTGTGTGAAACTGTTGTGAGATCATTGTTTGGATTTTTGGTGGGAATTAACCACACTACATCTTCGGTTGTTCCATGGGAGTTGTTATGAAGAGGAGAGGTCTAAGAAATGGAGAAACCTTTTCTACAAATTTATTTGTAGTTTTTTATGTAACCAGATTGCAGACCGCAGCTGAACATGTAGGTAATCGCCATGTAAAAGCATGGAAACCTAGCCTTGCTCACTCGGGTTAGAAGACTTAGCGCCTGGGAGATATAAAAATAAAACCAATTAAAAGCCGGGAGAGCTAAGTAGCAGGTTATACCTGTTGGTATGACATTGCACTGTCTAGGTGGACCCCATGTAAGTCTCTGAAATATATCTTAGCTAGAAGTTTATTGGGTTCAGAAAGTGTAGAGTAAGTGGGAATGCTGCATAGTCTTGGGGGAGCCCAGGGGGGGCTTCGGCCTTCGATCACACTCCATGCAACGGACATTAACGAACTCCAAGCAACTTCGTCGCCTATTATTTAGGTTCTAAAGACCTGGTAGATGAAACGCTTTGGGACGTAGGTATCGCAGGGGTTGCCGATGGAGTTTTGGGGTAGCAGTCATTTATGTTAAACCTAGAACTGCGTTAATGTCATAAAAACAAATATAACACTTGCCACTATTTTAAAAAAGATGTGATATTTACAAATAAAGTATTTCATTTAACTGTTCCATCAAATATTTTTCAAACTTATTCTATTTTTATATTATTTATTCTAGTTATGTATGTATAAAATTTCTTTCTACGTGTTACCGTATCTTACTACTAATTGTTTTGGGTTTAAAATTGATGGATACAAGTTTGTTTCAATTATAGTAATATTTAGGTTTAAATTAGAATTCAAATCACATTTTCTGTGAAATATTGAAGAATTTATTACAAATGCGAGATATATTAGTTTATTGTTGTTTATATGATGTTTCGAGCAGAAACAATATGATTTTATAATATATTGAATTTTTTGTATAATTTAATCAAAACATTATTTAGAATTATTATTCAAGCATTTCAATCGGATAATTAGAGAAGTTTGTGCAATTTGATGTTATTCAAGTTTAAAATTTTAATCTCAATCATATTTCTCAAAGAATAAAGTGTTCTATTATGAAAAAAAAACATATTTATCAATTCCAGATAGCAAATATTTTGGAAAAAGTTGGTTTGTTTATAATTTCAATAGAATTTATATATCACAATATCAGATTAAGTTTCTACAGATTTGTAAATATTTTCACTCATTTGATATTTCTTTTAAAAAAAATATTATATTATTAATTTATAATTTTTGAAAGTAAGATCAAGAAAAGCTAATTAACTTAGAATAATACGGTCACTTGTAATTCTAATTAAAATGTTAAGTATTGTGTCTAAATATTCTGTAAATATTTTTATTGTAAGAAATATTTATAATTTCATGTCTTAAAGACAGAGGTTTAATTGCTGGGAATTCATAATCTTAAATTTTTTCTTGTCAGGTTATTAAACTAGAATATGTGTTTTACGCATAATTATTTAATTTCTAAACTAAATTTTGTTTTCTACATTCTATTTTCAAGGCATAGAATTATTTTGGTTGTAAAGCGTTTAGATTTTTGATTTTCTTAATTTGTAATATTAAATGAAATTAAATTAAAATTACCAAAAAAGCTTAATGCGGTAATATAAATTATATTTAATATAAATAAAATTTACGAATGGATGAATGTATTTCGAAAATTATTGAAATTAATAAAATATATTGAATAGAATTTTACATATACCTTATAAACTACTTTTATTATTGGAAAATATAATTAATGACTTATACCATATTGTTTCCAGACAGCTCCCGTTCTTCGCTTGGGGTTACAATAATTATTTATCAATTGAACCAATGCATCATGGTGATATGGTTTAATTAATATCTCGTTGATCCCGAGTGAAAGAAAGCTAACACATTCTTCTTTTGAAAGACCTTCTGAGATAGCAATTATTATAGTGGAATTATCATACTGTCTTAGACTTCGAACAACTGAATTTATATTCGGTAATCCAAGACTAAATATTACCATATCAAATTTGTCACCTGATAATTTTTCCATGATATCATCTTCTGATTCTGCAATCGTTACTGCACATCCTATCTTTTTCAATATTACTGACGCATATGTAGAACATGTAACATTATCTTCTGCAAGCAATATATTTGCAAATATAGTCGGTTGCAATCCTTTTTCGTGCAATATAAATTTCTTTATTTCATTTAAATCTTCAATTATTACTTGAAAATATCGAGTAATGACTTTTAAAGTTCCTAAAATCTGATCCTGCATCATTGAAGTTTGATCAACAATATTACTACCTGTGTCATAATAAGATCTAAAACTTCTTTCGTTGGAAGATCTTTTTCTTTTAATTCTAGTCAAAAGATCCGGTCTATTCTTCTGAAAGTCTGGATTCCTAAATTCCCATACCTGTGATCCGAAAGCTTCAATAATATTTTCCGAGCTTTTTATTTTATGAAAGTGATACTTGTTTAGCTGGCGAACAAAAGAACTTAGATTTGCATGTTTGAAATAGTTTTCTAGAATACATCTGGCAAATTCGGGTGGATGTATTATTATAAAACTTTTTCCATCACTGTTCCATCGTATATATGGTTCATTAAGGTTATCTTGTACCATATTATATAGCTTATCTACGAACTCTGCTATAGGCTTATGCCTGGATGGAACAGAATCTGATTTGAATTTATAATAATTTTTTTTATCACCAAACATATTGGTTTTGCAATTTCTTTTTATTTATTTTGTTTGTCCTAATTAGGAATTATCAAAAAGTGACATCTAAAATTTAATTAACGATAATATAGATTAAAAAAACTAGGCAGCTTTTCTGTGGTATTTTTGGCTAAGATAATCAGTGGAAGAAGTACCATAGAACCGAATTTATCCAGAACTTTTATAAATTTATTATAAATTTGTTTCAAATTTTATTGAGTTTTTAATAAAATATATATTGTCGAATAGACTGAACTCGAATACTTTTTTTTCTTTTGACACATTTCATTGCCAAGAATTAATCAAAATGTAGTTCTATTATTAAAAAAAATACGCCAGAACCTTCTATTTATAATTTATCTTTAATTATGGATTTAATTAAATTTCAATTAATAGATTTTACTAAATTTATAAAGGAACTTAAGAATGGTTTAAAAAAAATTAGAATATATGTTTAGCGAAAGCACAAAGTGTGGTTTAACCGCTATAAAAATAGACTCTGTTCTAATATTTTACACATAAAATGTCAATTGAATTAATTTTAAAAATGTCTCAAAATAGAATTTTAATAATATGAATTTATTGGATTATATGTGTAGTATAGCACATTTCCATTAAGGGAAGCAATAAAATTATAAGTTGGCTTTTGAACGTTTTTAAACTTTTATATTTCTTAGCGATGAATCGCATTTTAATATTCTAAAATTGTAATAATGTTGCACAATTTTTTATTTTAAGCATTTTAGAATGTATTTACTTAACGTTTAAAAATTGTTGAGATTTTAAATATAATTCATTATAAAACTATTATAAAGATCTGAGAAATATGTCCATCACTATTTTTATTAATTATCTTAATCTTACACGAAAATAAGAAAAAAATTTTAAAGAGATAAAATTAGGATTTGACATTTGTTTGAAAAGATAAAATGTATAGATATAATTTTTATTAATCTAATTAAAATTTATTTTCTTAAAAAAAATATTTATGATTAGATAATATAATTAAATTAAAATAGGATTAGAGAACCCGTTTTTTGAATGGCAGAGTGCCGTACCCTTTGGTTTTTATTGGTTATTTCTTTGAATTTTTCAATTGGTTTTGTCTTTTAGACCTAATTTCAACATACTTATGAGTAATTTATAAAATCTGTTCTAAAATATATGAATTTTTAAATTCAATATTTGGCTTTTTATGAATTATTTAATTTAAGCCTATATATGATTATATGCTGTTTGTTTCCTTTTAGAATCTAGGAGTTGAATTTTAGCGAGAAATTAAACTTTGTTGTTTTCATTGGGCATTTTTGGGTCAGTTCATGGCTATCTGCTGTAAAAATTGTTCAGTAATTATATTTTGGATCATCATTTTTCATTAATATTTAAAAGGCTCAAAAAAAATTTTACAATTTTATTCTTCATCACAGATTTTTTATGATTAATTTCTTTTTTTATAGTTCATGCTGTGTGTCAAGATGAAAACCAAAGATTGAATCTTATATTTAATATGTAATTTCATTTCTCTGTGCATTGATTTCCGATTAGTTTTCAAATACTTCGTAAGCGCTATTTTATATGATAGTCTGAAATGAAAATTATTTGAAGAATAAAATTTCAATTAAGTTCTCATCTTTTATTGTTACAAAATTATCGGTGTCGCATGATGAAATATTTATCACGGTTTTTAAGTTTTTAAATTTCTTCTTATAAAAATACCTTTTTTTGCTTGATTTAGAATCGCGATTCGATTATTTATTAAAAAGAATATTATAAATGAATAAATTGCCTTTTTAAGTAAATGAACATATTTTGCTTCTATCTACAAACACATATAAAGTTATTTTTTTAAATAGAAAAATACAATAAGATAAACGATTTATTCGAAAGATGAAATATTACTTATCAAAAAAATTTGACCAATCTAAATTAACTCCTTTTTCGATATTTAAATAGTCCTTGTGTAACTTAACCACACAAAATGGTAAAATGTTTGATCAAGAATTTTTTAAAATCTGAATTTGGAATCTGGATCGTAATATTCTTTGGAAGTGCATTGACTTTTTTTATTATTTTTACTCTTATAAACATGTGTAGACGAAGATGTTGTAAATACCGCAGTGGCGACAATACAAGTCAAAGAAGAATAAAAACAGCAAGAAATGGAAAGAAAATGAATTAAAAGTATCAATAAAGGTTTGGTTTATTTTATTTATTTTTAAATATTATAAGTTTAAAACAAGAACTAACTTTATAGATTTTATATTGCGGCATTCATATTTTATAAAAGTAGTTTACACAATAATTTAGATTTTATTATCATCTATGTATTCAGAATGCATTTGTTTATTCATTAAAATATTTGTGAAAAACTTATAAGTTGTAATCTAAATTTATTGTATGTCAAAAGAATATAATAAATATTTGTTTACGCAAAATAAGAGATCTAGGCTACACACTTCAAATTTTCGAGGAATTTTTCAAGATTTAAAAAAAATGCAAATGGTTCTTTAATCGAACAATATATATAGGGATCAATAAAATCAACATTATGCTAATATATTAGCAAAAAGCAAATAGAATCAAAATATTCAAAAAAAAAGCTATAAATCAATTCTAGTATATGTTTAAAAATATAATTTCCCTAAAATCAGTTCTAAAGATTTTATAAATGTATCTTGAACTTTATAATTTTGCAAGATTGAAACATTCATAGCAATATTATATTTCTTGATTTTACAAATCTAATTGTTTTCCCAAAACAATAAATTAAAATCTAAATTATTTTTTGTTATTAAAAACGTTTTCAGTTAAAAAAAATTCGCAAATTAATTTGATTAATTCAAAATTAATTATTACACCCTAATGATTTGTATACAAAAAATGGGGAAGATTCAGATCAATGGATTGACTAATTTCAAATATGTAGTAAACGAATGTTTTAAGTTGATTTTTACCGAAGTTCTGTTGTCTTTCCTTTATAAAATTATATTTTTTATATGTTTTAGTTGCATATATAGTAGTATCATCATATCTTATCCAAAAGAAATCAATATTGAAGAAACTGTTCTGTTGAATCCGAAAGGTATTAATGAGGCTGTTTTTGGGATCAAAATTAATGATTTTGTTGTTGACGTTTGTGATGGAATACATCATTTAGAAAATGGAAAACTTGCGTGCTCTTTAAATTCGGATCAACACTTTATTTTTACCAGAATTGAAATTGATTACGAAAATTATTGTGTTCTTACATCCAAAAAGATCCAAAATCATATCTTAAAATATACAGCCTTCGAAGTTTTAAAGATAAATCATGTTGGTCTATTAGATCTTACCTTCTATTTGAAATATATTTCTTCTTTTGATTCTGCAATTAAGTGTTTTACAATCAAAGAAATTTATAGTTTGTTTGAATGGTTTGAAGTATTTGAAATTCAGACAGATAATGTGGAATTTGAAGATTGTATGAATTTTTTAGCACTAAACCTACTTGAATCTTTATCTAAATTTAGCCCCGAGTTTTATTTCCATAAAGAGAAATTTACTGAATATTTTTATTCTCTTATCTTCAAATTTTTATCAAGTATTATATATTTTTGCTTTTCTGATCAAAGAAAGTTTCTTGCCTATGAAAATGATGAGCTTCAGATACATAACAATAATCGATTCGGTTCTGCTGATTTAACATTGCTATGTGATCAAAGTTTTTTTGATTTTTTAGTCGAGATAAATTTACACAAATTATATTTTGATTGTATCCTGGATTTTCTTTTGCTACTAGAAATTCATACAATTTATCTGCTACAAAATTTCTTTATCCTTACCGATATATGTTATAAAAAACTTATCACTATTTTTACAAGCATTAAACGTTTAAAAATATTTATGAATGATTCTGAAATATGTTCTATGATAGATTATTTGGTTTTGTTTGAACCCTTTGGAAATATTACTGAATTATATATTCAGGCTAGCTCGGAGCAACTTAAATATTTTTCTGATTTTTTTTTTCTGTTTCCTAAATTAACCTTATATCGAATTAATTTTACAGATGCGGGGCTTGATACGAATTTTATTGCGGATAATTTTACAAATATAAATGTTCCCACCGAAATCCAATTTAGACTTTTGACTGACTTTGTGTATTTTTTGTCGAAATCTAAAAATTATAGTCAATTTCTTGCCTTGAAAATCGATATTAATGCAAATTTTGATATTAAATATGCTTATAAATTGCCAAACTTAAGTGTTATCGATTCAAAAATTTCTTACATTGGGATACGTGATGATAATATCGAAATGGGGGAATATATTTCTTTTATAAATAATCTTGCGAATCTTAAAGAGCTACGAATTGAATGCAAATTAACAACTTTTAATAAATTTGATTTTTCAAAGAGTTTTGAAATATACAATCGCCTAAGAAAATTACATTTTGTATGTGTCTACGTTGTAAATTCTTGTAAAGATTTTTTCTATAATTTTAATAATCTAAGTAACCTGATTATTGAATCATATACTCTTCTAAGGCGAATAGACTTTGATTTTTTGAAATTCAAGAATGGATTTAATCATTCAATACAAGAAATCTACCTAGAGAATATTGCTGTTAGTGAAAATATATACCAATTTTTGAAAAATAACGATACCTTGAAAGTTTTATCTCTTCATAATTGCAATTTGGCATCTGATTTTTTTGAAATTCTTTCTATTTCTTCTACAAAATACCAAATACGTCAACTTAGCGTAAAAAAGGGTAATTTTAATAATTTACAGCTAAATTTCTTCGATCATTTCCCATACTTAACGTTTCTTAGTTTATTACAATGTAAATTTCGAAAATTATTTCCAGGTGAACCAATAAATAGTACAAAAATAAAAATTGAGTTTATGGCATTTTCGATAAGTTGCGAAGCATGTGCAACTAGTTTTGGCTCTTTAGAAAGATTTCGAAATTTAACAACACTGTACATACAAATGTATCCAACATCTGGATTCTTTAATTTAGAGATTTTCTTTCCAAAATACTTTTCTCCTAAAATATCTATCTTGAAATTTGAAAGATTTTGTATAAATGCTGAAATCTTGAACCCATTATATCAAATCAAATCACTAACAAGGATTGTTTTCCTTAATTCATTTTTCTTAAACGATATAAAGAAGATATCTGAATTACAAAAATTTGAAGTTATTATTTGATAAAGTATAGTTTAAAACAATATATTTTAGGAGTGTTTTTACAAGGTTTTATAAATTACCTTTCGAAAATTGTTTATAACAAACTTTTTTGGAATTAAATTAGTGAAAATCATTTAAAATAAAATTTATTTACAATTGAGCTTTTTTTCATTCTTAATTTTGCGTCTTTTTCCGTGTTATTTAACAATATTTTATTTTTGTGTATTATTCGATATTTTAAATTACTCCTTTGTTTTTGGTCTTTTCGTCCATACTTTAGAATTCAAAACATTTGGTATTTGTTTACATGACACCTTCTCCCTCAATGGCATGTATGTTTAATGCTAGTTAAGTTGCTGTCCCCCTTAGCTCCTTGTATGATATCATATGATGTCGCTTACCTGTTCTCCTCGATATTAGGCTTTGGTACCAAGCCTGTTCTTGAATAAAAAGAGATTATTTAAATCGTTTTTTTTTGAGTACTTGTTGTAGCTTCTCTTAAGGTACTGAGATAAAAGATATTTTTGATAGAGACTGGTTCTATTTTTAAAACGAATATTTTTGTAACCTCTATAACTAATGATTTGGTTTAAAAGATCGGTTTTTTATACGCATTAATCATATTATATCTCCAATTTACTGTTCTTTTTTTCTTCCATACTTGAGGTACAAAATAAAATATAATTTTATTTGTATAAGAACATCCAATAATTAGTTATTATTTAGTTAAATACATAGTTGTGCCAATTGATTTTAAACCTACACTTACGGATCTTTAGAGTATATTTGATACCTTTTATCTTAAATGGTGACAAAGCTCATAAACTAGGCGTGAATATGAATATTCGCTGCAATAAATTATAATATATACCTATTTCCATACTTAGGGGTCTACAACCCGTTTTTGGTGTTAAGAAGTCGAATAAATTTTGTAAGCAATTCAAATTTCATTTAATGTGATCAAATTTATTTTCAGATCAAAAAGAAATATATAAATTACATTCTTCATTTTTGAGATTGGTTTATATTATGGTTCTATTCCAATCTAAAGCTAGTCATTTGCACGGATTTCTTGAACAGAGAGACCTAAATATGTCATAAAAACGGAAAATTATAAGATTTAAGAGAACTAGGTTTATATTTCGGCAATCAACTTACGCTTTCTCGTATAATCATGAAGTATTTTTTATGGGATATTTTCGAAGGCTTTACTTGATTTCTAGCGTTTCAAAATTTTCAAAACTTTTTTTGTAGCATGGAATATATTTACATTCCGAATCTAAGAACAGATCGTCATGTAACATAGCTTCATCTTCGCTTTCTTAATCATTTGAAGAAATCAAGGACACAAGTAATGTTTTTATTTTCTAAACTTATATAACTTTGAATGTAATTTTCGGTTTGATGTTATTTTATAGATTCACTAGATTGGTTTGTCTAATATTTATGCTAAATTTGTCTTTATTCTAAATTTTTCTAGACAGACTTATTTTCAGCAAAAAAAATACACTTTTTGCCATTTCTACCATGGGTTGCTGCATTTCTGGTAGATACTTCTTTATAATTTGCCAAAAAAATCTTACATTTGTAAAAGAATCTTGTTTGCTCCGCAATTAAACTCTCTAGCAGCTTGTTGACTTCAAATCTGGAAATAATAAACCTAAAATCTTAGTTTAAAGTATACTATGTTCTTCCCAAGGTCACATTGATTCATTCCTTCTCGGCCCTACAATCCTGCACATACATTGGCCTCTCTCAGTGATACCATACCGGTCTCTATTCAATGGGTTCGTTTACATTTTTGAGTTTCTTAACAAGGTGGTTTTAAAAGGCGAGTTGTTATATCACGCCCAATCTGGAGGACTAGTCCCTTTTAGTCGCCTCTTACGACAAGCAGGGAGTACTCTAAGCCAATTCTGCACCCGGCATGGCGGGGAAAACCATACACATTACATTATATATGTAAAAAATCAGCTAATTAAATATAAGTACTCATACACTATAGTTTATTAATAATATCACACGTTCTTTGACTCATGAATTTTTTTACATAACCTTTCGTTTGACAAAGTTTTTAGAAACGAAAAAGATAAAATGATAATATGCTGATTAATACGCTAATCAAATATATTCATTAAAAATACAATTGCTATTATTTTCATTTAAAGAGTAATTTCTTTTTTTTGCTTAAAAATTCAAAATATTTCCAATAAGATATTTAAAGAAGATGCTTTATGTCTTTTATTTTGCTTTAAAAACATTCATATGAATTACGATGCTTCACATCCATGTAAGAATAGAGACATATGTTCAATTGATAGTAATCAGAAAAACAATCGAATCTAATTTTTTAATTATTAAGGGTTTGAAGTGAAGATTTCATATCAATTTCAGCTAATATAATGCATTTATAGATCTAATACATCATGGGCTGAAATTAAATCACGAGTTATATATCTATACAGAGTCATTTCAAAAAAACGTATTAAACAAGAGAATATAAAAATTGATAAAATTATTGTAGATATAAGAACCAAAATAAAAAAATAATTCAAAATATGTAAATGGTTAAATATAAAGAACAACCAGGTAAAAAGAGCAATGATAATGCAAAGCAGATTAAAATATGAATAAAAAAAAATGTTTTTTTTAGCAAAAAAATTTTTCATTTTGTCATTTTTCAATATTTAAATTAACCAAGTGATGAGCAACAAAGCAAACCAAATGAAGTTTAAATGATATTTTCTTTGCAATTTTCTGTCCAAATCCTTCCCGGTTTTGTACTACGAATGAGATTAAAGTAAATCTACGAAACCTTTATCGAAATCTTTTGCTATCGAGCGGTTTACATAAATTATTTGTTTAAAATCAAAAACCGAGTATTCATTTTAATAATTTCAGAACAGTCTAATACGCTTTTGATATCAATTCATTTGCAAAATATTGTTGATCTTGTGTTTATTTCTTATTAAAATAAAGCTAACAAATAAAAATCTAAAACTTCAAAACAATATATGAATTTTATGTTATTTTTAGATCGATTCTGTTTCATTTTCTGATAATTAGTAAATTTTCAAGCTTTTTTGCGTATAACTGAAATTTTCTTATTGTTTCTTTTTTTAGGTCATTTAATTCTTCTGTTTTTGTTCCATAAATTTATTATTTTAGTTCATTTAATTGGTAGACAGAAAAATCAAGATAGCTTTTTATTTTGGTAAAGCTTGTCAAAAAAATACAACGGTTTATAAAAAATTTAAGTTAATCAAATATACTTTGTGGTATCCAAATATTTCTAATAGATTATATTTATTGTTTACTTTATCTTGAAATATTGTTTTATCAACTTTTTTCTTTTTTAGTCAATTTTTAATTTTTAATTTTGTTAAACTAATAAAACAATATTTAACGGTATTTTTATTCATTAAACTGTAATTAAAATAAGTGCCAATGCAAATTAAAATTCCAATATGAGAAATTAAATTTACCAAAATTTTTCATTTCTTATTTTAGCTTTAAGATTTAATAAAGAAATAAATAATTGATAAGAAAGTAAAAAAACATTTCAAAAGAACCCTAAATTATGAATTTTAGTGCGCGAAAAATGCTTAAGAACGTAGAAAATTACTTTAAAGTAAAACCCTTATCATATAAAAAAATTACCATTGCATATTCAAATCATGTTTATGCGATTGAACTTCCAGATAAAAGAAAATTTATTTATAAAGAATCTCCTATAGAAAATATTGAAGATAAAACTTTAAATTTAAATCATTTTACCGATAAGAAATTAAATAAAGAAGATATTATTGAAGGAAATAATTTAACTAATAATAATAATTTAAATCAAAAAATTAAAATATGTGAAGATTTTTGGTTAAAATATAAGCAAAATGAAATTAATGATATTTCTTTAAATAAATGCAAGCATAAAAGTAATTTTAAAAGTATTAATATTCCGAATGTTGATACTTTAGTATCTTTGTATTTAGGTTTTCCCAAAATTTTATTTTACGATGAAAATTATAGGATCGAAGAGTATGTAGAACATGATGAAGTAGAATGGTGTGAAATTGAAAATATTGCTAAAGCAGCAGTAAGCTACCACCGACAAAATATATCTTTTTTAGAAGATTATGACAGTGTTTTGAGTAATATAAGCGGAATCGATTTTAAGAATACAAAATTTGGATTTTCTATTTCTTCTGAAGAAAAAATAATTCGAACGATATTTAATAAAATAAAAAATATCAAATTTTCAGAAATAATGAAACAAGAGTGTGCAGTAGAATTGAATACCAGTAAAAATTTATATTTTATGGATAAAGTTCAAGATAACGATTCAGATGAAACCATTTGTAAAATTTGTTATCCATTATTTCATCATAAAACTTCAATTGTGCACAATGACATTCATTTAAAAAACATGATGAAGATTGGGGAGGATATACGACTTATAGACTATGAATATACATCTACGGGTTGTTTTCTTATGGATATAGGAAATATTTTTTGTGAAAAAATGTTTGATTACACGGTAGATTGTATTCCTAAGATGGAAAGAGGATATTCAGAAAATGATAAGAAAATTTTTATATTTGATTATTTAAAAATAATGTTTAATCAGGATTTTAAGAAAAATAATGAAAACTCTTTTTTTATCAAAAAAGGCGAAAGTATCTTCGAAAATTTAAATTTTAAGGATTGTATTTATTTTGAAAATGATATTCATATAAATAATTTTGTTTCCAAAGTTTTAAAATTTATTGATAAAATACAGGCATATAGCCATTTATTTTGGTATTTGTGGAGTAGAAAATTAATTTTACAAAATAAGTTTCCATGCGAAGATTTTGATTATAAAATATATTCAGAGTATCGGTTATTATTCCTATTCAAAAAAGGTATGGTTAGTAGAGACGAAATTATACTTTTATCCGATGAATTAAATTGATTATTTTAAAAATTTTTTTACTGTGTCTTAAATATTCCTTAAAAGGATTTTTTGTGATTAAATTTTGATTTTATTTTATATTTTCATTAGAATCGGTAAAACGAATGTTTTGAAATCGAATTTTTATTTTTTCGATTTGATTTAAATTTATTTTTTTATTTTGACTAAATTTTTTTAAAGACCCTATTTCGATAAATATTTATATGTTTAGTTCATACGAATTTATAATAAACGTTTTTTACATCAAATTTTTTATTTCGTTTTAATTTTCTATTGGAATTATTTTCCTGTCACTTTTCAATGAATAAATTTATATTTTTTAACAAAATCAATATTGATTCTTTTACCTATCAAAAAGCGATGCTAAAAGTTTTTCAATGATGTTCATATCTTTTTCTAGCAAAAATATTTTCTGCAATTCTATAAATAAAAATTCTAGAGTATTAATTTTATTCCATTCTCACAAATTTCTTCTTGATTTTTATTTTTTTTCAATTTTACATTAAAGAGGAAATATTTTATTAATATTTATGAATGTAACCAACTTTACGGACCAAAATTTATATTCATTTAAATTTTTTGGAATTTCTTGTAATTTCCTGAGTTTATAAAACACGAGATTTATTTGCACAATTTCACTTTAAAATTTACATGCACCAATTATTACTTACAAAAAAATATTCATATGGCTATTAAAGCACTCAGGCTTCTTTAAATTTTTTCGGTCCCATTCAGTGTTTAACTTGCGAAAATCATTTAATCTTTTTAGTAATTTTGTTTCTATTCGTGTCAATCTGGTTTTTGATGATAGGGATATAAACCAGATTTCCTAACCTTCCTCATTTGTTCGGGCTTGAAACTGGCAGATAAGATACAACTTTTTGCGGTGTTACACTCTCTTGCTACCATATTTAAAAATCTATTTTGGATCTAATATTTTTTATTTTTCAGTTTACTTTCTAAATAATATATTGTTCAAATAAGAATAGTAAGTGTTTTAGACTTTTGATTCTTTTTTAAATTTAAAAATTCTATGTTAGTATTTTGCAATGAGATAAATTTTTATGGCTTTAAATTATAGAATTAAATTAAATCATATAAATGGTCATACAAGTGTAAATAATCAATCTGCTTGTGATAATAATTTAAATCTAAAATTAGAAAATATATTTTTATTGAAATTTTTAAAATATTTCAGATAACAATTTGTTTTTAAATTTATTTTCAGTTAATTAAATGTTCATTATTATATATTTATAATTCAGTTAATCAAATGTTAATTATTATCATTTAGATAATTCCATTTCGAATATAAAATCTAATAAATAATTTTAATATTCACAGCTTCAACTATTAAATCTAAAAATTTGAATTCAATAAACTAAGAAACATAAAGAATAATTGTCTATAGCTTTTATATTTATTTCATTTTTGATTATAAATTAGAATTAATTATTCAATTTTTTCACAATAAATTCTGTATTATTAATTAAATTATTTTTTAAATTTAAAAAATTATTTTTAATCAATTAAATGTAGTTTTTTTGAATATCCAAATGAATTTGATTTTTAATTCGTTTTTATATTCCCAAAAAAAAACATTTTCTTAAATTTTAAAAATTAAATTTTTTTTAAATTGATTCATGTTGTATCAATAAGATTATTAAATAATTTTATTCATTTCATTTGTAATCTGTTTAGACTTTTTTTACTTCTATCATTATTGTTTTTATAACATATAATTTTAAATTTTTTTTACCGAAGCTAAAATTTTTGATTGAGGGTCATAAAAAATGAAGTTAAAATTAAAAAAAGGTATTTAGGAAATATTTTTTATGTAAAAATAAATAGAAAATGTAAAGAATTTCAAGTTCTACGATTTTAATAATTTTTAAAAATAAATCCTCAACTTTTTAGTTGTTAGTAACGTTTGATAGCTAATTTATTAACTATTGAAGTTTTCATAGCTACAACCCTGTAGATTAGATAGTACCTTTTCTGATTCATTATTAAATTCGTCAAAAATTTTTTCAGATTCTGATGCTGAATCCATAGATATTGTATCTGCTTTTGTATAACTATCATTAGAAAAAGATGATTCTGAGGAATCAAATCTCAACCCTTCTTCATTATCCATTTGATAGCTTGTTCCTGCTTTAATTTTGATTTCTTCTGTATCATGAGGTGCTCCATTCTCATCCATATTATAAGATTGACCGTTAGATTCGTTAGGTACAAAAGGTTTGTCATCGGTTTTTACCTTTTTAGAAACAATCTGTTTACAATCAAATTCATTACTTCTTTTTCGCTTCAACTCAACACTGCTACTAAAAATTAAACATAAATAAATCAATATCATTAATTTGTAGGGTATATTCTAAAACTTTTAATTCAATTTTAAAATAATTAAGAAATAAAATTTTTTAAATCGTAAAATAATTGATTATATAAAGTATTTAATCGTTTAAAGAAAGAAAATGAAATTTTAATTCTTATAAGACTTATTTATAACACCTAAAAATATTAATTTCGTATAAAGTGTTTTATTTAAAAAGAAATAAATATTATTCATTTATGTTCAAGTAGACAACGCGGAAGATGATGTTAAAACGGAAAATACAAAAAATATTTTACCCCTTATTTTGGATGGTATAACCACAGCAAAGGAACCATCAACTAATACAAATGAAGAGTTGGAGTTGGAGTAAGAAATAGAAGTGGTTGAAATGATGGAAAGAATTATTTAGAAAAGAGAAAAATTTGTTAACCCAAAATTTTATTAAATAAATTCATTTATGTTTAAATTAAAAAGATACTTTATCGATAAAAATTTAAATTAAAAAAAATATATTTTACAATCTTTGATATATTTTCTTTCATAATTTTTACAACCATGACATCTAACTTTAAATTATACATTTCATCAATATTTATTGTCATTTTTTTCAATGTGTTGGCTTTAATAAACGATATAATACTTTTTTCTAATTGTTTAAAAAAATGATTACTCAGTACTTGTTTCTATTATAAGAGTATTGATTTTGTGCATTTCGGTTCATTATATGAAACCAATTTATGCTTTTTAATCTCTTTAGGAGTTTGGTCTGAATCAGTTTTATTTTTGTTGAAGAAATGATATTTCTCCAACTTTTGTTCTGTATTTTATTGATTTTGTATATATGCCTCTACATTTTTGGATATTTGAAATTTTTTTAAATATGTTTAATGTTATTTTGTCACAATACCGTCCCAAGTAATTTTATAAGCTGTGATTTGAAGCCGCTTTTATAGATAAGATTTAATTAATTTTTAATAAGTAATACTTTCTAAATTTTTCGAATTCAAAAATTAAAAGGGAATTTCGACTTGTTATGTTTATTTCACCCCTCGTTATTTTGTTTAGTTCCGTTATAAAGCAAATATGCAGGGTCTTAAATTTCAAATTTATACAATTATTTTTATTCAAAGTTCACTCTTATTTTACAACATATTTCGAGAAATTTATGGAACAGTGTGACTTCTAATCGTTTGTAAAGTTAAATTTAGTTAAAATTTTATATGTTTATACTGGGAAATTCACTATATCGTCTGATATAGTAAAATCCAAAAATTTTTTCACGTTTTGTTGCAAATTTCCATGCAATACCAAATCGAATACACTGCTAAAACCCCCGTAGTGTGTTGTTCAATATGTTTCCATTTTGAATTCATTCATATATCCTTGGCACTACAGCCCTGTGCGAGCCTTGGCCTCCCTTAGTAATACCGCCCACCGGTCTTTCAATTGGGTTTGTTACTTATCGGGTTTCGTAACAAGGTAGTTTTAAATGGTGGATTGTTAGCCCTACGCCCAACCCTAACATCGAAGATCAGTCTTTTTTAGTCGCCTCTTACGACAAGCAGAGAATACTCCAAGCCAATTCTGTTACCGGCATGCTGAGGAAGTTTCTATTTTAAATATAACAGATACTTGCTTCATCTTGTGGATGAATATTTTTATTGTTAAGTAACTTGCAAAATCACCAATACATCTTATCACATTATTTCTAACATTATATAACTTTGAATATAGTTTTCTATTTTTTTATTTAAATTTACTAGTTAAGGATTTTCAAATATATCTTGGAAATATATTATCTTCTTTCTTATATTTTACGAGAAGGAACCTTTTTTTAGTTGCAGATGGGTTTTATTAACATAATTTACCTTTAGGTTGCTGCTCTTCAAGATGGAATTTCTGCACATTTTTCTTGGCATTCCAAGAGGGCAATAATATGTGCTCACATGAATTTAAAACTGTGCAGACACCTTTTAATTTCGATTCAAAGAAATTACAAAGTATTTACATACTGTTTGTAAATGTACCTTGTTCTTCATTAACACCAAAGTATCATTTTATAAAAAGATTCAAAAAATTGAATCATAGAAATGATACAAAATGTAACTAAAAAATAATGAAATAAATATCGATAGAATTGATTAATAAATTTATATGATTCTGTATAGATTATAGTATCTTTAATTTTATATTTTTGTCTTATCTTACAAATAGAAAAGCCTAAATGTAGCCTAAAATTCCACAATTCCATTTTTGTACAAATAGAATCTTAATTGATGTTTATTTATTCAAAGAAACTTAAACAGGTTTCACTTTGTTAAAAGTTAATCTGTTTAATGTTTTTCTATTTCTAATTTCTTTTTTTTGTTACATTCTACATTTTTTTATCTTGGGGTAATTAAAAATCTAACTACTAAAATTATAAATTACGTTATTTATCAATAGAAATGCACGATTCTATAGAAATTAGATTGTTTTATATACTGGTGTTATTATATTAAATATAACTCTGGGTTAAAACTTTTTTATTACAATTTTATGAATTTCCTTCTACCTCTTGAACCACAATCTTTTAATAGGGTTATAATTTCTTATAAAATTATAATAACTTAAATCTACTGTTAATTTAAATAAAAATTTCAAACATTTTATTACCTTAAATGTATTTAAAACATTTCATTTTTTCTAAATACAAATAATTTTTTGTTTAAAAGTATCACATCTTTTTAAAATAGTGGCAAGTGTTATATTTTTTTTCATGACATTAACGCAGTTCTAGTTTTAACATAAATAACTGCTACCCCAGACTCCATCGGTACCCCCTGCGATACCTACGTCCCAAAGCCTTTCATCTAACAGGTGTGTAGAACCTAATTAATAGGTGAAGCAGTTGCCCAGAGTTCATTAATGTCCGTTGCATGGTGTGTGATCGAAGGCCGAAGCCCCCCTGGGCTCCCCCAAGACTATGCAGCATTCCCACTTACTCTACACTTTCTGAACCCAATAAACTTCTAGCTAAGATATATTTCAGAGAATTACATGGGGTCCACCTAGACAGTGCAATGTCATACCAACAGGTATAACCTGCTACTTAGCTCTCCCGGCTTTTAAGGGTTTTTATTTTTATATCTCCCAGGCGCTAAGTCTTCTAACCCGAGTGAACAAGGCTAGGTTTCCATGATTTTACATGGCAATTCCCTACATATTAAGCTGCGGTCTGTAATCTAGTTACGTAAAAAACTACAAATGAATTTGTAGAAAAAGTTTCTCCATTTGTTAGACCTCTCCTCCTCATAACAACTCCCAAAGAACAACCGAAGATGTAGTGTGGTTTGGGTCCCACCAAAAATCCAAACAATGATCTCACACCAGTTTCACACACTCATTGCCAAGCAGAAAGTTTTTTATGCGGTTATCCTCCCTCCACTTTCTCTAAATACATAAAAATATTTTTAATTACTTACTCGATGGAAGTTATTGGTAAAATAGGTCTAGAACTCTTGATGAACCGTAGTGCCATTAAATAAGTAAGCATTTAATTATTCTAAATATTATATTTACAAATTTATAAAATATTTAAGTTATATTTCTTACACCAAGACTGTAATTTATATACCATAAATGACAAATCCATTGAGCATGTCCAAAAAAAAAATAATTTACCTTTTTTATTTCAATAACAAATTCTAATATTATAACCTGTCATATTAATTTTTATAATATAATTAACATATTACTATAAAAAGACTAATTGATTTCTAAAAAAAATGTCACTTTGAATGTAAATCTAATCAAAAATCATATTACTTAGAAATTTATTTATTTAAAGTAAAAAAAGAAGTTATTACAACAAAATTTGTTACAAAAAGCTTACATAATTAAATTTAAAAGTTTTACAAGTATTTATATTTAATATGGTATATTTGTTATAACTATTTTTATAGTTATATACATTTTCTTCTATCTTTTGTACTACCATCTTTTCTTATTTATGAATAAATATATTTACTAATTAATATAAATAGAAGATTTAAATAGGAATTTTAAAATATAAAATCTTTATTTAGTTTTTACCTTCAAATCCGTTATAATAATCATATCCTTGATTGTAATAATTGTCTTTATAATAATCTTCTTTTTCATAAGGTACATCTTCATTTTTAATGTCATAATTGTTTGTTTCAGGTGTGTTGGGTGCATTTAAACACTGTTGAATAAGATTTTCATGTTTAGAAATGATTGGACGTAACTTAGAAGTAGCAAAGGTATAAACATGTCCACTTTCACTTGCAACAAGAAGTAGTATTTGTGTTCCTGTTAGTACATTTAATTCATATGCTTTTTTCATAATTCCTTTCTTTCTTTTACTAAACGTAACACTTCTTTTATTCTTTCCTTCGATGTATGCCATATTAATTTTCTTTCTTCCCGTTTTTCTCTTTTTTGTGTCTGTATCAGAATCTGAAGAAGAAGATTCTTTTGATTCGGGTGGTGCGGAAACCATACCGCCCTTTCTATATGGTGGTGGGTTATAATATTCTGGATATGGCGATTGAAACCTTTCTAAATCTTGTCTGTACGGTCTTTGCTCAAATCCATAATTGTATCTTCTATAATGATAGTTCTCTGGTATGTTTTCTTGATATCCATCCATATATTCTGGATAGTGGTGACGTGGAATATCTTCATCCATAATCTTGTATGGTGGCTGTCCTTCTTGATGATATTGATTATCCTCATTATCTCGTCTTGGTATTTTCTTTTTTCTATCTGTCATTTGAGGGTTGTCCGTTTAATTTCTAAAAAAGGAAAAGAAAAATGTTTTTATTGGTTTTTAAAGGGTGTTATAATCTGTGATTACGAGTGTTAGTTTACTATGTTATTTATTTACATTTTTTTTTTAATTTATCCTTTTTGCTATTTTTAGATAAATCTATTCTTTTATTAATTAACTGTTTTTTTGAATAATTTGAAAAAATGATTGGTTTAAATTTAATTTTATATTTCTTTTAATTTGTTTAATAGTAATTGTTTCTATTAAAGGAGATTATGATATTTTTTACAAGGGAAAAAGTATTTATTTTGGTAAATCAGAAATCACTTAGATTTATTTTATTGGTTAGAAATGATTAAATTTTATATTCTACAATTCTTTACTACTGTTTCTCCTCGTTTGGATTTATTTTATTGGTTAATAATCTCTATACTTTCATATATTCTACAATTCTTTATTACTGTTTCTCCTTGTTTGGATTTATTTTATTGGTTAATAATCTCTATAATCTTTCATATGTTTATAATTCTTTATTACTGTTTTCCTTGTTTGGATTTAAATTGTATGAAAAATAATTAAAATTTTTCTGTTTTATAATTTCTATTTACTACAGTTTCTCACCACTTTAATTTTTTAATTTTCTGTTTTTTTTTCATTTAAATTTTGTTTATTTATGTTCTTCATTTATTTTTAAATTCTTAATTTGTCTATTTTAGAAATAATAAGCATTTAAAGAAGTTTTAATAAAAAAGTTGGAGAAATTATATTTTGGTTTAAGGAATTTAAGTTCTTATTACTTGAACTAAACAATAGAAAAATAATTTTTTATTAATATTCGTATAATTATAGTCAATCTAATTAGAAAAAAAATTTCTAATTTACCAATAATAACTTATTTTAAGAAAATAAAAGATTTAAAACGGATTCTAAAAAAAGTTCTTAAAATTAAAAAAAGTTCTTAAAATTAAAAAAAGTTTCTAAAATTAAAAAAAGTTTCTAAAAGTAAAAAAAGTTCTTAAAATTAAAAAAAGTTTCGTAAAAGTAAAAAAAGGGTGGTAATTTGAGAAAAAAAAAATAATTAAAAGAGAATTTACTATTATCTGATAGAGAACTGTAAATAATATAAAAAAAATCATAATGGAATGTAAATAACTACAAAACTATACTCTACTTGATTTTAATTTCTTCTGATACAATTATGTTTCAAAAAGAGCATGTTTATGGATAAATTTAAAGTCTAGTGGAAAGTAAAGCATTGTATTTGTTATAAGATTCATGCATCATTTGCTTTTAAATAAATTTATAATTTTATTTAATAAAATTCTGGGTTAAAATATTTTTACCATTTTTATATGTTTTCTTATAACTCTAGATAAGAATTATATATTTTAAATAAATATATTTTTACAAAATAAAACTTGATTTTTTCTAAAATGCTGTCATTGTAAAATTTATGTGATATCAGGTATTTAATTTATCGGTTTTATATGTGATAAATTAAATTATATATTTGGTAAATTATATGAATATATTCGTGTGCTTAGAAATTTTATATTTATAAATTACATATATGTAAACAAAAGTAATCTAGATAAAAAAAAGAAAATTACGGAGTATAATTTAGTGGGAATATGATCTCTAGTTTAAAATCTTTGTTACGTTTAATCTATTATAAATAAGAGTTGCATTATACTGGAATTCAAATTCTATTTGACTTCTATGGTATCAATTTATTATTCTATATTTTATTTGTAAACATGAGAAATATTATTAATATCCTTGTATAATATGTTACGCTCTATTATTGTAATATGTCTTGTAAGATAGTATAAAATATCTATAATTTGGGTTTTTGTTGATTATTCATAAATATTTTTGCAATATTAGTATTTGAATTTATATCACTGGTATGATTCTTTTATTTAAAAACCAATTTAAATTTAAGATGAAAGTATTATCGATTTGTAACTATTTTTTAAACAATGTCCACGTATTCCACTCCTCTATTCCGGGAGTAGAATTTGCTTAAAGTATTCCCTGTTTATCATAAGAGTGGGTGGACTTAAAAGAGACTGGCATGACAGATTAGGCATAAGGCTAGCAACCTACCCTTGAAAACCACCTTGTACGAAACCCAAAGAACTAAACAAAATACTAGAAAAAGACTGGTGAGAGACATCACTGAGGGAAGCCAAGGCTTATTATGTAGAGTTGTAGTGCCGAGGATGAGTGACTGAATATTCATTAAAAAAGATACTGAGTATTTATTTTCTTTGGATTTCTTAAATATACTTATTTTCAATATCTGTTATTATTTATTATTAATATGTGCTTTTGTAGGTTTTTTTAAGCTTTCACATAAATTTTCTCTAATCTATGGTGCTTTTTTATTATTAACATGCGCTTTTGTAGCTTTTGCTAAGATTTCAAATTTATTTTTCTTTGATCTATGGTGTTTAGAAAAGTAAAATTGATTTTTCTTCTAAAAAAAAATTTAGATTATTTGTTTGCACATCATATATTATCTTTATTTTTAGGTTTAGATTTTATGTCTATTTAAATTCTAATCTATATATTTTGTAGTTGTAAGTGATATTTTCATATTTTAGAGCCATATTTTTATATATTAAAAACACTTACAGGGATTCGTCAAATAAACTATAGCTGCATAGGATTTTATATAGAGAACGATAAGAGGAATTAAATGAGTTAAAAACTATCTGCTTGGCAATTAGTATCTGAAAATGGTGTGAAAATTATTGTTTGTACTTTTGCTGGATAGTGAAACATGCTATATTTTAGGTTTATCAGTGAGAGTTTGTATAAATAGAGGAAGGTCTACAAAAACATTAAAAATATTCCATAAACTTTGTGTGTGCGGTTTGTTAACCTTTTTGAACCTATGATGGAACAGGTGGGTAATTACCGCGCTAAAGTATAGAGAGCTGGCCTTTCTGAGTTGGTTTAGGAAACTTGAAGCCATGAGATATTAAAAAAATGCTCTTCAGAAACCCAGGAAGCCTAAGTATATGTTATAACTGCTGCTTATAAAACTGTAATGTTTTATTAGACTCTGATATTTTCGAAAATTTATCTTAATTAGAAGTATATGCTTTTTTTAAGGATGACGCAAATGGGAAAGCTTCTGAATTTAAGTGTGCTTAAAGTAGGTTCCGAAAAACAATCACTCATCAATTAACAGATAATCATTAACACTGGGCAACATTTTTTTGTATTAAATTGGTTTGGGTATATTTTAGATAAAAATGTTTGAGATATAGGTAGCATAAGGATACCAATGAACTAGTGAATGTTCAGTTATGTTGTTACACCTATAAATTCCTTAATGCCATGAAAAAAATATAAAACGTTGGCCTGAAATAAAAAATTGTAATATTTAATAAATAATATTTTAAGAATTTAATTCATTGTTCTAAGATTATTTTAAAAATGATTTTAGGTAAGAAATACATTTTATAACTAAAATTATAGAAACATTTTATATTTTTTTTATTCATACTCATTTAAAATTTAAGACTTATACAAATTAAATAAATTAAAAAAATTTATTTTCTCTTTTAAATCTTTCTTTGAGCTCACCGTAGCTTAAATTAATGTACTTTGGTGATGTTGGGCGACTTTGAGAGTTGAAAACAATATTATAATCAGAATTAACTGGTAATGAATCTTGTATTTGATTATTTTGCGCATCGCCGGGAGCTATGTTGTTTTGTGGAATTTTTTGGAAATTATGATGGTTTTGATATCCTTTTTCGTTGTTTATATTATTAAAGAGTGTATCTACATTTGGAAATTTCTGTACATTATTATTTGATGGGCCTTCCTGATGTTTATTAAGTGAATTATCTAAACTTATATCTACCGGTTGAACATTCTGAAAATTATTTTGAACAATATTTTCTGATTGATTGTACTGTAAATTGTCAAAAATAATATTTTCTTGTTGATTATTTTGCAAATTATTCGGAACAATGCATTCTTGTTGATTATTTAGCAAACTACTAAAAATAGGATCATTTTGATCAAATGATAATTGTGTTTCAGATAAAATATTATTTTCATCTGCATTATCGCTGAGTTGAATATCTTGAATAATCTTTTCAGGAGAACCCGTAGTACGAGTAAATGCATCATTTAAATAAAATACAGGGAAATTATATTTAGGAGGTATTTGTGGTGGATTATTTGTCAATACGCTTGGTGAAATATATTTAGGATCATCTGAATAAATAATCTCTTTTAACGAATCTGAGAAATCACCATCTCTAGGAAAATTATTATTATGAACAGTGACATTTTGAGTATCCGATACACAATTTGATGGTGTTTTAAACTTTTTTGATTTACATGATGAATCATAACTTGGTACAAAATCTTTTAGAATTTCATTCTTTGTTTTTAAAGCAGCCTCAATGTCCATGTATGTATTCTCAGACTGCTTGGACAGAGTAATTGAATCGTATCTATGTGAATCTATAGGTTTGACTGGTGATTTTGTACCTTGATTTTTTATTTCACGATACATTTTAATTTTTTTTCGTATTCTCATCTTACGTTCTTCCACATCATTTTGCTCTTTTATATTTATATCTAGGTGGCAACCATTTTGAACACTTGGACTTGAGAACACATTATGTTTCTTCATCTTTAAAATTTCCTTTCTTACCGCCTTGGATCTTCTTTTTGTATCAAAAAGAACATTCTTGGTTGTTTTTATCGCCTTTTTAAGATATTCATTATAATTTGTCATATTATAAATATTTGGATAGTGAAATTTTATGAATGCATTTAATTCTTTTTTTGTTAAAAAACTCGTAGGTTTCATTGATCTAGCATGCATAATAATCAGAACCAGATTGTCAACAATATCATTACCTGTCATGAGATGTTTTGTTACAAATCTATTTATAGGTTTATGTAAAACAACGTGTTCTATTTGTCACCTGTTTTAAATTTGTTTGATAATTTAGATAATAATAATTTTATTTGATAACTTAGCCTTAAATAGGAATATTAAAATTCTAAAACGTTTTTATGTTTCATGTTTCGAAACGTTTTTTTGCGTTATTTTTTAATTATTTAACAATATATTACATTATTTACAAGGATTTATACAATTTTATATAAAATACTGAAATTGTGATCTATTCGTCTTTTTTATTCAAATTGTTTTAATTTATTTAATATGGAAACAGATTGAATCAAATTTATTTAATAGGTATTAATATTATTTTCTAACAATATAATGAATTTTTTACACAAAAAGCGGTTGCAATATATCATCTGCACAACATTCGACTTATTATATATGTTCGTTATGAAAAATTTAATTGAATTGATTTTTTAAGAATTTTTTAAATTCACTCTACTTTATTTATTTCATATTTTATGAAATTCTACAAGAAATCAATAATTAGAAACAAAATGTTTATTAAATAAGGTTTTAAAAAATGACTTACATCCTTAAAATAGATATTCAATAATGCTTAAAATATAAATATACTTATTATAAGTATGGAATATCAAGATAATAAAACAGACTTCTAATATAATTTTGTTTTTATACTCCTAAACACATCAAAAGATAAAGAATCTATGATTTATCAGTATAATACATATGTTTTACAGAAATGACTTAAAGATGAATTTAAAAGAAATTATTTGGTGGGATATAAATTACTGTGCATTTTTAATAAAATTACGTTGTTTTATTGTGTTAAGAATTAAATCTATTTGATTTAGTGGAATTCCAGTTTTTCTAAATATCATTCAAATGGTTCTAAAAATACAATTTTACCAAAACTTAGTAGAAATTTATTAAAATTTATAAAACCTTTGATTTTTTTTAAAATCTATATTTTAATATGTGCAAATAAATGTAAAAATTTAACTTTATACATCTGCTATATGACTGATTAAGATATAAGACCTTAATTTATACAAATTACTTCTAGCAGACTCTTATTATATAAATGAATTCTTGTCTTTTTCTAAATTTTTATATTTATTTCTTGTTTATAGTTACGAAAATGTTTTTTAGTGCAATCTACTATTTTCCATGAATTAGAGAAATGATATAAAATATGTAACATTTGGCATACAAAAGATATGAAAATTAAAAAAAACAAAGGTCTTAAAATCTAATGCCCAAAGACTTTATTTTCTTCTATAAAAAGTCTCGAAGATCAAGAATTTTTAGTTTTTATACGAGCTATTGAGTATTTCCTAAATGTTTACCTTTTTATTTTTGAATTTAATCTTAAAAGTTACATACAGACATTCAAAAAAATAAAAAATATTGTTAAAGGTATTTCAAGATAAATATTTTCTAAAATAAAGAGTTAAATTAATCAAAGAATAAACCTTCAATAGAAACGCAAATTTGAAATCCTTAATACTATAATCTTATTTTTTTATTTGAAACATTTTGAACTTCTCTATTATTTATTTTTTTTGTTTTATTGTTGGTATTTATACTTGACTCACAAGTTTTTAGAGCAATTCTTTATTTTATCTTATAATATTTATTTTAAAAATGCTAAATATTAATAGATTTGCAATAACAAGATCGGATGTGTATTGTTAACTAGTAAACCCACTTAAAAGTTGATTTTTCCGGTAGTTTCAAATATGACATATATCCCACTAGTAAAACTAGTATTTGACCTAAACTTTGAATGAAACCGTCTCTTTGCGCGGTATGCAGATTCAGAATCTCGGACGAAAGCATAAGTATAAATCAAACTGCAAGTCCGAAGGTCGTGGGCATGCGTAACCCTTGTTCAATAAAAAAAACTGGCATAGCATTGTGTCTTTTATAATTTCGTAACTTTATTTTATTGATACTTTGCAATAAGAATTATCATTTCATCCTAAATTGCTTAAAATCACACATCCTTCGTAGTGTCGTAAGTGAAAAAAAGATCTTATCCTTATATATTTATGGAATTTCATATTTCCTCAAATTACGGTAAATACATGTACTTATCACATTCTTTCCGAATATTTTGATGTTAATATAACTGTATTTTTATTTTATTCTCTAAGTTTAATAAATATGAATAACGAAAAAAAATAAACATAATTGGAATGTAGAACGTTTTATGAGTAATGAGAGGTGTCTGTAATTTGTAATCATGTCAAGTAATATGATAATATGAATTGTTAGTAATGTAAGTATATCATTAATTGAAGTATAAAATATAAAACGTCATTGCGAAACCAAACATTCTCCTACTTATCGAAATATATTTAATCTTGTGAGTAAAAAAACACCCAACTAAAAACGTGAGGGCTAATCTCAGCCATGGTTGTTTAGGCATGTAAATTCTTAAAAAGAATTGCACACAGCTTTTTTTTATTTAGCTCATATAAAAGCAAAATTAGATAACACTTTTAGATGCATAACATCTATTAAATATTGTAGCGTTGCTGTATATTAGAAATATGTCTATAAAACTAATACATGTTAGAAATTTGTTTTTGAGTCAACACAGTCGAGAGGTGAGTAGCTGACATTGTTAAAATATAATTATACTTTTTTGATAAAAAAAAGTGAGCTTAAAATGGTTCTAGTTGGACTTAGATGATTCAACGATTTATAATGTAGCTTGTGTTAGATTTTTATCCACTGGTTTGATAAGAATTATGAAGAGTTTTTAAAGATGTTCCTAGCATTTCTAGCACGACAACGGAAAACAATATCTTTAGAGTCAAAAAATAAAATTATAATAATAATCATCGATAGAAAAACTAAAAGTTTATGCTACTGATGGGGAAAAATATGTGCGATGAAATTAAAAGTGATGTTGCTCTTAGGTTTAAGATCATGAGAAAAACTTGTGATAAGCTCATATTTTTCATCGACAGCCATTGTTTCGAAATACTTGGACATGTCGGATGTTTTAATACTTTTACATCTACAATTTATTATATCCAATCATGAATAATCAATCTTTGCCAATTCTGTAATTCCTTAGAGAAATTACTCATCATATTATACTGCTGTGCGTCGGTTCTTCGACACAAAAATTTTGAAGCTGTTTTTAGAAACGAGAATAATCTTTGAAATATTTTCAAAGTAAAGAAATTCTTGCTTTCTGAGTCGCAAATAAATGAATGAGTATTTACGGTGGCAGTTGATACGAATTTAATCATATATAGGAAGTAGCATAATTCAAAAGCAAAAAATCCGAAAGTTGGCCTTATAGATTTATATTTTCTCGTATTGTCATAAAATAGTCTTTTTCAAATCCAAACAAACAAAAACGGTTTCCTCTATTTACTAACTTCTAAAAATTTAAAAGTCAGTGGCATTATTTCCAATAGAGTTTGCATTAGAAACTTTAGATGATTCTAGCATAAATCTTAATGCCCGCTTTACTGATTTCTATTTATTTTCTAACAATTTTAAAATTTTATAACTCTTTTTAAGGTTCTTGTCGAATCATTAGCCTCGAAATTTTAATTGTAAATAATAGATATGCAACCTTGGAGTCTAGGGCTAATTATTTATGATCCCGAGTTACAAAAGATTAAAAGAAACGTATGGACAAATAAATATCTGTGGCAAAAATCAGTGACTCGGCGTATAAACCTAGCTATGACTTATAGGACTTGAAACAAAGAGTTTCAGCGGTTAAAATAGAAGAATCGATAGATATTAAAATGATTTGACATCAAAAAAATCGGTTGTCAAAGTACAAAAAAACATACCTGAAAAATGCTAGAACATTGACTATTGATATGATATTTTGATTTCATTTGTTCATACTAGACAAAGATAATTTAAAGAGTGATATTCAAATTACTTTAATTTTAGAAGTCTCTGCCACACAATTTGTCACTTTCAAAAACTTCATCAGGTTTTTATTTTTGTTTTCAACACTGCCTATTTGTGTAAAGAAACATTCTTTGTAATGAAATACCTAAAAAAAGTTAGCTGGCTAAATCTACAGATAGAATGTAAAGTCGTTATTGGTAACTTTCACATTTAAATTATTGTTAAAATCTCATCGAAGAGTTAGGGAAAAACCTCAACTATGTCAACCTCATTAAAAATAAATTTTATGCTATTTTATTTAGTTTTTTTGGTATAAAAGAATAGAAAGTATGATTAATGTTTAAAGGAACGTTAAGGACGAATAATATTTCTTTGTATCACGAATTCATAATTGAATTCATCTATGACTGTAATTTCTTTGTATACTTTACTATTTTTTTATTTTATTTCACTTTTAAAGCAATACTGATCTTTAAAAAAAATGGTGGCTAAATGCCGGCAAGGTACAAACAGTGACTACAGGCTAATTTTTGAAATCAGAAACATATCATGGATTTTTGGTTCAAAATCAAAAAAATTCTTTTTATATACTCTTAATTTATTTGGTATAACAAGTGTAAAAAATATTTATTCTAAATAATCAAGTTGTTAAACCATAAAATTGATGTAAAATGGATTACAAGTTACACTTTCAGATGAAATATTATTTAGAGAAAAAAATTGCAAAAAGAGTGTATGCGGGTAAATCTAATAATTTGGTTTTTTTTCTTCTAATTGTATTAGAAACAAAAAATGTAATATATCATGTGGCTCTTAATCATGTATAGAAAAGGCATGTTCTTATACTCATTTCTTTTCGCTTTATCGGAATTTCTGTGATTTATTTACATCATAAACAATCTAAAACTTCTCTTTTATATAATTATTTAATATAATTGCGGTGAATATATATTTTAGTATTTTTTAAAGTTTTCTTTTTCAAAAAAAATTTCAAAAAACAAAGCAATTTTTTTATTTATTTTTGGACTATGGTCATGAACACGTATAGATTCTTGACGCAATAAATATAAACACAGTAAATCTATTAAATACAAATTCATGTATTTCAACCATCATTTAAAAATATTAGATTGACTGAAGAATTATATTACTAGAATACGGATTTAGATAGAGACAATCCGCTTTAAAACATGCTTATCTTTCAACCGTTTTAAGCTATGAAATTAACAGTATTTTTATGTTTATTGCGCAATCTTTAGATTGCACAGAAAGCCTGTTATATATAATCAAACGTGCATATTTGGTTTGATTGAATCGACTCCTATATATTACAGATTTGTTTTTTTCACATATTACTGCAGTCGATAGTTCTAAAAAGCTTTTAATTTACTTCGCAAGCTGGTTTTCGTAAATTTTGATGAGATGTCAAAAATACATTTATTTAAACAGAAAGTGACATGTTATCTTCTATGCATTCATTGAATAGCTTTTTGAAGCTAAAGAAGCAAGCTTTATTAAAACATATAATGAAGCTGTATAGAATTTAAAAAGTACATTAAAAAGCAATATAATATGATAGAGATTGGTTTGAGGAAGATAAAAATTACTAAAATCAAATTTTGAGTACGTTCTAAATTCAAACAAAAAATACATGATAATGAGAACGATAAGTTTTAAAATAATTGGTCAATCGAAAATTAATTATATAACAAATTAAAATTATTAAAATTAATATGAGGACTTTTCGTTTAAATATTATTTGTAGAAATATATAAAAAAAAGGAGAAATAAATAATATTTCCCTTTATGGTATATTTTAAAGCTATAAATATTGACAAAATTCTAAACCCATGCGTATTAATATTCATATTGGCTTATTTATTTCAATTTGGTCTATTTCATTTCGATTTTCTAGAGCCGAATATGTTGGTCAAAGAGTGGAACCTACAAACACTGCAAATAATACATCAGCACAAAACTTACAAAAACCAGAGAGTAAAGGCAATACACCGGAACAAAATCCCCGTATTCAAGCAGCATTTGGAAGAGCGGTGAATGCATTCCAAGATGCTGGAAGAAGAAGCGCAGAGCGAAGAAATCAAAATGCCACCAGTAATCCTGGTAGTAAATCCGCATAAGAAACGTTTCAGAATCGAATACAAATGTGAATGAGTAGGAAATGTATTTGAAAAAGTTCAAAAAATGCAAGAAAAACCAAAAACTATTCAATGAGACTCATCAAAACCTACAAATGGACTGAAGAATATTTTTGAAATAAAACTTGCATTATGTTTTATTTATTTATTTATCAAAATTTTTTCTACTAAAAAATCTATGTTCTTCCTAAATTATAAAATTATAACATTCCAAAAGTATGCAATGTTTGCTTAATCCTTTAAAGTTCAAGTATAATCATTAAAAAATCAAATTTAATAAGTTTATTTCAGAATCTTCAGATAGAAATTCGGAAAACGTCAAAACAAAAAGTAAAAAAGCTTTTTGAAATAGTAACCAACATAAATCTTACATATATTTCATTTTTTCATCAATAATGTAACAAATTAGAAATGGTTTTTAATCCTCTAAATTTAAAATTAGAATCTTAAAATATTTAAGACTCGATCATTTTAAATAACATCTGCCTCTTTTTGTTGAATTATTAGAATTATAATATGATTTTTAAGTTAAAAGTTCCATTTAATGTGCAGGTATAGAGTACTGAAAGGTATTCTAATAATTAAAAAAGTTAAATATTTAATTGCCGATAATCGTAAAAACGTAGCATATTTAACGGTTAACAAGATAATGTTAGGTGCATGATGTTATTGGTGTTTTTAATCACAACCTTTGTTATAATTCCGAATCAATACTTGAGGGTTCTGTTATTTTAATCAACATAGATGGTTTATATCTTTGAGTTTGTGGCTAAAATCAACTTTTTTGTTGGTTATTATGGAAATATTTATGTATTATTTTAATTTATTTTTTATATGAAAATCTGTGTTTCTTTTGATAATTAGTATATGTGTTTAGCTTATTCTAGCTAAATATTATGGTAAACAGAAATCCAGATTGCATTTTTAAATAGAATCGAGATCAAAATTATTTCAATTGATCTGATCTTTAAGGTATTTTGATTCAAACCACCATGTATTGCTGAAAGTAGCTGATTTAAGATCCATGGATTTTTAAATCATCTACAATTAAATATGCTTAGGCTAATTAAAATCAAAAAATTTTCTTGAATTCTTCCGTTCTAGAATATATACCCAATATTTGAGCTCTTTCTTCTGTAATAAACATGAAAGCTAGATAATTCTATCGGGTTATACAGTGGTTCATAGTAAAATTTGACATTTACTTTCATTCATCTATCGAAGCAAATCTAGTAATATTCATTTTGGAAGATTTGTTATGTAATTTATGTTTTTAACCGTTTTTATAGCTTAAATTATATTTAATTGTATGGAAAGAAATTTCGGATTTAAATTTTTTTAGTCGCTTTTGAGATTTAATTCTTTTTGAAATCTATGCTGATATATACTTTCGATAGTAATTGGCACTTAAAATCTGACATTTTTTATATCTAAGAATATGTTTCTGTTACTTTTTTCAGTAAAACTAGTTTCTCTTGCTATTCAATACATTTTTTAAGGTCGGAATAACATTCATTTTATTTGGAAGACTCTTTAGGTTTAGTTTGCAAAATCAAATATTGTTAATGTTTTTTTAGAAAGGTGTTAGTCAGTCTTTTTTGAGATAGTTTTTTATTATAGTAACAAAATAATATAGCAGCTTTATCCGTATGCCAAATTATGTTTTACAAATTGCCTTCTATTATTGTTATATGCGTTTTAATCGTCATTATATGGTTTACATCCAATATCTTTTAGTATGCTTGATGAAATTGGGAAAACCATCCTAAAAGGAGCCTAAAAATGTAAAGTGATTTTAATTCGAAATCGAATATTTTTTTTGTTAGAATAAGCTAACATGCTGTTGAATAACATCCTTTGTTTATAAATCAGCGGTTCTATATATAATAACTCAAAAATTGACGTTAAAATACCGTAAATGCCTATATTTAGTATTGGATTGGTGCTGCTGTGTTGGTCTGTTCGATGATATAATTCATGAAGTTTTGGTTTCAGCTTAAAAAAAATATTCCTATTGTGATATAAAACGTCAAAAAGTATTTAATTTGATCTATTTATAGTATAAACACGATGCTTTTATATAAAGAAGTAAAAAATATCAAAATATTTGTGCTGAAAGTATAATCAACTAACCCCTACGCTAAATTTTAAAAATATGTAATTTATTATTCAATTGTGATGCATAATCCGATCTAAGTTATAAAAATTGTCCAATATCTTTGTTAAAGAATAAAGATTTTATTCTAGAATTTTATGATGTGGAGTATTTTTTATTTAGGCTTTATTGTAATTTATTTTTATTAATAAGTACCAATTAGGAAAAAATAGGAAAACAATCTTTTTAAATAGATTTCTGGAATATGTATAATGATATAATATTAGCTCGTTACATCTATTTCAAAATTTTAATATATTTTATTAATAAATTTCAGGATCCAATCAGATTATCTGGATGGAATTATTAGATTTATATGAAAATAGAATAACGAGTCTCATTTCATATTTCGAAGCATTATTTTGTCTTTTGGTACTTGATTTTTCTTTTTTGTTCCGAGGGGGATAATTAATAATTTTTTTACTTATAATAAAGTTATACCTTACTCGATTTGATTTATAAACTTTATTTGTATTTTCGGTCTCTGCTGGAAATACTTTTGATTGTGTAATTCGTATCTAAATATAGCAACTTTTGATTATCCAATATAAGAAAGAATATTTCGATCCGGTTTATATCTAATCAAATGTGTAAGCTCACAGTATAACCGATTAGTATTTAAACTTTTAAGTTGATATATATGAAGGTTATAAAATTTTACTATTAAATTAGAAATAAAATCTGTGTATCAATCTATAATTTAAAAACATATTTTTATAAAAATACTCAAAGAAAGAAACAAATCCAGAAGTTTTTATTTTAAAAATACAATCGGATACTCTTTTTATGTAGAAATTTTTCATTTTTTACACCATTTAGGTCCAAAGTTTATATCATATCACATTTGGTCACATATTCAAATCGTAATTTATACACAGAAATACATAATATATATTTAAGTCTTTTACAATTAAATTCCAGTATTAGCTGATCATTTATTTATAGTAAATCATCCGAAAAAAACTAAAGAAGCCCCGATATTAACCAAAATACTTTGAAATAATTCTTTGTCCTGTTTTTGTATCAAACCGATTAAATTTTTTGTACTTTCGCCTTTGGAAGAATTTTCCGGGCTTTTAATATCAAATTTAGCTTGGTAGTTTTTTTAAGCGAATATAATATCTATTTGGGATCGAAGTTGTTTCTGCATTATTGGGCATTTAGCAATCAACTTTAATGTATGAGAATTACTCGATATAGAATATCAGTTAAATCTTTCTGCTATCTAATCAAGAAATCAACGATTCGTATTAAACCCTGATAAGCAATTTTAAACGTGACATAATATTCCTAAATTAACATTCTAACGCTTTCTTAAGCAAGAAAAATGTTTTATGATAATTCATATCGCACGTTAAACCCGAATTGAATGTTTGCTGAAATCGGACTTTTATTGGACTATTGTCACCTTATAACTTACAAAAAAGTTTTTTAAGCCTTTGGGAATATCAAAAGCAATTAAAAGTGATAGCCTTTCCTTCTGTAACTTGCAATCTTATCAGGTTTTTCTAAAATTATTTCTTTCAGTCTGCATTGCTCAAAAAACGAACTGAAGTATTTCCCGCCTATCAGATTAAGAGAATTTTGGCAGCACCGTGCCAAAAATACCTAAGTTTTTGATGACTATATACGCCCAAGAAATTCCATAACTTACAATAATTGTATTCACAGGATTGTTTTGAGGGATTTTATTTAGTTGTAATTGTTAAAAAGATATCAGAACAGGAGAGAGTATATATTATCACTTTGGTTTGCCTTTTATCTCTTTTATTATCAGATTTATAATACAAAGATATTTGTGTATAATTAAACGGTTTAATAGCTATTAAATTACGCCTACCTAATTCTGAACGTATTCAGGTTCTTTTTTTTTGCTTCCAACATTTTTCTCACGTATATTTCGAAGTAAATATTTAAATATATTTAATTGAGCACGCGGTTTTTTCATTTTAAACTCGGAAAAACATGAAATAAAAATATAAATAATTGTAAAGATTTTTTCAAAAATTCAATTATTTGAGATGAAAACACAGCACATAAATCAATTGAACTTTAATATAATATATGAGCTTGGTAAAAAGCAATAGTTTAAAGATTCAGAGTATAAACATCCAATATTGTTTTATCCCTTTGCACATTCTAGCTAGCAAATCATATCTAGTTGTATTGATTATTTAGATAACTGTTAGTGATAAAATAAAGTATCAATTCTTTTATATTTTACCTATTGTTTGGCTTAGAAGAATATCTATACCAATATAAAATTTATTTTAAGTATAAAAGATAGAAACTTACTGCTTATTATCAAAAATATTTGTTTAATCTTCGTAAATACTTTTATATTCTATAATTTGAATTATAAAGTAATCAAATTTTTATAAATATTTTACATTTATTTAAATAAACTTATGAAATCAAAATAATTTAGATTTATAAAAAAACTATAAAATTTGTATTAGATTATACATCTGAGAGATTTATTAAAGCTTAAAATTAGATATTTTACAAATTTTAATGTTGTAATTCCAATATTAATCTTACTGCAATACATTTACATTTTTAAAAAAGTTTTTTTTTATTTCATGTTTTCTAGTTTTTTTTATTAATAGATCAATCTTTGGTTAAGTTGCAATTTTAATTAAGAAATTTAATGTTTTCTAAAATAGCAAAGAATAAAATCCTTGCATAATTTTCTCACACTCATAAATTCCTATTTTAGATAAAATTTAATAAAAAAAAATATATTCATTAAAATTGTAAGAAAATTAAAATACAAATTTAAACTAAAAAATTAAAAAAATGCATAAAAATTATATTCTCTAGAAAAGATACCAAACAATAAAATTTTATTCAAACACATTTCGAATAATACGTTTACTATTAACCACATATGAGTATCCAGCATCTTTAAAAGATTCGCTATCATAAAACAAACTATCAATTTTTAATCCATTGCTTTTAACTTTCCTTTCAAAATCTACAGAATTAAAACTTACAGAACTTGTTCTTTCACCCAAACCTCTCAACTTATCTTTATAAATTTCATTTAAAATAAAAATAAGAACTTCATGTTCTTTATTCTCCAAATATTTTCTGAATTTTCTTTTCAAATTTTTCATTACAGAATACTTCTGAGAACCAATAAACGAATCTAAAACTACAGAAATTGCTTGATCAATATCTTCTTGTGAAACTATACTTCTTAATCCCATTCTACAGAATGATTCACTCATTCTAACTATACTTTCAATATGTCTAGCAGTAATAGGTATTCCACCAGATGAAATAGATTCTTTTCTCAGATCTGAATATAAATTAGTAATTTTTTCTAAATCAATTTCTTTTAAAATTGGTTTTACATTATTTCTTGCGTATAAAATATATTTTTTAAGAAATTCTTGACTCAAAGTTCCTGTAACAGAATCATAAGCTTCTTCTTTATTTTCTAAGTCGGTTTTTTCTTTTTCTTCTACAGATGAACCAGCATGGCTTTTAATTATAAATCTTCCCATTCTTTCATCTTCTGCTTGATCAATAACATCTTTTACGACACATAAAATATCAAATCTTGAAATAATTGGATCGCTTAAATTTACATTTTGTCCAAACGTAAGTGAAGAATTGTATCGACCTCTTGTAGGATTGGCAGCAGCTATTACACCACATCTCGCATTTAAGGATGCTACGATACCAGCCTTTGAGATAGAAATTGACTGTTGTTCCATTGCCTCATGAATACTAGTTCTGTCTCCGTCATTCATTTTATCAAATTCATCTATAAGACAAATTCCCCGATCTGCCAATACCAAGGCTCCACCCTCCAATGTCCATTCCCCAGTAACAGAATCTTTTTTCACACTTGCAGTCAGACCTACAGAGGATGCACCCTGTCCAGAAGAAAGCACAGCTCTGTGAAATACTGTTTCTACATATCTTAACAATTGACTTTTTGCAGTACCAGGATCACCCAACATCAAAACATTGATATCTCCTCTTACAGTATGATTTCCCATAATTTTTTGAACTCCACTAAACATTGCCAGTGAAATTGCTCTTTTTAAATCTTTATGTCCATAAACAGCCGGTGCAATGCTATTTAAAATTATATTTTTAATATTCGGATGTTTCGAAATTTTTAAAATTTCTTTGACATCTTCATCGGTCATTTTAAATGCAAATTCGTCTTCTTTTTTTATTACAGTTATGGCTTTAATTACAGTAAAAAATACAGGATAACCATTTTTTATATTCAATGAATAAGAATAACTATTTTTATAAATTCCTATTACCTCTACTTCTTCTCCTGGACGAGCAGAATCTATCAAATCATAAAACAACAGAACTTCTTTATGACGAGGCAATCTACCAGGTGGTACTGTACCAGGAATTTCTTGAATTGTAATTTTTTGAAAGTCTTTATAAATAGTTTCAATTGAATTTACACTAAACGGACCTTTTGACTGGCATTCTAGACAAATATTTGGTTTAAAATCATTTCTTTCGACAGTAAACGGACCAAAAACTGCTTTACACTGGTGACAAGTGTATTTAGCCAAAGAAAGTAAAGGAAACACACCTGTACGTCTTGTGACCACACCAGTTACTCTTATAAGTGTATTTATATGTTCATTTCTCAAATTTCTAATATTTTCAAGGACCGGAATATTTGTTAATCTAACGTGTAATTTAGGTTTAATAATCAAATAATTTGGAAAATGTTGAACGACAACGACAACCAATGATTTATCAAAAATTTGTAAAAATCTTTCTGTTGCTACATTGAGTAATCTGGCCAAATCAGAATTAAAAAGATTTAAATCTTCAAAGCTAACATATAAGCTTTCCTGATTATTAGAACACATTTTTTTAATTTCTTTTACATATTTTTTTTCATGAAACGTTGATAGAAATTTTATTAAAAGATTTGTTAAATTAGAGATAAAAAAATCTTTGTCCATAAAATCCTTGCTTGCCATTGCATCTGCAAGTAGCTGTTCAGTATTTAATTCGAATTCTTGGTCATCAACGTTGGGATTTATTAATCGATCTGTTCTTCTCTTCTGTTCGTCGAGTTGTTCATTTACAAATTGAACTTGTTCCATGGTTAGAGGTTCAATCTCATCGGTTACATCTGATACATCATAACTGTCTAGTTCGGGCATTTCTCTATAATCTTTTTCATAATCTTCTTCAAAAAGATCTTCACCTTGTGAATCTTCAGATAAAAGTTGTTCTGGATTGCGGTTGTTAAATATGTTTTCGTTTTCTTCACTTGAATCGGTTATTCTTCTTTTGGGCATGGAGGGCCTTTCTTTAAGAGGAGTTTTAAATATTTTTTTTTGGAATCAAATTTTATGTAAAAATACTGAAATTCTTAAAGGTTGGTTAAATTACTGGTTTATTTGAAAATGTTTTTTTAAATTGTTGAGAGAAATAAATCTAATTAATTTAAAGTAATAGTCATCTTAAAAATAAATAATACTAACAAACCCCATCTTTTACAGATAAAAAGCTTTATAGAAATAAAAATAGAAATGAAAGAGGATCATAGAATTTTAGAAAAATATTTTAAGTTTCAAATTTATATTTCGAAACAGAAAATTACATTCAAAGTTATATAATGCTAGAAATAATGAGTTGGTAAATGTTAGGAATTTTCCTAATGTTGTTATTCAAAGAAATATCCTGACCTCGTGACAAGGTGATTTTCTCTAATATAAAGATAGAAATATAGTTTTTTCTTATAAAGTGGTTTTGATATATATGATATATAATTCGGTAGAGTTGTTAGTACATAGTTGTACATAAAAACATATAGATATGATCATATTGGATACCATAATAAAATGGTTAGATTCTTACACTTTCTCTTTAAGATTGATTAAAGTTTAAGTTTAAAAAACAAGTTAAATGTCACTTATGCAAGAAATTTTTGAAATGAGAAATATATGAAGGCAATGGAATAGAAACTTATGTCTAAATTTATAAAAAATAATCTGATATTTATATTTTAGGTAAGAATAAAAACAAGATAATTCTCATATCTGTAAGAATTACTTCCCAAGATTCACTTCAAATAGTTGAAACTGAAACTAAGAAAATACGACTTAAAGGTTAATGAATAGGGTTTTATCCACATATGTGGCGGTTTGGTACTACTAATGGGATAACCATATATAATATTTTAAATGGATATCATATAATTCCACTTAATTAAGCTCAATATATACAATATGAATGGTGTCTTATATTAAGTCAAAATCATTAATAAAAGAATTCAAGGCATTTTTTTTATCAAATATGAGATTTGAGGTCAAAATAAAATATCGAAGAGTTTTAAGAAAAGGTATTTAAGAATTTGATATTTAAAATAGAATTGTATAAAAAAACACATTTTCTTACTATTTACCCGTCTATGGGAAGAAGTTGTTAAACAAACAGATGTCAGAATTGATGAACATTAAAGTATGGATAAAACAACCAAAACCAAAGTAATAACTCTAAATAATATAAAGAAAATAACTGCCAAAAAAAGTTGTAATAAAACCATGGAATATGTAGAGCAAAGTAAGAAGAAAAACATTTTGGAATTACAATTTATTTTTCAATTAAACAGTAGAATATTTATATTGTTAGCTTCTTTTTCATGGATATTTCTTTAAATTTATTTCTTTAATTTGATGTTTTTTAGAAAAAAATATTTTTTAAGAAGAAGCCTCCTTTAATTTTTTCTTCAAATTTATTTCCTTAATTTGATGTTGTCAAAAGAAATATTTTTTACAGAACACGCCTTCCTGTGATTTTTTCATAGATTTTTCTCCAATTTATTTTCTTAATTTTATGTTGTCAAAAGAAATATTTTTTACAGAAACTCCTTCCTTTGATTTCTTCTCCAATTTATTTCCTTAATTTTTTGAGAAAAATATTTTTTACACAAACTCCTTCCTGTTATTTTTTCAAAGATTTTTCTTCAAATTTATTTCCTTAATTTTTTGAGAAAAATATTTTTCACAGAAACTCCTTCCTTTGATTTTTTCAAAGATTTTTCTCCAATTTATTTCTTAATTTTTGAAAAGAAATATTTATACTGGTAAATATTTTTTCATTAGATTTTCTTTAAATAATTTTTTATAAAAAAATAAAAATTAAAAAAACCCATAAAAATGAACGATTTTAAAAAAGGCACTGATGATGTGATTCCATCGAAGAAACAAGTACCTCCATTTAAAAAACAATTTAAGACACCAAAACCAGCAGAAGAATGGATACCTGCAACTGATTTAGGAAGATTAGTGAAGGATAATAGAATAACTCTTGATGAAATTTTTAAGCATTCAATGCGTATTAAAGAACCAGAAATTGTCAATTTTCTTGTTGGTTCAAAACTTAAGGAGGAAATACTTTGTATTAAATCCGTACAAAAACAGACCAAAGCAGGTCAAAGAACAAGAATGAAGGTTGTAATGGCTGTAGGTGATGGACAAGGTTATGTTGGGTTAGGAAGTAAATCTGCCAAGGAATTGGCTGTTGCTATAAGAGGTGCAGTAGCAAGAGCTAAATGTGCTTTGAGACCTGTTCGATTGGGTTATTGGGGAAGTAGTTATGGTGAACCACATACAGTACCATGCAAGGTTACTGGAAAGTGTGGTAGTGTGGCTATAAAACTTATTCCAGCACCCAAAGGATCTGGTATTCGTGCAGGAACAATTCCTCGTAAAATTTTTCAATTGGCAGGTGTCAAAGATGTGTTTACAATTTCACGTGGTCAGACATCTACCACCCAGAATTTTGCAGGTGCTACGATTGCTGCTCTTGACCAAGCTTCTTCCTTCTTTGTTCCAAGTATGTGGGAAAAGAAAAATGAAGATCAAAATCCACTTCTCAAACATTCAAAGGTATTGGAAAATATTGAAGAGAAATGGAGATTTGCTAAGATTTAAGAATTAAAATTTCTTATTTAAACTTTTCGGGTTTTTTATGTCTTTTTGTAAGCCTCTATTTCTTATTTTTAATTTTTTAATTTTAAAAAAAATAAATTTATTTTAAAAAGGTTACAAATTTTAAATTTTAAAAATAATATCTTTGTTAAAAACTTTTAATTCTTAAAGTTTAGTGCCAATTAAATTAAAAAAATATTTTAAATTCCACTTTTATTTTGTATTTATTATATTCACAGCTTTTATAACGTAAGTATAAAAAATATTTTTTCTATAATTTTTTCATTGTATTTTCTTTAAAAATATTTCTTGGTATTTACTCACTAAAATAAATCTTTGGATAGAAAATTTTTTAAATTCTAAAAAAAACGTCTAATTTTTTTTTCTATTGATTTTCCTAGAAAAATAGAAGAAAAGGAATATTTTTTAAGTATTTATAACAATTCTTAGTCACGTATCTATTAAAATGTTTAAAAATAAAGTTAAATCTAAATATATATTGAAATATTTAAAAAAAAGATTTAATCCTAAAAATCTAATAAAATATTTTCTTATTGATTTCCACTCTATATCTTCCTAAATATTTTCTTATTGATTCGTTTCAAATCACAATTTAAATATTTTCTTATTGATTTCCACTCTATATCTTCCTAAATATTTTCTTATTGATTCGTTTCAAATCACAATTTAAATATTTTTTATTAGTTCGTTTCAAATCATCATTTAAATATTTTTATTGAAAAGTCATGCATTTATGATGAATTTAATTCTTCTTTTTTCTTACATTTTAATTGGTTTATATTTCAATTTTTTTGAAAAATATTATTTTATAATAAAAAAAGACGGTTTAAATTCCTTAAACAGAGAAACCCTTTTAATGGAAAGAACTTTTATAATGATAAAACCAGACGGTGTAAAAAGAAAAATGATAGGGGAAATATTTAAGAGATTTGAACAAAAAGGATATAAATTAGAATCAATTAAATCTTTGGTTCCTGGTGTAGAAATAATACGCAGGCATTATAAAGAACATATAAACAAACCTTTTTATAAATCACTTGAAGAATTTATGACAAGTGGTATGGTTATACCGATGGTATGGAGTGGTATTAATATCATTAGTGGTGCACGAAAAATTGCAGGTGCTACTAATCCTAATGATGCTGATATTGGTACTATACGAGGTGATTATGCAACAGAAGTTGATAATAATTTAGTTCATACGAGTGACAGTCCTAAGAGTGCAGAAGAAGAAATTAATACTTGGTTTGATGTTTCAGAATTGAAATCTTCGAATTAAAAATATTTAATTTTACTGTTTTTTTGTATATTTTAAGTAAATTTATAATTTTTTAATTTATTTTTTGAATATTTTTTTTTTGAATATTTTTTTTTGGTTTTCTAATATTGATTTAGTAAAATGATTTATTTGTTTTAAAAATTATTTTTTAAATCTTTGTATTTCTAAGCAATTTTAAATTGTTTGCTTACGAATTATTTTTTTTTTTGAATTTTGTATTCTCAATTCTCAATTCTCAAATATTAATACTAAAACCAAAATATTTTTTTTAAAAAGTTTTTGTTTTTTAATATTTGTACAACCCCACATGGAAAAACAGGAAGAAGAAAATTCGAGGAATAAAAAAAATAAAAATAAAAAAGTAACTTTTCTAGAAGAAAATTTAGAGGCTAATGAAAAATATTTTAATGAGTGTTCTTTTAAGGAGATAGAAGAGCCGAAGACACCGTATAATAGAAAAGAAGAGACTGATGTAGAGTTTTTAAATAATGTTGAGTTTGATTCTTTTTCGACTACTGAAAGTACCGACGAAGATTCTGGTTAAGTTTGTAATTATTAATTATATTTCGGTTGTAAAGTAATTTATTAAAAATATCGTTTTTTAATTTATTTGGGGTTTCTATTTTTTTCTTACACGTTTTCTATTTAAATTAAATTTAACTGAATTTTTAAAATATCGTTTTTAATCTAAATCTATGAGTTTTTGATATTTTTTGATTCCACGATTTTACAATTTTATTTTGAAAAAAATTTAAGAGAAGAGTTCTTTAGAATTATTTTCTTTAAAACATAAATCTTTCATTTTTTTAGAAATAAAACTGTAAATTTGATATTTTAATTACAAATTAATTTATATACACTTAATAAATAGAGCCTTTTTATAATAAGTGGTGTCCTAGATTATTTAGCGAGGAATACTTTACAAAATATTTTTAATTCTTTCTAAACTAAAAGTATTTCTTTAAAGAAAAAAACTATTGCATTTTTATATTTTTCTATTAAAAAAAATCAAATGGAATAAAAATGATTTTTAGAATTTTAATGAATATTTTTGGAAAAATATTTTATTAGAAAGGCCAAACATAGGTACTAATTAGTTTCTAATGATGAGTATTTATGGAGTACGTTTATAACAATAGTTTTTTAAAAATTATAAAAACTTTATTTAAAAATATCACATATTTTTACAATAGTGGCAAGTGTTATATTTTTTTTCAAGACATTAACGCATTTCTAGGTTTAACATAAATAACTGCTATTCCAACACTCCATCGGTAACCCCTGCGATACCTACGTCCCAAAGCCTTTCATTTACCAGGTGTATAGAACCTAATTAATAGGCGAGGCAGTTGTTCGGAGTTCGTTAATGTCCGCTGCATGGAGTGTGATCAAAGGCTAAAGCCCCCCGGGCTCCTTCGAGACTATGCAAAATTCCCACTTACTCTACGCTTTCTGAACCCAATAAAAATCTAGTTAAGATATATTCCAGAGATTTACTTAGGGTCCACCTAGACAGTGCAATTTCATACCAACAGGTATAACCTGCTATTTAGCTCTCCCGGCTTTTAATGGTTTTTATTTTTATATCTCCCAGGCGCTAAGTCTTCTAACTCGAGTGAGCAATGTTAGGTTTCAATGTTTTTACATGGCAATTACTTAGATTTTCAGCTGTGGTCTGCAATCTGGTTACATAAAAAACTACAAATAAATTTTTAGAAAAAGTTTTGTCATTTTGTAGACCTCTCCTCCTCATAAACTTCCATGAAACAACCGAAGATTTAGTGTGGTTTTATTCCCACCAAAAATTCAAAAAATGATTTTCACACCAGTTTCACACACTCATTGCCAAGCAGAAAGTTTTTTATTTGATTATCCTTCCTTTACCTAATTTATCTGAAATAAAATGAAATTTTATTATTAAAATAAGGATTCCTAAACACAACACTGGGTGGAAGTTACCTTTAAGGTACCAAATTCGCTTTAAAAACAAAAATTTAAAAAAATTACTCCTTTAGATGAGTTTGGTCTCAATAAATTTAGTAATTGGTTTAACTGCCATATATTAATTCTTTAAGCACCAAAATGCAGTGCTTTTATTTCTTTAACAAGTTTCTTTTCAAGATCATCATTCTTTTTAATTTTTACATGGTCTACATGTAAAAAGAAAGTTCCTGGTTTTAGAGGTACTTTGCTTGACAACTATAAAAAAATTTGTGGTTTACTTAATAATACAAAATGAGAACAATATCTTCTGCACCGGATATTCTAAAAAGGGATTAAAGCCATTAGTTAAAACAATGAATGCTAAAGCCAAATGTAATTTTATTGCATCAAAAGAATATATTTGAGACAATGAAATCATTGTAGAAATTATTGCATCCAAATTTAGTAAACGAAAGTACAATAAAGTTTGAGTTAGTTGAAAGAATATCAGCTCTTTAAATAATGTTGCTACCCATCTTGGATAGAACCAAAGAAACCCCTATCCCAATAATATTACAACTTGTGAAGCCAGGTGGTATAATCTATACAGACTGTTGGAAAGGTTATAGGGATTTGAGAATATATTTTGATCACAAAACGGTAAATCACTCGCGCGGTGTTATTGATGCAATCTCCGGTGTTCATACCCACACGATTGAGAGAAATTGGTCTTCATTTAAGAAGTTTATTCCAAATCACCGGCGAAGTGAGAAAAAAAAATTGGTGGCTTTTATTATTTGCTGTTGTAAAAAGAGAAAATGGATTATTAGGTGTAATGCCAAGATTGTCTGGCTCTTAAAAAGCTGTTAGAAATATTCATTTCTCAAAGTTATAATTATATTTAATTTAATTTATTGATTAGTGTTATAAAATGTTAGTAAATTAGGATTGTAAAGTTATAAATATAAATTTAATGGTAATTTTTTAAAATTTTGTTTTTAAAGCGAATTTGGTACTATAAAGGTGCGTTCGGTCCCACAACACTTAAGATTTTATAAATAAAAAAAGTTTGAAATGTTTGCTTTTCGGGCAAAACTTGGATTATAACACAAGAAAAATGAAAGACATTTCTCAATTAGTGAACCAAAGCGATAATATATATTACAAGATATATCATAAAGAACTTTGAATTTCAATCTTAATAAAATATAAGCTTAATCGATATTACCGGCAATTATTTATCTGTTAATTGCCAATGAGTTTAAAATTAAAATAAAACGGGTTGAAATTAGAAAAGAACCATTCACGGATTTAAAAAAAAGAGCGAAAAAACGAGAAATTTGCACCTTAACTAGAGCATTCTAGTGAATAAGAGAATCTTAAGCAACTGAAAATCTGATTATTAAACTTTATAATGTGTTTGAACAAAAAGTAAACAAAAAATTACACTATAATAGACTAAAAAAGAGGTATAAATACTAAATAATCATAGATTATATTAACACTAAATTTAATAGAAGAAATCTTGTTTATAAAATTTAGATTTGAAGATTTAAGTTTTAAGCTGATTGTTTCTCAATATTTTAAATTTTTAATTCATTTTTATAAAAAACCAACCATTTTTTTACACTATTTTTTCATATTCCTTAATATTTGATTTTAATTTTTTTTTCAAAAAAATTCCTTGCTTTTTTATTAAAAAAAAATTATCCATGCATGAGTGATTCATCAGAAGAACAAATATTTAATCGAAGAAGAATGTCTAAAAAGCATTTAAAAACAGAAAAAAAAGATTTGGAAAATTTATTTAATGAAGATGAAGAAGATATTACAGATTTTGTAGAAGATGATCAAATAGAGTATGCAGAGTATGACAAAGAAGAGATGAATACAATTTTTTATGAAATATTTGGTACAGGAGATGAATATATGTATGTTTTAGAGGAGAACGAAGAAATTAGTGCCGAAAAAAATGTTAGTGAAAGTTCTTCTGAGAGTAGTGTTGAAATACAGGAGCATTTTGATTTAGAAGAAATTGTACAATGGATACAAATCAGAAAGGAATATCCAAAAAAGGAATTGGATTTCTTTATTCAAAGTCTCTTAGAAAATGATTTTGTTCATTATATTCTCTTTCATAGTTTAGGAGTAAAATTTGGAATCGAAGAAGCTTATGAAATAATTGATTTGTACAATGAATTTAAAGAATTTATAAAAATAAAAAATATGCTTCTTTCAAAGGTTAATGCCGATGAATTAAGAAATTTGAATAAATTTACTAAATTAAATGAAGTCAGAGATTTTTCGAAATATATTTTTTTAAAAGAAAAATTGTCTCGTTTTTATGATCCGTGCTGTGAAACCGATTTAATTTTGTCACCAAATGATTTTTTTGAAAATCTTTTGAACAAAGAAAAAATAAATGAAATACAAAGTGAAAATATTCCGTTGGACTTATTTTTAAAAACCAAAGGAATTTCTAAAGAATATTTTAAAAATTACCATTCTGAAAGATTATCTATTTTACCAATATTTCAACCATTTATTCTGGAATATTGTTTGAAAAATGGAAAGTTTGATGAGGATTTAATACATAACTTAGATATTGCGAAAATAAATGATTCTGATGTTTTAATAGAATACGATTTTGAAAATTTATTAAATGAAATATCCAAATTCTATTGTATTGGTACAGAAGATCAATGGAATAAATTAAGAAAGGAAATAATATCAGATGTAATTAAAAAAATTGATATAAAAGAAATAATCAAATCATATTTTATAGATGAAATAAAAACTAAAATTAAAAAAAATTTATTTGTAAATGTCATTGACAGAATTATTAATGGTGGAATAGAAAGACCAAAATACCAGCAGCACGTTTTTGGTGTTTCTAATGATTTTAAAAATGTAAAAGTATCTGTAGTAAATCATAAAGGAGAATCGGTTGAATCCAAAACACTTGGAATGAATCAAAACCAAGATTGGTTAGAATTATATGAAAAATACGCGCCTATTTGTATCGGGGTTTCTGGTTCAGATTATAATATAAAAAATATATTTTTTAGATTAAAAGAAATCATTCCAGATGCAAATATTATTCTCGTAGAAAATGATATTTTTAAAATACTTTCATCTGATACCTCAAATTTTTGTTACAATATCGGTTTAAGAATTTTATATCCTGAAATTTTAATAATGAAAATGTTGAAATCAAATTTATTTTGTGAATTTGTAAAAAATCAAAATTATTTAAATAATGATGAAATTAAAAAACAGGTGATTAGAGGATTACTTACAGCAATAAGCATCGTAGGAATTGATATTAATTTAGTAATTGAAAATAAAAATTGTCATTTTTTATTAGAAACAATACTTGGCCCTAAAAAAACTTCTAAGTTTTTAAAATTTACAAATGAAAACGGATTCATTGAAAAATTGAGTGTTTTAGATGATAAAAAGATTTTTAATTCGGTTGAATTTAAAAACATTTCAACATATTTTAGAATTTTTCCTGATTTACATGAGTTCGATACAGAAAATGTATCTGATATCATAGATTCTTTGTCAATTCATCCCACAAATTATAGTTACGCCAAAATATTTTGTACAAATTTATTAAAAGAACAAGAAATTGATGATAAACAGACTCAAATATCTCTTAAAAAATTTGTTGAAGATAAAAAAGAAGTTTTGGATTGGGGACTCGCACATGTCAATACAGATGATACAACATCAAGAGCAATGTTTTATATATCTGAATGTATTTTAGAACCAAAAAGACCTATTTTTGAAGGATCACCAGATATTTTAATATTTAATAATTTATTTCCGTTACATGAAAAATTAATCAATAAAATATTTGAAGGAAGAGTAGTTAAAGTAGGAGATGCTTTTTGTATTGTAAGTGTTGTAACAGAAAACAATAATTTTTCTGTTTTTGCATCAAAATCAAATGAAGTCTTTGTAAATCAATTTTTAAAAGTAAAAATTGAAGATATAAATTGTTCTACTTTATCTTTCAAAGGTAGTTTGTTTGTTGAAGAAATAAAAAAAGTAGAACGTTTAAAATTCATAGAACATTCTCTCTTTAAAAATTTAAATGCAAAAGAAGCAGAAAAATATTTAATTGATGAAAAAAAACCACTTATTATAAGAAAAAGTAGTCGTGGTAATTATGCAGTAATTACTTTAAAAATATTTAAAGATGTTTTTATACATTTACGAGTTGATGAAATTATTGAAAATAACAAAATTTTTTACATATTATTGGGTAAAAAATATGATGAATTAGATGAAATATTGTCAACTTTTATAAAAAGTTTATTATTTAATTCTAAAATGATTCAAGAGCATGATAAATATTTTGATAACGAATTTGATGCACAAAAATATCTAAAAGATTCTTTTGATGGTGTAAAAGTGCATTATTGTTTTTATTTTAGTAGAAAATATCCAGGAAAGGTTGTGTTTGCATATATTGGACCAAATAAAATTTTAAAAGAAGAATTTATTAATTTATTTGAACAACTTGAATTTGATAATCGTAAATTTAATGATATTGACGAGTTTTTAGTTTATCGTAAAAAGAGAGCATAAAATATAAAGACATCATTAAATTTAATTGTTTTTATTGTGGATTGTAATGTTGAAATGAGAATTAAAAGTTTAAATTTAATTTCTATTTTTTATAAAATACTTGTTTCAAATGTTTATTTTATAAAAATGAATAAAATCACCTAAGATTTTATAAAATAAATTCAAATTGTTTATTAAATTGAAATTACTTACGATTTTATTTCCGTTTTTTTTATTAAAATTGTAGATAAGAATCTATAAAAGAGAAGAAAAGTGTTTTTTAATATGAATTTTATTAAAATTATATTTATTTCGATTCTTGTTTTATTTTTGGACAATAAAATTCATTCAAAATTAAGAATTCTTTATTTGAAAAGATTAAATCATGAGTTAAGAAATAATTTTAAAAATTATTAAATCTATGAGCAAAAAATATTTTAAACATATTCAAGCAGAGAAGCGACTGACTATCCATACAAATAGTAAATATCTATCAGATGAGACAAATGGATTTTTATAATAAATAGTGAGAATATAATTTTTTGGACTTAGAAATACGATCTATAAATTTTGATTAAACTTAGGAGTTTTAAAAGGCGTATTTCAAATAAAAATTGAATTTAAGTATTTTTATTGAGAAAAAATTGGAAAATTTAAAAATTTATTTAAATAAAAGTTTTAATGAACAAAATACTAAAAATTTAAGAAAAAAGAAACATCAAATCTTCTTCTGAAAGTCTATTCAGTGCTGTTATATCATTATCTATTGCTGAAGCTGAGAGAGCTTTTTTCTTATTTTGTAAGAGAAGTATCTTGGATTCAATAGAATTTTCTATAATTATTCGATTCATGATTATTGGTTTGTTTTGTCCTATTCTGTGTATTCTATCCATTGCTTGTTCTTCAACAGCTGGGTTCCACCATAAATCCATGAGATAGACACGAGTGGCTTCTGTAAGATTTAGTGCTATACCTCCTGCTTTTAATGATATAAGAAATATTGTAATGTCTTTGTTTGTGTTGAAAGCTTCTATTGCTGCCTTTCTTTGTGAAATAGGCATTGATCCGTATATCTTTACGCATCTAAACCCTGCTCTTTCTAATCTCCATCTAAGTAATTCTAAAAAATTAACGAATTGAGAAAATACGATACTTTTGATTACAGATGGATCATTTTTTTGAAAAAATAATTCTTCAATCAAACACTCAATTTTTGTAGAACTGACCCATCTGTCAGTATTGATATCTGTTTTACAAGTAAAATCTATTTCCTGATTTAAATCAATCGTTATATTTATCTTACAAACTGGACATTTCGAAGAATCTTGAAGAAAAATTCTTGCTTCTTCTCTACAAAAGATATGTTTACATTTAGAAATTATTGGATCATCAGCTTCTTCATTACAAAATCCACATATTGGAATATTTGAATTCATTTTATTTTTTAATACTAAAAATGGATGATTCACTGCCATTCTCATTTTTTGTAATAATTCGAATATATTTGCATAATTATGACTAACTTCACCTTTCATTACGTAAGTCATTAATTTAGATTTATTTTGAGAATATAGCGAAGTATAAAATTCTAATTCGTCTTCTGAAAAATAATTTCTTATAACTCTCACAACTTTAGAAGGTAAACCCAATTCTTCTTCTAAATTATCTTTTGTTCTTCTTAATATTATATGTGATGTAATTCTTGTAAGTTTATTGAAAATTTCTTTACCTTGTGTTGTATAACCATAGTCTTTGATTGGTCCTGCAATGTTTCTATTCCACCAACTAAAATGCAAAGAACTGAAATGACCACACGTGCAAAACCCTCTTCTTCTAGTTTCATCCTTTATGTTATAATTCAACCAAAATAAAGTTTTACATGGACATTTCTTACAAAAATAATACGAATGTGGATCTAATTTGAGAAACTTTACCAGAGAATACAAATCACTTACTCGGTTTTGTACAGGTGTCCCTGTAAGTCCCCATCTTTTCTTAGCTCTAATATGTGATACTGCAGTATTCGTAGAAGATTTGGAATCTTTTATCGAATGGGCTTCATCTAAAACTAGTCGATGGAATTCCATTTTAAAAAGTTCGCTTGTATTTTTACGATAACCGTTTTCTACTGTTCCGTATGTTGTTAAGTATATTTGAATTTTGGATTTGTTTTCCGAATTATTGATTATTTTGCGATTTTTTCCATGATAAACATATATTTCAAAAATATTCGGAGCATGTCTTTCTATTTCAGAAATCCACTGATTAAGAGCAACGGCTGGTGTTACAACTAAAGTTTTTTCATTCAAGTCATCTAATGCAATTAAAGCAAGTATTTGTAGAGTTTTTCCCATTCCCATTTCATCCGCTAATATTCCACCTTCAATAATAGAATTTTCGCGTGATTTCATCCATGAAACACCATATTTCTGATAAGATAGCAATTCTGTTATAACGCCTTCTGGTTGATTATAAATTTCTTCTTTAAAAAATAATTTCTCAGTAAAATTTTTTTCTTGATCCGGCAAATTTTTATGAACAGAATATATTTTCTTTTGATCATCATCAATACGTTTCAATTTTTTATATTCTAATGGTGTTAAATCTCTAAAATTTGGTGTTTTTATTGTATCATTTTTGCTTATTGTTATGTCATATCTTATATCAGATTTTTCTTTATTTTTTTTAATCATTTAAAATATGTTTAATGGGGAAATTTTTAAATTGTGTAAAATAAAGAAATAAAAATATTTTTGGAAATAAAATAGAATTTATTTGATGAGAGTTAATTATTTTTTCTAAAACTTATGATTAAAAATAATTTGATAAATTAAATTCTTTATTTATAGTAATTGTTGGTTGCTATAAATTTGTATTTTCTTCATGCCAAAATATTAGTATGCGGTTTTATTATTCTGTTGTTAAAACACATTTTTTCTTATTACTTGGATAGCTTAGAGAGATATTAATTAATTATGAACTTCGGCTTCTTGTGTATAACACCCTCGCGCTATATGCAAACTCTCCCATACATCTGTTCGCAAATCACATATTCTTCTTGGATCAAACTATATCGATCAACTGTCCTTTCGAGTAACTATTGATTTATCCATATGTCACATCAATTAGTGTATGAAGTTTTTAAGATAAATTTTATGGTATATAGTCTCAACAATGTTTCGAGTTTTACGAAGAAAGAATCTTAACACTTATACATGCACAAGACTAGATCATATAATAGTTTAAAAAACAAATTTTAATATAAAATCATCGTAAAACATGAATCTAAAATATAAATAAACTGAAAATTTTGAATTCAAATCTTTAACGATTAAAACTCTATGGAATGGTTTTGTACACAAAAATTTAAGATAAATCAAAATTTCTTTGTGTTTTTTTCTTATCAGAAATAAACAAAACTTCGATGGTTATTTTGGAATGCTTTTTGATACAAATTGTTTTTTTATTGCGAGTTATAGAAACCAAATTGGTATAAAATTTGAACGAACGGTTTGTTCCATGTTTTTAAATTTTTTAGATTTCTTTAACTGTTTGATTTATTTTCCTTGAATAAATTTTGTGTCTATGATTGTGTAAAACTCAAGTATTGAGTTAAATGATATAAGAAAACATAAATTTAATAGTGAAACGGTATTAATTAAATTAAATTTAAATTTGAATGCTCATAATAAAATCTAGGTTAGATCAATGTTATTTTACTTAAAAAGATCGAAAAAAATACCAATTAAAGCTATGAAAAGCTTTTCTGTTACTTTAAATCATACATTTGGTTGTTTACAAATAAGATTTTTCGAATTTTCAAGTTAAACTAAACCTAGCAGCTTCTCTTCGATTTGATTTAATTCGGAAATATGCAGGATAATTTAAAATCGTCCAACAATTTTATCTTAGACTAAAAACAAAAACAGTTAATTTTTTTGAGCATAGTCTGAAAGAATACAGATTTGACCTTCTCTATGGCAAAAAAACCTAAATAGTTTAGAAAATATTACACACTATTTGTGCAAAATAAAAAATATGTATTTATATCGAAATAATTAGATTTTAAGATACACAATTATAAAAGAATTATATAGTTTCCACATTAAAAATAAAAAAAATTCAAAAATATCTCAAAGAAGCTTTCTTTCAAAACAGTTTATTTTTCTCTAAGAAAAGATATTCTCTAGCATTTATAAAATTCCGTAACTCGACTTTACAACAGTTTTACAAATTTGATTTTTATGTAGAATCTATTTAACTCCACTTGGGCCGATAAAATGCAACCTTTTAGTATTCGAAGTCCTGAAAAGATGGCGGATTTAGCCCGGGTTTAATCTCATCTCGCAAATTAATAATTTTACGGCCGAACCGAAACTTGGCTATTTACTTATCTAATATCACTTTTATCTCTTGGTGTCGAGGATAAACAAATGAAAGTTTATCATTTGCTTCTTTTAATATATTGTAACTAAGGATTATATGGAATTGTCTTGTGGAATCTGTGTAGTTTATATCCCACAGAAATGGCAACAATAAAGTTCACACCAAGTCTACACCCATTTCCAACCAGATAATTTTTAAAATGATTATCCTCTCTCTACTATCGAACTGAAACTACTAAAAAACGGATTTTTTCAGAAAATATATGACAGAATAGAAACATATAATAAATATGGAATGCATGGTTTTTTTTCTGAACAGAGCTCAGAGCTCTAGCGTATCATATCCCGACCTCGGAAATATATATGTAATCGTAGTACAACAAGAAATGAGATGGCGGAGACGAGACGTTTTAAAACCAAAGAATGCACGGTATTTTACAGTAGTAACACGATATTGTTAATACGGCCTTTCTGTCGAAATGAATACATTGAATAGGGTTTTAGACCTCTTATGAAATCACTATAATTAATGAGGATAAAAGCCAAATTTTAAAACAACCTTGATACAACCTTATGACCCAATAGAATATGCAAACGAAGAGAAAAAATAGATTCAACTGTATTCTAAATGTTCCCAATATAACAAATCATCCATATATTACATAAGCATTGAAATAGTTATTTCATTGTGAAAATAGGCGAGGAAACATAGGACTGACTTAAATAGGAATGCGAATATATAAATGTATAATCAATGATAATAGTTTCATGTTAATTTATTTTGCCTTGAGAAAAATTATGACTGTTTCAAGTAGTTTTTTAAAGAAAATACACAGATACACTCAACGTTCTCCTGATAGAGATACTTATAGGCAAAATGATTACCTACTTATTGACTCTAGAGATGTATCAATTGTTATGAATAGAGTACGTCTAGAGGCGATGATAATGAAGTGATTATTTTGGTAAGATTGAATTTTGGAGAACGTGTACTAATGTTGAAGCTATAGAATTAAAAATCACAAATATTCAATTTCGATGAATTTCACGAATATTACTAGGAAGCAATTTAGAAAACAATGAATAAATAAATGAATGAAAACAAATTCTATATATCAGATGAAGTGGATGAACAAATGACAAGTAGCAAGGAATTAATTTTATATGCATTGAAGTAGTATCGAAGACTAAAATACAAAGAGCAGATAATGGGTATTCTTGAATAGCGGAAGTAATCAACTGGAGACTTAGGTAGATTAAAAATGCAACGAGAAAAAAATTCGAAAATAAAATTCAAAAGTTTAGCTGAAAACGAAATAGAGGCTCCCGTATAGTAAGAAAAACGAAAGAAAAAAGAGATTTATATAAAATTAAAGTAATAGAAAAATGCTGAAAACAAATAATATTCGCAAAAGATTCGAAATGATAAGAAATGATAGAAGCGATTGTCAAGTTTGAAAATTGAAAATACAGACTAATGTTAAACTAAAACCCCAATAAATGTTTTAAACATATAGCAAAAGTATTTCAGAAATCATCATAATCCATTAATAAAACGAAAACTAGAAAATCAAATGAAAGAGGTTTATTAAAGACTACAAAGACCTTACATAAGATTAAGAACCGACTGCTGTATAGCCAACACTAGCTGAGACAATATATTTCATAATGAACCGCATCAATGGAAAAAACGCCATTCTAAAAAGATTATAGCTGAAATCTTAAAATATGGAGAAAATTATTTGATTGATATCACCCAGAACCTAATCCACAGAATATGGGTCAAAAAAAATACCCGCAATGAACATGGATCTTATATTACCTATTCATGAAAAAAAGAATTAAAACACGTTCTTTAATTATAGATAAATATCTTTTCGAAAAATAAATACAGGACTCTTACAAAATTAATCGAAAATGATTAGAGCCATACACATAAAGCGCGCTTAGAGATTACCAATGTGAATTTAGAAGCGGCAGACAAACGACCAATCAATCTTTGCTAATTCAATAATGCTTTAAACATGCTATGGCAGAATATCTCGACACATCATATTTTTGTAGAGTACAAGCAAGCATTATGCATCTTTTATCGCCATTGTAATGCAAAACTGCTGAAAAAATAAGAACACTCCTATTTAAATATTAGTTTTAAAAATGAAGCATATTGAAGCAAAAGAGTATATTGCTAAAAGGTATCTATTGGTTTATTTATTCGTCATTAAAGATTAAACCAAATAGATATATTGTCCTGCGTATTATTCAACTTTACACCAGTGGAATAAATCCGTAAATTAACAAAAAAATACATGTTGTTTAGTATTGAGTCGAATATCACAATGCATAGTTCAACCTACACGATTCATATAGCCACAAAGAAAAAAAAAGGATACCAAACCTCTCTAATGAATATTGGCAGAAGAATCGTAAAAAAAACCCAGCTTAATATAAAAATAGCAAGAAAAATATATGCTAATGTTTATGTTTCATAGATACCTCAGAAATAATTTTGATTGACTGATTAAATTGTGAAAAGATCTCGAAGTTAAAATGCCCAGAATCATTATTGAATGAAAATTTTACAAATTCTTTTGTAATTGCAGAAAGAATAAGAGCAAGCAAAAGTGATAATTTGCTCTACAAACCTAACTGAAGCCAAATCCAAAAAATCACAATATGAAAAAGAAATATCATTGTTCTCTGTCATCCCTCGACTTTGTTTCTTCGGAAATATGGTGATAACCAATTAGGAAGAGGGTATGTTTGATATATAGAAAAGAATGAAAATATTAAGAAGATATGACTTGATATATTTGAAAATAACGGGTGTAAATTGTATCTAATCAAGAAAAATATGATTTAATACAAGAAGCAAGCAACTTGGTCCCTGTAATGCAAAATGGAAGTCTTGAATGACACAAAAAAGTAGCAAAAATGTGGTAAAAAAGAGGTAGTAATATTTTTTTGGATTTGTAGCGAATAGTAATAGAAGAAGAGATAAAACATAAACCAAATGGCCAAATGATGGCAAAAATGATTTCAGAATATTGAATGAATCGCATGATTAAGATGCACTGCAAATAAGGAAGAATAGAAAGTATCGTTTAGGGGCTCAGGCTATTTAAGAGCAGCATCGCTGCGGATTACACTGTAATAAAAGATCTTCTTATATGTAACTTGATTAGTAGTTTGGACTTATTGTTAAAGAAGAAGCATTCCAAAGCGCAAGTAGATCATATAAAACTTAGCTAAATATTAGTTAAAAAAATAGGAAATCTGAAATTTTCTTTGTTACAAGATAAATAGATTGGAATATTTTATATATCTAATCTTATTTTTGGTCCATGAATAAAATTATATTGTATTTTAAACAATAGACTCTTAGTAAAATTTATAAATTGGAAAACAAAAGATATTTCTTGAATCCGATTATATTTATTGAAAGTATATTTTAATATAAAACATGTGAAAGTTTTAAAAAAGTAAATAACAGGATATTTAAATAGCAAATTTTAAGGGGGGCTCGTGGTAACTGTATCACTCATAAATATTTAATTTAATAGTTATTTTTTAGGGGACATATCAGAACAGTGAAACTACTTTAAGTAACAAAAATTTGTTTTTTTTAGAAAAAATAAGGTTTTAGAGACATCGAAATCATCAAAAGAATCTTTCAGGCTGTAATTAAAACGCATTGTAACTATATGAATCCGCTTTAAAAAAAATCATACTTTCAAGGTTGTGTTTATATTAATACGGCAATATTCTTTAAATTTTTGCTGAACCCAAAAGAAATGCTACAGCCTCACTAGCTATAACATATATTTAGGTCATTATAAATATAGTAAAAACTAAAAATTAAAGCTTATTAAGTTATTCATGAGACTTAACTTAAGTAAAAAAATATGGAAGAAAACTTTCCCAATGTTAACTATAATGTGTCTGTAATTTTATTAAATAAATGATAGTTAAATATTAAAAAATATATATGTGTCAAATATGTAAAAAAATAAGATTTACAGACACAGTCTCAACTGTGATAATTACTTTCAAATAGAACACAGAATGAGGCTTTATTTACTAAGTCTTCATTTACATATCAATATAAATCCAAAATTAACTATATATAAGACTTTCCGAGATTTAGTGTATAATAAAAACTTCAAATATTTAAATAAAATTCAAATCGGTTTTTGATACCGTAAGGAATTCCTTTACTTGTTTAAGAAAACTTAGTCGAAAATATAATTTACTCTTAAAAAAGGCAAAAAACATTTCAATTTTATTTAATAAAATTCTGGGTTAAAATAGGTTTACGATTTTTATGGAGAAAAAAACATTTCAAAGTATCAAAAAAAGTAAATAAAATATTTTTTTTTATTTTATGAGAATTACCATTAAAATTAACGTTGTTTTTTATCTTTTCTTTCTTTTAGGGGTAAATAATTTACGAATACAGATATATCACCGAGTTCTTCTATCATTTTTTGTACAGTTGGATGATTAAGTCCAAAAAATTCATCTACATTTCCATATTCTGTAACTTCATCAAAATCCTGTACAAACAACCCCCAGAGATCTATACCTGTCCATTTTCTACCATCATTTGTAGATATTTCTAAAATGTGGTCTGTATCTTTGACAGTACAAAAATAAAAAATTTTATCTTGATTGTTCTTAGTGTATCGATTGTGTGGCTTATATTTTCTTTTACATTGATATCCAATTGGATAAATAGTATTTTTATTGTGAAATTTTATATGATCATGTGTAGGAAGTGAACCAAGTGTGGTAATAGACATTCTCAGCGCAGGTGTTCCCAATATAAGTGGAAATATTTTCTTATCAGTGGATTCTGATATAGATTCTGGTTTCAAAATATCAATAAAAGCATTCTTTTTGACTTCTAAATTTGCTATTTCTGTTTCTAATTCATTTCTTTCTTCATATAAGTGTGTTTTTTTAGTGTAATTTTTTACGAATTTTTCTGCAATAAACTTTGATATTTCTTGTATCGTTACCATTGTAGTGGGTAATAATATTGAAAAATTTAAGAATCTGTGTCTTATAAAGGGAGTCGAAGAATTTTTTTTGAAATTATTTTTTATAACAATATGTATCATTTAGAATATGAAGAATAATAAAAAGAAAGCAGAAAAAATAAAAACTAGAATATAAAAAGTAGTGAAAATAATTACAGAAATCTATAAACATCTAACTTTTTAAATTTTCAGAATAAAATATATTTTCGATGTTTTTAGAATGAAAGTAATAAACCGAAGGGCGCGGGTATAATTTTTTTTAGAAATAAAATCGATTCAATGAAAGATTAGTTGTTTTATAATTTGGCATATTTGATTTACTGCCTTCTATTTTTTCGAAATTTACTTTAGATTTAACTTTTCTTTTCTTTTATATTTTGATTTGATGTATAGTTTAAGTCTATTGGCATCATTAAATTCTATAATTTCAGTACCCGTGGCTTAATATCTATTTATCTTTGATCTATCCGTGTACTAGATCTAGTAAAAGCGTAGTTCTTTTCGAAACATTATATTTTATTATACTCATTCTCACTCAAATTATTTTCAACTAAGAAAAATAGTTTTAACTATCTCTTCGAGAAAAACGAAATAATGTATTTATTTTTTCTTAGATATGTCGGTATTTTTTAACGCTGATCTTATTATTTGCAACATTATATCCCAGCTTGTCAAAAGTGGAGTTCTATTAGCACTGAAGGTGAAATATTAACTTTTCATTTGCCGAAAAATTCTATTTGTTTGGTTTTTCGTTATATTTGAATTAAGTCAGATAATGGTTCTCCGGTTTAAGAAATAATCGTATTAATATTCTTACTTATTTACCTATTCCATTTCTATTTTATCTCTAAGTGTCGAGGATGAACAAATGAAAATATTCTAATTGCTTCTTTTAATATGTTATAACTTGATATTATAGGGGATTGGCCTATAGATCCTATTTGGTTTATATTCCACCAAGATGGTAACAATGATTTTTACACCAATTCACGCACTCATTACCAACCAGATTGTTTTTAATGTATTTATCCTTTCTCTATAGAAGCGTACATTTTCTAATAAAAATAAATATATACAGACTAATTTTCCGAATTTTCACAATAGCTATTCGCTAGGCTTCTAACCACATTCTTGTGTACTTATTTTATAGAATTTGATAAAAATTGCAGCAAATTTATTTTAAAGTTTAAAATTTCTATTTTTTGAGAAAATAAAACTTTACATTAAATCATTTTTTTTATGAAATAATGCATTTATAATTAGATATATGACCGATTTTACAAATTTTATACTGATGCTCTGAATTTTTTGAAATCCACTTTTCAAATTTCTATATGCATTTATATAATTGCTATGCCAATCAATATCTCGTATCATAATTTAATATTATTCTTCTTGAGGTACTAACACGTATCATTTTATAATAGCAACCTATAATTCCTAGATCTATACAAGTTTTAATGTTGATTTTTTTCTACCGCATCAAAATTTCGTTGAATAATTTTTGAACTTTAAATATATATTTACACTTTTGGAAAAATCGAATTGATTATAATATGTCTTAAAAACAAAAAAAAAGTTTTATATTTCATATTATAAGCTACATATAAAATAGACATGTACCTTCATATTTCTTAATCACTGAACATCTTGATAACAGTATATTCGGCTTAAAAAACCAGCAAGTTGTATTAAATATATTCCATTTTTTACTTATAATTTCGAAGGTAAAAGAAATTCATTTGTTCTAATATATACAGAACAAAAGGTTCGTAGCGTAACAATATGTTTTTAAAAAGTTTCTTTTTATTATAATTGTATGAGTTTATCTCTGTTTTTTTTTTACCGATACTCATTAGTATATTTTATGTAATTTTTTTTAAATTATTAACACATAGCAAACGAAGCAGATAGTGAGAACGGGTTTTTTTATTGCTGCTAATATCTATTTTTAGGTGATTTGCAAATATGGTACTTAAATAAAATTTGTTACATTGAAATTGTTTAAAATTCGTCAAGCGTAACTTGGAATCGAATATGCCAACCAAAGTACAGCTTAACGATATGCAAAAAAAATCGAGGATATAAATTCATACATTAACCAAAAAAAATATTTGTTGTGGTTTTGTTCATATTTGAAATATTACAAGGATTTTTTCAATATTTTATTATTTCACGCATTTTTTTCTTTATACTTCTCTATGAGATTTATCTGAAGCATCGATGAATTAAAATACTCTCTAATTTTGTTTCAATGCATCAATCTTTCTAGTTTTAGTAATAATTATGGTTCATTTACTTTAGAATTTATTTGCCTAAAACACTCATATCCATTGATGTACGCGTATAATAATATATGAGTTATTTGTGCGGATCTTGATAGAGGGTAGATAACCGCAATAAAAACTTTCTACTTGGCAATGAATAGATGAAGTTAAAGTAAGAAATAATTGTTTGGATTTTTAGTGAATATAAAACCACACTATATTTTAGGTTGTTTCATGGGACTTGATATGGGGAGGTTAGGGTTTATGAAATGGCGAAAATTTTTAAATAAATATATTTTGTAGTTTGTTATGTGACTAGGTTGTAGGCCGCAATAGACCTGCAGGCAATTTTACTCGAACATCATAGCAACCTAGGCCTGCGCACTCAGGTTTGAAGGCTTAGTGCCGGATAATATAAAAATAAAAACCTTTAAAGCCGCAAATGCTAAGATGCAGGTTATACCTCCTGATATGACATTGATTATCTAGGTGGATCCTATACAAGTCGCCAAGATATATCTTGGATTGAAGTGTATTAGGTTAGGTAAGTGTAGTGTATGTTGGAATGCTGCTGTCTTGGGGAAGCCCAGGATGGGTTTGCTTTCGAATACAAACAAGCAACAGAAAAATTGAATTTGGGCGAGTGTCTTGCCTATGAAATAGGTTTTACACATCTTTTAGATGTAGATATTGTAGAAGAGTCTGATAGAGTTTAAGACTACAGTTAGATGTAAAACCTAGAACTTTGTTAATGTCATAAAAACAAAAATAACTTATGCCACTGATTAAAAAGTTTCGATATTTTTAAATAATATTATTTAAAATTTGTGCCGTTATAATTCATGCATTATATTCTCCTAGACTTTCCCTAGATCAATCAGAAAACCTTGACACAAACATATTTTTTTAAAAAAAATAACTTTTTTTGATTTCATCTTTGAATGCTATTGACTGAATGTATTGTGCTCATTCCGATTGGCATTCTGTGCATTATGCACTTACATGATATGATATTAAAAGGCAATATCATTGTAAGTCATCGCATTGTATTTAAATTTTAACGATATTTTAAAAAAATGTCCTGAGTCATTTGCCACAAAATCATAATTTCTCTTCTTTTGACCGATAATTATAAGATTATCTTGTGTGATATTTCCAATTACAATATATATCGTTCTATGCAATTCTATATTCCCTAACAAGATATCGGCCAAATATTTTATATTTTTACATCGGCTTTAAACCGCTATGCATTTATATTTCTGCATACCTATTTTTAAAATTCGGTATACAAAAAATTCCCAATTTTTTTGAATAAACTAAGTTCTAGATTTAAGAAAATAAAGCTTTGAATCGAATCATCACTTAAAGTGTCTACTATAAGCGTACCGAGTATTTTTTAAGGATAGTCTCTGAAGGCTTTATAAACTCAGTAAATTTACTAAATTGTTGAGATTTTCTTTTTGCTTCCCAGAATAAATTTATCTTCATGATATAAGGGGAACAAATTATTTCCTCTTGGGTTTGTATCCTTCTACTTGACTTTCCTCGTGATTATTACATAAAACATTGTATAATTATTAGGTTTATAAAACTTTCACTGTAATTTACTATTTTGATTATAAATTTGTAGATGGCAATTTCATGTTTTTTTATTCCACTTGCGTTTCTGCTTGCAATCCAGATTATCCTTTAATCTTCATTCCATTCATGCTGTTTTGTTTATATTTATTCTCAAGTTTAGAAGTGATTTTCCCGCAGAAATTTCTTTGCTCTTTACATAAAATAAAGAGTTAAAATATGTGTGTTATATTCCTAAACTGACACGTTGGGCTTCCTCTAAGCTATTAAATATTTATATAAAGAAGGTTTTTACACTTTTACTTCGTATATAGATTTATTACTTAGATTGTACATCTGCATTATATATTCTACCTAAATATGCTAGTATAAGTCGAAGTACACTCACTTAGTAATCAATCAAAGATATGAATTTTAATAATTGCATGAAATATATTTATTGTATTAAATTTTACGATAGAAAGTTTTAAAATCCAAGAGAATCTTAATTGTTTATTCTTTAATATAAACTACTTGCCAGATTCACTTGCAAATTTCTAAGCTGCCAAGGTATCCTTAAACTTTCCATTTTTCCAAAGGCATATTTGTTTATATAATATACCAAGTTTCCCTGCTGATTTGTATTTGTTAATTTAGAATCTTAATTTTGATATGAATTGTTTTATATTTTTTTATGGCAGCCAGTGTTCTCATATTGATTGAAAAAGTATTATATTATCGGAATCTAAGTTATAGTTTTGTATTAGAACTTTTTTCATGCTTTCCATTTTAATCTACATTCTTATAATAAGCCTTCGGCTGAAACGACTTTTTCATAGAATAAATATATTAAAACAGTAATAAAATATACATTTGCTGTTTTCTTTATATGAAAGGTTTTCAAACCTTAAATAACATTTCGGTTTTTTATTTTGATATCTTTCACTTATTGTATTTAGAAGTATTGAATCAAAGAACTTCGGATTTAAGTGGAATTATCAATTTTCTTAGAACAAAAATCAATATACTTTTTAACATTAATAAATGGCGTCTAAAAGCAGTCTTAGTCCTTATTCAGCAAAAAAAGATGGTAAATTTACTACTTTGGCACTTTTATACATATCATGGCTCTTAATTCATTTTCAATACCCACACTTATATTTCTTAAAAATTTCATAGTCTAGTAATCAGAATATAGAATTTAATTTATTTGGCAGAGCTCGATCCTTAGTTAATAAACTCTTTATAATTCGAATGCTATAATAGGTTTGTATTATGCTGCAATCTGACTTTTCAAAAGAAAAATTTATAAAACGCCTAAATAAACACGTAAAGCCTTAATCTAGTTGTTAAATAATTTACATTCACGTGCAAAAATATAAAATATAAAAAAAAAGATCTGCATTTTTGTTTTAAGTTGAACTACTTTTGTACAATACTCTTGATGTTAAATTATAAATGTTTAAAATACCAGTCATTTGTATATATGTATAGTCTACAGTGGAATCACTATAAGGGGTCAAATACCTAAACCCTTATAAAATTAACAACTTGAACTGGTTTGTTCGAGCAAATGACTTTCACAATATCATAAAAATATTTTTGAAGAGTTGTAAGGTTATTTACATAAAGATTAAAGATATCAAAATATTTCAATCTCAAAGCTACTTAATCTGATTAAAAGTTCATAATATGATCTATACAGGGCTTCAAAAGAGTTTTTTATAAAATATTTCAATAAAACCATTCAAATATTTGTTTTTTGGTAACATACATGCAAATTTCAATTTATTTAGAATTAATCAATTACTTGGATTAAACATATGAAGTGCCCTAAAATATTGAAGAAGAAATATGTTTCTTATTTTTCCAAACAGCTTCCTAATTTCATAGATTTTGGTTTTTCTATACGAATATAATAACTTACTCCTTTTTTTAATAAAAAGTACAGTATAAATCATTTATTTTTTTATTAGGGTTTTCGACAATAAAACCCAATCAATATAATAATATCAATATAATACCCAATCAATAAATAATATCAATATAATAACCAATCAATATAATAAATCAATCAATATAAAATTATTTTAAAAAGAAAAATAAAACATAAAAATTTAAAAATAATTCATTCATTAAAAATAACAAATCAGGAAAACCAACGAGAACAAATGATTCGGGGAAAAACCGGAATGTAAGAGGAAACAATGTTAGTGTGGGAAACATCGGATACAGATGAAAACCCACACACCACCAACAAAACAAGGTTTTATAAGATCGAAGGCAAATGATAAAACATAGAAGGCATTCATGTCGCAATGCCGATGTATCGAATAAATACCAGAGGACAGACGTAGACGATATAAAACCGGCGGTATTGTGAAGAGAGGGATAGGCGCAAAGTAACGAAATAAAGAGCTACAAACCAGTGATGGGTGTACAAAAACCGAAGTGGCAGAAGGGCAAATGACATACATGATGCAACAGTACAATGATCGCCACAGGAGTTCCATACACAAAGCGTGAACATAGTGCAGCGAAAACACACAAACAAGACCAATACGCAACAGTGAGTGGAGGTGATAACGAACAAAAACGTCCAGAGAGTGGGTGCAGAGGAACACGCACAGAGGTGAAAAGGATCGCATACACGAACAGCAGCGAACAAAAATTCAGAGTGCAGCAAGAACAAAAGGAGATAACCAAAGATTCAGAAGGCCATAAATGAGAGGTTAAAATTATATATTAAGGAGAAATGAAGTGCAACGGCAGGAACAGACCAATATTGTAATGGACAAGCGAGATTCATCACATCGGGGAAGATGAGAATGCGAGATAAAAACCACCACATTCTAATCAATGAGATGTATGTCAGTGAAAAAAAGAATGAGGCGGTGCGAGCCAGTGAGAATATAATGAAAATTAAGAGATCACGGGAGAACATGAGTCTTACCGAAAATTAGGAATTGCAAAGGAGTAGGGCAAGACGAATAATAAACAAGACACAAATTTTATTTTTTAAATTTCTATTTTTAAATTTTTTTTTTAAATTTTTATTTTTTAAAAATAATTATTATATTGATTGCAAGATTTATTATATTGATTGCAAGGATTATTATATTGATCGAAAAATTATTATATTGATTGCAAGGATTATTATATTGATCGAAAAACCCTATAATTTATACATGCTTTTCTCAAGGCTTTTGTTTCAAAAGAAAATAATTGGAATCCTATAAATAAGTTTTAAATAATATATTTCCTTTTCCAAACATAATGAGTTGATCTTTACATTTATTTGCAAATACGTTGCAAATATGTCATCTTTAACTGTTCTTGAAAATGTGCCTATCAATTGGTATTTAAATTAATTATTAAAAATTTTACAGCCAAAACAAGTCAGTTATACTTTCCCAGTCAAAATTATCATTTTCTAAATTTCTTTTTTTTTAGAAATTCTTCTATGATTAAATCCATTATTTCTTAAATTTATATATTCAGTGTTTTCAGTAAAGAAAATGAACTTATTGAGTAATATTACGACTTAAGATATAATTTATATTACTTTTCATTCTATTAATCATCAATAGTTTTTATAAAATTTATAATAATTTTTATATAAAGTTTAAATCGTATAACCTATGAAATTCTTTCAAGACTTTTTTTAGTCTTTTTTAATTATTTTTATGTGCTTTAAAAAAAATTGTACTACATACCGATATATTTATTTGTAATCAATTAAACTTCATATAATCTAAATAGGATATAATATGAGAATAAGTATAATATATCGGCTTGCCATGTTTTACAAAAGCTCTTATTCCAAATATTAATTTAAAGAAAAACACGTTATACAAACAAAAATGAAATACTAACCTTATCATTTAGTTTTATTAGGATAATTCATCTTATTATAAATTTTCATTTAAATAAAGAAACTAAGCTTATCAAATAATATCCGCGTTAATTCTCACATATTTAATCCCAATTTTTTTCTTATAAAATACTAAATGTAGTTTTTTTTTGATTTTTATGTAAATTTTTTAAAAATCTAAATAATATAAAAATTTTAAAAATTTTTGTTTAAAAAAAGTAAAATATTCAAATAAACAGTAGATTTAATGATTTATTTTTTTATTTATTAAATATGAATATAACCTTTTTAAAAAATATAAAAAAAAGAAAAATAAAATGCGATACTTTGAATTATAAAACTTAATTATAATTCATAATAAAAAACACAAAAAAAAGAAATCTAAAATGTGATACTTTGAATTATAAAATTTCTCCTAATTCATAATAAAAAACACAAAAAAATATATAAAAAAAAGAAATCTAAAATGCGATACTTTGAATTATAAAATTTCTTCTAATTCATCATAATAAAATATATAAAAAAAAGAAAAATAAATTAATTCAATAAATATTTATTTGATAATTAAAATATTATGTTTATACATTTAAAAATTAAAGAAAATACAAAATATTTCTAATCAACTGAATTAAAAGTTCTTTTTTTTAAAAGAAAGCATGGGTAAAAAGAAAATAAATTAGTAATAATTTTTATTTTAATATTCATTTAATTTCCTAAAATTACGATATTTTTATTTATGATTTTTTTATTCTTAGAAATACACAAATATTTTTAAATAAAATTATAAGGACGTGTTATACAGTAAATTTGTATTTCCAAAATACCTCTAAAAATTATACATAAAATAATAAAAACTTATATAAATTACCAGTTACTTCTAAATGGTCTTCTACATATTTCATATATAATCTACATAAAATAATAAAAACTTATATAAATTACCAGTTACTTATAAAATACCTCTAAAAATTATTCACTAAATCTACATAAAATAATAAAAACTTATATAAATACCCAGTTACTTACAAAATACCTCTAAAATTTATACACTAAATCTACATAAAATAATAAGGACGTGATATATTAATACCCTGTTCTTCTAACGCTTTTTCCAAATCAGCAACCTGTAATGTAGGTTTCTTTTCTTTAGGAATTCTTTTATCTTTAGATGCTGCTTTTTGATTAATTTTATGGTATTGAAATGAAGAAGTAGATATATCAGTAATAAATTTTTGTGTCATTAAAGATATCATTTTTCGTACATTTTCATCACAATGCTCAATACCACTTCTCTCTAAAAAATGATCTATTACTACATCTGGAATTAAAGGTGTAAATTCTTCAAGATTTTCTTTAAATTTATTAAACGATTCATCATCCATTTTTTTTTAGGGGATTAAAAAGGAAATTATAAAAAATATTCGTAATAGAAAAAAAAAATTTGTTTTGTGAGAATATTTTATTAGAAAAAAAAAATACATTGGTAAGAGAAAAAAAAAATTTGTTTTGTTAGAATATTTTATTAGAAAAAAAATATATTAGTACGAGAAAAAAAAAATACATTGGTAAGAGAAAAAAAAATTTGTTTTGTGAGAATATTTTATTAGAAAAAAAATATATTAGTAAGAGAAAAAAAAATACATTGGTAAGAGAAAAAAAAATTTGTTTTGTGAGAATATTTTATTAGAAAAAAAATATATTAGTACGAGAAAAAAATCATAGAAACTATAATAAGAAATATAAGAAATATAAGAAACTATAATAGAAAATATAAGAAACTATAATAAAGAAAAATCATAGAAACTATAATAAGAAATATTATAAAAAATATATAGAAAAATATAAGAAAAACAAGAGAGGTATACAATGAAATATTTTTATGTGAAAATTTAATTGAAAAAGCAATAAAACATTTACTATAATAACTTACTATTAAAAACAAATTATTTAATCATTAAAAGAATTAAAATATAAAAAATATTTATTAATCTTAAATTTCTTTTACTTCCCTAAATTTCTTTACTTCTCCTAAATTCCTTTACCCTCTAAACATATTTCTTTTAGTCTCTAAACATATCTTTACCCCCTCACATATTCATTTAAGTCCTTAAACTAAACATATTTTCTTATTTTCTAGTAAACATATCTTTACCCCCTCACATTTTCATTTAAATCCTTAAATCCACTTCACAAATATATTTTCTTATTTTCTAGTAAACATATTTCTTTACCCCTTCACATTTATTTAAATCATTAAATCCACTTCACAAATATATTTTCTTATTTTCTAGTAAACATATTTCTTTACCCCCTCACATTTTCATTTAAATCATTAAATCCACTTCACAAATATATTTTCTTATTTTCTAGTAAACATTTCTTTACCCCTAAAAAAAAATGGGTCAAAACAATTCAAACATTTCTTCTAAAAAAGATTTAGACACAACTTCTTTAAACCTTAGAAGAAAGAAAAGAGTAAGAGACAGTAAAACAACAACAAAACTTCCACAAGTAAATCCAGCAATAAAATGTAAACTGAAACATTTAAAACTTATGAAGATGTATGAGTATCTTTGTATGGAAGATGAGATACTTTCTTTACAGGAAGAAAAACTTGAGCAAAATGTACAATTTAGTACAGAAAAACTTATTGTTGATCAGATGAGAGGTAGTCCTATGTCTGTAGGTACTTTAGAAGAATTTATTGATGATAATCATGCTATTGTCAGTACAGGAATGGGACCTGAGTATTATGTTTCTATTATGTCTTTTGTAGATAAAGATGCTCTTGAACCTGGCTGTACAGTTCTTTTAAATTATAAAGATAATAGTGTGGTTGGTGTGTTGGAAGGAGAAACTGATCCTTTGGTAAGTGTAATGAAATTAGAAAAGGCACCTACAGAGACGTATCAGGATGTGGGTGGTTTAGAAACACAAATACAGGAAATTAAAGAAAGTGTTGAACTTCCACTGACAAATCCTGAAATATTTGAAGAAATGGGAATTAAACCACCTAAAGGTGTTATACTATATGGACTTCCAGGAACTGGAAAAACTTTACTTGCAAAAGCAGTGGCAAATCAAACAAGTGCCACATTTTTAAGAATAGTTGGTTCAGAACTGATACAGAAATATTTAGGTGACGGTCCTAAACTGGTAAGAGAAATATTTAAGATGGCTGATCTTCATGCCCCTTCAATAATTTTCATTGACGAAATAGATGCCATCGGACAGAAAAGATACGATTCTACTTCAGGAGCACAACGAGAAATACAAAGAACAATGCTCGAACTTTTAAATCAATTGGATGGATTTGATAAAAGAAATGATATAAAAGTTATAATGGCTACTAACAGAATAGAAGTATTAGATCCTGCTTTGATTAGACCAGGTAGAATTGATCGTAAAATAGAATTTGGTCTTCCTGATGTAGCAACCAAACGTAAAATATTTAGAATTCATACTTCTAAAATGAATCTTGATCCAGATGTTGATTTAGATATTCTTATTACTAGTAAGGATGAATTGAGTGGTGCTGATATTAAAGCTATTTGTTCTGAGGCTGGTATGTTTGCATTGAGAGAACGTAGAAAAGATGTTAGAATGTGTGATTTATCGAAGGCAAAAGACAAAGTTCTGTTTTCTAAACAAGGAGGACTTCCAGCTGGTTTATATTCTTAGTGGTAAAGTTTTATGCAAATAATTTTTTTTGTATTTCTTGTGTTTTCTTGGTATTTATTTATAGATTTTTGTATTTCTCTGTATATTTGTTTGTATTTCTCGGTATTTCTTTGTATTTATTTGTATTTTTAGATTTTTGTAATTTCTTGGTATTTATTTTTAGATTTTTGTAATTTCTTTGTATTTTTAGATTTTTGTAATTTTTATTTTTTAGATTTTTTTCTTTTTTATTTTTATTTCTTATTTGTAGTTTAGTTTAAATGTAATTTTTATTTTTATTATGTAATTTCTTATTTGTAGTTTAGTTTACCTGTAATTTCTATTGAGGTTTTTTAAGAAATAGATTTTGAAATTTGTAAGCAGAATATCTTTTATAAAAAATAAAAGTATTTTTAATATTTGAAAAAAAAGAAATTAACCTATAATTTTTTCTATTCTTCTTATTTTACTGTCAACTTTATTTACTAATGAAATAAATATTTTATAATTATTGTAGTAATTAAATATTTTGGTTGAGTTTACAAATACACGCATTGCTATTAATTCTTTTCTAATATTTGAAATTAATTGTAATAGATGATGTTTACACTCTTCTTTGAGCTTAAATATTTCTTTAATTCGTATTTTAACTGTAAAATATTTTTCAATGATTATTTTTAATAAAAATTTCATTTTTGTTTTGATTATTTTATAATTTTCTACTTTGGTTGAGGAATAAACGGATGGAAATGAAAGATTAATTTTTGTTGTTTTTTATTGGTAAAAAAATTTTCTTGTTTTTTACATATTAATTTAGGTAATTGAATTTCTTTTTTCTCTAATTCGCTTCTATAAATATCTTTATACCTATCTTCTTCTTTGTCACCTATATTATCTCTATATTTATCTTCATACACGTTTACATGCTTATCTTTATACCTATCTTCTTCTTTGTCACCTAGATTATTTTTAATTTTCTCTGGTTTTTTATTTTTTTAGATTTACTGAATATATTGATTGTAATATATTCTGAAGTAGAAGACAGTGTGTCTGTAAAAGTAAAAAATAATAAAATAAAGAATTTCATAATCATAAAGAATATATTTATAAAGAATTTATACTAATAATACATTTACATTAATTAAATTAAATATAATATTGTTATATCATAAGAATATATTTATATTGTAGTTAAATTAATTATATTCATAGAATTAATTTTTATTCACAATTAATACCATTAGTGATTCTATAAATTAACTATATTAGTTATTTTAATTATTTGTTTTATTATTTTATTTAATAAAATTCTGGGTTAAAATATTTTAACATTTTTATATGTTTTCTTCTACCTCTTTAACCACTATTGTCTCTTCTTCCAAATCCGACTCTTCATTTAGTTATTGGTCGGTTCCTCCAAAGTGGTTCCTCCTTGTGAAATGAGGGGTGTATTATTTTTTGGTTTTAAAGTTTTAACACCATCTTCCTCTCTTTTCACTTCTTTTAAAGGGGGTATTGGTTCCTCATGCATCTCTGATCTCATAATAACACCCATTGACGCTCTCTCCCAGCTCTCTTCGGCATTTAGTCCTGACTCAAGTCCTCTTCGTCGATCAAAGGAAATTGTTTCGACTGTTTTCTTAAGTACTATAGACTGAATGTATGCCTCTACATTCATGGGTATTTCTAGTCTTTTAAGATAAGATTTATGGTATTTTGTCACAATACCGTCCCAGGTCATCACATAAGGGATTATCTCAACACTACACCTATAAATAAGGCCCAACTCATTGGCTAGCAGGTCATACTTCCTAAGTTTTTCAGTTTCAACTATTTGAAGTGAATCTTGGGAAGTGATTCCTACTTCAATAAGTGTTATCTTATTCTTCTTCTTATCTAAAATAAATATATTGGGTCTATTATTCCGAATTTTAACATCAGTTTTAATTCTAGTGTCCCTCTTATCTCTGCATACTCATTATCAAGAATTTCTTGAACTGAGTGACTCCTAATTCGTTTTGAGGACTTAAACTTATATCTATTTAGAAGAAGTAGGTGTATGCATCTTACCCCTTCATTATGCCGTCTAGTGTAATCATGGCCTAGCATTTTTTCACATCGAGTTGCTAGATGATCTACAGTCTTACCAGACTTCCCGCAATGTTGACACACACCATCTGCCCCAGAATACATTTCTATCCTGGATATAGCAGAACACAGATTCATTTGTGGCCTAATATTTCCTCTTTAGCCACCTTGAAGAGTCACTAACACTCACAAGCTCATTTTCCTTGCATTATATAACTTTGAATGGAGTTTCGTTTTCTATTTCGTTATATAATTTTGCAAGTTGAGCTTCTTCTAAACTTTCTTAGTGACTTCTTCACCAACCTGTACTTACTTTAAGAAGCCTTTTATTAGTGCAAGATGGGTTTTATTATTATTCTCCACCTTGAGGATTGCTGCCGTCTAGTTGATATTTCTTTACTTTTTTCCAGACAATCCAAGAGTTGCAGAAGCATATGTTCGCTTCGCAACTCAACACTATGTAGACCTCTTCCAAGTTCTGTTCTAGGAAGGTATAAACGCTCTTTACATCCTGGGCGGAGATGTATTTTATTTTTCACATACACCGCACGCAGTGCATCATCTAACTTAGAGAAGTCAGCCGGTTCAAGTCGAAGTACCCAGTGATAGTGATTAACGATATCGCATGTTGATTGATTCAAAAATAAATTTTGCATTTAATCTAGTGTGACAAAGTCTTTCAACTCTTGATATAAGTTTGCTCTGTACTTCTTCAAATGAGCTACGTGTTGGAATTACTCTGCTATCTTCTATTATTCCTAGATATTTGTAAACATTAACACCTTCTAGAAGAGTAGCAGTATCTTCACAACACGTATCATGTTTGGCTGACTTCTCTTTGTTAATCTCTAAGCCAACACCTCTAAAATTCCGCCCGCCGTCATAGCACTCAATGGGAGCTGTCTTTGCAAGGAGCTTAAGATCATCAATAAACAAGAGATGATTAGTAGAATGGGATTCGCATCGTTTGTACTGTCACTTTGGTATTTTCATTAAGCTTCGGCTAATGGATCCATACACAACACAAATAACAAAAGGACAGACATCCCTGTAGAATCCCCATCAATCTTCTTGCTCATGATTTTTCAGGCCCTACTGATATATCAATTTTCCATTTTGATATAATTACCTTAATAAATTTCAGATCCAATCAGGTAAATAAAGGTTTCAATGCATTGAGTTAAATAAGCATGATCTATTGAATCATAAGCTTTTTTAACATCAATCCATGTTGCCTTAAGATTATTTCCATACTCTTTATTTAAGGCAATATTCAGTAGAGCCTGCTCTTTCGCTCCCTGCACACCTCTTACCGCCCCTAATTGGTTCTCTGCAAGCAACCCTCGCCTTTCCACTTCAAGTTGAACGACTTTCGTTACACACTTTGTCGTTAACTTATAGAGGTTGGACATACAATTGATTGGCCTGTAGTCAGAGCCTCTTCGTGGAATTCCTTTCGGTATCAAATACGTAAGCCCGCAGTAAAACCAATCAGCTTGAGGTGTTCCTTCTAAACATATAACTTTCACAATATCATAAAGATATTTGTGAAGAGTTGTAAGTTTCTTAATGAAAAAATTGTAAATACCATCAATTCCAGCAGCTTTCCAATTGGGAAGCCAATTAATAATATTTACAAATTCATCAAGTGAAGGAAACGTGGTCGGATGATTATCTGATACAAATGGAATCAAATAATCATCGTACGTGACTGTGTCATCATTTTTGTTCCACATTGTAGACCAAAAACTCACAATTTCATCACGGCTAACCACATGCTCAATTTCTACACGCTCAGATAACCCACGATAAAATCGACCTCAGAAAAGCTCAAACATACGATTCTCTTTTCGGAATTGCTTCCTACTTTTATGCATCGTAATTTTTTTCTCGTAAACATTCAAAGACTCATTCTTCTTAACTAAAGCCTCAGAAAGATCAGTTACGCTGCTCAAGTTTAAATTAAACTCTCGCATGATTTTCTTAAGGCTCTTCGTTTCCGAAGTGGAGAGCATTTCCTGCTTACGAGCCTTCTCGAGAAGATCTTTAGAAAGTACTAACTTAGAAATTTTACTTTCTATGTTTTCCTTCCAAGCGGATCTAGGCTTCTCTTTACGTGTTGCCTCGTCATAGCATACCTGCGCAGCTTGCATGATATACGCGGCTTCCGTAATTGACTCAGGTACATGAGCTCCTGCATATTCACCGACTACTCGATTAATGAGATCCAAAACTTTACTATCAACCGATTTATTTGGATGTTTTCTAGTTCGGACCACCACTTTTCCAATTTCCTTCCCCGAGATTTCTTTGATTTTACTCAAAAATTCATCTCTCAAGTTTATGTACTCCGTGGTGTCAGTCAAAGGGCATGGCTCAGTGAGACAAGTGGCAATTCTACGTCGCTCTTCATTCTCTTCTTGCCTTATTTCCCTTTCTGCCTCATTTTGTGCGAGTTTTTTAAACGCATCGATATCTAATGTGCAGCCGAATTTCTCATTATAGTACCTGTGAAGCTCTGTCCAGCCATTTCTTGGCATTCTTTCAAACCTTGTCTGTACTGCAAAAAAACAATTCGAGGCCATTCCTTCGGGTCGGCTGTTACGGAATCGAATATCGTCCGCAATGCCATTAGCCTGTTACCTTCCGGAATAGCTAGAGTACAGGGGCTTGTCATGTCGTACGATGGCTCGCACGCAGAGACTTCAACCGAAGAGGGAACTGGTGTATTAGGCGAAGGTAAGGTGTCAAGCCCACTATTTTGCATTTTACTGCATGTTTGGCTTGGTGGTGGAGGTGTTATTGTTGTGTAGGAGGAGGAAGGTAGGGAAATCGCCGGTGGGTGTAGCTTATATTTTTGTACCTCACTATCACTCTTCATCACCTCATCAGCGTCGTTTGCAGCCTTTATTTTGGTATTTTTCGATATTTCGCTGCTAACATTTTTCTTTCTACCCATTTTGTTTTATTATAATGAAGTTATTGATTTAATTAGTATATAAATTCTTCTAGAATTTAAAAATCAAAATATATAATTTAGCAGCCAAATACAGTTGATTTTTTATAAAAAACGATTATTTAGAAATGGAAATAATATTATTCTTCTTAAATAAAAATTATCTAGAAAATATTTTTATTTAAATATATTTATTAATATTTCAATGTATATATTCTTTTTATATTCATTTCAATACTTCGAATTTTATTATAATTTTAAAAACCAATTTATTTCTATAATTAGATATTAAATTATATTTGATAGATAAATGTTTAAATTTTTTGTTTACTTAATTCATTCATTATTTATAGTTAAAATATTCGTTACAATTAATTTTATTAATAATATTAATTAAATTAAAATTATTTATTAACTATTTGGAATGAACTTGAATAAGATTAAAAATAGAGTATTTAATTATTTTCGTTGATATGTGTAATAACCAAAAGTAGAATTAAAAATGAAAACTTTTTTTTGAATTAAAAGTATATTTATACAACAATATTGGGAGATATTAAAATTATTATATTTTTAGAAGGCAATTTGTAATCTAGAAAATACATAAAATTTACATTTTATTGAATTTTATACATTTGGATATGTGTCTAAAGAATGTATTCTATCCATCTTGAAATTTGATTTATTCATTTTCTTACATTTTTTATTTTTTTAAGATTGAAATAAATCCAACTATAATCATCAATTCTTATATTTTCTTCTTACTCGATGCGGATTTTTATAAAAAGCGTGTTTAATATATAAATTTAACACAAATACAAGAAAATCTTTATAGGAATATAAAAAGCTATAATTATGCTGGTAAAAGAAATGAATTCAAGATGATAGATTAATTACTGTTGATATCAAGGCAAGCATGTATGAATTAGGTTGGGTTTATGTAAAAGAGAAGCATTTTTCGGTTATTCACTTTGAATAAAGGGTATATAGCTTATGTTTTATATTTTTCTCAATACGGAAGTATTTTATAACTTGATGGTTTTATTTTATTCTAAATTCTGCTTCTCATTGATATTGTTCTGTTCAATTTCTATAGTTGATATTTATCTAAAAAGACAAATTTTTCTTGACTTTTGTTTTTTTAATGGTTTTATTTACATTTTAAATACAATTTTACGAATACATTCTGATATCAATGATTTCTAAAATTAACTTTATTATAAATATCCCATCTTTATTTAACAGTGACATGTGTTAGATTTGTTTTCATAAGATACACGCAGTTCTAGGCTTAAAATAAATAACGCTTCCCCAACACTTCATTGGTACCCCTTGCGATATCTACCTCCCAAAGCCTTTCATCTACCAGATGTGTAGAACCTAATTAATGAGCGAAGTGGTTGCCCGGAGTTCGAAAATGTCCGTTGCATGGGGTGTGATCGAAGGCCAAAGCCATCCGGGCTCCCCCAAGACTATCCAGCATTCCCGCTTACTCTACACTTTCTGAACCCAATACACTTCTAGCTAAGATATATTTCAGAGATTTACATGGGGTCCTCCTAGACAGTGCAATGTCATACCAACAGGTATAACCTGATACTTAGCTCTCCCGGCTTTCAATGGTTCGTATTTTTATATCTCACAGGCGCTAAGTCTTCTAACCCAAGTGATCAAGGCTAGGTTTCTATGCTTTTATATGATAGTTACTTATAAGTCCAACTACGGTCTCTGATCTAGTTACATAAAAAACTACAAATAAATTTTTAAAAAAGGTTTCCGCATTTCGTAGATCTTCTCCTCCTCATACAAACTGCCATGAAACAACCGAAGATTTAGTGTGGTTTTATTCCCAACAGAGATCTAAACAATGATATTCACACCAGTTTCACACACATATTGCCAAGCAGAAAGTTTTTTATCTGGTTGTCCTCCCTCCATCATCTTTCTATAAATATAAAAAAAATTCATCTTAATATATAAGACATCATCTATAACATTTTTAATCATTTTCCTTCCTAATTTTTACAAGAAAAATTTTTTATTAGAAAATATTAAACATCAATCTATAACACATTTCCCTTTCCCCCTCATTTTTACAATGGAAATAGAATGTTTATTAGAAAATCTAAAGGAAAAAAATTTCGAAGAAAAATTATTAATTTTAACAAAAATAACAGAAATATCAAAAAATACAGATTTAAATATTCTTGCTGAATACGAAATAGACAATATTTTATTACAAATATTTAAAGACTCAAATACAACTCAACGTATAGATTTATATAAAATTTTAAATTCGCTATTCTTACTCGTAAATGATCCCACAATATTTCTAGAAATTATTAAAAAAGATTTTGTTTCAAATAATGATTCTTCTTTATATGCAGCAATGTCTCTTTACTTTCTAATGAGCACATATAATATAAATTATTCAGAATTTTATAAATTATTTTACCAAATTATTTCTCCAACTACAATTAAAAAAGATATTGAAACTGTTTTATGTTTCGTTAAAACTATTCTTTCAACTTCCATTCCTACTTTGAAATGTGTACAAGCTTACATCAAAAAACTTTGTAGTTTATGCCTTTTACTACCTACATCAGATACAATCAGTATTCTTCATACTGTATATGTTATAATGCGTATACATCCTATTACTTTAAAAATGTGTTTATCAGAATCAATAGATAATAAATTATTGTACTGTTTAGATATTTCATTTGATACATTTCAACCTTATTTATTTGAATTTGATATTTTGTATTTTTCTATTCCACCAGTAAAAAAGATTATTTCAATAATAAGAAACGAGTGTAGAAAAAAGACAAAAAAGTATGAAATTGAATTTCTTTTAAATGAAAAGTGTCCTTACAGTATAAATATATAAGTTTTTATTAAATTAAATTTTGACAAAAAAAAGCAAAAATATTTTACTTATAGATTTATTTTTTTATAAAAACTTATATATTTATACTAAAAACTCTCTATAGTAGGGTAAAATATTTTTGCTATTTTTTTTATAAAAATTTAATTTAATTAATATATTCTATACAAGGTATGTAATAGAAATAAAAAAAATAATTTATTTTATTTATTTAAATATTCACATTTATTCACAATTCTTTTCGTTTAATATTTCATATATTTTTCTATACTTGTTATTTCGTTTATTTTTTTCTTTTTCATATTCCATTAAATAAGTATGTCTTTCATTTTCTAATTCTTCTAAAATTTTTGATATTTCTAAATTTGATGTCTTTAATTCTTCTTCTATTTCATAAATACTGTTTAATATTTTTTCTTTCAAATTTAAAATCATGCAAAAAATTTATCTTTAATTTTTTATAAAATAAATTTTTATCTAATTTTTTTATTTTTAGACATTTCATTGTAAGTTTTAACAATTAAAAGTAAACAAATTTCTGACAAATTTGGTATTTTAAAATTAAAAATAAGTTAATAATTACTTTAAATAGTAAGTATATATTTAAAAATTTTGATAATTAGAATAAAATAAAATATGACTAAATAGGATATATATTATTAAAACTATTTTTTATTGTTTTAATATTCTATTTTTTTATGTATTTTGTATGTTCTTTTAAGTAAATGTTTTAACAAACAAATTTACTAAAGAAAATATTTATATTAGCGATATAAAAGATTTAATTAAAATTATCAGATTGATACATAAGCTTTTGCAGGAAATATTATTTTTCTGATTTGATGTAAATTAAACCGGTTTTTATATCTAATAATGTAAATGACTGATTCGGTATTCTTTTTTTGGGAAATTAATTAATTTATAAATTTTGATGAATAATAAAATGATATTTTTATGTAGTGACTTTGAGAAAAGCTTCTTTAAAGCTATAAGACTAATTTACAGAATGTTTTATGACAGTTAAAGTTTTAGGAAACCAGAACCATATTCTATATATATTTAAGCAAATATATTTTCAAAAATTAATGAAAAATTTGCCGATGTAATAGTTAGGTTTCCAATAATATTTGAAGTGTATAAAGTTTGTAGTTTATGAATTTTATGGCTATTTTTTTGATTATATAAAAATTCATATTTTAAATAAATTAACAACTTGGTCTTTTCATGAAAAACTATTGGTTTGGTTTTTATAATCAAATAAGAATGTTACTTATTTATTTATATATATTATGATATGTGCGATGTAATAAAAAGAGTAGAAGGTTCAAACATGCGTTATTCACAGGTTTGAAAGGATTTTGAAAAGCATTAAACGAGAAAATCTTAACAGGATAATATATAAAAGAATATCCAAATATTTTTTTTAATTGAACTTTTTAATCTTAATTGTTTCTATCTAAAAAAACGTCAAATATTTTGAATTAGAATAAACAACGAAAAAAATTTAAAATATAGAATTTATTAAAAAAAATTGACAATTATTTATGTTTTTTGGGCCTATAGATTGATCTTGGATTAAAATGATATTATTTAAATTAAATTATCCAATTTAATTTGATGAAAAAATGCGGTTGCTCAATTACCATATAAAATAACACATAAAAATTAATTAATTAATTGAGTTTTGAACAAATGAATGAGTTTGTGATTAAAATGTTTGGTAAAAAAAGTATTTAAGGGATTCTGATTAAACAGGGTATGCAAAAAAAAGAATATATTGTATGGTTTTTTAGTGTCATCTTTCTGTTATTTAATTGTTGTTTTATATATTGTGGAGCGTTAAACGAACAGATGAATACAGATACTTCTTTTTTGAGGTCGTCAGAGCTCGATTTGGCTACTTTACCTAGACAACATGGCTTTTCGAGTTCTACACCTGCACGACATGTCTCAAAAACTCCTGAATATTCGTATACTGATACACACGAAGCTGCAGTAAAGAGTCCTACAAAAAGTGGCAAGGCAAATTCTGCCTTGTTCGAAAAGGTTTTAAGAAAAAATCACGAACAAAAACATAAAAATGAAAATCCAATCCTTGATGAATCGGTAAATAATTCTGATGATGATTCTAATGAATTTTACGATAGTCTAAATTTTAGTTTTAGCGAATCTGAAGCGCTTAAAACCGAAAGTATGTTTGGTACCACTTCACTTCTTTCTGATATAACAGAGGAAAATACATCCGATTTTTCACGTGTTGAAGATCTAAGTAAGGATAAATGCCATTCTATAATGAATGAGGGTAGTCTGAATGCATCTAAAGCCGATAAAAGTAAAGTTATATTTGAAAGATTCGAAGAACCCTTGAGTGAAGCATCGGCATCACTTTCATCATATTCACCTGATACATCCTATTCCCGTTCGAGGAATTCATCTTTTCCTGAAATTGAAACCTCAAAGAATGCTTGTGATGCTAATAATTCGAGAGGTAATCAAGAAATAAATATATCTTATAAAATTTCAGACTCTGCATTAAAACAAAAAATCAATAAAGCCTTAGTAAATAATGAAATATATGTATCGAATAGTGAAGAGAATGTTGATGAAGAAGATGATCGTGATATTAAAACAGATTCGTTAGAAGAATGTCCACTTCCAACAACGAACAATAGAATACGAAAAAATGAATACAAATGTAGAAACCCAAATGATAAAAAAAACATATCCCATTATACGAATACACCCGGTTCCGAAAGAGTTTCTTTTAGTAATTCTGAAAAGTCGTTAATCTCGAGTGTTGATACAAATGCAGCTAGTAAAAAGGATTCTGGATTTTCCAAACATGAGCCTTTAGATCCAAATACGGGATCAAACGGAGCTGCAGAATCCGAAGAAAGAATCTCAGGCGAAAATAGTAGTAAAGATATTAAAAAAATTGATGTAAATCATAATTCTGAAGAATTTAACCACAATGCTCTGAGAGGGAATAGGGTTTTGAGTAGGAATGATGCCTCTGATGGTGATGTGTTTACGCGTGATGACAGTGCCTCTTTTGAAGGTTTAGAATATAAGAATTGTTTGTCCAAACCAGACAGTAACGGACGATATTCAATAACACAGGAAACCGATTCTTATGAGAACCATGCTATAGTGGTTCATTCTCCAATGCCTCTTCCAAATTTTTCTTTGCATTCAAGATGGTAGTAAATGTAAAAAAGATAAGTTTTTCGACTCAATGGGTATTGTAAGCTATTCTGAATCGCTTCCTGAAGAAAACCTTGAAGAGCCTTCTATAGATGAATGTCCTAATAATAATATTTTGGGCAATTCTTTGAATTCCGATGAGTTTAATAATGGGCATGATATGATTTCGGGCCCAGAAATGAATATTTCGTTGGATTCAATGATGGCATCCGACAACTTTCCCTCTGTTGGTGCCTCAGCCTCATATCGTTCCTCTGATGAAGAGTGTTCTGCTTCCAACCATGGAAATAAGACCGATGCTTACCAAGGTAATTTAAATGGTTTGCCTGTACAAGAATTAAGTGTACAAAACAGACCTGATTCAAAACAGAAATTGAAAAATTCAAACTTACCAGACATAATTATTTTACCCATTGAAGAAAATAATTATGAAACAAGTGACTCAGCTTGTTTTTTAGAAAAAGAAAGGCAAAATGTATGCGATTTTAACCAAAATAATTCATTTCAATATTCAAGTGGCACTCTAGAGAGATCAAACCAGGTTTTAAAAAGAGAAGAGTTAAATAGTGCTCTATCAAAGGAATTTCCAACTCGGGAAAATAATATAGATGAAGCAGTCTCAGGAATAAACACCAATAATTTTTCGCTTGGTCTTACAGATACTTCTATACCCGTAGATATTGGTTCTTCTCATGGATTTTTGATGCCTGTACCCTCGGTAATATCAACGAGTCTTCCTATGGGAGACAATTCATTAATAATAGATGAAAATAGAGTTGAAGGCCGTATACACACGAGTGATTTTTTAACGCATGATAATTATATAAATGACCCAGAAGAAGAAGATACTAATGGAGTAAACCAGAACAGTACTAACAATTTATTTTCGCCTATCGAATTTATTGATGATTTGGTTCCTAACACGGTTCAAAGCCAAAGTTACATCTCTAATGACGAAGAATCGTTAAATGTGTTGCCAAACGATGCGGATTCTGAGAACATGATTGTTCAATTACCAGATAATATTTCAAGTAGAATTATAGAGGGCAGTTCCAATCCTAGTGTCAATGACTTATTAACGCGTACTTCACAACATCAAGATGAAGTTCAGTCAGAACTAAATGCTGATTTAAGAGAAATTGCGATTCCAAAAATATCCGAAATTGATGGTCCCTCGCCCAAAGAAGAACCCCCTAATAAACCGAATGAATCGCCAAAAGGCGTTGAAAAACCACACAAACGACGTAATCGTATTCTATTAACAATTGCAAGTATTATTTTCGTAGGATCTTTATCTATTGGTATATTCTATTTGCTATACTAACCAAAATATACGAAATTCTAAAAGACTTAAGAAATTCGAAAATAAAAAAGTCCTATTATAATTTTTGCTGCTAATTTGTATTTAATGTATAAAATATATTTTTCTAAAAATATAATTTAAAAATCTATAAAATTTTCAATTTATTTTGCAATCAAATCAATGTTGTGTATTAACCGATTCCAAAAGGTGTCTCCTATTTTAATTTTATTTAATGTTAAATGTAAATTTTACGTCGCCAATTATTCCCAGTATGTTCAACTTTTATGATAAACATAAAGTTATCTACAAACAAAAAAAATAATTTTCTTCACCACATTTCATTTCTAGATTTTATATATTCAGATTCAATACTATTTACCTTAACCATGAAATAATCATATCTTAAGACCATAATAAATCGAAAGTCCTACTTTTTTACCCAAAAGCTACATTAATATGAAATGAACTTCACTAAATTGAGCTAAACAACTGCTAATTAATTTACTAATGAGCGTTTTCAAGATTTCTTAATAGATGATCTATATAGTTGATTATTATAGAATCATATGATTGTAAATAAATTAGCACAATATAACACAAATACTAATAGTAATATATTTCTAAATGATGTAATCCTTGGTAATAAAAGTATAAAAATAATTCTCCGCATGAGAAAAATTTAGTTCGGGCTAAGAAAGGTGAATAACAACCTCATTGTTTGTATTAAATGAATAAAGAAAAAGATATTACAATTTAGTCTTTTTATTTTTGAACTTACATGCTATCTGTAATTTGCCTAATTTTCAAACTAAACGCATTTATTGTGTTTAGTTTAAAAGGTATAATGCCTAACAAACAAAAAAAATAATTTTTAAGTTTATAGCGCTAAATCAACAAATATTGATTTATAGCATATTAACTGCATATTATACTTATTTTGTTTTTTTAAATTATGAGACAAATGATTTGTGAAAACCCTTTTGTTGAAATCAATTATATATATACTACACATTAAACTCGTAGAAACGAACTTTCTTTTACATTCATAAGAAAAAAATGAAGGAAATAATTATAAACTTTATTATCTAAGCTATAGTCTTAGCATTTCCCATAAAAATTTTATGTTCGTACCTAGTCTGTTACTCGTATATTTTTTAGTCTTTAACTTACAAATTATTACCTGCTTTGGGCAATTTACCAAACAAAAACTTAAGCTTTATTTATCTGCCTATTTCTCTTATTCTTTTATATTTACTTTCAATTTTTCCAAACACCAGCTTCGCGTTTTATGTTTACCCGTTCACTTTCCACCTATTTTTATTTAATTCTGTCTTTTTTTCTCAAAGAAATTTATTCAAATGAAGAATTTTCTTTGTCTGAAAAATCTGTTCTTTCAACTATATGCTATTGGTTGAGTTATTTATTGTATAAATCCTCAGTTATTTTTATTAAAAATCCTTTAATTTAATCAAGTATAAAGTTTCACGAAGCTATTCAAGCAAAATTGTTTTGTGCAATTATTATTGAGATAAAAATATATTACACAGACGTATGATAAAAAGCTCAATCTTATAATTCATTTTTTATGCAACTGTAAATTCTCAGAAAAGAAATCACAAACAAGTGATGTAATTTTTTTTGAGATTAGGCGTGAAACAATTTAAAAAAAGCAAATTTATTATGTTATTCTTGATTAAAAACACAATTTAGAGGAAAAATCACAATTTTTATTTCAAATATTTTTTGAACCAATAGAATCCTTTTAATTGTTTTATGTTCAGTTCTACTCATTATTAATGGTTTTTTAAGATTTATGAACAAATAGAAAGAGACATATCTTGATTGGAGCACTCTTATTGGTGTCTCGTATTCTTTTAACCAATTAAACATTTCGAAGACAGTTTTCGTCGTCGTCGGAACATTACTAAATAAATAAATGATTGATTATCCTTTTATTGTTTATTTTTCTATTAATCGGTAAGATTTATCGAAGATCAAAGATTACTTCTTTTGATCTATGAATATTATAAATAAATCATGTAAAACAGTTTATCTTTTCTATCTAAATAGTTAAGTAATTAAAAACTAGTTGATCATTAGTTTTCCTTTGATATAAACTTTGGTATAAATTAGATTCTTTTTGATTTAAGTTGTACTGGTAAAAATATATTTAATAAGATATAAATTTTCATTAAATTTGAAATATTTTTTGAGATTAAAGCATATTTATTAAAATCCCAATCTTAGTATATTGTTTAGCTCAGTTTGATATCATAAGTATTTTTTGTTTCAAATAAATTCTCATATTTTTTTGAAGTTTTAATAATATTTTAGTAAGTATCCATAGTTCAAATAAAATTTCTCTTATTAGTTAGATTCATCCTATTTAAATATACAATCAATATTTCTTCTTCTATTTTCAAAAGAATTTAAATTTTATTCTTCTACAATTTTTAACGAACAAATTTGTTTTTTCATAGAATAAAATCTATAAATATCATTTTTATTATTCGCCTTTTAAATATAGCAATATTTATTTTATATTAGATCCATCAATACTAAATTATGGAAGAAGATATTGATTTTTATATGGAAGAAGCGTTTAAAGAAGCACAGAAAGCACTTTTGAAAAAAGAAGTTCCTATAGGGGCAGTAATAGTACGTAAAAATAAAATAATAGCAAGAGGTCATAACTTAACAAACGAAACGAATAATCCATTATCACATGCAGAAATAAATGCTTTAAGATGTTTAAAAAATGATTTTGAGAATTTAACTTTTTATATAACTTGTGAACCGTGTATAATGTGTATGGATATACTTTACAAAACACAGTCAAAATTCTATTATGGGTGTAATAATTATATATTTGGCGGTAATACTGTATTAGGAATGAACTTGTTTCGAAGTTTAAACGGACATTTATATGAAATGAGTAAATGTATTTCAATTTTGAAAGAGTTTTATAATTTTGAAAATGAAAATTCGCCGGAAGAAAAACGAAAAAGAAAGTTTAAAAAAGTTTTACAAATAAATTAATAATTCTTTATGAAAATATATTTTATTAAAATTAAGATGGCATTATCTAGATTGGATTAATTTTCTATTTATTTATTTTTTAAATATTTTTATACATTTGGTTCAAATTTGATTTTCTTTCGTAAATTCTAACTTTAAAATATTTTTTTATAAATAAATTGAATTAGAAGATCAAATGTTTATATTTTTAAATGACAACAGTATTCTCTTAACCTGAAATAAGTTATAATTCTAGAAAAAATAGATATTTAATTTAATTCTTTGAAGAGTAAACTATTAAATATTTATAAAAGGCAACGAATGTTTGCGATTTTTTAATATTAAAATATAAACCCGCTGTAATTCGATCTATGTTTATAAAACTACTCTTGGAATAAGTCGAATCAAATAAATTTTTTTAGTATTAAATTTATTTTACTTCAAAAAGAACTAACAGAGCAATTCAAAACCTGCTGTAAATATTTATTTGAATTAAAAAAAATTCGGATGCTATCAAACACATATTTTGGTATGTTTTTGTAAAAAAATATTAAATTTTCGTTTAAAAATTATTTCCTATAAAATGAATCTAATAGAAAATTTTAAACCCTATATTTATCAAGTTGTTAGGGAACAATAATATTTATAATTTAGAAAAATACATGTTTTGATTGTATTGTATCATACTTAGTATATCTTAAAAAGATTGAGAGTATTAGACAGTAAAAATCATTTTTAAATTTAATGATTAAAATATACTTGAAATAAAGTCCATACAAGGAAATATAACAGAATACGGTATTCTGACACAATAAAATGATTTCAAAATTAAACTATAAAGAAATATCTAAGTACAAATAAGAGATAAAATATAGACTTTTTAATGATAAATAACATATATTCTTAAGATTTTAAATAAATCTAAAATTTTAAGAACTTCTTGGTGAAATAGTGTTTGACAAAATGTTATTTTTTTGAGAAATTTTAGATTGTAAATATTTTCTTTTGTTAAGCCAGAATGAAATACTTTACAAAATTTGAGTTTAAGTTTTAACAGCGAAATATTTGAGATAACAAAATGAAAAATTGTTTCATCAAAATAGGTACTTACTAGAACTAAAGATTCTAATTTCTTAAAACAGATAGTGCCATACTCTTTAAAGTATTTGGATAATATATTATTTTCTAATGTAATTTTAAGATGAGTAAGATTTAAAAGTTGATTCAGTACTAAAATATCAGAAATGTTCAGTTGGTTCCCTGAAATATCAAGTCTTTTTAATGAGAGAAATTGCTTTTTATTGTACAAAAATCCCATAAATCCATTTTTTAGATTACATTTTGAAATGTTGAGTTGTTCTAAATTCGAAAATAGCGGCAATTTAGTTAAAGTATTTTTACTGAGTATATTTCGTGATAAATCAAGTGATTTTAACTGACATACGAAGAATAAATTATACTCTTGCCATAAGGATGTATCAGTAAGTGTTTCGTGAATTTTTATCGATTCCAAACATCTGAACATCTTAAAATAATTGAAAAATACATCAGTAATATACTCTCCACTATAACTTAAATACTTCGTAGAATTATATAAGGATTCCTGTTTTAATATTTTCAAAGCTTCTGTTCGATTTTTCAAATTTTTTAAAATTAAACTTTCAGATATTAAATTTGATGAAAAGAAATCTAAAATATTTCCAAAAGCACAACCTGAAATATCGAGAAAACGATAACTTTTTTGCCATTGAATAATCCTAAAATCTGATTTCAAAGATGTTAGATCTACATTTCTGATACTTAAATTTTTCAACAATTGACTTTTTAAGTAAGAATCGATTATTATAGATGGTAAGCTACATCCATTCATACTAAATGTGGTTAATTGAATTGAATTTGTTTCGAATTTTAAATCATTAGGGCTTCCTATAAATGTAGAAAACGAAAGATCCAATTCAACTAATTGTAACAAGAGTAAGTTGTTAAAAAAATTTGAAGTCAGAAAGAGATCCAATGAGTTTTAAAATTTTTAATCTAGAAAAGAAAATATAGAGCATTTCTAGAAAACCGCTATGAATATTAAAACTACATTTGACTAGAATTAGTATTTCCAAACTATCAAATAATATTAAAGTTTTAATATCGTTTTCTGATAATACGATACGTTCAAATTCTATAAGTTTTATATCATTTTTATAGTTTTGCATTATAATTGTAAATATATTAGGGTTTGTATACACAAACGTTCCAAGAAGCGAGTCGCTTATTTGTAAAAAATTATATGCCATATCTGGATCTTTACATTCCGTATAAAAAAAATTATTTGCTGATATTCTGATTCCTTCAATCTTATAGAAATTGAGAAACCATGATAAGAACTTTTGCTTTTCCATATTATCATGTTGATATATTATATTTAATGCCTCTGGTGTAGTACGAAGTATAGAACTATTTAGCTGTCCTGTATATAAAAGATTAAAAACTCTGATTCCTGTGTTTTTATAGAAACATAGTTCTGATCTTTCAAAGTCAAAAATCACTTCTATTGAATCGAATAAAACCCCCAAGAAAGGTATAAAAGCCTTTCTATAAATTATTGCATTCCGATGATAAGAATTCGAATTTAATTGTTGATAAAATTCCGGTTCAAAACAAAATATAAATGAAAATAAATTTTTATATAGCGAATCCAAAACCCCAGACTCAGAATATACAGTTAGATCAGTAAGAAGTATAACAAACTCAAGGAATTCATCCCTATTCAGACTCATAAGCCCCGGATGATAACCAAAGCGCAATGTGATCAGAAGAACTTTAAATACATTCATATTTATAATATTCTCAGATATATCTTTTAAAACTAAATTCACATCATCTGAACCATACTTTAAATAATCATCTAGAAATTCACTTCGAATTATATAATCAGTAGAATATTGAAAAATCAAACGTGCTGTCTTTGGCTTACTTTGTAAATTGTGTTTATTATGCTCCACTTCAACTGTCGATTTTAATTCCAAAGGAGGTTCAGTAGTAAAATTTTGTGCTTCACCTTGTTTGTGATTTCCAAAATTGTCATTAAATAGAGGATATGTTGTTTCTGGTGGTTGACTTGACTCATTAACTTTAGCTTTCTTTTTGTTTTCATTATAGTTATCTGAAAATACACAGCAGCGTTTGTTTCTTTCATCTATTTGAACCATATTTTGATGATAAGACGAACTGTCTACTTTATTTTGTTCAACCATATATATTACAGATTCATTAGATAAATTTCTTTTAAAGATTTCATCACTATACATATCTTTATCAAAGTCAATAATAATATCTTCCTTAACTACTTCATTTGGAAATGAAATTGTTATACGAACACAATTGCTAAATTTATTAAAGCAAATTAAACCCAAAGCAAAAAAAAATCTTCTTAATATCACTTTACAATCTAATAAGCAGATTATAGGTTCTAATATTGTTTGTTCGCGTTTGTAAAATAAAAAACCGTATTTATAAGACATGTATGGATTTTTCTTCATATTCATAGGCCTCGTTTTTTTAATTTTAATTATATTTAAATATTGCTATAATTGATTAAAACAAATCAAATAATTAAATTCATTTCTCTAAATTACATAAATTAATAATTTATCAGATACTTTCAAAAAATAGACAATTAGATTTTTCTAAGTATTAATATCTTTTGAACAGATAAAAAACTTTTTATTTGTTTTAATTAAGATACTTAGTAGATTGCAACAAAATAATTTCTTTCACGAACTAATCTTGATTAAATAATTCAGTTTAGTAAAAGTAAAAAGTTCTATAATATGAAAGATAAAGATTACACCAAAATTAATTGGAAATATGAGTTAGTTGTGTGCCAAAATATTTATTTCGACATTATAGCTGTATATAAATAATTGTCGGATCAAAAGTGAATCAATAATAAATTAAAATTTTTCTTCAAATCTGCCGTCTGAGACTTTTCTACCTATAAATAATTGAATATTTAATCTATAGCAAAATTGGAAAAGTATACATTTTAAATAACTAGTATATATTGCGCCGATATTTACAACCATCAAAATAAACTCGAGCATTGTATTTGGTATTAATACGGTACTAAGAAAAATGTATACGACAATTCAAGCAAAAAAATTCATTTTGAAAACTTATCTAAAATAAATATCTCCCAAAATATTAAATTAATAATAAGGAGATGTCATATTCTAATCTATGTTAAAAGACGCATTTTTTTAATATCTGCATTATAAAAGCCTTTATTCACCTTAGATAAAAAAAGGCTTTTCATTAAATATTACACATTCTATACATTTATAAAAAACATTTAAGTTTTTTTTATATATCTAACGACTAATTTAATCAGACTTGTCAGTTTTAATGTGCAATATTTTACAGATACAATTTACCCGTTTATAAAAAAAATCAGATATCGCAGTAAAATATTTACTCAGAGCCAGATTTCTCTCGACTATGACTTTTTATATAAATATGATCCCAATAAACTTTTAAATTAACCAGTATATATCTTTAATATAATATATGTAAAATATACATTCCACCTAGAAATGTGCATTATTCTAACTAAAATTAATATATTAAACAATCATAATTCAATTTAAATATTACAATATACTAACATAACCGAAGCAAAAAAAAGTTCAAACCACTTAACTATTATTCATAAGTCTAAGTAATTTTAATTTTAATTTTAATTTTAATTTAAATTTATATTGCAATAAAAACAAATATAAATTTAAAGAAATGTTCCTTTATACAAGTTTTGCCAAATTTATTAGTCCGCAGGCCAATTTATTTCTATAAAAAATCTCGAAAACCAAGAACTCATAGAAATTATACTTACATACAAAAAAGTATTTATTCAATGTTTGATAAGAATATTTTAAATGAAATGTTAAAAGTCTCATATCGATGTTCAAAACTGCAACAATGTATCCTAACATGATTTTTCTAAGAAAAATATTCCCATTATTTATTGAAATTTATAAAAGTCTTCCCAAGATAAAATTCAATACTCTTCATAAACCTGTAAAGAGATTTAATCTTTCAAAACTATCCATTTATCTGAAGAAAGTTTCTCACAAATAAAATATAACATAAAATATTTATAGGGCCAAATTAAAACCTAAGTATTTGAAGTCATTATAGATAATTTCTCTAAGTAATTTTATTTCGTAATTTAACGAATGATTTCTAATAACTCTCAACTAGTTGAATCTCATAGTAATAAATAATTCTCGATAATCTATTTTAGTCTAAAATAATATAATATAGATTTCTGTTTTACAAAAAAGTGGAAAGCCAAATTTGCTTTCTTTGTATTACAAATTGCTAACAAATTTATCTATAATTGTACTTTTTCTAAATAATTTATTAATTCTTTGCATATTTGTAAGTGCAAGCTCTTACTCTACAAAAAATTCAAGGTGTCGAATAAATATTTCTACAGGCCACAGTTATTAGATTTATGTATTAAAAGATAAAAATAAATCATACTTTTAAGAATCCAAACTGAATATATTTGTATGTAAATAACCAAAAGAAATATGTTTGTGTCAAACTACATAAAAAAATAGATTTCTCTTCTTAAAACCCTCCTCAAATATTAATTTAATTAAACTGAAAATTTAAAAAGATTAAATTTTACCTTAAATAGCAATTTTTTTTTATCAAATAAACACATATACTTCTTAATACATCTAAGTTACCCAACACACTGATTATCAAAGCCTATTCAAACAAAAGTATAAACAATATCTTAAACCTACTATATTTATATATCTACTAAATTAATTATACAAACATATCTTTTTAGAAGAATACGGTTGGTTTTAATATCCTAATAAATAGTAATTTTGATGAAATATATAACCAAATATACACATCAAACAAATTTTATATCTCATAAAAAAAACACAGATATTTTAAACGTTAAAAAATATTTCTGAAATTTAAAAATCTTTAAGATTACAGAAACCAATCAAAAAGATTTGCTTTTATTAAATTATATTCAGAGTTTAAAAAATATGTTCAAGAAATTTTTATATATTTCACGTCTTTAACCATTATAACTTAAAATACGAAGTCTCAGTAAAAATAAACTTTATTTTATCCAATGAAATACACACTTAACATACAAAAACAACCAAATATTTATACACAATTCACTCTTTAACACATGAAATATATTTATATAAATTTAGAAAATAACTTTACAAAGATCAATAGTCCTTTAATTAATTTACAGATTGAAATGGTTTTCAGGGATACAAATCATTTTCTTCTACCTTTCTTTATACAACTATTCTTCATTTCTTCTAAATGTTACTCTTTACTTATGTTTATTTTCGGATTTTCTAGATTAGTTCTTCCCTCCTGAATTCAAAGACATTTATTTTTACCTTGTTTCAGACCATCTTTTTGGTCATTAAATTGCTAAAGAAGTTGTTTGATTTTTAATGCTCCTCTAGCCTCTCAAAAACACCCATTATCTTCTTTTCCCAGCCCCCTTCGACATTTAACACGACCCAAGCCCTATTTGTGAACCCCCAGATAATATTTAAACTGTCTTCTTAAGTACTATCTGTAACAGTTATAATAAGTCTTAATTATATAATATTTATACTTTAATACACTTAGAATTATAAAGAAGATTAAATTTATTAAATAAAAGAGTAGAGATTAGATTTAATAATTATAAAGATATATGAATAGATTATATAATTGACACATAAGTATTTAGTATTTAGTATTTAGTATTTGTATTTAGTATTTAGTATTTAGTATTTAGTATTTAGTATTCCTTTATACTATTTTATATATCTATCCTTCCTATTATCCACATTTAAGATTCTTTTACATCTTAATACGTTATCCCTCTTATAAAATGCTTGAACATACAAAACGTGGTTTCTATTCAAAGAGATTAGCAAGACAAGAATATAAATTTAAAGAACAAAAAAAGAAAATAGAAGAAGAGCTTAATAATATAATACCATATAAATATAATGATATGGAAGAAGAGTGTAATAGTGGTAGAGGTAGAACTAAGAAGAGTGATATTTCTTCTGTTCATTTTCCTAGAGTAAGACATAAGAAGACTAAAAGTAAACAGCCTTTTCTTTATGAGAATGTAGAGAGATTTTTAGAAAAGTATGGATAAGGAAGTGATAAAGTTAGAAGGATTGTATGAAGGAGAGGTAGTATAGTATAGGGGTGTTAACAATAGGATATGTAGTATTATAGTTAAAGGGGTGTTAATAATAGGATATGAGTAGACTTTTGGTTAACGAGGTGTTAATATTAGACAAGTAGTATTATAGACAAAGGGGTGCTAATAATTGGCAAGTACTATTATGGTTAAAGGGGTGATATTATTAAGAGAAAGGTAGTATTATGGTTAAAGATATGTTAATTATGAGATAAGTAGTTTTATAGTTAAAGGGGTGTTATTATTAAGAGATGATTTAAGAGGTGTTAGTTATAAGTCTCATACTATAGGAATGTATAACATTTACCATTATATAAAAAGGGGTGTCATTAATAATCACAGAGCCCATCATATGGACTACCCATTTTTTTATTTAATAAAATTCTGGGTTAAAATGGTTTTACGATTTTGATATGCTTTCTTCTACCTCTTTAACCACTTTTGTCTCTTCTTCCAAATCCGACCCTTCATTTATGTTTATCGTCGGTTCCTCTAAAGTGGTTCCTCCTTGTGAAATAAGGGGTGCTTTATTTTTCTTATTTTGTGTTTTAACACCATTTTCATCTCTCTTCGCTTCTTTTAAAGGGGGTATTGGTTCCTCATGCATCTCTGATCTCATAATAACACCCATTGACGCTCTCTCCCAGCTCTCTTCGGCATTTAGTCCTGACTCAAGTCCTCTTCGTCGATCAAAGGAAATTGTTTCGACTGTTTTCTTAAGTACTATAGACTGAATGTATGCCTCTACATTTATGGGTATTTCTAGTCTTTTAAGATAAGATTTATGGTATTTTGTCACAATACCGTCCCAGGTCATCACATAAGGGATTATCTCAACACTACACTTATAAATAAGACCCAACTCATTGGCTAACAGGTCATACTTCCTAAGTTTTTCAGTTTTAACTATTTGAAGTGAATCTTGGGAAATGATTCCTACTTCAATGAGTGTTATCTTATTCTTCTTCTTATCTAAAATAAATATGTCGGGTCTGTTATTCCAAATTATACATCAGTTTTTATTCTGGTGTCCACTCTTATCTCTGCGTACTCATTATCAAGAATTTCTTGAACTGAGTGACTCCTTATTCGTTTTGAAGACTTAAACTTATATCTATTTAGAAGAAGAAGGTGTAGGCATCTGACCACTTCATTATGCCGTCTGGTATAGTCATGGCCTAGCATTTTTTCGCATCTAGTTGCTAGATGATCCACAGTCTTACCAGACTTCCCGAAATGTTGACACACACCATCTGCTCCCCAGAATACATTTCTATCCTGGATATAGCAGAACACAGCTTCATTTCGTGGCCTAATATTTCCTCTCTTTAGCCATCTTGAAGAGTCACTAACACTCACAAGCTCATTTTTTCTTGCATTATATAACTTTGAATGGAGTTTTCGTTTTTCTATTTCGTTATATAGTTTTGCAAGTTGAGCTTCTTCTAAATTTTTCTTAGTGACTTCTTCTACCAACCTGTACTTTACTTTTAAGAAGCCTTTTATTAGTGCAAGATGGGTTTTATTATTATTCTCTACCTTGAGGGTTGCTGCTCGTCTAGTTGATATTTCTTTACTTTTTTCCAGACAATCCAAGAGTTGCAGAAGCATATGTTCGCTTCGCAACTCAACACTATGTAGGCCTCTTCCAAGTTCTGTTCTAGGAAGATACGACCGCTCTTTACATCCTGGGCGGAGATGTATCTTATTTTTAACCAACACCGCACGGCTTGCATCATCTAACTTAGAGAAGTCAGCCGGTTCGAGTAGAAGTACTCCTATGTGGATGTTGATTAACGATATCGCATGTTGATCGATTGCAGAAAATAAATTTTTTGGCGTTTAATCTAGTGTGACAAAGTCTTTCAACTCTTGATATAAGTTTGCTCTGTACTTCTTCAAATGAGCTACGTGTTAGGATTCCTCTGCTATCTTCTATTATTCCTAAATATTTGTAAACATTAACACCTTCTAGAAGAGTAGCGGTATCTTCACAACACGTATCATTTTTGGCTGACTTCTCTTTGTTAATCTCTAAGCCAATCACCTTTAAAAATTCCTTCGCGTAGTCTGTCATAGCACTCAATGTGGAGCTGTCTTTTGCAAGGAGCTTAAGATCATCAATAAACAAGAGATGATTAGTAGAATGGGATTCTGCATCTGTTTGTACTGTCACTTTTGTGTATTTTTCATTAAGCTTTCGGCTTAATGGATCCATACACAACACAAATAACAAAAGTGACAGACTATCTCCTTGTAGAATCCCTCTATCAATCTTCTTGCTCATTATTTTTTCAGGCCCTACTGATATAACAATTTTCCGTTTAGATATAATTACCTTTATAAATTTCAGGATTAAATCAGGTACTTTAAGGTTTTCAATGCATTGAGTTAAATAAGTATGATCCATTGAATCATAAGCTTTTTTAACATCAATCCATGTTGCATTAAGATTGTTTCCGTGCTCTTTATTTTGGGCAATATTCAGTAGAGCCTGCTCTTTCGCTACCTGCACACCTCTGACTGCTCCCAACTGGTTCTTTGCATGTAACCCTCGTCTTTCCACTTCAAGTTGAACGACTTTCGTTACACACTTAGTCGTTAACTTATAGAGGTTGGAAATACAAGCGATTGGCCTGTAGTCAGAGCCTCTTCGTGGAATTCCTTTCGGTATCAAATACGTAAGCCCGCAGTAAAACCAATCAGCTTGAGTTGTTCCTTCTAAACATATAACTAGCACAAATCATAAATATATTTTTGAAGAGTTGTAAGTTTCTCAATGAAAAAATTATAAATACCATCAATTCCAACAGCTTTCCAATTAGGAAGCCAATTAATGATACTTACAATTTCATCAAGTGAAGGAAAAGTGGTCGGATGATTATCTGATACAAATGGAATCAAATAATCTTCATACGTGACTGTGTCATCATTTTTGTTCCACATTGTAGACCAAAAACTCCCAATTTCATCACGACTGACTACATGCTCGGATTCTACACGCTCAGATCACCCACGATAAAATCGATCTCGGAAAAGCTCAAACATACGATTCTCTTTTAGGAATCGCTTCCTACTTTCATGCATCGTAATTTTTTTCTCGTAAACATTCAAAGGCTCATTCTTCTTAACTAAAGCCTCAGAAGGATCAGTTAAATTACTCATTTTTTAATTAAACACTCGCATGATTTTCTTAAGGCTCTTCGTTTCCGAAGTGGAGAGCTTTTCCTGCTTACGAGCCTTCTCGAGAAGATCTTTGGAAAGTACTAACTCAGAAATTTTACTTTCTATGTTTTCCTTCCAAGCGGATCTAGGCTTTTCTTTACGTGTTGCCTCGTCATAGCATATCTGGGCTGCCTGGATTATCCGTGCCACTGCAGTTATCGTCATCGGCACATAAGAATCAGCATACTCACCGATAATTCGATTAATAAGGTCAAAAACTTTACTGTCAACCAATTCATTTGGATGTTTTCTAGTTCGGTCCACCACTTTCCAATTTCCTTCTCCGAGATTTCTAGATTTTACTCAAGAATTTATCTCTCAGGTTTATGTACTCCGTGGTGTCAGTCAGGGGGCATGGCTCAGTGAGACAAGTGGCGATTCTATGTCGCTCTCCATCCTGTTTTTGCCTTATTTCCCTTTCTGCCTCATTTTTTGCAAATTTTTTAAACGCTTCGATATTTAATGTGCAGCTAAATTTCTCATTATAGTACCTGTGAAGCTCTGTCCAGCCATTTCTTGGCATTCTTTCAAACCTTGTCTGTACTGCAAAAAAAACTATTCGAGGCCATTCCTTCGGGTCGACTGTTACGGATTCGAATATCGTCCGCAATACCATTAGCCTGTTACGTTCAGAGATAGATAGAGGACAGGGGTTTGTGATGCCGTACGATGGCTCGCACGCAGAGACTATAACCGAAGAGGAAAGGGGTGTATTAGGCGAAGGTATGGTATCAAGCCCACTATTTTGCATTTTACTGCATGTTTGGCTTGGTAGTGGATGTGTTATTGTTTTATAGAAGGAGGAAGGTAAGGAAATAGCCGATGGGTGTAGCTCATTCTTTTGCATGACATTCTTATTTTTATTCACCCCATTCGGCGTGTTTTCAGCTTTTATTTTTTTGTGTCTCGCAGTAAACATTTTTCCTTCTACCCATTTAAAAGATAAAAAATAAATAAAATAAAAACTAGAAGTAAAAATAAAAAAATATAAATAGAAGTAGAGATATAAATAAAATATAAATAAAATATAAAAAATAAAAAAATATAAATAGAAGTAGAAATATAAATAAAATATAAAAAATAAAAAATAGAAGTAGAAATATAAATAAAATAAAATTAAAAATTAAAAATAGAAAAATAAAAAATAGAAAATATGAATAATTTTAATACCAATAACACAGAGTGTAACAATAAGATAGTATGTTAGTAAATATCCTTAAGTATTACAAGCATATTTAACACCCTACTACACCACCTACTCTCCTACATATTCCCCTCTAAACACTAACTACTCCCCTCAATATTATACTTCATACCCTCTTACATACTCCTTTAAAACATATGCACCCCTATAAACAACACTCCCCTCAATATTATACTTCATACCCTCTTACATACTCCTTTAAAACATATGCATCCCTATAAACAACACTCCCCTCAATATTATACTTCATAGCATTATCAAACATCAAATAAAAATCTTCCTTTAATTCTTCCATACTTCTATATTTTCCTATCCTTTTACTTATACAGTTATAACTTATAGGTTTATTTATAATTATATAGTAATCAGGATATAACCTTTTATCAGGTAATTCCATAAATATTTCTATTCTTCTTCTTCCATTCTCTTCTAAACCAGATATATCACTAAGAAGAGCATGTATATGAATATTAGGGTTGTTAGTATATTGGTTGTTAGTACTACTGTTACAGATATTATAGTTATAGTTGTTAGTACTACTATAATCATTATTATCTCTATTATAATCATTATTATTATCCCTATTAGTATCCCTATTATAATCATTACTATAACTAATACTAGTATTACACTTACCACACTCACACTCTACTAATCCTTCTTCTTTATACTCCTTATCCATCTCTTCAAACAATCTTAATTCTTCTTCATTCCTAGCAAGCATTTCATTAATACTATTTGATATAGGGGTTGTAATAGGGGTTGTAATAAGTGTTGTATTAGTATTAGTATTAGTATTAGTATTAGTATTAGTATTAGTATTAGTATTGTTATTAGTATTATCTTTACTAATATTACTACTATTATCCTTACTAAAATTATCCCTAATACTATCCCTACTAATATCCTTACTACTATCACCCACCCTACTATCACTACCCCCCTCCCTATCCCTATGCCCTAGTATCTCTTTGCTTAATACTTTATCCCTCTCTTCTTGTGTACTTCTCTGATCAAACATACCAGCCTGTATAACCTTATTATCCAATCTAATCTTATTATAAGCTCTATCATAAATAACCTCTTCAACACTAAAAGAAGTAACAAGTCTATATATTCTAACCTCTTTCTTCTGTCCAATTCTATGTGCTCTATCCTGTGCTTGTAAATCAATAAAAGGATTCCAATCACTATCATATATAATAACAGTATCTGCTACCTGTAAATTTAATCCTAATCCACCTGCACGTGTACTTAACATAAATATAAAATAATCTTCATTATTAAACTTTTCTATTAAAATATTACGTTCTTCTACTTTTATATTTCCATCTAATCTTAGATATTTGTATTTTTTCATTATTAAAAAATCTTCCATTATTGTCATTACTTGTGTCATTTGAAAAAATATTAAAATTTTATTATTTTTTATTTTTAATTTAGGTAATATGTTATTTAAAATATTAAATTTACCACATATTGTATATAATAGGTTATTGTTACTTTTACTAGGATTTATACAACCTTCTACTTCTTCAAAACAGAAAGGATGGTTACATATCTTTCTAAGTTGCATAAGAGTATTATTAGTACCTTTAAGGTCTTTAATAGTAATATTGGAAAGGAGGGTAACAAGGCAGTTATTAGATAGTGTGTTAGTATTGTTATTAGATAGTGGGGTGTTAGATAGTGTGTTAGTATTATTATTAGATAGTAGGGTGTTAGATAGTAGAGTGTTATTACTACTGTTACTTAAAGGGCTATTACCACTGTTACTATTACCACTGTTATTACCACTATTACTAGTACCAATACTACCACTATTACTACCTAAAAGGTTATCTCCTTTACTTATAACCCTGTTATATAAGTACCTCTGTATACCACTCATATTAACACGTATAACTCTTTCTACTTTATCAGGTAACACCTCTACATCTCTCTTTAACCTACGTAATAAGAAAGGTCTTAAAACCTTATGTAACCTCTGTATAAGTAACATCTGTTCCTCCAATCCAAGCAGGCCAGTATTGTTAGTACTACTACCACTAATACCACTCACATTACTACCACTAATACCTACACTACCACTACCACACTCCCCCCTACTAATACCCACACTACTACACTCCCCCCTACTAATCCCTATACCCATATTAAACCACTCTTCAAAACTCTTATTACTGTTAAATATACAAGGTAATATAAAATTAAGTAACCCCCATAATTCATATAAATTATTTTGTAATGGTGTACCTGTTATTAATAACCTATATTTACTTTTATATTTATTACTAATAACACTACATAATTTACTTTCTTTATTCTTTAATCTATGACCTTCATCTATTATCATATAAAACCAAGGTATTCTACTAAGAAAGTTCTTATCCTTAACAACATACTCATAGGTAGTAAGAATGATATTAGTATTAGATGGGAGGGTAGTGTTAGTTGTATATATGTTGTTAGTAGTAGTATAGTTAGTGTTAGTAGTATTGTTATTAGTATTGTTATTATATAGGTTATTATATAGGTTACTGTAAGTACTACTACTACCACCTAACATACATCCACTACTACTACCTAACATACTACCACTACTACCACCTAACATACTCCTTAATTCCCTTTGTATTCCTTTTCTTACTTCTGGTATACCTTTATACTCAATAACACTAAGAGTAGGACACCACTTATTAATTTCTTTTTTCCAATTACTAATAACACTTAAAGGACATATTATAATATAAGACCCTTTTATATTCTTATTATATGTTAAATAAGAAATAAAACCTATTATTTGTATTGTTTTACCTAAACCCATTTCATCTGCTAAAATACCATTTAAGTTATTGTTATATAATGATAATAACCATTCTATACCTTTTAATTGATAATTTTTTAAAGTACCTTTTAAATAAGAGGGTTGTGATAATAAAGGTTCAGAGATAAGATGGGCAGTAAGAAAGTAGTCAATAGTGGGGGTGTTATAGGTATTGGTATTGGTGGGGGTGTTATTGGTATTGGGGGTATTGGTGGGGGTGTTAGTATTGGTAGATTGGGGTTGTGTATTAGATAGATGGTTAACAGGGTGTTATGTATTGGTATTAGTATTAACAGGGTGTTAGTATTGGGGGTATTGGTGGGGGTGTTAGTATTAGATAGATGGTTAACAGGGTGTTGTGTATTAGTATGGATGGTATTAACAGGGTGTTGTGTATTAGATAGATGGTTAACAGGGTGTTGTGTATTAGTTTGATGGTTAACAGGGTGTTGTGTATTAGTCTGATTGTTAACACCCTCTAACTCTATCCTACTATTACTAACACCCTCTAACTCTATCCTACTATTACTAACACCCTCTAACCCTATCCTACTATTACTAACACCCTCAATCCCTACCCTATTACTACTACTTCTTATTCTCTCTGTTAATATTGATATATACTCATCTGTCTTATTAAGTATATATTCTATTCTTTCTTCTTTTTTTTCTTTTAACAATAACAAATATCCTTGTTCATCTTCATTACGTAATGCTTTAAGTCTTTCTCTTCTAATTTTTTCTTGTTTTTTACTTTCTAATTTATAAAAATTAATATTTAAATTATTTATGCATTTATAAAACTTTTCTGTTATATTTATGCGTATTTTTATATTATTTATTATTCTTTTATGCGTTTCTAAAATATTTCTAGAAATTTCTATTTTTTTAAAAGTTTGTTTTTTTAATTGTTCTGTTTTATATTTGGATTCTAGGGTGTTAAGTATGTAAAGATCTGTAAGTGTGTTTCTGTGGTGTTTTGATGTGGAAGATAGGAGTTGAGAAGGTGAGAGTGAAGAGGATATTGATTTGTATACTGATGTACGGAGTGTTTGTTGTTTAGTGTGTAGAAGTAGTTTACGTACTTTTGTAAGGGAAGAGAGAAGGTGTGTGTCAGAGTAGTTAATAGAGTGAAGATAAGATGTAAGGAGAGTGAGGAGGGTATTAGTATCAGGGTTGTTGGTGGGGGTAGTGTTGGTGGGGATAGTGTTGGTGGGGATAGTGTTGGTGTTGGTAGTAAAGGGGTGTAAGGTATTAGTACTCTTATTAACAGGGTCTTGTTTATTAGTACTGTTATTAACAGGGTCTTGTTTGGTAGTACTGTTATTAACAGGGTCTTGTTTACTACTACTGTGATTAACAAGGTCTTGTTTACTACTATTGTTATCAACACCCTGTTGATTATTAGTACTTATGTTAACAGGGTCTTGTTTACTACTACTGTGATTAACACCCTGTTGTTTACTACTACTGTTATTAACACCCTGTTGTTTACTAGTACTGTTATTAACACCCTGTTGTTTACTATCTGTATCATTAACACCCCCTACTCTATTCCTACTGTTATTAACACCCTCTAATACATTACTACTGTTACATTAACACCCTCTAATACACTACTGTTATTATCACCCTCTTCAAATCCCTCTAATTCTATCTTATCACTCATATAACATGATACCCTGTTATACTCACTAACAAGAATATCCCGTATAAGTGTTTGTTTGACTTGTTGAACAATATTATTTCTTTCTATCTCTATAGACTTAGTATCTATACCTATTGGTATATAAGGTGGTTGTAATCTATTAATAGATTCTAATCTTTGTTTTTTTGTGTTGTATGGGTCTGTTGATATTGTAGATGAAAATGAATATGGATTTTCGTTGGATATAAATTGGTGGGGAATTTCTGGCATTTTTTTTTTAAAGGGGTAAATAAATGGGGTAAATATATTTATAAGAAAGGGGGGTGGTTAAAGGGGTGATAAATATAATAGATAGTAAAATAACAGGGGTGATATTGTATATAGTATTAAGATAAAGGGTGTTAACTATAATAGTAGTAAAAATAACAGGGTGTTAAATATTAATAGTAGTAAAATAAAGGGAGTTAAATATAATAGATAGTAAAATAACAGGGGTGATATTGTATATAGTATTAAGATAAAGGGTGTTAGTAATACTTATAAATATAACAGGGTGTTAACTATAATAGTAGTAAAATAACAAGGTGTTAAATATATAGATAGTAATATAAAGGGGTGATATTGTATATAGTATTAAGATAAAGGGTGTTAACTATAATAGTAGTTAAAATAACAGGGTGTTAGTAATACATATAAATATTACAGGGTGTTAAATATAAGAGTATTAAAAATAACAGGGTGTTAAATATAAGTTATATAAGAGGGTGTTAGTAATACATATAAATATTACAGGGTGTTAAATATAAGTTATATAACAGGGTGTTAGTAATACTTATAAATATAACAGGGTGTTAAATATAAGAGTACTAATTAAAAGGGTGTTATATAACTAATAGAAGCAGTAAGATAATACCACTATTTAATATAAGAATATTTAACATAATACCACTATTTAATAAGAGAATATCAGTAATATGACCAATATAAACCAGTAATACATAAAGATTTAATATCAATACTAATGTATAAGACTGTAATTTAAAACATTTTATTTATATTATTTAAAGGGTGTTACTACTATTATAATAAAAAATACTTAGCCCCCTTTATATAACTATATGAGTATAGAAAGATATAACACCCTCTACACTACCTGTATCACTAACACCTCTTATATATCCTTATCACTAACACCCTCTAACATATCCTATAAATAACACCCTCTAACATATCCTTAGTAATAACACCTCTTATATTACTAGTCTTAGTAATAACACCCTCATCCATACCCTCTAATAGGCTAACACCCTCTAACATATCCTTAGTAATAACACCCTTCTCCATACCCTCTAATAGGCTAACACCCTCTAACATATCCTTAGTAATAACACCCTTCTCCATACCCTCTAATCCCCACCACCCTCTAACATATCCTTAGTAATAACACCCTTCTCCATACTCTCTAATCCCCACCACCTTCTACACTACCTCTATTACCATCACCCTCTTATTTTCTATATAAATTCATATTCCTCAATATAATATTCATATCCATATTTCTCCATTTTATTTTCTAAATAATCTTTTATTAAAACAAGAATATTTGTAAGTAAAAATTTATATTCTAAAGGTAAATACATCTTAATAGTTAAATATAAATCTAACAGATAGTTAATCTGTATATTGTTAGTAAAGGGGTGTTGTTCATTACTACATATATTAACACCCTGTTGTTCGTTACTCTTATCACTAACACCCTTATAATTATCACTACTATCACTAACACCCTGTTGTTCATTACTACATATGTTAACACCCTTATAATTATTAGTACTATCACTAACACGGTGTTGTTTATTACTACATATATTAACACCCTGTTGTTCATTACTACTGTTACTATAACCCTCTAATATACTACTACTATCACTAACACCCTGTTGTATTACTACATATGTTAACACCCTCTAATATACTACTACTATTCACTAAAACCCTCATAATATACTACTACTATTACTAAAACCCTGTAATTCATTACTACAACTGTTACCATAACCCTCTAATATACGACTACTGTTACTATAACCCTCTAATATACTACTACTGTTACTATAACCCTCTAATTCATTACTCTTATCACTAACACCCTCTAATTCATTACTCTTATCACTAACACCCTGTTGTTCATTAGTAATACCCTTATAACCCTCCATACACTTATATACATTCATCATTATAATTTCAAAAATACCTTTAAATATTTTAATTCTTTTACTCCCACAAACATATAAAGAATACCCCATAACATTTTTAAACATTTCTTTAAAATATCCAATATTCTTCATTTCTTTATCTTTACTTAAATAAATAGAAATATATCCTTTTATTTCTATAAAAATACATTTTTTTAATTTATTTTTATATTTTTCCATTATTTCTTCTAAAATATTTACAGATAATAAATTATTTCTAAATAATAATTTAAAAAGATCTTCTATTATATATTCTAAGCCATACTCAGTAAATCTTTTAAAGAAGGGCCATATGTTTGTTGTATTTGTTGTATTTGTATTTGTAGTATTATTTATTTTGTTATTTATATATATGTTGGTATTACTATCTAAATTATTATTATTATACTATAGTATCTAAATTATCCATATTACTATCTAATCTATCTAAATTATTATTACTATATAATCTATCTAAATTATTATTACTATCTAATCTATCTAAATTATTATTATTACTATATAAATTACTACAACCCCTATTACTAGGGTTAGTATCCATACTATATAAACTACTATTACTACATCCACTATATAAACTACTATATAAACTACTATATAAACTACTATTCTCTATTTCTTTATATTTTTTTATAAGTTTTTCTTTAAAAATATATTCTTTTAAAAAAATAAGAATTTTATTTGTAAGAATATCTTTAAAATTTATAATTATTTCATATGTAGTATTTAGAGGAAGAGGATATAGAATATAGAATAGTGTTTTACAAAGAAGAGTATCATAGAATGATATATTAGTAGTGGTAGTGTTGTTGATAGTAGTGTTGTTGTTATTAGTGTGTAAGTTATTACTAATGTGTAAGTTATTAGTAATGTGTAAGTTATTACTAATGTGTAAGTTATTACTATTACTGTTATTAGAATATAAAATATTATCAGTAGTAATACTGTTATTAGTAATACTGTTACTGTTATTAGAATATAAATTACTATCAGTAGTGTTATTAGAATATAAATTACTATAACTGGAATATATATTGGAATTGATATTCTTAATCTCTTTAAATATCATATCAGTAGTATAACAATTATCATCACAGTTATAGAATAGTTCATTTATGTTTTTAATATATTTTAATATTTCTTTTTCTTTTTCTAAATGGTGTATTGTATGTATATATGAGAAATAAGACATAAATAATTTGTATAACCATTGATTATCTGTATATGTACATTGGTTTAGGAAGTGAATATCTGTGATTTTTAATGTTTTTTTATTTTTTAATTTTTCTTGTATTTTTTGTATTTCTTTTTGGATTTTTTGTATTTCTTCTTGTATTTTTTGTGTTTCTTTTTCTTTTATTTCTTCTTCTTTTACTTCTTCTTCTTTTAGGATTTTTACTTCTTCTTCTTTTTCTTTTTCTTCTTCTTCTTTTGATTGTAAAATATTATTTTGTGGTGAAGAAGTAAGTAATTCGTTTGATAAACTGTCATTGTCATATAAAGTAGGTATATAATTAGTATAACTGTCATATATAGTATTATGTATAGTATTATGGTTATCAAAGAAATGTATTGTCACTAAGAAACTATCGCCAGTATAATCATCTACAAAATAATCATCTTCAGTATAAGTATCTCCAGTATAAGTATCTTCAAAATAACCATCTCCAGTATAACTATCTTCAATATAAGTATCTCCAGTATAACCATCTCCAGTATAAGTATCACTTGATGTGTTACTACAATTTAATTCTAATTTTTCTTTTCTTTTATTTTTTGGTTTTCTCATGGGTTTATTGTAGGGAATTAAATATTTCATGGAATTTTGAAAGATTGAATCTGAAATGATTTTCTTTTATTTTATTTGGGTTTATTGTAGGGAATTAAATATTTCATGGAATTTTGAAAGATTGAATCTGAAATGATTTTCTTTTATTTTATTTGGGTTTATTGTAGGGAATTAAATATTTCATGGAATTTTGAAAGATTGAATCTGAAATGATTTTCTTTTATTTTATTTGGGTTTATTGTAGGGAATTAAATATTTCATGGAATTTTGAAAGATTGAATCTGAAATGATTTTCTTTTATTTTATTTACAATTTCTTTTATTTTTGGTATTAGTGTTTTAACAAATGATATTTCTTCTTTATAATCATAAAATTGTATTTCATTTATAGGAAACCATTTAATATCTGAGATTTCATTTCTGGTTTTGGTGGTGAATTTTGTAGAATTATGTACATTAATAATAACAAACAACTTATATGTGTCATTTTTAATTTCACAGGTGTATTGAGTAATCTTAGTAGAAATATCGTATCCGATTTCTTCATATACTTCTCGTATAGCACATTGCTGAGGTGTTTCGTTAAAACATCTTTTTCCTTTGGGAAAGGAATACTTGGATCCTTCTTGCATTCCCTTAACAAGTAAAATGTGTGTTAAATCTTTATTAAGAATTAAAGCACCAAATACTGGAATGTTTCTTTTATATTTTATATATTCTTTGTATTTTTCTGGAATATTAGATATGGGTAGGTTGTTGTATATTATAATACGAATGGCAAATACTTTTTCTGAAAGTTTTGGTGTTTTGTGGGAATAGAAATCTATAAAATGCCAAAATGCTTCTTCTATTTTAAAAAATAATCTTTCTGTATATTTTAGATCTTCTTCTGATATAAAATAAAGAAATCGTATTGATAGGTCTTCTAATGCATCTTTAAATTTCATTTGAGGGTTTCTTTTCTTTTTTTTTATATTTTTGGAGTATTTTTTTTATATTTTTGGAGTATTTTTTTTATATTTGAGAAAATATTTTTTTTTATTAAAATTATGTTTTTTATATTAAATTATGTTTTTTATCTTAATAGAGTCTGTAAGAATAATATTTTTTTTAGTTTTGAGAAAATTTTTTTTTTATTAAAATTATGTTTTTTATCTTAATAGAGTCTGTAAGAATAATATTTTTTTTAGTTTTGAGAAAATTTTTTTTTTATTAAAATTATGTTTTTTATCTTAATAGAGTCTTTAGGAATAATTTAGAGAATTCTTATTTAAAAAATGTTTTTTTTATTAAATTGGTAGTTGAAATGGTGGAAAGAATTATTTAAAAGATAAAAATTTGTTAACTAAGAATTCTATTTTATTATTAAATTTTGTTTTTTATCTTTATATAGGGTTTTAAGTATTTTACTAATTTTTTTGTTAATTCGATTGTTTTAAATGTATAGTAATTAGAAACATTGTATAAGCGAACTATATTTTACATTCAACAAAAAAATAATAAAGTAGATTATCTACTTATACTTCTTTAGATGAGATATAATTACTGAATAGTTTTATTTAAGTTATTTCTCAATTAATCTAAAAGTACACATAGAATTTTCTTTAGCCTTTCATATACACATATTTGCCGGTCTATGGAATATTTCCTAATCTACATATTTTTTCTCTTCTGAATTACTTTCTTATTTTTGTGTCAGAGCTGAAACTTGGTAGTTTCTATTTATTCTGTTCAATTTAACAAAATTTTTATTCTATTGTGTTATCTGTTTCGTGGTATTCTATTAAATAAACGTTTTCTTTGTCTGAAGAAATATATTTTTTTAGGATATATGTATTTGGTAATTCTTTAGTAATTTAATTTTCTGGTTTATTTTATAAAGAAAAATTTTTTAACAGGTATTTAATTCGATGAGACTATTCAAACAATAATTATATTTTGGATATAAATAAACTACATGGAATATTTATTTTACCATTAATCTTATCATACAATTGCTTATACTTTAGTAAAAAGCTTAAAAAGAAAATTCGATCAAATTTATTTACATTGATTCGTAGTTTAATGATTTAAACTTTAGAAAGTAAAAAGATATTTCTTTATTGGATTTATTATGATTTACTATAATCTAGAAAGGATTTAAAGCAATATTTAGTGAGAATATATTTATAACCAATAACAGATTTTAATGTGTTTAATGTTCTATTTTTAAGCACTTTTGTTGGTTTTGTGGATTTTTTAAACAATTAAAAGAGTAATGTTAGTAATTGGAACAATATTGTGGGTATCATACATTTTTCAAACTATTACACAGTTTGACTTCTTGTTGATGTCTTAGTGTTATTACTCGATTACATAATAGATTTGTATCTTTTTAATATATTTTTAAAGAAAGTCTTAAATGTGTAATCTATTTTTTTTATAGAATATTTTATATACATTGCAGGCTAGGTTATAAAGAGCGTCTATATTTTTCTAAGACAGAACTTTGAAGAGACCTAAATAGTGATGTATTTTGAGGTGAATATATACCTTTGTAAATTTTGATTTTTTTAGAAAATGAAAGAAATATAAAACCAAAGAAAAGCAATTATAAAAGATTAGGATACATATGAATATTCTTGCAGTAATAAATGGATTTTAAAGGTAAAATATAAGCAGGATGAAGATGTCACTAAAAAAAATTTAGAAGAAGCTCAACTAGCAAAATTATATACGGAAATATAATAACAAAAACCTCACCTAGAGTTATATAAAGTGAGAAGACCGGAGCATGTGAGGTTGTTGACTCTTCAGCTGACTAAAGAAAAAGAATATTAAGCCTATGACAGTCAGTTTTCTGTTATATCGTGGCTAGAAACGTACACCAAGGAGAAAGGTATGTGTCAGCAATGCAATAAGTCTAGCGAAACTGCAAGCAATTATAAAATAGGTGTGAAAAATACACGGAAAAGACTATAACAGACTGCATATTACGTGCGTGATTTTTTCACAAACATCTCGAAGATCAATTTAAACTAAATCTACAAAACAAATTAGGAGTCTTCTAGCCCGAGAATTTCTCGAAACTGAAAGCAAGTATAAGTTTTTAGCCTAGACTTATGTTTTTGTCGAATTCAGAATGATTTGGAATCAATTTATAAGTAAAAAAATCCATCTTATAACAATCATTCAAACTGAAATCAAATTTGAGTTTTTCCAAAATGCAAATGGTACAATTATGTGGGTATCATTATTTTTTGACGAGTTGCGTATATTTTTATGTATAATCGCACAATGGTTCTATATGCTACAAACCGGTTATAATCGCAAGTAGATAGCATTTAATGGGCTTTAAGATGCCCATTAGATTGTTAGAAACAGAACCAAAATAAATATAAAACCGATGAAAAGCTAGCCATAACTTTTTTTTTAAAAACATAATTTAAAACTAAGCTAATTGTCTATTTGGGTGTGGTGTGTAAGATTGTCCATTATTGTATTAAATGGAAGTAAGACACACGAACTTGGTTACTTTATCGCAAGTACGTTTTGAAGAGAAAGGCTGGATGAACAACAATGATTATAATTTATTTGACTAAAAGTAAAATAAAATTATTTTCAAAATGCCTTGACTGCAAAATATAAAAAAATTGAAACAAAAAGACATAACAGAGGCTTACAGAGTACTGGATTAAGCTAGAAAAGCAAAAACAATCTAATTTAGTATTAAATAAATTAAACGTTGCAATTTGCAGAAAATGTTTAATATAAACCACAATAAATAAATAAATTTGCAATTATTTATATAAATTATCCAGAAATTCTTTCTTATCGTGAAATTCGCGCTTGGTTGTGTTTCAATAATACTTAAACCAAGCTTGATTTTTACAAGCTGTGAAATACTTTCGCATGATTAAAACACAATATCTGGTTATGATATTTTTGTACTTTGTATTTTCTTCTATTACATGATTTTATTTGTTTAATCTCATATTAACAATTGATATTCAATCTATTTCAAAGAATGGTCTGGATATGGCATTTTCTGGGAGAAGAGAAACGCAAATAATAAAATATAACCAGCATAAATCTATTTTTAAAGTTTTAAATTATTCTAGCTTCTCTAACTAAATACAATGAAAGACCATAAACTTAACAAAGCCTCCGAGACTATGGGTTTGGACAATAAAGATGGACATTCATAGCAGAGTAATAGTAATTTAGGTACAGTTATGCTTCATTTCTTTGTATTCGCTTTTTCTACTTTTCGAAATATTTATCTTTTCTATTTTAAAATAAAATAAATGGTGTAGTATGGATAAAAAAATAAACACTATGCGCTTGTCAATGAGTAGCTGAAAATTATGGAAATTGCTTCGATTTTTGATAGAATAAAGAATGCAGTGTGTTATGCTTTTTCCCAGCGGATTTGTATATTTTTGAGAAGTTTTATAAAATAATTAACTTTTTCTACAGTGAATTAGTAATTTTTAATGTTACTAGATTAAAACCACGAACAATTTATGAGTGATTGCTGTTTAAAACCATGCAAAGTAGCCACGCTTACTCGAATTAGAAGACACTCCTCTAGAGTAGAAGCGAAAAGAATAATCTCTGTTTAATTCGAAAGCCAAGTATAAAGCTCAATACGTTATTTTAATATTTTCACTCTAACTGCAAACCCATGTTAGTTTCCGAGATAAATCATAGCCGGATCTATAATCAGTTCATAAATGGCAGAGTATGTGAAATTCTGCCGGTCTTCTGGAATTCAAGTATTTTTTTTGGCCTACAATAGATACTCGAATTCAAACATTAACGAACTAAAAGCAAACCCATAGCCAAATAAATGAATCTAAGGCTCTTTTAAATAAAATGTGCGCTGATGGTAACGGGGGGAGTACTAATCGAGTTTCCTGAGGAGCGATTATCTGTTATAAAGCCAAAAACGTCTTGATGAATGAAATTAATATAACATATACGTCTTTTTTAATAGCGAGTATTATGTATTAATTTAAAACTATATTGTTATTTTTAAAATATTAAAAGATAGTAAAAATGAATTTGTAGTTTTTTTTATATAAATATCTTGAATAAAAATAAATAGTCTATAAAATTCAAAATAAAGTAAATTAAATAAACAAAAATAAAATATCTAAAAGAATAAGAATCTTTTACTTAAGATTAATATTACTTTGATACTCTTGCACTAATTTTTTCGATAATTTGCCAATAATTGTGAATTTGATGCAACTCGATAAATAACTACCATGTTCAAATATACTTCGAATATTATTTAAAAATCTATTCGAAATTTTGGTTATATTAGAGCTTTTCGAGCCTTACTCGAGTTGACGAAAAAAACTATATTGTTGCAATGATTATCGAAATTTTTCGTTTTATAAACATAAGTTACATGCTCACTACAAGATGATTAAATTTATTGCGTTTCAATGCATTGGTTATAAATTGACAGAACATTATTGAGTTATAAAATAACAGCAAGGTAAATGTGTACCTTCAGTTTATAACTCTTTGTAATTCAATTACCGTTGTTGGAAATATTTTATGGAATTTAAATGTATCGTTCTTGTGATTATGACTAACCGCGATTTGTGTTTCATATTTTAAAAATATAATTCTCGCATTTGTGACATCTTTGAATTTTAATGCGCGCCTCGTAAACAGCCAAAGGTATTTTCGGATAATATTGTATTTATATAGTACTATTTAAGTCTATATTTATTTTTAAGTTTGTCGATGCATCTGCAAAAGCTGTTAAGATTGTAGGAATTGCGTCTTCGACCTATACATGAGTTTTCTAAGCCTGAAGTCAATCGCAGACTAATTAATTTATAATTAATACATAATTAATACATAATTTGGTATTTTGTACAGTTTAAATCACTGTTATATTATCATAAAATGTTATTCCAGTGTAGCCCATAACCCTAATAGCTCGAAAAGGCATTCATAACTTATCCTTCACTGTTTCCTTTCATTCGGGTTAAGAAGAATATTTTAAGTAAGCCTCTATATTTTTTTAAATTATCTGCAGTCTTTGTGGAATTACTCATATTTGTTATAAGATTTTTAATTATATAGTCTGCTATAATATCATTGCTCTTACATTCCGATAAGTTCGGATCATATTTATACGCAAAATTATTGGTAAGTCTAATACTTTTATCCTATTTAAATTTTTAATTTCGATCTTTACACATTCTCGAGATAGAAATACAGTCTTTTGATTATAAGTAGGTAAAAAGGTTCTAATATACATCAGATAAATCTATAGTGATCTCTGATTGCGTTGGCTTACGATTTTTTACACAAAAAGAAAATTCTACAGAAATCAATAAAGTAAACAGATTCAAAGCTGAAATCCTTGTGAAATCTTATAAATTAGATATTTTCATGTTGTTTTCAATTTTTTTTTGTATACTTCCAGCAATTTAAAAATTTCTGTTGCTAATACTGTAAAAAAAAATTTAAATACGTTTCTGATCTGAGAAAAAAGTCTCGATATCAATATACGCATAAAATGAACTTATTGTAAGCTTTAGGATTTTAATCAATATTGAATGGCATAAAGCTTCATTTTAATAAAAATTTTATATTTATCTTCCAATTTATTTGGTTATGAATGCGACATTTGATTGTAAATCTTCTTATAAAATATTATATTGACCATTGATATAGTTATTGAATAGATATAACATCTTCTTTGAAAATAAGTGGCACAATGTAAATTGTTTCTATGGCCTTAACACAGTTCTAGGTCTAACATAAATATTGCGCCTCTAAAACTTAACCGATATTCCTAAAAATCTCATGATCTAAAATTCTTTTAGCTAAAAGGTATGTTAAATTTTTTCAATGCGAAGAACTTTATCGAGGTCATTTAATTACGTTATCTCTTGTGTATTATCGCAGGTAAATATCTATATTAGGTACTAAGGCCAGAGTCATCCTACTTTTGTAACTTTGCAGACGAAATAAAGGCTTCAGCAGATATATAGTTGCAACTTACATATGATTGCCTATTTTAGTAATGATGCACCGTTAAGTATACCTAGAACTCAGCATTGCTGGATTCTTAGAGGTTAGGTTACTTTAGATCTGACTTGGCAATGTGTCTTTGATCACCGTGCGTAATCTCGAGTGCAATCTATTTTCATGGTATTTACCTACAATTTCAGCCGTAACCACTTCTAATAGAAAAAACCGCAACTCAGGTATGTAGAAAAAGTATATATTATGTTGACAAGTTCATCTTTATACAAATTACAATTAAAAAATCGAAAATATAGATGGTTTATTATTTATCAGATCAAAAAATAATTTTATACACCATCTTCGCCACCTGCACGCAAATACGCTTTGCCACAATATATTCTCTTCATTATAATAAAAATAAATATAATTAAGTCAAAAAAATGTTTATTATTGAACTTTAAGTTGACTGGATATATAACTCGCAAAAATACTATCAAACTCGGAGTTAAGTTCAGACATTTTGTTCGTTTTTTTTGTAAATTGCCATTTCTCATTTTTGAAATAGTTAAGGCACGATTTAATCCTTGTTTTATTCTTATTAAATATAAAAACAAATTCATATCTATCATAATCATACATAGATAGAATTATATTTATTATAATTTCAGTATTATTTGTATCTTTTCGCTTGATTCTAGAAATTTTTCTATGCTTGGGTTTTTCTATAATTTCAATACGTAGACCTGGTAGGATAAAGCCGTTGATGTGATTATCTTGTCCATCTTCAAGGAATGAAATCAATTCAGATCCCAAGAAAGTATTCCGTGACTTTTTTATTTTTGTTTTTTCATTCTTAACTTGTTGTAACATATTAATTTCATTTAAATATAAGGTTTATTCTAGTGGATTATTATCAAATCGCTAAAATCAATCGATTTTTGTAATTCAGAAAATAAAGTTTAAGTTTGGCAAATATTGAGCAATCTTTATAGTTTTTTAAATAACAAACAGTGTCACTCAATATATTTTCTGAATATTTTTGAGAAATCATCACAGAAATATAACCAGAATCAAAATTTTTACCATCATCTTTGAAATATTCTGTAAAAATTACAAATCTATCGTAACTGTTTATTTTTTCATTAAGAATTAAAACAAAGGATTTGTAATTTGATTTCTGCGAAGATCCACCTATAATACGATTAAATGTTCTTAAATTTTTAAGAGTTGCAAGATTTTGGACCAAATATAAACTAAAAACAACATTTGACTCTATTTTGCCGATTTTTCCATATATAATGTCGTCTTCGAATTTCATTTTTAAAATAGTATGATTTGTTTTCTCAAATGCTTCAATATCTTCATTGCATATAAATATTGAATGATTCATCTCTGCTATAAAATCTGACATATTATATTGCGGGTCAAGTTTCCAGGTTAGAACATAGTTTCTATTATAATCAGTCTGATCTTTCATCGTTATACGGATAGATTCGCTATTTGTATCAATTTGATTTAAATTTATTTTACAATGTATATGGTATTTATCTATAAAATGCTCGTGTTGATGAAGCCGTTTTTTTAAGATAACTTCGCTAAAATTTCGTATCGACGAATATATTTTATACTTATGATCATCTATATGGTTATTCCCACTTTCCATATGCTCTAGTAAAAGTTCTTCCTGTTCAGCAGCGCAATTTATCAAATATGCATACTGAAATATACAAGCGTTCCATATCAAATTACTAAATTGCATGGAATATATTTTGCTATTCTTAAAATATATGAGCGATAGTCTAAATCTTTTTAGGATTCAATTTTTTTAAGGTCTAGATCTTTTAATTAAAGACGTTTCCAAACTTTCAAATCGGCATTTAAACAAATATTAGGTATAATATTGTTCATTATTGTATGTTTTATAAGGCAACATGTATTATATTAGCACATATATTAAATATTTTATTTTACCGAATTCGAACATATGTTCAGCTACTGTGTGACTCTTGTATGCCAAATAAGTAAGGAATAAAATAATTTTTTATCTTTGTAACTTTGAGCAAATAGACAGGAAACGTTCGTATTTTACACTTAATACATATATTACAATGTTATTAAATCTACTATTTCGTTAGAAAAAAATATTTATTCATACTGCTTAATTTGAGCTTTCTAAATCGTCAATACAACAATACTAAAGATTTTTGATATAGTCTGCCACATTCAAAACCAAACTAATTAATAAAAAGCAAGCATTATTTACCGACAGTTACAGAGGAAAAGTGTATTATTTGACCGAAAAACTTCTAAATACAAGTTTGCAATATGCAGCAATTTTTTACAAATAAATCCTATCAAAATATTGTTCTTCAGCAAACCAGAGATTACAAATTAGTGGCTTTTAAATGAAATAAGCGTTCAGTTTTTTAGTTTAACTTTTAGATTTATTGTTATAAAATCGTATTTATTGGAACTTCATTTGCATCATTGATATAATATAACTAAAGCGTTAATAATAATGATTTGAGGAGTAAATTTTATTAATCTAATATGGCGGAAAAAGATTGGAGATCAAATTCAAATTGTCTAATCTATTGTTATAAAAGTAATTTATAATGGCTAAGCTGGAATATATATCCGTTTGTTCTATTAGAATCTCTACTTTATTTTTACACAAATATATTCAATTTCAGTTTTTAAATTACATAAAAGTGTTTATAGAAGTATGAATAATGCGAGCCACCTTAAATATCTGTAATTAAATTCGAATACTCTCTGGTTTACAAATTATTGCAATTTAAACAACATTTCGAAGAAAATTTATACATTGTTTATTCGCTTATAGTTCGTTCAGAAGAAATATATTAGTATAATCGATTTGTCTTATTGTTTTTCATCTCAAATCTGCACGCTCTTACTTTTTATTAATTGCAAAGAATTAATATACTTAGGAAGAAAAACTACCTTAATAACAGTCTCTTTCGTAATTAGGTATGGGAAATCAGCTTTTGGATTTTTTATATAAAACCAAACTGTCTTTCTTTATTTCATGAAACTGTTATGGAAGGCCTGGTCTACAAAATTGTAAACTTTTTTTTTCAGAGTTACTGTTTGGTTTTTTATGTAACTAAATTAAATATAGCTTCAAATTAAATATACTTTAAATACAAGAACATATAAATCTAGCTCTAATCACCCAAGTTAGAAGAATTGGCGCTTAAGGGATAAAAAAATTTTTTAAATGTCTGAAAAATAAAACGGCTGATTTTGTAATTATTAGTATGAATTTTAAACTTATAGGTAAAAATCTTATAAGATACGAGAATATATCTTATATTGAAGCCTATTTGTTTGAAACTGTATGGTTAGTAGAAATACTTCGAATATTAAAAATCAACCAAGGAATATTCGAATCGATATCACACATAAGGCAATAAACATTGAATAACGAATGAGAGAAATCTTCTTTATCAAACTGATTCCAAAATTATTTAAATGAAAAGCGAAAGATAGTTATTCGTGAGTAAAATGATATAGTGGTGAAAAGTTATGTAAACCTATTACTACTTTAATTAAATAGAAAGAAAATATATGGAACTTGTTTGAAAAAGATTTAAAATTTATTAAATAATAAAGCCAAACTAAAATTATTCAATGATAAATATTAAACTCAGTTAGGCCATTGAATAGTTTGAATTTTTACTTCTAAGAGTATAAACATATCTAGAACAAGCATTCAGGAGCTTCGTAATTTATAAATTAGGTTTATAATCACAATATCTATAAGATTTCCAATTTTATTGATCGTAAACCTATATAAAAGCTTATTTTCAATTTCTTTATAATTCCAAAACCGTTAATGAATAATAGAAAAAAAGTTGATATTTTCAGCAATAAAAAGTAATTGAAAATAGATACGCCTTGAGATTTCACACAAATATGATCAAAAATTGAACCAGAAAACCTTTTTTATAAAAAATTTTATTTAGAAACTATAATGGGCAAGTTTAAAAATCCAAAAAATGAATTTTTACACCAAATCAAAATTCTTCTTTTATTCATTATGGTAATGAATCCAAAAAAAGAGAAAAAAATTTAGATATACACGTATAAATTTCTATTATTTTGAATCCCATTAAGTTTATCAGCTTCCCATGGAAAAAAAATATGTTTCTTGAATTAAATTATGAGTTTCTAGATGATGATTAATAGTAATACACAGATAAAGCTTAAAATTGATTATAAACAGTAGAATTTCCATCTTTTATCATAAATTTAATATCCAAGGTTTAATATGTACAAAACAACTAGATATTTTATAATTTAAGTTTTAGACAAGAAATAACATTTTTGAGATCAAATTCAAAATTATTGGATTTAATTTGTTAAAAAGATATGTATTTTTAATATGAAGCAATGGAATGATTTTATCCTTTTATATAATGATTTCAAATTTTGTATAACTTGGAACTTTAGCTGTATTTAATTACAATAGATCATACTAAACCGGTATTCGTCTATCATTTTAGTCACTTTTTAGGTTTTTTTGTTCAGTATTTCGCAATTTTTCTACTCCCAGCAAATATTTAGATATATAGACGTGCTTAAGCACGTTTCAAGAATATTATTGAAGGTAGAAATGCATCAATCTAAATAATTTTTTCTATATTCCGGTATTAGTGAAAAATCGGCTATAACTAGAATTTCGAGAAGTGAGTAACTTTTATAGTTTGAGGGTTCACCATAAAGCCATTTTTGTGTTTTAGTGCATGCTAATTTCTTTAGAACATCGAAATCGATTTCCTATAATAGCAAATTAAATACTTCAAAGAAATATTAGAATATATTTAAATATAAATATACACTCAAATAATACAAACATTTTAGAAGCCTAAATTGTTGTGACTCTCGTGTTTAATTTATATTTAAATGCAAAATACATTTCTTTTATGTCTATATTCTCTTCATAATCTGAATTTTAATTTCAATCTCAGAAATGAATCAAAAAAGACTTCAAAATGCCAATATATAAATAAAGAATTTGATTTTTAATTTTAATATTTATATATGATTAAACTTACTAGATTTTTCTTAAATTTGTCAACATTTTATTAAATAAATTTGATCTTGAGGGTTGGCTAAGTAATATTAATAGCTTGAATTTAATAATTTTTCTTTTATCAAATTAAAAAATTTGTTACTTTGTTCTGTGTCTTATATAAAAAATAAAAGATTAGCGTTCCATAAATTTTAAATTATACTTGAGCCACAAAGAAAAGATCGTAACTTTTTAAAAAATATATTTCAATTTTTGAAGCTGCTGTATTACAAAATTCTTAAGAAATAAACTATGTACCGTGGTTGCAAATATAATGAGGTATTGCATTTTAATTTACGCACATATTATACTTTTGCGTGAGGCTGACAACCTAACCTATAAGAAATTAATTTTCTTTGGACTGCCTATTACTTAGCGAAGTTATGATTCATCATTGAATTGTGTTTAATTCGTAGAGAAGGGGCGAGCTAGCAAATAATAAATAAACATATTATACAAAATACAATCCTTTAGGAGGTTAACAATCTAATTTATTAAGGTAAATGCCCTCTCGAAAAAAAGCAAAACTAATTAAAGTAAATCAGTATTAGTATTAGCTGGAAAAGACTTTTTTATTAGAATATCTTATCTCATAAGAAGTCTATATTTATATTAAAGCCAAATTAATTCAATAAAATATAAAATAAATATTTTAAAAAGGCAAAAATATTGCTCAAAGAAAAATAATATACGAACAAACAGTGGAAAATAAAATAAAAAAATACGAGATTTACTTCAAAACCTAGAAATTAAGTATTCAAAAGCTCTTTAATATTTTCTTTTATAAATTTTTTGAAGACAATAATCATAAACACATCTTGTATCATCGCTCATCATAGATATAAGCTTATTCTTAAATTTTTCTTCATCACTTGAATATGTCTTAAAATACGGTTCTAAATACGTCATTATCTTTGTTGTATTATTGTCAATAAAATAATTCATAAAATCTTGTTTTTGTTGTTCTGATTTAATATCAGCCATAAACAAACACAAATACCAGTTTAGTTTCTTTTCATCTAAATCTGTTCCGCTTTTACCTGCTTGATTTGGAAAAAAGTTAAGATAATCATCTTGAAATTGGATGTACATACCAGCATTTGTGGAAAATTCTTTAAGATTTGCTGGTTCAGGTAGATTGGCTAGAGTATAAGCTAATAGTGTAGGTAAATAGAAAGTATAATGTGCTGTTTTTGCGTCCAAAACGGGTATGTAATTATCAAAGCAATATATTTTTTTAGCTTCATCAAAGTTTGTAATTTTTTTAGGTAAAGTATCGTGTAACTGTCCCAATGCTGTTTTAAAGAAAATATTGTGAAATATTTTTATAATTTTACATGTCATTTCTGTGTTTCCATACTGACGCTTAATTAACTTCGATATCAAGGAATTCATGAAACACGCATCTCTCATTGCATTTAAACCATTTTCAATATACCATGCATTCTTTCCACGTCTCATTATTGATTTATCTGCTATGTCATCTGTAATTAGAAATACAGATTGCATTATTTCAATGCAGAGTGCTAATATTTCATGGTTGAATCCAGATTTTGTCAACATGGAAAAACAATCCTTAAATATTAACATTCGTATATTTTTACCATTTCCTACATTGTAGTTAAACAAATTTTTTATATTAAAAAGACTATTTTGCAAAAGAACATCGGTCTTGGCCATGTTTTCTATCTCTTGAATGACTGGTTTTATTATTTGTTCCGATTCTGTAACAGACATGGCCTATTTTTTTCAGATTTATTATATACTCGTAATTAAAAATTATTGATTGATTAAAATCAGTAATTATCTACAAATGTATATTGATAAATTGAAATGATATATTGTATTTCGACAATGATATAAAGAGAAAGAAAATATTTATATTAAAAACAGGAATTGTTTATGTTTAAAATACTTCGAAATATTCAAGTAACTTTGTTCAATCTGATAGCAGGAAAAGAAATCTTCATAAAGATTTTAAATCAATATATTTTATTTACAGAATTCTTCCAGAGAATATATAGATTTTTTCAGCGAAAAATTCCTTCTGAATCAAATAGAAATATATTTTAATAAATCGCTAATGTCAAAATCTTCATTTTTGCATTTTTTTAAATTGAATGCGATGGTTTTATTCTATAGCCAAGTACTACGTCTAAATATAGAATTATCTAAATTGCTCAGTATATTGGATTTAATTTGTTATATATATACCTTTTTTGATAAATTAAAACCCTTCTGATATATTTGACAGTTGATTAATTAAAGTAAGAAATATATTTTTTAATTTAAAATTTTTCTACCAATTTAATACAAAGTAAGAAATATTTTGCCATTCGTTAAGTAATTTTGTAAAAATTCAATCCAAGGTATATTCTTAATGAAGTTAATTGTAGTACAAAAGAAGATATTTTCTTTGAAATTATACATGTTTTGGTGTATAACGGTAGAAAAATTCTTATACATTTGCAAATAATAGACTTTAAAGTTATTTCTTTGATATTTTAATTCTTTTAAAAAAATCTGTATGAAATCGTAAGACGTAAAATGTTTTTCGATTTTTTTTCGCTTTTAGTACCATAAAAACTTCATAGATTGTAAGGGAAATGCTGAATATTCAAACATCACGGTCAAACAATGAAAAGCAAATAGCGCATATTTTATTCGTATTACAAATGGATATAGTTTTATAGAATAGATTTACCATTAAAACATTGTTACCAACATGATAACGTTAATAACAAAAAATTTATTTATATTGCAGTTAATACAGATTTTTAGAACAATTATATATATTAAGTTAAACCTATATGCCTTTAATATAATTTTATATTTTATACTCGTAAAAATCAGAATATTATGTATATGGTAACGATTGTAATTTTTAAAATTTTTATAATCACCTTTAAAACAATACTTACTGTACAGAGTATTTCTAAATAAATTTAATTTAAAATTTTTAATTCTTAAATTAAAATTTATTTTCTTTCAATCCACATTTTTTTCTTTTCATGAATTTAGAGGCATATATACAATCCATAGTACTCAAGAAGACAGTCGAAACAATTTCTTTTGATCGACGAAGAGGACTTGAGTCTGGACCAAATGCCGAGGAGAGCTGGGAGAGAGCATCATTAAGTGTTATTTTAGGAGCTGAGATGCATAAACAACTAATACTTCCTTTAAAGCAAGTATACAACGAGGAAGATGATGTTAAAACGGAAAATACAAAAAATATTTTACCCCTTATTTTGGATGGTATAACCACAGCAAAGGAACCATCAACTAATACAAATGAAGAGTTGGAGTTGGAGGAAGAGATAGAAGTGGTTGAAATGGTGTAAATAATTATTTAGAAAAGAGAAATTTGTTAACCCAGAATTTTATTAAATAAGTTTCGTTGTTCAATTATATTATATATCGAAATAATGTAATTAAGAGCTATTTGTAAATTGAAAATTATAATTATACTTTTTTTTTCCACAAAATATAAAATTATTTCTAAATAAAGTAATGAAGCGCTGTCTGCATGTGAATATAATAATATGCTACTTTTCTTATTACAAGGTAAAATATCCTTCAAATAATGTAGTAAAAAACTCGCTTTTGATATTTGATTTTTTTCATTTGTGATTTAATTTCACTAAATAAATAATTATTTGTTATTTTTTTTATAACTTTAACATAAATATTTGAAAGAAACCAGTAAATTTAATTTTGAATTTAAAAAATATATTTTGAAACTTCTTTGCTTTCTGTAAAAAAAATGTGTTTGTAAATATTTTTTCGGTGCTTTTTAAAATTTATATGACATTTTTGTTAAAAAAATAAAATAAAAGTTGTAGCCGTACACATATGGATTTCTGGCAGAAACTTCAAAAACCAATAAAAATAGTGGCACCAATGGTTGGTAATTCTGATTTATCATGGAGAATTTTATCAAGAAAGTATGGGGCAGATGTTTGTTATACCGAAATGGTGCATGTCGAATCTTTTTTACAATCAAAATCAGATCCACAGAATAATTATTGGTTTTCAACTAATAAAGAAGACAAACCATTAATAATCCAGATATGTGGAAATAATCCGGATAAAATGTTAGAAGCGGCAGAAAAATTACAAAATTATTGCAACGGGATTGATATAAACTTGGGGTGTCCTCAGCCAATAGCCAAGAAAGGGTATTATGGGGCATATTTACAAGAAAATATGTCTCTGATTTATCAGATTGTAAATAAACTTTCAAATAATTTAAAAGTACCGATTTCTTGCAAAATACGTATTTTAGAAACTTTAGAAAATACAATCGAATATGCAAAAATGCTAGAAATGGCCGGATGTTCTTTAATAGCTGTTCATGGACGTACTAGGGAACAAAAAGGTGATAAAACAGGGCTTGCAAACTGGGAAATTATTAAAAAGATAAAAGAATCCGTCTGTATACCAGTCATTGCTAATGGAAACATGTCAACTAAAAAAGATATAAAACATTGTTTAGAATATACCAAATGCGACGGTATAATGATAGCCGAACCGCATCTTTACAATCCATTACTTTTTACACATTTAAAATTGAACGTTCTAGAGATATTTTATGAATATTTAAACATTTTTACTAAAAATGATAATTTTCTTACATTAATTGAAGTAAAATCACATGCATTCAAACTTTTAAGAAATATTTTAGATTTTTTACCAGAATACAGGTTCAAAATAGGAAATTCTAAAAATATTTTGAATATTATAAATGTTTTTTATGATATCATTGATGAAATATTATTTTTAGAAAATAAAAGTATTTTACCCCAGCTTTTGAAATCTAAATCTTATTATAGATCTTCATATATAAAGATGAAAGATGTTTATCAAACTGAATAAATTATATTTTTTATATTTTATCACTATTTGAATTGTATTTTATATAAACTTAGCGCGTTTCTTTTAAAATTAAAAACAAATATATATCTATTGCAAAGTAATTACCTCCTCAATCTTTAATTAGATTTTTATCGGCCATTAAATTAAATACTAATTATTAAATTCAACTAGCGAGTAATTTTCTGTGCCAATTTTTTATTGGAACATAATTATATTTTAATTTTTTAATGGAAAGGTGGATATCAAAAAAACCCATTTGCTGGCAATGAGTATGAGCGTGTGAAACTGGTGTGAAGATTATTGTTTGGATTTTTGATGGGAATAAAACCTAAATACATCTTGGGTTGTTCTTTGGGAGTTTGTATGAGGAGGAGAAGGTCTACGAAATGGCGAAATTTTCTCTACAAATTTACTTGGATTTTTAATGTAACTAGAGCGCAGAGCGCAGACCGCAGCTGAACATGTAGGTAATTACCATGTAAAAGCATGGAAACCTAGCCTTGATCACTCGGGTTGGAAGACTTAGCGCCCGGGAGATATTAAAATAAAAATCAGTTAAAGCCGGTAAAACTAAATATGAGGTTATACCTGTTGGTATAACATTACACTGTCTAGGTGCGACCGCATTTAAGTCTCTGAAGTATATCTTAGCTAGAGTTTTATTAGAGTTAGAAAGTGTGGAATAAGTGGGAATTCTGCATAGTCCTGGGGAGCCAGGGGGGCTTCGATCACACTCCATGCAACGAACATTAACGAAATCCGGGTAAACGTATCACCTATTAAATAAGTTCTACACACCTGGTAGATGAAATGCTTTGGGACATATGTATCGCAAAGGGTACTGATGGAGCGTCAATAGAGCAGTTATTTATGTTAAACCTAGAATTGCGTAAATGTCACGAAAACAAATATAATACTTGCCACTCTTTAAAAAAGTAGTGATATTTTAAATAAAAATTCATTTTAATTTTTTTCTATTATATTTTAAAATCAAAGAGAAACTTTCAATCATCCATCAGAATATATTTAACTGTAAATTTAATGTATTTGAAAGGAAAAGACAATATTTAGCTAGAAGAATCAATTTTAAAAAAATAAAAGCCTAAAATAAATAATTAGTAGTTGTTTTGAGTGATTTTATTAAAAGGTTATTATAATTAGAATGGAAGATCGAAATCTAAAATGTTATCTCTTTCAGTCAAAATGCAATAATAAACAATTTTTTCTATCGTTAATATGAACTTTTATAAACAGACAAACAATCTTATGTTTCAAGATATATCAAATTAAAGATGATAGATGCAATTTTGAGTACCAAAATTATTAACCTATAAATTGACAAACAATCTTATGTTTCAAGATATACTATACAAATTAAATATAAAAATTACTTTTTTGAATTTAAAAGATACCAACCTAGATTAACTGGCAAACAATCTTATTTTTGAAAAAATGTACCATTCAAATTAAAGATGACAAATTATAAAAAATAATACCAGATTTTTTATGATTAAAAAAGTATACTATCTAGGAATAAATGCTTTGTGAATACGAGTATAATTATTATAGAAACGAAAGTATATGTGATTGATTTCAAATTACAAAATAAAGAATTATTTTTATAACATAAAGATATTTAAGAAAAAAGCTTTGAAAAATAATATTTTAATGATTTTTTTAAAATACAGGAATATCTCATTTCTATAAAAAGTAAATGTGTTTTTTAAAGGTTTTTAAGCAGAAGTTGATTTAAAAACCCAAAAGAAAATAAATTGGTTTCATTAAAAATGGTTGCCTTCTCTTTTAAAGCATCGTATACTTTCCAAATTTTAATACAAAGAAATATAAATAAAATAAAAAATATAAAAGTAAAAAATTTGATATCCAGATCACAGATATTATCATTCTGTTTCTTATCATAATACCTTATAATTCTATTTTGTTTAAATGAATTATTTTTAATGAATACATTTTTCTTAAAATTTTCAAATTCTGACATTTTTTCTATATGTTTTGATATTTTTATATTCCATGAATCAATAAGTAATTCTAAATTTGACATAATGATTAAAATAAAATATCTTAAATATATATTTTTAAAACATCTTATAAAGAGTGTTTCAGAATTTATCAAGATATGATGTTTGATCTTTTAGTATTTTTCTACCAATGAGAAATAAAGTATTTATAAGTATAATATAAGTTTTATTTAGAAATCTAAATACCAAATTAATCTATTGGAATATTTTCATTAAAATATTCAATTACAGAGTATCATCTGAAAATTTATTCGGATATTTATAGAAAAGCTTTATCAGAACGTGTATTTTATTATATTGTTTTCATATAATATATTTTTGTTTCAAAAAAATTATATTTTTAATATATCTTTTCATATTAATTAAATTAAAAACCATTTAAATTTTGTAAAAAATATTTTTAAGCTAAAGAATTACCTAAAGTTCAATATTTTTTTTAATTTAATGTTTTTTTAGTTTATATGCAATAGTTTGAATATACATATTTAAAAGTAATTTTCTACTTGCTTTATATAAATGAGAAATTACTATTTAAGTTTCTTTAATATTAAGATTAAAATAAGTTACATATGAAAGTAATTATAAACTATTTGTAAAGCATATTTACCATTAAAAACCAATAATTTATTTGAAAAATATATAAGAATTCAAAAGTTTACTTATAAAGACAAGTTAAAATCAAAAATATTCATAAATTCTTCTGCGAGATATTCTCTTAACATTTTATTTTCGTGATCTTACATTTCAACTAAAATGATACTTTCCAAATTACTAAAAGAATTTTTTAAAAACTAATTTGAAACATTTTTAGAAAACTTACAACATTTAAAGGATAATTCAATTAAATGTTTAAAGTCACTTAATCTCATAACATCTTCAGATTCTATATTAAATCTTTCTAGTGTAATGTTTTTAATATTTATGTTCCAATCATTTGTGAATAAAGATGAAAACAATATTTTTTGTTTTTTTACACATAAATATAATTTTTTCAAATTTTTAAAATTTTCTAGCGCAAGTTTTCCGTTCTTTTTCATTTCGAAAAGGAAAATTTTTAAACTATTTATTTTTAAATTTACATTTTCAGAAAATATATTTGATAAAATATGAATAGAAAATTTTAAATTATACTCCAAATGAAAAAATCTTTCCTAGTAATATGAATAAAATAACGATCATTTTTTAAATCATTTTTAACATAATTTAAAATATTTAATATTTCAAAATCAAAATCAGTACTTGAAGGAATGTTTATATTTGTTAATCTTATAATCAAATTTAGAACAACACAATCTCGAAACGAATTTATGAATTTAGCGTACATAAATAAATTATTTACTCGGTTACTTATTAAAATTGCAGTTTCTATTTTGAATTCTTCAAAAGTATTTGAATCGTCTTCATCGTAAATTATTTCACATTTTACAAGCTTGAAATATTTCAAAAATTTATTTTTCAAAAAAATATTTATTTGATTGTGACAGATTTTAGATTCTTGAATAATTATACTTAAAATGAAAGAGTCTTGATAAATTGGTTTACAAATACAATCCAAAGAAAAAACTTTATAATAGAATAAATGATAAGTACATTTTTCGTTTAGATTTTCTAATAAATAATTTAAAATTTCATGAAAATATTTTTCTTTGGAAATTATTAAAATTGATGAGAAAAATTCAACGTTTCGAAATTATAAGTATATTTTTCGATGTCTTTTTCAGTTGTAAATCTAAAATCGGGATTTTTTATAAACTAATCACATATTGATGCATTTGATTCAAAGTTTATGTATAAGGGTTCAACTAAATAATTGTATTCATTTTGATTGTTAAATTTTAGTTCAATATCTATATTATTGATATAAAGTGTATCTACATTCTTACATAAATTTGAAATTGCGAGGTTAATAAAAGAATTTTTAGGACTAATAAATTCAATTTTTTTGAGTGCGATAAATTGATTTGAGTTGCTTAAAAAATCTATAAATTCCTGGTTTATGACCGAAAACTGTAGTTCTATTTCTATGAGAGACTTGGATGTTATTTCAAGTATATTTTTAGTATATTTTGCAAAATCATTTGCATTCATAATTTTTACCTTTTGGATTTTACAAATATGAAAAATTACTTTCAATTGTTCACAAAACATTCGTTCCTTGTCTATTTTAGTGTAAAATTTACAATTAAAAAGTGTTATTATAACGAATTCTAAATATTCAACATTGTTCGATGTATCATTATTTTTGATATCTATATACTGGGTTTTTTCTATCTTAATAAATTTATTGAAATACTTTGCATCCGTAAATGAAAGAATAAAAAAATCTGCTAAAAATAATTCTCTTAGAGTCTTAGAACTTATTCCTCCACTAAAAGATCTTGTAAAATCATACAGAATGTATTTTATGAATACATCTGAGCAAATAAAAGATGAATATAATATTGAACGTATCAAATTTTTAAATCTAATATCGATCAAAAAATCGAAAATCTCTAAAATTCGAATAATTGCTATGAATTCATTTGGAAGTAATATTTCAATTGGAATATATGGATTCCTTATAAATCTATAAAATATATTTAAAGTTTTCTCATTTACATTATCTAAAAATACAAAATCTTCATTATACTCTTGTTTCAAATAGTTTTTGTTACTTACAAAATTTACTTTGAACTCTTTTATATCCATTAAAAACTTTTTATTTAGAAACAAATTTTCATTGACGACTGATTCTAACTTTAATCGTTTACTATTTGAACAGACCATCATATTTTCATTTTTATCTCCACAAGTAAAATCCGAAACATCGTTCCTATAATAAATTATAAGAGTAAACAAAGAATTTGTAAACAATATAATCATCATGAAAGAGAAACATACCATTATAATTGTAATTTGGAAAAAAAAAATATTTAAATTTTCAAATATTTAATCTAGAATATTTTTTTTAAATAGTTTTAATTAAAAATTATTTTCGTTATTCTTTTTATTGTGTAAATTCAGTAAGGATGTATCGTTGATTTATTTTCAAATTCTTTTGTTTTTTTGATAATTACGAAAAAAAATATGGAATTATCTTACATTTATATTTGATAAAAATTCTCTAAATTGAAATTTTCCCTTTTTTCTCAGATATTTTAATAGTTTAAAATAATAAGATAAAAAAAGAAAAATGTACACATGATTATAAATCCCCGTAATATTAACTTTTTACGATACTAAGTTCGTTTGTTTCTAATATTATATTTATTGATGGCAGATTCTCATTTTTTTCGAGATTATATCACTACCTTGTTCTTCATTGCTTTTTAAAAGCAATTTTTGATTTCTATATCTTATCAGACAATATAATTCTAAGTCTTTTGCTTTTAGTTATTTATATTTCTTATTATTTGCGCCTGATATTGAAAATATAAGATTTTTATGTGAATTCGTAATTCTATAAAATGGCTTCAGAGTATTTCGAACATTTATAAAAACTTATTTTTTTAACATCCTTCTTACGTAGGTCTGTATTATAATTTATGATTGAATTCAAAAGTAAGTTTTGATGTATGTGCGACCAATAGCTTCAAAGTTGGTTATGGATTTTTTTAAAGCCCAGTTTGTAACTGAAATACTATCCAGTTTTAAAATACATACATTAAGAAATTTATAGCTAAATAAGTCAAAATCTAGAAGGAAGATATCTTATATAAATATTATAGTTAAAATTTTATTATTAAAATCAAATATAGTAAATATTTTTAAAGAAAGAGAAAGGAAAAGCATCAAAAAATATCTGCTCGGTAATAAGTGTGTGCATTCGGAGTTAAAACCAATGTTTGTGATTTAGTGAGATATAAAATACGCTGGGCTTATGGACCAATCTCCGATAATTTTGAATCATAAAATATTAACAGAAAAAAAAAAAAAAACAGTATTAAAAATCAATTACCTAGCATATAAATCTGCATATTACTTATGTAACTTAAATTAATGGGTTTGGTGGAGAAAATAGAGGAAGTTATGAAGTTAGCAATGGTAGGAATTTTAAACGGAATTTTTTGAAAGAGTAATTCACGCGCAACTTCTAAGGCATTGATCGGTTACAGGATATTTTGGGCCTTCATCTGCTCATCCTCAAGACCGACAGATAGGAAAGAACTAGAATAGGCAAGTAGGTAAGTAGTATTTTTAATTGATTGTTTCTCGGTGGTAAAGACAATACGTTTCAATCCTACGGATAAATTTTTTTTTGACTATTATTGTGTTGTAAATACAACAATATTACCATTTAAAAATATTTTTCTGACTTTATTTCGGGTTTATCTACTTTTTTGGTTATCAATTTTTTTAATTAAAATATAACTGATTTATATTAAAAAAAATTTTGCCCTTTATTAAATGAAAATCATTTATAGAAATATATTTTTGATCTATATTATATTAATTTTAAACAAATCTTTGCTATCATCTATACTCTGTAAAAAAGTAGTCTTATATTCGATTGAAACATACAATAATGATATTAAATATAATGAAACCAATGAAAATTCCTGGTATGAATTTAAATTAGAAAATTGCAATTTACTAAAAATGTTTTCATCAGTATATCTTTTAGAAAATGGATATTTGAAATGTTGTTTAAGAAGTGGAGAATTGAAATATTTTGTACCGAAAAAATTAGAAATATCTGAATCTAGAAATATTATACTAGACTTTGCTTATATCGGAGATGATCAAGAGAACAGTTTAGCTCATAAATTTTTTTTGGGTCAAGTATCAGTTATATTTCTACAAAGATTTGCCAGATATATTACTATAAGCGATATATGTGTTACAACTATATATTTACGTGAGTTTATAAATATATTAAGAGTACTAGAAATTTTGGGTCTTAAAAGAACAAAAAATAACAATTTATTTTTAACATATGTGTTAATTAATAGCTTCATGAAAGATACTTTTAATTTTAAATGTTTGAAATTATTTTTAAATTTTAAAGAATTTGACTTTAAATTGTCTGATTCAATTTCAGAATATTTATTTGGTATTTTTAGTAAGTTATTACTGTTGGAGAACAACCCAAATCATGTGTTCTTATTATGTAAAAGCAATGAATCAATGCAAGTCCAAAAAATTATTTTATCCTATTCAGTCTATAACTATAGGAAAGAAAAGCTTTGTAAACAAAATTTTTTTATTGTTTCAAACGATACAGTTATGTGGCTTGAAAAAATTTTAAAATTAGCAGGGTCTATAGATTGCGTTTGCTTCTTCATTCAAACCTGTAAAATAGATTCTTTACACTTCAATCTCTTTTATAACAAACTAAGCATAAATATATTAAATTTATTATGGCAACTTAAGCTTGAAAAACTAAAAAATCTTACCTTGGTAGACAGATTCGATGAAAAAATTATTTTAAAGCTATTTATGAATTACGGATATTTTAATATTTCAGAATGTATAACAATAATAAGCAACCTAAATTCAAAAGAGATTGATTTGATTCTAACACATTGTAAAAGCATAAAAAAATTGGCAATTGTAAGTGATGAAGCGCACTATGATATTATACTTGAACTCCATAGATTCGCCTCAAATAATCCAAATATTTTTATAAAGTACAAATGCAAAAATTTTGTAATGAATTGTAATCAAAATGATTTCTTTGCGGATACACCAGAAAATTTCAGTTTCATTGTTGGAAAATATAACGTAACATTGAGAAATTGTGATTCTTGTTATAAAACTTCATTAATTTTTTTTAGAAGAATTATGATTTGTTTGGAAAAAAATAAATCTCTTAATGGATGTAAATTTATATATTATAAAGCTTCAAACGTAAAGGATATTTGGATTTGTACAAAGCAAAATAATTTACAACTTAAAATCCATTCTAAATTGATAGAATATTTGGCTGATTTACCCGCTTTAGAAGCTATATTTTTTGAAAATATTTTATTTACTAAAAAAGTTATTCGGTTTGTTTTACAATCCAAAAAGATAATGTCATTAAAATTGAGGAATGTTCAAATATCTTCTGAAGTCTTTTCAAAATATAAAATATATAATTATGTTCTTCAAGGTTTGACGATAAAAAAATCGGATTTTATTTTTAATATTGATTTTCTAAGATTCTTATCAATGTTTAAAAATCTTTCATTTTTAAAAGTTTATATACAATATATTGATACATATTTAAGAAAAAAAATATATCAGTTCGTATCTAAAAAAGCAAACAATAAATTTATACTGATCGTCTCTGCTTTAGATTATTTAAAAGTTACAACGTGTAAAAGTATTATAGGCGAATTTCCCATATTGTTTAGTTTATCTAAAATCTTTGATTTGAAAAAATTACGTGTGTTGATTATAGAAATTGTGGATTTTTCTGCAGAAGATTTAGAAGTAATTTTAAAATTGACCAATTTAACTGATATTCAAATTAATATTTATAGAAAAACAATGGACATAGATTTTGATAAACTTATTATTTGTATCAAAAATAACAAAATAGAAAAATTTTGGTTTACAGTTGTCGAGTTAAACAAAAATATAATTAAATTTTTGTATTTATTGAAAGATATAAAGCTTGGTATAACTATAGCCTTTAACAAAATTCAAATAGAAGATTTTACTTCACCTATTACAATTGCATTTGTAAACCAATCCGTTGTTTCTTTCAATGTCAATAATAGTTTCGTTATCAAGGAAAAACTAAATTATTTTAAAGAAAAAGGTATTAGTATTTCAACTCGTGACTAATAATACTGAAATAAAGCTTAGCATCAATTTTATATAGTTCTATTAAAAAGCAAATATTTTTTTTTGTTAATATACTTTTTATTTAATTAAACACTGGGTCAAGAAATTTTTTCTGTTTTAAATAATTTCGTCCACCATTTTAATCACTTCTTTATTTCTAAATCCGACTTTTCGTTTATATTCATTGTCAGTTCCTTCACTGTGGTTACACAATCCAAAATATATGGTTTAACATTTTTCTTATTTTGTGTGTTACCATCAGCTTCCTCGTTGTTTACTTGCCTCAAACGTGGGTTTTGGGTGTTTATGTATCTCGGCACCTAAAATAACAGACAAGTACGCTTTTTGCAGCTCTCTGCGGATTTTGGTCTTGTCTCAAGTCCAGTTTGTTGATTAAATGAAAATATTTCGACTGTCTTCTTTAGTACTATGGATTGTATATATGCTTCTACATTCATGAGTATTTACAGTTTTTTAGGTGTAACTTGTGGTAATTTATCCCAATACCGTCACGGGTCAACACTACACTGATATATAAGACATAACTCATTTTCTAATAAGTCGTAATCCCTAAGCTTCTCATTTTCACTATTTGAAGAGAGTCTTGATATATGATTCCTACTTCGCAGAGTGTTACCATATTCTTCCTCTTGTTCCAAATAAATATATATCTTATTATCCGAATTTGATATCAGTTTTTATTCAGATATCCACTCTTATCTCTGCCTCTCGTTATTAAGAATTTCTTGAATTAATGACTTAAAACGATATCTATTTAGAAGGAGTAAGTGTATACATACAACCACTTCATTATATCGCCTAGTATAAACATTACTCTGCATTTTTTTACATCTTGTTGCTAAGTGGTCTGCTGTTTTCCTAAAATAGTTGCATTGTTGACACACATATTTTGCACTCTAGAATACATGTTTATCCTGGATTTAGCAGAACACCACTTCTCACGTAGTCTTACATTACCTTTATTTAATCATCTCGAGGAGGCAAGTAAACTCACCAACTCGTTATTTTTAGTCTAATAACTTTGAATTTAGTTTTTGGTCTTCAATCGTGTTATATAGATTATCTAGTTTATTATGTTTCAATTTCTTCTTTGTGACTTCCTCTTCCAACCTATATTTTACTTTTAGAATGCCTTTTATTATTGCAGGGTGGTTTTGGTAGTATTCTCCACCCTTAGGAATGCTGCTCATCTAGTCGATATTTCTTTACTTTATTCCAAACAATCTAAGAGTTGCAAAAGTATATGTTGCTTCGATACTTAACCCTATGTAAATCTCTTCAAATTTATCTTCGTAAAGGTATAGATGTTCTTTACATCCTGGCCTTAGATGTTTAAAAATTATTATTTATTTAAAAATATCACATCTTTTTCAAAACAGTGGCAAGTGTTATATTTGTTTTTATGACATTAACGCAGTTCTAGGTTTAACATATATGACTGTTACCCCAACACTCCATCGGTAACCCCTGCGATACCTACGTCCCAAAGCCTTTCATTTAACAGGTGTGTAGAACCTAATTAATAGGCGAGGTAGTTTCCCGGAGTTCGTTAATGTCCGTTGCATGGAGTGTGATCGAAGGCCGAAGCCCTCCCTGGGCTCCTCCGAGACTATGCAGCATTCCCACTTACTCTACACTTTCTGAACCCAATAAACTTCTATCTAAGATATATTTCAGAGATTTACATGGGGTCCACCTAGACAGTGCAATGTCATACCAACAGGTATAACCTGCTACTTAGCTCTCCCTGCTTTAAATGGTTTTTTGTTTTATATCTCCCAGGCGCTAAGTCTTCTAACCCGAGTGAGCAAGGCTAGGTTTCCATGATTTTACATGGCAATTACCTATATGTTCAGCTGCGGTCTGCAATCTGGTTACATAAAAAACTACAAATAAATTTGTAGAAAAAGTTTCTCCATTTCTTGGACCTCTCCTCGTCATAACAACTCCCATGGAACAACCGAAGATGTAGTGTGGTTTTATTCCCAACAAAAATCCAAACAATGATCTCACACCTGTTTCACACATTCATTGCCAAGCAAAAAGTTTTTTATGTGGTTATCCTCCCTCCACCCTAGATGTTTAATTATACATTTATTTGTATTAATTAAAATTTTAAAAAAACCTAGGAAGAAACTATAAAAAGGTATAAATATATTTATAAGTTTTAGGATCAACCTATGTAAGTATTTTGAGATTTATATTATTTATATTTAGACCATCAAAAACGTAAAAACCTGAAAATTGCAAAAAAGAAGTAGAAAAAAATATATTTCATCTGTAATACATTGGTTATTAACACATTCTAATTTATTTACAAGAACAAAAGCTACGAGTATTTTAATTTAGAAATAATGGAAAGAAATTTGATATTACAAGAAAACGTAAGAAACAAAGGGATATAAACGGGCGTAAAAGAAGGAAATAAGAGAGATGATTAAAAAATAAAAATGATTCATAAAGCAAAAAATCTACAATAAATTACGCGGTTTCTATTAGACAGGGCGGCGTTCAATGGCGGAATATTTATCGATTATTTATTAAAATTTGATTCGATTCCAAAATCATTTGTTTCTATTTCAAACCCATAACTCCTTGCTTTCTATTTTTTTATAATTATTACTTCCTTTGAATGCTCTGAGCAGATAAAATTATATTCGTTTTCTGCGTGTGATATATTTAAGCTGCAATTTATTATTTATGATGAGGTTCGGTGTGCAGTTTATTCAAAAGCACTTTTTTTAAATCAATAAAGATACTTTTAAGTCTCTTTTGATTATTATAAAATAGAAATATTGTCATTTGGTTTATATTCCGAATGTTGTGTCGAAAATGTTTTTCAATTTATCTATACCCTTTTCAAGTTACAATATAAGCAAATATTTTTAATTCAACTAAATATAATATAATTAACTAAAAAGCAAGAAATTCAAACATGATATGTTTGTTCTATAATAGCTAGAGAATTTCTAGGGTTTGATTAATGGTTTTAGCAAGTATATTTTTTATATTATCGTCAAAAATTTCCGGTTATTTTTTACAAATATTGAGTGCGGCTAGTATGCAAGTGCCATCACAATATATTATTATAACTACTTTGAACTGTATATTTTTATTTTTTAGAACCGAGCTAATTGTAATTCATTTATAATCATTTTACTTAATAAGTTTTTAAAGCATTATCGAATTTCATTGAACAAACATAATAATCAAGTGTAATAATTCATGAGTTACATTAGTCCTTCATTGATTATTAACCTCACACCTTATACAAAAGTAAAAACCAAACTAATTAGAAATAGATATTTCGAAGTGAATTATAAAAGGAAGAAAAAAAAACATATTTTTGTGATTTAATAATCCAATAAAATATCAGTCACCTCTTTCTTTATTTTAATCAAACAATATTATATTCCAATATATGTTATGTTTGTTATGAAAAATCATCATATCAAAAAATTCATCATATTCGTAGTATCTATCATACTTGTATTCAATTTTTCCACAACAGTCTAAATAAAAATCATCACTTGAGAATGCAGCTCTTTTGTCTTTAAAACATTTTAGATCATCATCTCGCATCATTTCTATTCCATAAGATTCGTAAGATGATGACAATGCATATAAATAAACAGACGAGTTTTTTACATAATTTTCAAATAATTTATGCTTTTCGGGCCAGTTAAAATTGAATTCAAATAACTTATCGGAATATTTAAGAAAAATTTTGAATTTGTAATCTTCATGTTGTACATTTATTGTCGAATAAAAATAATCAAATTCTGTACTATGGATTGCTGTTTCAAACGAAGGACACGCTGGATATAATATTAGATTTCCATGTTTTTGTGGTGGAAGACCGATGTCAAATTTGATTCTGAAACGATAAATTGAGAATCTCTTAAATATTTTTTTGATATAATTATATTCGTGTAATTCATCATTAGATATATTGCTCACGTAAATATCATAACAACCATAAAAAAAATATGTCATTTCACCAAATTTCTCAGAAAATACTTCTTTCATCCTAGATTTTTTAATTTTTGTATCTAAAATTTCTATATCAGAAAAAATCTGTACACAAAAAACCTTATAAATATTGTCCAATAAAAAAAATGTTATATCGTGATATTCTTTAGGAACTCGCTTTCGTACATTATTATTTGTATCATCTATTGAAATGTAAGCATATTCAGGATTATCACTCAAAAGAATGATTTTCTGAATAGATCTATACATTTGAAAAAAATGTTTTAGAAACATGTTTAATTGATTTTGAAACACCATTTTAGGATTGATTCTTGGTGAATCTTTAAATCCTAGACTTGTAGTTATACCTAAAGTAGATATAGACCAAAATTTTTTTCCAGCTGGTTCAAGTCGAAATGCCTTAAATTGAATTGGCTCTGAAAAATAATCTCGTTTCGGATTTGGCCCATAAATAGAGATTTCAAATTTACTTGAAGTTTTCGAATGAATATAATTGGATATTGCATCAGCAGCCAGCCCAAGGCGATTTTCATAAAAATTCAAATATGCATATTCCATTGATTTCGGTAATGATTCAAATTGTTTGGCTTCGCCATTATATAGATCGAGGCACTTCTTAACATACAACTCCCTATACTCAGCTATATCGTAATTTTCGCTTGAGTTATTTATAAATGTAAAAAACAAAAGATATATATAGAATATTAAATGCTTCTTGCCAGAAAAAAAAATTATTTGGATCATACTGGGCTATCCCGTTCAAATTACTTTTATATTTTTTGCAGGAATGTTTTTATCTTAGATTAATAATTTATCATAGATTAAAAACTTTATAGAAAATTTAACGATAAATGAATTTCATGATCTTATAAAATATTTACTGCCCAATAATCGCTTAGGTTTGAAAAAGGGACAAACTAAAAAACAAGACTAATTTATTTTGAAACTTTTATATTTTTAAAGTAATACTAAAAACAAAAGTAGAATAAATCTGTATAAAATAATTATATTACATGTTTTTAGTTCAGGATTTTTAATATATAAATTTTATGGCTCTAATTAAAGCCTCGGCCCTTGTTATGTATACTATATTAATTAACTTTGAATTGTGTTGAACTAAAAATTTAAAAATTATTTTTAAGATTGAGATTTTAATTTGAGTTTTAAAAGCAAAATTGTGAGTTTTTTTTGGTAATCTATGAGAATACAAATTTTCTCGAATCTTCTTTGGTTCCAAAATATTAATTTCTGTTTTCCATAACACAAACATTTAATCAACTTCGTTAAATTAAGTCGATGTTTTAATTTTCCTATTTGTATTTCGCTTTTTTTAACGAGAATAAGCATATGAAGGCAGCAATGAATCGTTTTTAAAATCATATCAAGTATTTATACCTTTTTTTATATTCTCTAACCCCATGGCATTAAGATAGCAATTAAATGGCAGATTTTCACCTGGTATAGACGTTGTGGTTCAATTTTAGTCTCTGGCCTTTTATTTGAGTCAAATGCTCTTATTAAATCAAAAACAGACATTTGGTGCGATGATAAGAGGAAAAACACGATATATAAATTTAAGTCTAAAAATAGTCGATGTTTGAAAGAATAAAGTTTTTATACTTTATAATAGTAAATTTATATATTATTTATAAATCCTTCAGCTAAAATTATATGAATAGAGCTCTAATTGCCAATTTTCCGATCATAGTTCACTCGTTTTTTTCAGTTCAACAAGTTGAAGTAAAAATTTCAAATAGATTATAGAAAATACTATTTATTGTATATTTTCTCACTAAAAGTTCAATTTGGGGTCTATTAATTTGAGTTTCTCTACATTTTTGCTTTGTTATTCATCGTTATTTTTTTAAAGCTGTTTTCAAAGATTTCTTCGATATATTGATCTCTAATTCGTTTTGTAAGCTTAAAATATGATTTATTTATGAGCGAAATTTTAGAAATTTTTATTGAGCTTTAACCCGAGTTTTCTTATGAAGCAATTTCCAAACCTCCCAACTAAAAAATACATGATTTGATTCACCTGTAGTTTTTTCTCATATTTAGGAACAAAACACAGATAGAAATCAATGCAAAATCGAAATTCTTTTTTTGTAGTATCTGTTACAATCAAAATAGACATTTTTTTACATTGATTTACGCAATATTCTGGTGATTTTTATTATGCAAAGTATTGATACATTCTTTTCCACTTACCAAGTATTTTACGGCTCATTAAAATAGCAAACCTCAATTATTATACATGCAAACCTTACCTATTTGTTTATAACAATGGTTCTGTAGTTTGTTGACATCATCTAGGCATCTAGTTTTTAAGCGACCCTTAAATCTGCGACTTTCTGGTTTGCTCACTATAATTATTTTTGTAACCCTGTTTTCTGACATTCGATCAAGATGACCCAGCTATCGGTGTCCGTAACCTTTTGCTTTGCCAACCAATCAAATTCCGATATAAAATTCCGAGCTCGAAATTAATACAAATTATCCACACACCTCGTTGGTTTTTTTCTGGTCCGTTGTATTTTACGAGCAATCTTTTGTTTGAATGAGCGTACCATGATTTCCTTATTCTCAATCAATATCATATTTTGCCGCCGTTCATAATTATAGGTCTAAATTATAAATTCGTTCTGCTTTCTAAAATAAATCCCAATTGATGTTTAGCGAAAATTGTTACAGCATTGGTATTTTTATTGTAATCTATCCAATTTAACTTTATTGGATATTAAAAAATTGAAATTATCAAAAAAAAACTAGTCAGGCTACAAAATATTTCAAGAAGAAATATTTTCAAGTAACTTAATATCAAATTTTCAAATTTATAAGACCACCTTTTAAAATTAATGACAGTAAAAACATTGATATTTATACTCATTATTAAAATATGAATTTAATATTATTAATTTTATTTTATTCAACCACAAATATTTAGATAAAAGACGACATATAAACAAAACTTTTAATAAATACTTTTTTCTGCAAAATCTTAATTTATGACTTTTTAAATCTTTTTCTCTTCTAGATAAATCAATTCTTCGCTTTATTTGAATTCTAAAACTTCAATTTATGTACTTTTCTATCTTCTTTCTCCTCAAAAGATGATTCACTTCAAACTCTAAATTTAAATTCTAAAACTTTAATTTATGTACTTTTCTATCCTCCTTATTTTCATACGATAATTCATTTCCTTTACTAAATTTAAAATAAACTTCTCCATCTTTATATTCAATATTTGGATTTTTAATTTCAAAATCAAATTTTCTATAAAAAGTGCCTTCATTTTTAACGCTACAAATAGCACCTTCTGAATCAGAACGGTTTGTTTTCTTATATTTTAATTTAAAACTACATTTGTCATATTCCACCTTTATATTTTCTTTTTTTATTTTATTTGGTATTTTTATTATATAAGTGTAACCATCACCATTTATTATTTTATTTACACATGGTTGTTCAGTACTTTCTAATTCCTCAATCATTTAATCAAAAAAATAGAAAAATATTAAAATAAAAAAATAAATAAAAAGGAGAAATGAAAAGCAACAGCAAATTAGAAATAAAAGGAGTAATAGAATACCATTTGTTGTGTGCTATTCCTTTTTTTTACTATAGAGTCTCCTTATTAGAAATAAAAGGAGTAATAGAATACCATTTGTTGTGTGCTATTCCTTTTTTTTACTATAAAGTCTCCTTATTAGATCAAAGGAGTAAAGAATACCATTTGTTATGTAATATTCCTTATTTTTTACTATAAAGTCTCCTTATTAGATCAAAGGAGTAAAAAATACCATTTGTTATGTAATATTCCTTATTTTTTACTATAGAGTCTCCTTATTAGATTAAAGGAGTAATAAAATATCATTTGTTATGTAATATTCCTTAAAAAAATAAATTTTAATTTAACTAATAAGAAGTATAAAACAGAAGATAATGTCATTATTATAGAAAAATTCAATATTAAATAAAATTAATTGCACCAATAAAAGGTAATCATAAGAAATAGAAGTAAATAATTAAAAAAATTCAAAACAAGGAAAAAGAATGGAAACAGAGGATAAAAAATTATATTATAGAAAGATTATTATTCTTAGTGTTAAGATATCTGAATATTAATTTTTTAAATTATACTATTTTTCAATATTTCTTTTTTATATTCTATATTTAAAAATATTAAGTCAAATTATTTTATATTATGAATTAAAAAAATATTTTTTATTTATCCTTCGATTATTTTCATTATTATTAACATTCCACATAAATTCTATTCGAAGTTAGAAATCATAATAAAATAAATATTTGTCAAATATTTTCTAACTTCTCTTTTATCAAATCTTTTCAAATCAATTTAATCTCTTACCGATCTTTTACTAAAAATTTACTGTTTTTTTCTTACAAATATGAAATTTTTATAAATTTAATATCAGAAAGAACAAAATCTTCTTTAAATCGTACGACTAAACAAACACTAACATATTCACAAGCAACAAAAAGAGTAACATGTACAATAGGCTCAACATCTAAGTATATAAATAAATTATCATATCCTATTCTAACCTTAATATTTGGTGTTACTTCTGTATAAAAACAGAATACATAAAAATTTATTGGTAAATTTTTCCAAACACTTAAGGTATCAACGACATTTACACCAAATTTTATTTTTTCTATTTTAAATTTTTCTTTATTTTGTAAAATTTCTGAAAGTTTCTTAAAAAATTCTGAATTTTTTAAAATACAAAAATTACAATTTAATTCATAAATTTTGTATTTAAAAAAAAATAATTTTATTTTGTTTTTATCTCCATTTATATAAGATAATAGGTATGTCCAAACACTTTTTATAAATCCATTTTTACATATTTTTATTAAATCAGATGTTTCAGTTAAATATTTTTTGTTAATTTTTCTATTGATTGTTTCTGTTTCTCTATCAATAGATTCTTTCTCTCTATCAATAGATTCTTTCTCTCTATCAATAGATTCTGTCTCTCTATCAATAGATTCTGTCTCTATAAGAGATTCTGTCTCTCTATCAATAGATTCTGTCTCTTTAATAGATTCTGTCCCTCTATCAATAGATTCAGTCTCTATAATAGATTCTTTCTCTTTAATAAGTTCTTCTTTTATAAATTTATTTTCGTCGATAGTTTCTTCATTTATAAATACTTTTTCTTCATCAATACATTCCTTTCCTTTATCAAATTTATTTCCATTTATATCAGTTAACTCATCTTTTTCAATTCCTTTGTTCATTCTATAAAAATATTCAATATTTTTAATTATAAAAATAAATCTTTTTACCAATAAACTATACACTTTGATATTAATTTCATCATATAATATTTTATTTTCATTTTTTTCATAACAAATTTCATATTTAAATTTTAATATTTCCAAATATCTAAAATGGTTCTTCATATACCAAAGTATATCAATTTTACTTTCTAAATTTAAATAGTAAATAATACAAAGTCTACCTAAATATTCCTTATCTTCTAAACACATCTCCCTATAAATGTTATTCTTGAAATCAAATACGTTATTTATATTTTCTTTGATAAAATCAAAATTATTTTTTACAAAGTTTTTCAAACAATCAAAGAGCAGGTTGTAATTTTCTCTATTAATTTCATTGTTTATTTCAGTTCTGTTAATTTCATTAAATTTACAATTTTTAATAATTTCATTATTTGTATTTATCTCATTAGATTTACAATTTTTAATAATTTTATTATTTTTATTGGTTTCATTTGTTTGCTTAATACTTATTAATTCACTCGTTATATCACCATTTACAATATTCTCAATTTCATTTCCTATTTTGTCAATATTTTTACAGTTAATAATTTCTACTCCGAACTCGTTAATTCCTTTAATAATAAATTCCATTGCATCGAGACATCCTTCATTATACTGAAGATGTGATATAACTCTAAAAACATTACCTCTAATAATACAACACTTTTCATTTAAACATCCTTGCAATATTTTTAAATCTTGGAAATTAAAAATTAGTTTGTATTTTTTACTTATCAATACTAAAATATAAGAAGATACTCTTCTTACTTCTTCTATATCATCATTCAACATATCTAAAATTAAATAAAATATTTTTGTTGTCAAATCTAAATCCAAAGTAAAATTGTAAAGTGCTTTTATTGTATTTAATCTGACTTCTGTGTTTTCATCTTCTAATCCATGAATTATTGCACCGTTGCTATTATAAAATTTCATATCTTTTATTATTTTATCATTAGGTGGCTGTTTGTTCAAAATATTTGTAATGTCATTTCTATTTGTAATTTGTATTTTTCTCATATATTTTGATACTTTTTTTCTTACATTTACACTCGTGTCCGTAAAAAGCGAACAAAATCTTAAAAATATTTTTGAATTAAAATTTTTTACAAAAAAACTGCCTTCAGATAATTTTTTAATGGAAATTAAGCGTATGTTTGTGTTATTATCGTAGGAAAGAGCCAGTATTTTATTGAGTAATTCATTGTTTGAAAATGTTGTTTTTAATAATTTTTTAAGATTTGAATCGAATATTTTATTTTCATCTGAGTTAGTTTTTAACATTTCGCTTCCTTTTATTAATATTTCATTATTTGTTTTGGATATTCTTTTATCTATTTTTAACATTTCTTTACTCGTATTTGATATTTTGTTATTCGTTTTTTTGAAATTTAGATCAAATTTTATATTTTCTAAAGATATTTCTCTTATAAAATGACACGGGTCATCAAGCATATAAAATATAATATTGTTTATTTGAAATTCATTTAATAAGTATTTATTAAAATCTGTTTCATTATTTTTGTTTAAATACTCTTCATTGGTTTCTAAAGTCATATTGCTTATAATGCTTTGTGATTTATTTACCTCTTTATTAATGATAAATTCTTTATCTTCTGGAATAATATTGTTTATAATACAAGGAGCTTCATTTATTTCTTTATTATTAAGAGAAAGTTCTTCATTGGTTTCAAAATAAATTATTTCATATTTGAGATAAAGTAATCGTTTAAGTGCTGTTATTCGTATTTTACGATTCGAATGTAACAATGCATTTATTATATCTATAATACAATTTGAATCTTTTAAATTATTAATTATTTTTTTAATTCTACAAATATCTGGACAATCCGTTGCATCTACCATATGAATATGGTGTTGTTTAGGTTTAATGCCTGGTATGTTAACCATAAGGGATTCTATGTAAATGTCTTTTACTGTTTTATAAAATTTTAAAATAAGAAAAAAAAATTCAAAAGTAAAATAAATTCGAAGGAAAAGCGAGAGTTAATTTTAAGTAAATTTTAAAATGGAACCAAGAAGACAAAATATAACATATTTAAGTTTTATAGTAAAAAGTAAAAAAATTTTAAAGAGAAACCCATGAAAGAAAGATATAATTTAAGATACTTTGAACATATAATTTTATTCAATTTAAGTCAGCTATATTTCTTCGCAGTTAATTGGTTCAAGACTTGCCGCGAGGTAGGATTCTTCATTTATTAAAAAAATCATCTAGGATTTAGAGTATATAAAATCTATTGCAAATTCTGAAAATAACGGTATCACATTTTACCAGTTTTGTAGGTATAAAAAAACATCTTGTGAAAATTAAATTCATGTTAGATGATTTAATAGATCAATGTGCAAATTTAAAAATATTAAACGTAACAATTTCCGTATATTATTTAAAATTTGCTTGTATTACATAGTTTATAGGATATTTCACATATTACTATACATTGTTCTTGGGTATAATCTATAACCTATGAACTAACTTAGGAGATGTGCTGCATGTGTACCCCGCAATCTTTTTCGTTTGACAGTCATGGTATTATCAATAGTTTTATGACAAGAGTCTTAAAGCTATTGTGATTGGAAATCCAAGAATAAGTTTACTCTGGCTTTTGAATGTTTTTGTACGGTTCTAATGTTCCTGGTACTTTCTGGAGGCTTATTGCACTTTTTTTTAAATCGAACATTAACCATGTCTATAACTTCTTATTTTGATGTTCAGTATAAGAGAGACTATTTAAAATAAGAAAATTTTTCTCTTGATGTCCCGAGGAATTCCTGGCTGTAATCGCTACGTGACTCAAAAAATTGCTACTTCCACTATATATTTCATTATTTAAATAATGTTAAGCCAGTAGCCCCTTTCTACGTCATAGATGTTCATATCCTATAAAATTTCTCGTTTAAGCATCATGGTCGTACTCACAGTTTTACCCAGAGAAATTTCGGGCTTCTTCAGTGTGAATTTTTTGAATTAGTTAAGTTTTAAGGATATTCCATTTTTTAATTGAAGTCTCTAATTAAATAAAATTTAAATAACTCGAGGATATTTAGAAGAGATCGCAATAGTATACTGCTACCTACACTCTTCCCATAAAAAGTTTTATGGTCGTTTATACCCTTGAAAAAGCGATTCGAACGTTTTCGCATGTAGAGAGCCTCAACTATTAATTTTATGTCGTGATCCATGGCTTGAATCACCAAATATGATTAAAAAATAAAAACTCATATTCATACAATGGTAAGATAGATCATGTGTATCTCCTTGTTCTAATCATTTAAAAGTAAAAGTAGTTTAATTTGAGTTACTAAATGCCGGGCTATATCTTACTTAGGAAATGGGGATGCGTTAAGCTATTCGAATGCCGAATGGATCTTACCTAAACATTTTGATTAAGAATTAATACAACCATAAGAAGCTATTAATATTGTTCTTAATTTACTTAAATATTTTTGTGGTGTGTTACAATTTATTTAGGCTAAAGCCTCTCCAAATGTTTTAACAACGACATTTTTTTGAGTTTCAAATCTAGAAAATTTGGTATTTTAACTAAAAATAAATCTTCTCGAAGAAAAGCTTCTCCAATATCAATCAAATCGATCGAATCGAAAAGCGACGGTCTAAAAACTTTAGCAGCCTACTAGTTTTCTACAAATCATTGTTCATTTTTTCCTAATCGCATGGTAGTTAGCGCGAATAGCTTCTTCTTCAATTATGACACCATTAAGGAATAAATTTTCCGGAACTTTTTTCTTACATTTAGTTTCATAAAATTTTGAACGCACAGAAGAATATTTTGTTTGATTGTTGGAAGAAAAGCTAAATGAGCCACCTAGTATACATCCGGAAGAATATCGAATGTGAGGAATGTTTTTTCATTAGCTTAAAATTATAAAAACAGCCATTAAAATCCTGTTTATGTTATAAATTCATTGCAACCTGTCACGAAACATTTTTCTTTCTTATCAAAATTCTAAGCACTGGTTAAATTTATGTTTTCACTTTGTACGGATGAATCAAAAAAACAAATTTAAGTCAAAATGAAGATAATCTCCACAACTGTTATTGGTATATTATAAAATTACAAAATTTTTATTTTCTGAAGGATAAGTACCTTCCTTGTGCATAACTTTAACTAATTAACTAACTAACTAACTTACTGCTTAGAGTTAAATTCTTGCCAGTCGGATTCGGTTAGCTATGCTTCTCTATTTTTTTCTATTTTGCGCCAAACTTTCGAGGGAAATAAAAAACTTTTCCAGAATCCTTTTCAACATTATCCAGCCATTTTTTTAGTAGTATATATCGTCCTTGCTTACTTTACGTATGCGGTTAAGATATTTGCATAGAGCTCTTTCCGAAAGCATTTTTTACTAGGTTTCTGTGTCCTTTGAGCCTTCTTTACTCTGATACGGTAACCATATTAGATATTTTGAAAAGGTTAACATTTGTCTCGATTCGTCCTACTTCTTTAGTCGTAATCCATAACTATCCGTCAATAGATTCTTCGTAGTAGCCTTTTTTCCTGTAATCTAAGATAATATGTTCATTTTTCATCACAAATATACATTAGGTAGAAAAAATGTCAGAAATACGAATAATACAAAAAAAGGCGCAAACGACCAGGGGAAAAGGGAAGTGAGATACAAATGACACACCCACCGGCGACCACCCCCCCACACAACAATAACACCCCACCAAAGCCAAACATGCAGTAAAATCAAAAAGTGGGCGACACCACCTGCCTAATGCACAGTTCCCCTTGGTGAAGTCCGCGGCGAGCCATCGACACAGACAAGCCCCGTACCAGCTATCGGAAGGTAACAGGCTAATGGCATGCGGACGATATCGATTCCGAACACCACCCGAAGGATGGCCGAATGTTTTGCAGTACAGACAAGGTTGAAAGAATCCAAGAAATGGCGGACAGAGCCACAGGTACTAAAGAAAATTGGCCACGAAACAAGTGTTAAAAAATGGCACAAAGGAGAGGAAAGGATGTAAAACAGAAAGAAGGAAGCGACGAGAATCGCCACGTCCGCGAACAGCACCGACCGACACCACGGAGTACAAAACCGAGAGATAAATGAGTAAAATCAAAGAAATCCGAGAACGAAATGAAAAGGGTGCGAACAGAAAACACCAAATGATTGGTGATAGTAAAGTTCGGATCTCATAAATCGAGTAGTGTGAATATGCAGGAGCCAACCGAGTCAATACGGAAGCCGCGTATATCATGCAAGCGCGCAGGTACAGACGAGGCAACACGAAAAGAAGCCAGATCCGCTGGAAGAAAACAAAAGTAAAATCAAGTAGTACTCCAAAGATCCCGAGAAAGCTCGAAGCGGAAAAGCCCACTTGGAAAGAAGAGCCTTAAAAAACAGCGAGAGTTTAATTTAAACTGAGCAGCGTAACATCTTTCGAGGCTTTAGTTAAGAAGAAGAGTCTTGAATGTTTACGAAAAAAATACGAGCAGAAAGTAGGAAGCAATCGAAAAGAATCGTAGTTGAGCTTTCCGAGGTCGATTTATCGTGGGTTATCCGAGCGTGGGAATCCGAGCAGGGTTAGCCGTGATGAAATGTGAGTTTTGGTCTACAATGGAACAAAAAGATGACACAGTCACGTACGATGATTATTGATTCCATTGTATCAGATAATCATCCGACCACGTTTCCTTCACTGATGAATTGGAATATCATTAATTGGCTCCAATGAAAGCCGGAATATGGTATTACAATTTTTCATTAAGAAACTACAACTCTCACAAATACTTATGATATGGAAAGTATATGTTTAGAAGGAACACCCAAGCATGGTTTACGCGGGCACGTATTGATACCGAAAGGAATCCACGAAGAGGCCACACAGGCCAATCACTTAGCCCAACCCTATAAGTTAACGACAAAGGTGTAACGAAAGTCGTTCAACTGAAGTGGAAAGGCGAGGGTGCTGCAGAGAACCAACTAGGGGCGTAAGAGGTGCAGGGAGGAAAGACAGCCACGAATATTGCCTTAAATAAAGAGTATGGAAATAATCTTAAGCAACAGGATGATGTTAAAAAGCTATGACCAATAGATCATGCTTATTTAACTCAATGCATGAAAACCTTAATTACCGATTGGATCCGAAATTTATTAAGGTAATTATATCAAAATGGAAAATGATATATCAGTAGGGCCGAAAAAACAGAGCAAGAAGATGATAGAGGAATACAAGGAGATAGTTGTCACCTTGTTATTGTGTTGTGTAGGATCCATTAAGCCGAAAGCAAGAAAAAACACAAAAGTGACAGTACAAACAGATGCAGAACCCATTCACTAATCATCCTTGTTTATGATGATCTAAGCCCCAAAAGACAGCCCACATTGACTAGACAGGCGAGGCAAAGGAATTTTGAGGTGATGGCTTAGAGATTAACAAAGAGAAGTCAGCCACAAATGATACGTGTGGAAGATACGCTACCCAGAAGGTGTTAGTGTTTACAAATATTAGGAATAATAGAAGATAGCAGAGGAACCCAACACGTAGCCATTGAAGAAGTACAGAGCAAACTTATATCAAGAGTGAAAGACTTCACACTAGATTAAACGCAAAAATTTATTTTCGCAATCAATCAACATGCGATATCGTTAATCAACTACCACAAGGAGTACTTCGACAACCGGCGACTTCAAGTTAGATGAGGCAGTGCGTGCGGTGTGGTTAAAAAAAGAACATCCCGCCCAGGATGTAAAGACGGTGTATCTTCCTAGAACAGAACTGGAAGAGGTCTACAAGTGTGAGTTGCGAAGCGAACATAGCCGCAACTCTGGATGTTGAAAAAGTAAAGAAATATCAACAGACGAGCAGCAATCCTCAAGGTGGAGAATAATAAAAAACCCATCTGCACTAATAAAAGGCTTCTTAAAAGTAAAGTACAGGTTGGTGAAGAAGTCACTAAGAAAGTTTAGAGAACCAACCAAAACTATAAACGAAATAAAAACGAAAACCCATCAAAGTTATATAATGCAAAAAAAAGAGCGGAGTGTTAGTGACCTCAAGATGGCAAAAAGGAAATATAGGCCACAAAGAAGCGTGTTCGCTATATCCAGGAAGAAATGTATTCGGGAGCAAGGTGTGTCAACATGCGGGAAGTCGGTAAGACGGGATCATCAGCAACTAGATGAAAAATCAGGCCAGATTACACAGACGCATAATGAAGTGGTTAGATGCCACACCCCCTTCAAAAGAATAAGTTTAAGTCTTCAAAACGAATAAGGAGCCACCAGTTCAAGAAATTGAAAGAGTAGCGAAAAGAGACACCAGAATTAAAACGATGTTAAAATTAAAACAGACCGGACATATTTATTTAGATAAGAAGAAAAAAGAAACACCATAAGAGGAATCACCCAAGATTCACTTCAAATAGTGAAACAAAAACAAGAAGAGACCCAGCCAAAGTGGGCCTTATTTATAAATGTAGTTGAGATAATCCCTAGGATGACCGGGACGGTATGACAAAAACCAAAATCCATCTTAAAAGACAGAAATACCCAGAATAGAAGCAACATTCAGTCTATAGTACTTAAAAAACAGTCGAAACTATTTCCTTTGATCGACGAAGAGGACTTGAGTCAGGACTAAATGCCGAAGAGAGCTGGGAGAGAGCGTCAATGGGTGTTATTATGAGATCAGAGATGCATGAGGAACCAATACCCCCTTTAAAAGAAGCGAAAACAGAGGAAGATGGTGCCAAAAATTTTAAACCAAAATATAAAGCCCCCTTTATTTTACAAGGAGGAACCACTTTAGAGGAACCGACCAATAACATAAATGAAGAGTCGGATTTGGAAGAAGAGACAAAAGTGGTCAAAGAGGTAGAAGAAAACATGTAAAAATGGTAAAAAATATTTTAACCCAGAATTTTATTAAATAAAAATATTTCATCATCAATATAACATAAAAATTATTAGCAAAATTCCAATAATTATTTCATACATTTTTTTTCAAATTCGGTCTATAATATCTGACTTCGGTTAGCTGTTCAAGGCAAATTAGATCCGATCCCTTGCCTTTATTCTTTCTGTATTTCTCTTTACATTTATTATTATCATTTACAAGTGTTTTGAGCATTTCAAACCGGATACTTTTTAAAATCAATATGAAGCTATGTGAAGAAAACATTTCCATAATATTTTTCTCAGTTTCATTTACTTTGAAAACAACCCTTTCTGGTCCCCATTAAATTTTTATTAATAAAGCCTTTATATCTTTAGCTTTCCTCGAAACGATGCTGAATCATCTAAATATGCTATTTATTGTGTTAGTTCACTAAATGTTGTACCACCGGTTTTTGTTTCTAAATAACGGGTTTTTAGCTTCATTGTTGGGTTTAATTTCATGACAGATTATGTAACACTTTGATCTAATTCCGAATTAATACTATAATCATTGGATATATTACTAGTTAAATATGTTCTTTAGTTTGTTCTAACCGGTTTAATTTTTATTGAAAGAATAATTTTCAATAGACTTTTCAAATTTTCGAGCATCTTGTACAATAGTTCGCGATGAATGCTATCATATGGCTAGTTTTAATGTTCAAAGAGATGCGATTTCAAAGTACTAACCTCCTAGCATTTTCAAGCATCAAGTAATATCGCAAATATACAATCGGGTGTATATCCGTCTCTTCTTGATCTACTTTAATGGTCTCCAAGAACGTATTATTCTTATGGCTCCGATCTAACCCCAATCCTGCTTGACTTACTTTTTATAAAATAAAGTTTAAAGATATTCCACCATTTGAAGTTCATTTTTCAATTCTTTTATATAGATTGCATTTTCTAAACACATTTAATTGTTACATTTTTTTTCTTTGTCCGGAATTCTCTTGATTGGTTTTACAGGCTGCCTCTCTGAAAATCAGTTCATATTTAAGAAATCATTTGTAATATAGTCTTATACCCCGCTTTATTGGCTCTTATGTTCACTATAACACGTGGCGTCGCTGCTAGAACCATCACAGTTACAACCTTTTCTTCAGCTTTATTTAGTATCAATCGCATTCGACAAGGTTTTTTTGTTTGACTTTTTTCGTTTGTATTTTTCATAGTTCAAATACGTTGATTATCGAAATATTTGCCTTGTCTTTTAATACTTTTTACGATCCGAAAATAAGTATAAGGTTGTATGCTCTCCGCTATTATATCATCGGGTCAAAAATAACTTTCATTTTTTTTTCTTATGATCTATAATTTTGTAAATCGTTCGAATCTATTTGTTCTGCGATAATTTTTTTCTATTTCTTAAATTTTATAAGCTTATTTGCTTTCTCTCTTCTCAGGAGATAAAAGGCTTTTTTTACTTGACTTAACTCTTGTTTGCTATTTTTAGTCTTTTCATATAGCCTTTCGAACCATATAAAATTTCATATGTATTGGCTTTCGTATATCTTATCATACTTCATGTTTTGCGTCCGATTTTTTTCTGGGCTATTGTTATCTCTGCTGTTTGTTACATTGGTTCTTAACACTAGTCCAATGCATATATACTTCAAAGGACCCTTCAAACTTTCTATCTAGAGAGCAGAGCTCATTAGCTTTCGTATCAACGTACTGAAAGTATTTCTCAAATGTTCGGCATAAATTTTTTCTAAAAAAATTTTAAAAGTTTTTTTTACAACATGTTTTAAAAATAGAGTTGTATCTCAACAATTTTTTTTAAAAACCTTTCAAAAGGTAGGAATAATAGAACTGGATATATTTTTTGAATAAAAGAATCGGAATAAGATAATTATAATTAAAGTAAGAATCACTTTCTAATACTCCCTTCAAACAGTAGAAACAGAGAAAACAAGGAACTATAACCTATTAGAAAACAATATAGGTTTTATTTATAAGCGTAGTATTGAGATAATCCCTTGTGTCATAAACTGAGATGGTATGATAAAAAAATACTAGAGGTAATCCCATAACAGACTACAATTACTCATGAATATAAACATATATTCAGTCGATATTACAAAAAAACATTGTCTAAATAATTTATTTTAATCACCGAAGAGGACTGAACATGAAGTAAATGCTGAAGAAAATTGAGAAAAGGCGCCATTTGGTAATATTGAATGAGTTGGAGAAATATAAACAACCAATACTCTGATTATAGCAAGTGAAAAGCAAAGAATATGGTGCTAAATATGTAAAAAAGAAGAATTTTTTACCCAGCATTTTAGATGATATAGTTATGGTTGAAAAACCTACAATAATATTAAATGAACCTTTAGATTAATATTAAAAAAACGAAGTGTTTTAAAAAGTGGAATAAAGAATTTAAAAAGTAGAAAATTTATTTGTTAGGATTTTAATTCAAACGAGCATTACTAGTTCAATTTAACTGAAAATATTCAAAAAGCACAAATGATTATTATTTGAATTACATTGTAGACGAGTATGTTAGTACACGACTTAAGAAAAGAATAAAACACTAATTTAAATTTTTTATATACTTTGATGTATTTTACTTTTAAATATTCCACCTGATAATACATCTAATTACATTGTTATAAGTATTATATCTATTATACAGTTTCAATGTTTTTATCAACAATGATTTAAATACTTTAAATTAACATTAAAGTACAAAGCTTTATTTTACGGTGTAAGAAAAATAACAGCTATATTTTTAATGATACTCTAACAATCAAAACACATTTTAAATTAATCATACTCTATTCTTATTACCCGAATATAACCTAATAAAATCGAAAGAATATGTTTGAAATACAATTTTTGTCAAAAAAATGAACATTTGAAAACAAATCATATATTTTTAATTATTACATATTATTAATAATCCAAGGGTTTAGAACATCAATATAAGACAACTAATCTTTAGATATAAAATATTATGTGATATTTTCCTATGTAAGATTCCTAATTTTACTTTATTTTTTGTACCTAAATGATCAATCATTTGTATTGTTAAAGTATCTGGTAAATATTACCTTATCTTAATTCGAATATATTAAAATATTCAAATAATTTTAATATCTTTAATTTACATTTAGAAAAGGAAATGTATTAAAAAAATTAAAAACCTATGTAAAAAATGATACTTGTTCTGATTTTATAGTAGACTAACAAATATTTCAAAGTTTGCTGCTATCTCAAATACCTTTGGAGTTTTTGAAAAGGTTAGAATGGCTTTTTTGATGGATGATGTTTATTTTAAATATGGAATTATTTAAAAAAAACATTTAAAAGTAGCAGTTAACCATAATTTGTGGAAATTGTTCTAAAAAATAAATTTATTCGGTTTTTATCACTTTAAAGAGTTCGAATATAATAAAAACCCACATTTTCACTTAATTTAATATAAACGTTGAATCAATTTTATTTGTTCTAACTTTATATCCTCCAATATTTTGCCATTTAATTAATTTAAATAAGTTAAATTAGATATTTCATTTATCGTAAATTTTTTCATAGATATAAAGTTATTTACTAATTGCAAGTAATCTCACGAAATAAATATTATAATATTCTATATTTTAAAATATTTTATTATTTAATAATTAAAAAAAATGTATTTATAACTTAAACTATCTCTTGTTTATTGACGATTTTAAGCTCCTTTCAAAAAACAGCTCAACATTAAGTGCTATGACAGGCGAGGCAAAGGCATTTTTAGAGGTGATTGGCTTAGAGATTAACAAAGAGAAGTCAGCCACAAATGATACGTGTTGTGAAGATACTGCAACTCTTCTAGAAGGTGTTAGTGTTTACAAATATTTAGGAATAATAGAAGATAGCAGAGGAATCCCAACACGTAGCTCATTTGAAGAAGTACAGAGCAAACTTATAGCAAGAGTTGAAAGACTTTGTCACACTAGATTAAATGCAAAAAATTTATTTTCTGCAATTAATCAACATGCGATATCGTCAATCAACTACCACATAGGAGTACTTCGACTTAAACCGGCTGATTTCTCTAAGTTAGATGATGCAGTGCGTGCGGTGTTGGTGAAGAATAAGATATATCTTCACTCAGGATGTAAAGAGCGCTTGTACCTTCCTAGAACAGAACTTGGAAGAGGCCTACATAGTGTTGAGTTGCGAAGCGAATATATGCTTCTGCAAATCTTGGATTGTCTGGAAAAATCTAAAGAACTATCGACTAGACGAGCAGCAATCCTTAAGGGTGGAGAATGATAATAAAACCCATCTTGCACTAATAAAAGACTTTTTACAAGTAAAATACGGGTTGGTAGAGGAGGTCACTAAAAAAATTTTAGAAGAAGCTCAACTAGCTAACCTATATAACGAAATAGAAAAATGAAAACACCATTCAAAGTTATATAATGCAAGAAAAAATGAGCTTGTGTGTGTTAGTGACTCTTCAAGATGGTTAAAGAGAGGGAATATTAGGCTACGAAATGAAGCTGTGTTCTGCTATATTCAGGATAGAAATGTATTCTGGGGAGCAGATGGTGTGTCAACACTGCGGGAAGTCTGGTAAGACTGTAGATCATCTAGCTACTAGATGTGAAAAAATGCTAGGCAATGACTACACTAGACGCCATAATGAAGTGGTAAGATGCCTACACTTACTTCACCTAAATAGATATAAGTTTAAGGCCTCAAAACGAATAAGGAGTCACTCAGTTCAAGAAATTCTTGATAATGAGTATGCAGAGATAAGAGTGGACAGCAGAATAAAAACTGATATTAAAATTCGGAATAACAGACCCGATATATTTATTTTAGATAAGAAGAAGAATAAGATAACACTCATTGAAGTAGGTATCACTTCCCAAGATTCACTTCAAATAGTTGAAACTGAAAAACTTAGGAAGTATGACCTGCTAGCCAATGAGTTGGGTCTTATTTATAAGTGTAGTGTTGAGATAATCCCTTATGGGATGACCTGGGACGGTATTGTGACAAAATACCATAAATCTCGTCTTAAAAGACTAGAAATACCCATGAATGTAGAGGCATAATTCAGTCTATAGTACTTAAGAAGACAGTCGAAACAATTTCCTTTGATCGACGAAGAGGACTTGAGTCAGGACTAAATGCCGAAGAGAGCTGACAGAGAGCGTCATTGGGTTTATTATGAGAGCAGAGATGCATGAGGAACCAACATCCCCTTTAAAAGATGAGAAGAGAGAGGAAGATGGTGCAAAAAATTTTAAACCAAAAAATAAAGCACCCTTTATTTCACAAGGAGGAACCACTTTTGAGGGACCGACCAATAACATAAATAAAGAGTCAGATTAGCAAGAAGAGACAAAAGTGGTTTAAGAGGTAGAAGAAAACATATAAAAATGGTAAAAATATTTTAACCCAGAATTTTATTCAATAAATATTTAGCAACTTAATTTCTTAATAAAATTTTTTATATTTTGTTAATACAAATAACGAATTACATATATTCTACCCTCAAATGATTAAATATAAAAACAAGAAAGACAATAAACCATGTACTAAGGATGATATAGAAGAATTGGGATCATTCAAACATAAATGTGAAGATTTGATAATAATATCTGTTACTAATGCCAACATTCCATATCCAAATTCTATGGTTTTTTCTAAAAAATTGGAACAAATTGGAAAAATAGATGAAGTATTGGGATCATTTGATGATGTATATGTAAGTATAGCACCTACTGACAATAAAACCGAGAAATTAAAAGAAGGAACCGTTTTTTATTGCGATAAACGTAAACTAATGCCAAAATCTCGTTTTATATCACGAACTGACACAGAAAAAATTAAAGAAGAAAAAGATAAACGAAAAAACAATGATTCCTATAAAAATAGAAATTCTTCTTTCAACAGTAAAGAAGGTGGTGGATACAGAAACAAAACCAATGATTCCTATAAAAATAGAAATTCTTCTTTCAACAATAAAGAATGAAGGGATAATTCTATAAATAGAAATTCCAATTTTCAAGATAAAAATAACAGAAATCAGTTTAATAAAAATTCTAACAGAAATTATTCATCAAATACATCTAATAATACTTTTAGTAGAAATAATGATAAAAGTAAATATAATTTGCAAAAAAGAGACAAACCTATGAATTACAATAAAGATTTGGATAAAAGAAAAAAATCCGAATAAATTGTTTTGTTTAAATTATAGTATTTGTTTACAGTTACATCTTATTTTGATATTTTTTTCTTTCTAAATTCTCGTTTTATAATTTCAATATTAATAATCTGCATTGAATCAGTTGTACAATCTTTTAGTACTTCTTCAACTTCTTATATGATATTATATAAATAATATGATTTTAAAGATAAATGATTCTATCTTTTGAGAAAGTAAAAAATTTGATCATATAGACTTCAAAATATTATAAAAAAGAGTAAAGTTAAATTATAAATATATTTTATAGCGAATTGAGACATTGATCTATCATAAGCTTATTTTTTCGATTTATATTTACTAAAATTAGTATAAATTTAATTTGAAAAATAGTTTATTAAAAGAATCTACCTATCTTGACACACTAAGAATCAACTATTAATCTAAATAAAATTATAAGACTGAAATTATTTTAACTGGAACGTATTAAAAATGCACATATTCCTAAATTTCTTCGAACTTTATAATTGAAGTGAATTACTAGAAAAAAGTGAACTTTAAAATCCCAATTAAATTTATCCCTTATAACTGATATGAAATACAGATAGAAGTTCAAAAATTAAAATATGAGTAATAAAAGTATAAGAAACATATAGGGTTTTTCGATCAATATAATAATCTTTGCAATCAATATAATAATTTTTCGATCAATATAATAATCCTTGCAATCAATATAATAATCCTTGCAATCTTTTTATTTAAAAGTATCACATCTTTTTAAAATAGTGTCAAGCGTTATATTTGTTTTCATGACATTAACGCAGTTCTAGGTTTAACATAAATAACTGCTACCTCAAAACTCCATCAGTAACCCCTGCGATACCAACGCCCCAAAGCCTTTCATCTACCAGGTGTGTATAACCTAATTACTAGGCGAGGCAGTTGCCCGGAGTTCGTCAATTTCCGTTGCATGGAGTGTGATCGAAGGCAACCCCGGCAAGACTATGCAGCATTCCCACACCTACACTTTCGAACCCAATAAACTTCTAGCTAAGATATATTTCAGAGACTTACATGGGGTCCACCTAGACAGTGCAATGTCATACCAACTGGTATAACCTGCTACTTAGCTCTCCCGGCTTTTAATGGTTTTGATTTTTATATCCCCCAGGCGCTAAGTCTTCTAACCCGAGTGAGCAAGGCTAGGTTTCCATGCTTTTACATGGCAATTACCTACATGTTCAGCTGCGGTCTGCAATCTGGTTACATAAAAAACTACAAATAAATTTGTAGAAAAAGTTTCTTCATCTCTTAGACCTCCCCTCCTCATAACAACTCCCATGGAACAAACAGAGATGTAGTGTGGTTTTATTCCCACCAAAAATCCAAACAATGATCTCACACCAGTTTCACACACTCATTGCCAAGCAGAAAGTTTTTTATGTGGTTATCCTCCCTCCACCTCTTGCAATCAATATAATAATTATTTTTAAAAACTAAAAATTTAAAAAATAAAATTATAAATAGTACTTGAGATTTATTATTCAAGAATCACTTGCCTTACTTCAGCCTTTTGCAAATATCCTAACATTTTATGGTCAAAAGAACTACAATGTTCTCCCGTTATCTCATTAAACTTTTCACAAATTAATATTCTCAACTGAGGCTCAGTACGAGCACCACCTCGAATTACTTTATTTTTTCAGACTGAGAATACAGTCTCAATTGGATTAAGAAATGGAGAGTTAGGTGGAAGATATTTTATTCGATACGAAGCGATTTCCTCATCATCATTCAATCCCCGATAGTGATGAATTCTCGCATTGTCTATTACAAATATTGGAGTCAAAATTCCTTGCCTTTGACAACTTTCATTAATCTCCTTAATGGATAATTTAAAATCTTCACCTTTACGGCTCTCTCATGAATCTTATGGTATATCATACCATATTTGTTCATTGCTGCGACTACTGAAATATTTCTACTTCGAGCTGCTGTTACAGATAAGTATGCAGATTCACCCCTCATATTACGATCTCTGCCGGGCGTGTTACTACTGCAAACCAACTTCATCTAAGAAGAAAAAGTTTTTGTCATCGTTATCAACCTCCAACTCACGAAAAATAGTTGCGTAATTGGTTCTTAGCTCAATTGTCGAAAGTGTATTTCTACGCTCAGGCACTAATGTTACACGCTTCAGAGTGTAATGGAACTCCCTAGTGACGATCAATTGAACTAGTCGAAAATCAACATTAAATGTACATTTGACCCATTCTGCCAACTCATACAAGGTTTTTGTACACTCTAAATCAACATAGGTTAGTAAGCTCTCTTTAATTTCCAAAGATAACTTTGAGCGCCTATCACCACCTCTTTTCTCGACAAATACCAAGCCGGTTTTTAGATATCGTCTAACGATACTATTAACCGTCTGGTAATTTATTCGATACATCGAGGCCATTGCGGATATAGAATAGCCTTCTAATGTTTTTTCAATTATGCGTTCCCGATCATTAATATAAACCATTTTTTTCCTCAGAGTTGGAATAGTGGTTATGGAGAGATTTTCATCATTTGATCCCGATGTTTCTACAAGACACTTCAAAACATTGTCATTTTCGCACTCTATACATTCTGGTGTTTCACCTACATGAAAATCATATTTGTTCTCGTCGGTATTTTTACTGCAAAAGAATTTGACATTGGAGTTAATTTTATAATGAATTTTTATTTTTTAAAAATAATTATTATATTGATTGCAAGGATTATTATATTGATCGAAAAACCCTATAATTTGAATAAAGTTTATAAAAAAAATATTTAGAAATTAAAATTATTGAAGCCTAAATAAGCCAATTTAAAGATCGATAAATATTTTTTCAATGAAATATTCCAAATCTCAAAATTAAATATTTCTAATTAATAATTAAATAAATCAAAAGGATAATTTATATGGGAATTTAATATATACATATATTTATATTTTAAGTGTTAATTTTTTTAAAAAAATAAAATTGTAAACAAAATTTTACTAAGACTTTTATTCCTAATCTTCTTCTACCACTATTACCTCATATTATTCAATTGTTTTATTCTGAATACTTTTCATTGACAGTTTTTCTTCGTAGAATTTCTTTGATAATAACAAGTACTATTCCAGCACACATAACCCCTACAACACATATACTCATGACATTTGATCTTCTTCCATGTTTCTTTTCAAATCTCTTCAAAAAATATCTGAAATCAGCAAATTCTTTATGTAAAGTTGATAGCCGATAATCAATATCATTGATTTTGCTGTTAATTGAAGCGACACTATTTCTCTCCAAACTATTTTTTATATCTTTAAGTGAAGAATACATTTGTTCCAGTTTAACATTTTGACCGCTGATTTCTTTCTTGTTTTCTAATCCAAATTGCATCAAGGTATTACCTGTCGGATTACCCATCACCATTTTTATGTATTTCATGTGGTGTTCCAAGTTAGCAATTAAAAACTTTATTTCTTTATTTGGATGGTAAATACTATCGGGCATTCGTGGTTCATCACTTGGCACCTCTGCTTTTGTTTGAAATGGATCATAATCATCAGCCTCCGCTCTATTATAAAGAACTGCACTTATTATCTCAAATCCCTTTTCCATAGGTACTTTATCATATCTAGTAGTAATTGTAAAATACTTGTTCCTTCCTCTTTCTCCTAAACTACTTGTTTCGGTAAATCTAAGATTATCGTAAATTATCTTTTTACTGTTATTACTAAGATCGTATATTTCAATCTTAAAATTTTTCTTGGTTGAAATTACTTTAAGACTCAATTCTTTTACATTTCTAAATCTTTCTGGATTCGGAGAATCTCTTAAAATCACAAAATCTTCCACTTCACTAAAATCTTCGTCACCTTTGTTGTGACCAAGAACCAAATCGACTGATTTACCAAGAAACTCGATACCAGCCATAAGTCCTACAAATTTGCCGCTTCCACCATTAAAATTACCCTCTTCAACAGAATCATCAGTGTACCAGACATACAATCCACCATTGCTTGGAAATGAAAGATCCATATCTTTAAAATGCACTTCAAAAGACCATTCATCATATTCATTTCTCTCATTAAAGTGAACGGAGCCACCTTTATCTGCACTTGCTCTTAATAGAATACCTGTATTGTGTATTATTCCACCTTTAATCTCTGCATACTTTTTGTCAGAAATACCTTCATATTTCACCTTTTCTGCTTTTTTTTCTGTAATCGACGAAAGAACAATCGCGAAGTAAAAAAGAAAATTCATTGTTTTTGTTTGTTGTGTTTTTTTATTTTTATAGAAAAATATGAAACAGTTTCATTTATTTGAAACAAATTGAAAGTAAACAATTTACTATTTTAAGCCTTATTATAGAACCTTTATTATATAAGGCTGCAAAATATAGGTTTTAAATCATAATTATTCATAATTTAATAATTAACTATTTTAAGCTTTATTTTATAACATATATTGTACCTCTATAAAATATATGTTTTGAATCTAAATTATATATAATTTAACAATATTTTATAATTCTAATACATTAATGAAGAGTCGGGTTTGAAGGAAGACAATGAAGTAGTTAAAATGATATAATAAATTATTTGAAAGGGATGAAATTTGTTAACTCAGATTTTGATTAAATAAAATGTAATTCAAATACAGATTAAAGAATATAATTTAGATTCGTTTAAATTTAGAACTAAATATTAATTTAATTGTTTATTAATCAAATTTACAATCTTTTTATACTTTATATTCGTTACACAATTAAATTCAATATTAGATTTTATTTACAGCTAATCGCACAATATATTGAACTTTATTTATACTGGTAGAATCTAAGATTTCAATTTAATTAAATTTATAATTATATATAATTTATACTAGAGAGCAATTTCGGGGTAAAGATTACTAAATAAAGGACTATTTGCTGACAAACGGTATGTGAAATTGGTGTGAAAATAATTTTTTGAAAATTTAGTGCAAAGAAATCCAAACTAAATTTTTCGTCGTTACATTGCGGATTGTATGAAGAAGTCTACGAAATGGATAAACTCTTTTTACAAATCTATTGGTAGTTTTTTACGTAACTAGATTGCAAATCGCAGCTCAACATGTAAGTAATTGCCATATAAAATCATGGAAACTTAGCCTTGCTCACTCAGATTAGAAGACTTAGTGCCCGGGAAATATAAAAAATAAAACTATTCAAAGCCGGGAAAAAAAAATGAGGCTATATTTAGTTGGTATAACATTACACGGTCTGGTTGCGACCCCATGTAAGTCTCTGAAATATATTCTAGCTAGAAGTTTATCGCGTTCAAAAAGTGTAAGGTATGTGAGAGTGCTGCAAAATCTTAGGGGAGCCCAAGGGGGGCTTCGGCCTTCGATTTCACACTCCATGCAACAGACATTAACGAACTTCGAGTAACTGTCTCGCCTATTAAATAAGTTCTACACACCTGGTAAATAAAACGCTTTGTTAAATAGGTATCTCATGAGGTATAGACGGTGTGTTTGGGGGTAGTTATTTATGTTAAACCTATAACAGCGTTAATGTCATGAAAACAAATATAACACTTGCCCCTGTTTTAAAAGATGTGATATTTTTCAATAAAGATCTAAATTTAGGTACTAAATCGACAACTAATTTATAATATTATTTAATTTTACTGACTACAAAACGGGAACCAAAATGTAGGAGTATAAGATGCCTTACACAATAAAAGATATACTCTATATTTAATTTATAATTTGAGATTGAAAAAACATTATTTATTATGTTTTTGCCCATTGAATGTAAAAAAAATCGAATATTCTTTGTATTTCACAAAAAAGCTTCCTATAGTTTTTATATTAAGGACATAATTTAATTTTAAATGAGAATATTTAATTAAGATGATATACAAGTGAAGATACAATATATTTATATCATAGATTTACTTCTTATTATAAATAATTACAGTAATCTCATTTTATATAAGATGATTTTCCTATTTAATATCTTTTCATTATATAAGATAAGATAGGTGATATAATATGTGTTTTTCAGATGTTCAAACCGAAGTTTTTTTTCCTATAAATCTATTTATTTTCAAATACTTTCATTTCTCTATTTAAAATTTCAATAAATGAAGTGTAAAGAATCAATTGGATCGTAGATGAATTAATAAGAGGTTGTCTATCATATAATCTAAATTCAAATATTAATATTTTTATATTTTAACATAAATACAACCAAATGTGTTTTTATATAAAATCGTTATTTTTCTATAATATAATATATTTCTATAATATATAATATTTCTAAAAATAGAAGTTTAATTCAAAGTATTAGAATAAAAAAAATTTAATAAAGGATTATATATATTTTAGACTAAATAATTCTAATAAATATTAGAGATTGTTTTTATTTGTGTTTTGATAATAAAAAAACAACTTGAAAAGTATTGAGTTGTTGTATACACCAGATATTTTGAATATAAAAAAGATAAAAAAACTTTTAAAAATTCTTACAATAGAAATTTTGATTTTTCATTTTGATGAATATAAAGAGTTAAAGAATAAACCTTTTTCTAATACGATGTATAAAAGTATTTAAAATTTTCATCATAACATTCCATTGGTTATAAAAACATCAGTAAAATAAACAAATAATTAGAAAATATCCGTAAAAAATCAATACAAAGTTCTTATTTCTTAAATAAATAGATAAATTAAACGAGAAATAAATATTTAAAATAAAAACCCGAATTAAAAACCAAATATTAAAATAAACGATAAACAAACACATCCAACCCAAAAAAGGAATAAAAGTATATTTAAAATATATTTGATTTAATAAACGTAAAACAATGTATTGAATATAAAACACAACCATGAAACAAATATCTCACCAAAAACAAGAAAACATCAAAGAGATGCCCATACTCCTGCTTTTTCTGACTTCTACTATGGCACAACACTGCGATTGTAATATTTATATACCTGAGTGTTATAATATATGCAATATGTATGGTGGTAGATATTTGTACAATCCTAATGTTTATACAAAAGGTAAACCACCTAATATAGCCATTCCTGTATATAATGGGTATTATAGAACACCTAGTATATCTATTTTAAAGCCCCAAACTAACACAGGTATTACTTATAATAATAACACCCCTATAAATAACAGAAATATAAGAGGTGTTAGTTATAGTAATGTAAGTAGTAATAACACCCCTATAAATAATCGAAATGTAAGGGGTGTTACCATAGTACCTAGTAATACCAATAATAACACCCCTATAAACAATAGGAATCTAAGAGGTATTACCATAATACCTAGTAATAGCAGTAATAACACCCCGTCAAGCGATAGAAACGCAACAACCAACAACAATACTTCTACTCTTGATAACAACACATCTAAAAATAGAAATATAATACGAATCTACAACAATAAAATAGAAGACACAAAAAAAAGCACAAAAATTAACGATAGTATAAATAATATAGATAGTACTAAAAGTACAAATACCACCAACAATACCATAAATAATGCAAATAGTACTCAAACTTCATTAGTAACGATAAGTAAAATACCGTATTCTACAAATATAGAAGAAATATGTAGATTGTTATCGTGGCTTAATGGGTACCAACAGAGTAGTGAGAATAAGATAACAGTTCTAAACGACAGTATAGAAAAAATTAAAATAAAGATTTTTGAGATATATGATACTGATAATATAAGGTGCAAAATATCTAATGAAGGTACTTATAATATTTTTAGTGATAGTATTAAATATAAGAGTGTTACTAGTGAGATTGTGGGTAACAGAGGTGTTAATAGTACTGTATGTAATAATGGTACATTATGTGATAGCACCTCTTATCTTAACAAGTATGGTATTAACGCCCCTAATACTAGTACAGTATGTAATAACGGTACGTTATGTGATAGCACCCTTTATTTAAACGAGTATAGTATAAACACCCCTCTTAATTCTTATAAAAGTATAAGTTACTCGCGTTATTCATATGTTACGACAATAACACCCTTTAAATACACATATATTACCGAGTATCCCAACACCTCTTATATTACTGAGAAAAACAAGGGTGTTAATACTATACATGGTAATAAGACCCCTTTAGTTAAATGGAAAAAGAAAGGACATAGAAATAACACCCCATTAGCTCGTAGGAAAATGAAAGGTCATAGGAATAAGACCTTAGAGATTACTGAATATCCCAAAACCTCTTATATAACAACTACCATGTGTTTTACTACAACACCTTATAAGACTATTTACGTACTAAGAGATAATAAAGGGAATATAAGCAGTTTAAAGAAGAAAAGGGTAGGTAGTAAGAGTACCGTATTTAACACCCTTTGTAGTACACCTACTGTGGATAAAACCCTTTATAATACTAGTAACGATATAGAGACAGAAACTAGCAATAACACCGTTTATAGTACAAGTAAGGATATGGAGCCAGAAACTAGCAATAAAGCACATTATACCCCCTTTGATAACACCACAACAGTTATAATATCAGAGACCGTAGATAACACCCTTTATACCACTGCTACTATAAATAACACTATAACCGATGTTAAATCAGAGACAATAAACAATACCCTTTATACTACGGTTACTATAAATAACACTGTTACTAATACAATGAAGGAGACCCTAAATAACACCCTTTATACGACTGTTACTGATACAAAAAAAGAGACCATAAACAACACCCTTTATTACACCGTTACTGATACAAAAAAAGAGACTGTAAACAACACCCTTTATTCAACAGTAACTATAAATAACACCTTAATTGATACAAAGAAACAGATCGTAAATAACACCCTTTATACTACTGTAACCGATAGAGTGAAAGAGACTGTAAATAACACCCTTTATACTACTGTAACTAATAGAGTCAAAGAGACTGTAAATAACACCCTTTATAAAACAGTAACAGCTATTAAACCACTCACTGTCACTAACACCCTTTACACTACAGTAACTAATACCATTAAACAAACCGTTAATAATATAATTCCTTCTACTGTTACAATAACAGATATTAAAAATAATCTTATTCCTACCACAATAACCAAACCAGATATAAATAATAAGGCTAGAAATAAGAATACTATTACTACTCTTGTTACTTATTATACTACAACTACAATAGAATATGATATTTATAAGGAAACTACTTCTTATGATACTGAAAGTGAAATAACACCTCTTAGTATAGGTGTATCTTCTAGTAAATTAAAACCTCTTAGTATAGGTGTATCTTCTAGTAAATCAACAACCCTTAGTATAGATATATCTTCTGGTAAATTAACACCTCTTAAATTAGTGGATTCTTGTAGTAAATTAAAACCTCTTAGTATAGGGGTATCTTCTAGTATACTAACACCTCTAAAATCGGGTGATTCTTCTAGTATACTAACACCTCATAAATCAAGAGATCCCTCTAGTGTTCTAACCCCCCTCACTTCTAGTACTCCCACACCTATTACCACTAATAATTTAACACCTGATAGTTCTTATACCACTACTACTAGTACAATAACACCTTTTACATTTACGTTACCGTTAGTAACAGACAATAACAAGACAATAATGATAGAAGAATTAAAAGGTCTTTTTACACAACTCATAGATTTAGAAAAAATAAGAAGCGACACAGATATTAGTAGTATGACACCAATAATACTATTTAAGAGTCATTCTACCAATAAAAACCTCACAAAAGAGATAAAAACATGTGTTCTTACCTCAGAAATAAAAAGTGATCAAAATAGTTTAAATAATCAATCTGCTAAGACTGATACGTTTACGATTAATAATGATAGTATTATTAACAATTTTAAGTTATTTAAAGACATAATAGGTATATTATAGATATATTATGATATATACCAAGAGTATATTATAAAAATAGGTGTTTATTAGTATATTATAAGATTTGATATTCTATAGAATTTATTATAAGATATACTAAGAATATATTATAGAATATTAAAGATGTATTATAGATATACTGTAAGATATACTATAGAATGTATTATAGGATGTACTATAGAATATATTATAGGATATATAAGAGTATGGTTTAACAGATATATTATTTAAGGCAAATAGGTATATTATAGATGTACTATAGTGCTAGATAAGATATTTAAGCATTTATTAATTGGAAAAAGTGATTTTGTATGTTTAAAATGGGTAAAAGGTTTTTGAAAAACAAAAAATATTTTGCTATTTAAGTATGAGATACGATTAAATAATTAGGTTTTTAATAGTACTACTGAATATCCCAAAATTAAATTAAATTATATTTATAGTTGGTTGGATTTAAATATTTAGAGGTTGTTGTAATAGGAAAGCTTATATCTGTTATTTATAAACTAATGTTTATAAATAAATGTATTTATAGATAAATAAATAAAGGCAATAATAAAAGAAAATCTTTTTTTTAATATATCTGTGTTTTCCATGGTTTCCCGTTTCTAGTTACTATATTTCTATTAATGGAAATCTTTAATATTAATTAGAACGCACATATTAAATCAAGTTATGTAGTTTTTTTTTCTTATATTTATTAAGTGTTCTTTGAATTTATTTACTTGAATTATTTTTAATTGTTGAATATATTATAATAGAGATTTTTATATGTCATATTATGGATAAGAATTTGTTATTTTTACTGTTTAGTAAAATGAAATTTCATTTCATACAAAAGTCTAAGAACGATAAGATTATAAATTAAATTTGATTACTATGGTAAATTTATATTGAGTATAGATTGAATCGAAATAAGTTTAAAATTTTTTTACACCGATGAAAGATTTTATAAGTATTATTACTAAATTTTTTGCCTTGATTTTTAGAGTATTGTATGCATCTTATGATATTTCTATAGAATACAGTTGCAAACCTCATTTTTTGGCCAAGAATCAGGTACTACCATAATTATGAAACATCTTAAAATAAAACACAAATTGTTTGTCTAAAAGATATATTTCTTTAAGTTATGGCTTGTAAATTCGTAGCGGAGCCTGTGTGGTCATTTCTGCTTTAAACCGTATCTTATAAAAATATTCCTGAATAAACCAAAATTTTTTGACTAAGATTTGTATTTTTAACATGATTTGGTATTCTGGGTATTTACTCATAACTTAAATTTGAGTAACTAGATGATCTAAATAAATAGATGTATGATCTTGACATAGACGAAGAAAGAAAAACCTGGGTTCTGATCGTGAAAGGTGAAAGCTAATAGTAAAAGAGGCTTGAGCACTGTATGTTTTTTTAATGCCAATGAGTAAGTAATTTGTACCCTTGTACTTATTTCTATTTTAGAATCGCTTTGACACATTGACCCCGAATTATTTTTGTAGAGTTATAATTATTGTTGTTTGTAAGAAAAAGACACTATATTGATAATCATAATGTAACTATATTTTATTTTTATCTTGCATCTATTTTCAACAAGTTGAAATTCTCAAAAACTACTGTAAATTTATTATAACTTTTTTTGGATGCTTTTTAACGCATCTTAGCTTGATTATAGAAGATGGTGTTGTAATATATCTTTAAATATCTCCTTTTGACTCATTTATAAAAATTGTTGTTTTATAAAATTATTTTCTCTTTATTTATACAAATTTGAATGTAAAATTTATTTAAATTTGTTTCTATTATAAAATCTAATCGGTTATTTGTGTAGATTTTTATTTGATCAAATATATTTATATATTTTAACATCCTGTTTCTTCCGATTAAGATGAAATTTCACTTCACAGATAAATTAGAACTTCGCAATTATATTTAGAAGTTTGAAACATTTTTTTGAATGGCTAGGTTTTCAGACAAAAACAAATCGCTTTCGGTTTTTTTAGAAAAACATTTGTCAGTGTCAGCCGGTATTTATAACGTTTTAAAAATAATATATATTAGTCAAAGCTTATTGTGGTTAGAAGAATTAAACCTTTGATAAATTATCCATACTTGCGGTTTCAATTTTATTTATCAAATAAGAATTTAAAAATTAAAAAGTAAAAATATTTTTTACGTTTTTATAATAAACCAACCTGTTTTAATCAACTATAATTTTTATAATACTTTTTCTTCCCATTCATAAACTAGGAGCCTACTTAATATTATTCCTATCAACGCATTTAACTTCTACACATGGGGCTTTACAAAAAGAGTCTCCACACACACATACAAATACACATTTATCTTCTTTAACACCATCCATTTCCTTATACATATGTTTAAAGACAATCTTATCGATCAAACTCAAATTACATTTAGTATTAACAATATCAGTAGCACTTACACCTTTAGTATTTGCTATTTGTAAAATAAGTAATTTTATACTTTGAATATCTCTAATATAATCTAAAATAGGCATTTTAGATTGAAAAAGTCCCAATGGTGATAATTTACCTTGTACAGGTATATCTTCATATGAAGATACAAGTATACCTTCAAAGTATTTCGTCTCGTCTATATATATATTGTCTGTACCTTTTGTAAATATTAAGATGTTCCAGTAATCTTTGTATTTATTGTCGCTTGTTTTGTAAATGAGTACGTTTTTTATCTTTGGGATTGTACTGTCGTAGTCTTTCTTTAGAAATGTAATGTTCTGTGATATAATACACTGAATTTCCATTCCATATTTGAGTGACTTAAAGTCATTGGCGTGTTTAATAAGTAAGTTATTGTTAATAGAGTTCGAAGTATTGTTGGAAGCAATAGTGGATGAAATTGTAGAAGACTGGGTGGATGAAGGGGTATATGAAATGGGTTTGGAGGTATGGCTGCCAGGCAAAGTATTAATACTATGGGTACTCAGAATTTTCCCAAGAGATTTGATTTGCGAAGGTAAAGATGTTGTTTTAACATGTGTGGATTGTGAGCTGTTTGTTTTTGATGTTGTTAAAGGTGTCTTGTTGTCAGGTGTCGATAAAAGGGACTTACTAATAGAACCAAACTGTAAAGTTTTAGCAATTAGACTCGAGGAAGATGCCTTATTAATAGTAGAAGATGAAGGTGTTACAGTAATGGGAGTAGATGAAGATGTCTTACTAATTGAAGCAGATTGTAAGGCGCCAGTAATTGTAATAGATGGTGAAGTGTTACTAGAAAGAGTATTGACAGCTTTTGAACTAGAAGTAATACTATTAATGGTAATTACAGGTGATATACTATTTATATTTGTTGTATTTCTTGAAGATCTGTCATTTGGAAAAGTAGATTCATATATTGTAGTACAAGAGGTATAAATTTCAATATCCGAGTCACTAGAATCTGTATCGATTAAAGGACTACTGTTAATACTTGATACGTTGGTATTTATGCTTGTATTTGGTGTTAGAGTTAGATTAGTACTTGTAATTGAGATTAGAGTTGTGTTGGAACTTTTACTTGAGTCTAAAGTTGGGCCGGTACCTATCCTCGTACTTATATTAGGACTAATGCTGCTACTACTACTTACGATACTACCACTTCTAATACTACTTTTTTCTATCGTATCATTCGTACCTTCAGATCCTTTCACACTTTTATTCTCTTTGTTTTCTTCATTGTTATTATTTTGACTATTACCAGCACCTTTCGTTCTGATACACTCTTTAATATCCTCACTTACTCCTTCAATCGTACTTTTGTTCACGCTACACTCCATAACATCTTCATTATTAGTCTTATCATTTCCATTTTTATTTTCTTTATTGTTATTACTAGGAATCTCGGGTATAACACATAATGGCTTGTTATTTCCATCTTTACCGGTATTAACACTTTCCGTACTAGTACTGCTATTAACAGTTTCCTCACTAGTACTGGTATTACCAGCCTTTTTATTATTATTCTTATTATTAACACCCTCTTCTTTACTATCATTGTTATTAGCACCTTTCTCCCCATCTTTGTTATTAACAGACTCTTCTTTATTATTATGGTGTTATTACTTACATTTTTATTACCTTTATTCTCAGTATCACCATCTTTATTTTGTTTAGAGATATAAACACCTTTATTGGTGATAACTATTCTATTTTCTGATAAATCTACTTCTGCTGGTTGTGTTGTTATACAAAGTAAAGGTATAAGTGTTATATATATGAAGTATAACATATTTGTTTACTTTAATGTTTACTTAGATAGTTATTATGAAACAATGTATGATGTTTATTCGTTATAAGTTAAATTTAAAAGAACCTTTATTGTGATCATTTACTAGAGTGTGTTATTAGGATTAAAAGGGTGTTATTTAGTTGAAGCAATCTAATTTAATTAAGAGGTGTTATTATTTAGTATGATTTAAAAAAAATACAACAGGGTGTTATTTATTTAAGGAAATTCGGTTTAACTAACAGGTGTTATTATTCAGTATGATCAATAAATAATATACAACAGGGTGTTATTTATTTCAGGAAATTCGGTTTAACTAACAGGTGTTATTATTCAGTATGATCATAAAATAAAATATAAGATGGTGTTATTTATTTGAGGAAATGCGCTTTAACTAAGAGGTGTTATTATTGATATCGATTTACAAGAAGAATTAAAAGGGTGTTTTTTACATTTTATTTTATAATATCACCAAGAGGTGTTATTATAAAATAAAATTCACTAAAAAAAATACTATTTAAATACTTTAATAAAACCACTTCTACTGTTCCTATTCTTCTCTGTTATTAAGTGCCGAGGAAATAAACCCCCAAAACTTAAACCCATCTCCTTTATCAGTACCAGTATCATTACCTTGATTAATACGACCTGTTACAAACACTGGTCCATTCTTATTAACATTATTCTGCTCATTTACCTTTTTAAGTATCTCATGTGCATTTTTATTAGAAGAAATATCGGGTGTATTAGGCATATTTTTTAATATATTTATTATACTTGAAATAGGAATATTACTTTCTTGTGACGAAGAATCTGATGTTTCGTTGATTTCTATCGTATCGTAATCTACATTCTTACCTTTCATTATACTTTTTATATTGTTTAATATGCTTGACCGTTGTAATAAAGATGAAATACTTTCTAATGTTTTACTTTTAAGGAGAGAAGTTTTTGTACCTTGACTTTGGGATATAGATGTATGTGTGTTACTCCTATCTTTAATTTTATCCTTTTCTATCTTCGTATTGTAACTCTTATTTGTGATAGTTGGGGATATTGACGTGAATGACGTGTCTTTTTCTTTTTTTGTCTCCTTTTCTGCCTTTCCTTTGTCTTTTTTACTTGTGGAAGTGGGGGATATCGAAGTAAAGGTATTACTTAATCCTTTGTTTTCTTTTTTATCTTCTTTTTTCGTGCTGATCTGTGTAGAAGAATTTATGGTTGTGGGTAAAATGGTTTGTGAAATTGCAAGAGTTGCATTTGAAGATAATTGCTTATTTTTGATGAGAATATTAGATGATGTGGTGACGTCTAATCCTTTGGAAAATGATGTATTATTAGAAGTGAGAGAGGTGGGTGGATTTACAGCCATTTTAAACACATCCAGAACTTTAAAGGGAGAAGTGGTAGAAAATGAGGCACTTTGTGGTTGTTCGGCATGGATTGTTTTTTTGGATGAAGTGGTACGGTTTTTACTTTCGGATTTACTAGATTCCTTTTGAAGTGAACGGGATATTTTGTCGAGAGATTTCGAAGTATCCTTTTTATTATTTTCAATACTAGCAGATACTGTTTTACTTGATTTTGATTGTTGTTCTTGTGACGAAATAGTTTGTTTACTGATACTCTTTTCCATTTCTTTATGATATTTGGATTTCTCTTCTTTTCTTTCTTCAATACTTTCTGATTTTTCTTTTGCAGATTCTGATTTTTGTTCTTGTTTTGATTCAAGGCTTTTGGATTTTTGTTTTGAAAGTGTTTGAATAGATTTAGAAATTGATTCAGAAGATTTTACGGATTCTTTGGAAATACTTTTTGATGCCTCAATCATAGATTTAGAAAAAGATTCAGATGATTTTACGGATTCTTTGGAAATACTCTTTGATGCCTTAACCATAGATTTAGAAAAAGATTCAGAAGATTTTACTGATTCTTTGGAAATACTCTTTGATACTTCAACCAATGATTTAGAGATGCTTAATGATATTTTTGAAGCTGATTCTACTGATTTCTCTTTTTCTTTAGAAATGCTTTTTGAAACATCTTTAATTGACTTAGAGACACTTATTGAGGATTTAGATTCTGATTCTGAAGATTTTTCTAGCTCTTTTGAAATACTCTTCGAAACATCTTTCATTGATTTTGTGGTTGATTCCAAGGATTTCTCCTGTTCCTTTGATATACTCTTTGATGCATCTTTCATAGATTTAGAAATAGATTCCGAAGATTTCTCCTGTTCTTTTGATATACTCTTTGATGCGTCTTTCATAGATTTAGAAATAGATTCTGAAGATTTCTCCTGTTCTTTTGATATACTCTTTGATGCGTCTTTCATAGATTTAGAAATCGATTCTATATTTTGTGTCGAAATAGTCCCAGTTTGAGCGAATGTTGTTTTTTCAGCCTTCGAAATTTTTTGTATAGATTGTGCACTAATAGAAGGTGATATGGTGAATGAGGAAGTTTTTTGTGCACCTTCGGCTCCTTTGATGATATCGAAAAACCCATTTTGTTTTTTAGTTTCTACAGATGCATTTGAATTTGACAAATTGGTTTCTTCCTTTGATTTTGAAGATGTTGATTTTTTTAATTCTTTCAGGCTTTTAGATTGCTCTTTTGAGGATTGTTTAAATTCTTTAGAAACTGATTCCGCACTTTTGGACTTTTCTTTTTTAAATTCTTTAGAAGATTTTGAGATACTTTCACTTGCCTCTTCTTCACTCTTTGATTTCTTTTTAGAAGCCTCTTTATAAGATTTTGAAAAACTCTTTTGTTCCTCTTCTTTACTCTTTGATTTCTCTTTAGATACTTCTTGTAAAGACTTAGAAATACTTTCATCTGCTTTTTCTTTGCTCTTGGATAAACTAATACTTTCCTTGGATGCAATTTCACTTTTAGAATTCAAACTACGAGAAATTTCCTTTTCGTTTGACTTAGAAACTTTTGAATCTTCTTTTTCTGCTGAAATAGATGATTCTGATGTTTTATATCCAGTTTGTGAAATTGCGTTTGAAATTTGTATTGATGTTTTGTATGGTTCAGTCTCGGTGGAACTTAAATGATGCACGAATTTTCCGATAGTCGAAGACTTCTTGTCAGTTTTCTTTATACTTTCACCAAGAATAGACATGCTTTCTAATACAGATGCTTTTTTTGTAAGACTTTCATAAATTGAAGAAAATAATTTTGATTTAACTTCCTTAGAATCGCCATTTTCATTTTTGATACCTTTTTTTATATCCAAAATATTCTTGGATGTAATTCCGAAAGGCTCTTCTGTATTTCGATTCGTTTCTTTTGCCGAATCTATAGTCTGTGCCTTTGCTGGCTCTTCTATGATGGACTCTACAATAGTTATCGTCTTTACATCCATTAAAACCTTTTCCAAGCCATCTTTACCATAAATTGTTGTCCAGTGTTTAGTTGGTTCCTTATTCTCTATAGGTTTTGCTTTCTTAGATTCTAAATCAGGGATATCAGAAATAAGAATACTTGAAGGCTCATTCTTCGTTATAAAATCCTTTTCATCATCCACACCATTTATTTCCTTTGTTTCATTTCCCATATAATCTTTAATAAAAATTGTTTTTTGAATTGTTTTGGTCTTTTTGGCCTTCTTTTTACCACCTTCGGAACCAGAAACTGTAAATTTCATTTTCTTTTTGTCAAAAGGTTCTTCGTTTCTTACATCCAATTCTACCAATGTCAAAACTTTCTTTTGATCATCTTCACTCTTAGGAAAAGCACTCTTTGAACCCTCAATAGATTTAGAAATAATATTATCAATAAGTGATACACGAGCTTTATAATGCTCTGATTTACCTATTTCATCCTTGTTTTTCTCACTCTCACCTTCGCCTCCACCATCAAACATAGAAATACGAGTATTGGTTTCATTGGCATTGTTATTTTTGTAAATGCTGTTAATATCAATCGGATCAAATATTTTTGTAAGTACACAACCAAAAATTATCCAATTCTGGCATAAAAGTATGTTCTTCATGTTATGTTTTGTTTACTCTTCTCATTTATATACCATCGACACGAAACTAACCAATAGAATTGTATTTTCATTCATGAAACGAACCTGTTTTATCTTGAAACACGAATAGAAGAAAAACTTGTAAATATACATCAGGCGTATTTTTCCATTTGTTTTGAAATTCACTTGTAACATTTGTATTAAAATTTTTCAAAATATTGTTAAAGACTAAAAAAATATGAATTTTATAGTTAAATTATACACCCAATTAAATTCCTCTGGATATTTTAACAAATTGAATCCATATTTAAGTCTTTTTTTCTTGAATCCAACTCATATTTCTTTGAGTTACTTCAATAATATATTTTGTAAACATAAAATACTTTTTAAACTAACTTTCCACCTTAAAAAGTGCGAAAAATATTTTGAATTAAAATTTCAGCACATTTTTTTGACTTAAAAGTTTATCAAATCAATTATTATTTTGTTCTTACATTTTTTTTCCTTATATTCACACCTTGTTCATCTATATATAAAAATTTTTATGTGCCTGTATTTATAGACTGTAAATAAAGGGTGTTATTTCTGTAAAAAAGACGTAAATTTTTCTATAAAGGGTTAATGTTTTAATTATAAATGTAGATTAACTAAAGGATTTATTATGGAATTCTTATAAAAAGTGTTAATAATACTGGGTGAATTTAGATGGTGTTAATTTGAAATACTAGTTTAAAGATTGTTGGTAGATTTATTTTGGGTTAATGGGTTGTTAAAATAGATAGTTGTATATTAAAGAGGTTTAAGGATAAGGGGAAATAGGATAAGGTGTTATTTGAATGTGTAATACAGCAAAAGGTGATAATATAATACATGTAATCTTAATATGCGATTTACTATTCCCATTCATTATTAAGGTTCTAACGAATAAGTCATTTAAAAGTGTAAGTTTCCTTACGACTCATATTTAGAAAGAATAAAACCCAGAAGAGTAAACGCTACAGTGTGTAAAATATATTTGGTTAAATTGTAGTCTTTACATGAAACTCTATGTAGCCACTTTATTTAAGCAAATCTCTCTTTATCTTTTCGTTTAGACATCAGAACAAATAAACAAGAACATAAATGTTCAAAAAGACTCTAAAAAAATATAAATACTATTCAAATGAATGAAATAATTTATTTTTTTGTTGTTATTATACTTGAATTTAGCATATTTTATTGTCCCAGCCACAAGCGGCGGGTAAGCTAGTATTTTTTTATCAAGAAATCTTAAATGTGTATTTATAAGAATACAAAATTTTATTTTTAGTGTTTTTTATGAACATTGTTAAATATAATATTTTTGTCGGCTATTCTCTTTCTTTTTTCTTTCTATTAAGACTATGTTAAGAGTTATATAAACATCCTTTTTTGTTTTATCATTCAAAATAAGGATAATAAATTTATTATTTCTCAAAGACTTTGAAATATTATCCACCTTATTTCTGATTATATGTACTATGGGAGTTCCATATATTGTAAATCATTAGGATATTTATACTTTAAATAAGGTTCAAAAACTTTTGATTATTTCTTATTCTTTAAACATATCAAATATTTAGAATTAAATTTTTATTGAACATTGCAAAATATACTCTGAAATATTATTATAGAAAAAATATACTAAAAATGCTAATAAGGATACTTTTTTAGTTTTATGCCAAGTTTTTTATATTTATTTTCGGTAAACAGTTAAATATGTAAAATTTTTCTTTTCCCGTATGATACATTCATAGTATTTTTTTGCTATAAAACTCTGAAGATTTTCACGGATTTTTTTATACATCGATTGATCATTTTTTAGAAGGTTTCGCATTAAAATATATTTATAGTTTAGTATTGTAACTTGTAAATAATTTATGTATAGTTTTAAGCAACCTAGAAAAGTACAAGTCCATTTGAGTAAAAAACACATATTAAAGTTTACTTAGAAGAATGGGTAAAAATTTTATACCATTAATAAAAAAATTAACAAAATCACGCAATTTATAATTTATGGCGTGTTACAGAATACATATGAGTTTTTTCAGGAATTCAGAAATATCTATTTTAGCTTCTTCTTTATTCCGAATAATGTTTCTTAATGAGTTTAAAATATAATTAGATGTATAATATTAAAAGATCTTTCAAATTATGAAAAAAAAACCGAAGATATTTCATAGTAAATGGCTAATAGATACAACCCTTGAAGGCAAATCGCCGTTCTTTCTGCTTAAATTTTGTCGGGCAAACCAAGCCAAATGAAAAAAACTATTGAAAAAAATGATCCAAATAATTTTTAAATTCTCTAAAAAATTTATAATTTATAAGTTATCATTTATATAATTCAGTAATGTCCCGACGACGACGAACTTATGTGAAATGTTTAATTGGTTTAACGAATATAAGACACCAATAAGGGTGCTCCAATTAAGATATGTCTCTTTCTACTTTTTTTCATAAATCTTACACAACCAATAATAGTGAGTAGAAGTGAACATAAAACCATTAAAAAAATTCTATTAGTTCAAAAAAATATTTGAAATAAAAATTGTAAAATTTCTTTATAGATTGTAATATGTAGCAAGGATAACATAATAGATATTTTTTTTATTTTTCTAACGTTTTCATTTTAAAAAAAATTACATCGCTTTGTTGAGATCTCATTCAAATACTTTACAGTTACATAAGAACCCGTATGATAAAATTTATGCTTTTCTAAAATTCTTCTTTGTAATATATTTATATTCTCAATAATAATTCATTCATTCATCCTTGGCACTACAGCCCTGTGCGAGCCTTGGCCTCCCTTAGTAACACCGCCCCCCGGTCTTTTTCCAGTGGGTTTGTTTACTTATCGGGTTTCGTAACAAAGTAGTTTTAAAGGATGGGTTGCTAGCCCTACGTCCAACCCTAACATGGACGATCAGTCCCTTTCAGTCGCATCTTACGATAAGCAGAGAATACTCCAAGCCAATTCTGCTCCCGGCATGTTGGGGAATCTCAATAATGATTGCGTAAAACAATTTAGCTTGAATATCTTCGTGAAACTTATTACTTGATTAAAGTGAAAGATTTTTAATAAAAATATGTATGAATTTATACATAAATAAATTAACAAAAAAGCGTATCGTTAAAAAAAACATGGTTTTACATCAAATAAAACACTTCACAACAATAAATTTCTTCGAAAAAAACGAATAAATGAATAAAAGTAGTTGGAAAATGATTAGACATAATATTAAAGCCAATCTAAAGCTCTCAAAAATTGGAAGTAAATATAAAAAAAAGAAGAGAAAGTGCAGGTTACAAAAAGCCTAAATTTTTATTGAGAAATTGCTCAAAGAAGGCAATAATTTGCAAATGAAAAACCAAAAAAATATACGAGAAACAGGCTAGGTGGTGGGAATAAGAAATTCATATTGAGAAGGTTAGGAAACTATAGCTTAGATAATAAAGTTTAGGATTTTTTTCTTATGAATTTAAAAGAAAGTTTATATCTAGGAGCTTAACGGCTAGTTTTATTATAAAATGCTTCTCGATTTTTTTAGGCTTTTTAAAAGTCATTTTTCAACGAAACTAAATTTTATGAAATATAAACCAAAAAACTTTATTCTAATTGCTTAATATAGATCCAATATCCAGCCGCAAATATACCAATGACCGATGTAAAAACCAATACCACTATTAAGATCGTTATAAATCCATTATTTCCCTTTTGGAGCTTTTCTTCTGATGTTTTGGATTCTATTTCACTTTCTAATGTATTTGACTTTTGTTTTTTTAATTTGCTACCGCTAGTCATTTCGGTTAAATTTTCGAGGTTATTTCCATTGTTGTTTTGCTCAACTTTGGTGTTCGGGGTGTTTTCTTTTTTATGGACATTTTTAAATGGTTTATTCGCAATGGCCTCAGGCGCACGCTCAGATGCATGTTTAGGTGCAGTTTCTCGTTTTGTTTCGGGCTCTCGTTTAAGTGCAGGTTCTTGTTTTGTTTCCGGTTCTCGTATTGTTTCAGGCTCTCGTACAGGTTTAGATTCTGGTTCGGGTAGCAGTAGAGATACGGGTTCAAGTGAAGATGGAGCCTCAGGAGTATTATCTAATTCCAAAGTCAAAAGATATATAAAATAGTTTTCCAAATTGCTGTCTATTGAAAAATAAGTTTTTAATTTAAGTTCCGTTAATTTTTTTTCTAACAGCTTGCATATTTTCAGTTTTAAAGCTTGATTTGCAAGTGAAATCATTATGTTTGTTTTTTCGAAAAATGCGAATGCTTCTGGAATATATCTTTGGATAAGTACTGTTCTATGAAATGGAATTTTGATTTCGATATTTTGATTTGGTAGATTTTTTTCTAAAATTTGCAATGAAATAGGCTCGTAGGTTTCTCTTGAAACCAATCGTACTACCTTAAACATTTGCGCTCTTAAAATATAGGTTAAAAATATGCATTCTAAGATTATTCGCAATAATATTCCTTTAGTGCATATTTTTTGGTTGAAGCAAAGGAATTTCGAGCCAAGGACCAAAGAGATATCGCCATAGAACTGTGGTTCAGATATATCAATTAAAAAACTATAAATAGAATTTATTTGATTTTTGTACGGTTTTTCTATAAAAATTCTAAAAGATATTGTGGGAATTTCTTATAAAAATTTTCATCTTTACGCAAAAAAGTCTCTTCAGAAAATTCGAAAATGGAATCAAACCTTGAAGATTTATTTAAAACAGTATTGATGTATGGTTCAGAAATGAACATCATAAATTCTTTATATTTTACTTAATCAAATTTTATATATATATCTTTTGTTAAAGACAAATTAAGATACACCATCTGATCAAAATTATTCTTGTAAAAAAAAATTCATTTAAAGAAAACAGAATGATTTTATCATTCAAATCTTGCCATTTATTCCAAAAAAAATTAAGGCTTTAAATACAAATAAAAAGAATATATCTGTTCAAAAGATCCACTTTTGAGATAATTTTTAAGAGCTGACCGTGTACTTTCTTCAACTATAACTTTCGTATTTTTTATTATTTCGTTATCTATATTACTACTATGATAAAAACTGGATTCAATATTTTTTATAATTAATGGACAGTCACTATCTATTTTATCAGGTCTTATTCCCGGTTTTCTACAGATATATTCTCTGTGTTCTGAAGTTTTCAGTCTGGTTTTAAAAAGTGAAACCATTCTTGTTTTTTCAAAATCGTTCATTTCCTTATTGCATCTGCTATATTCATACAGTTTTGCGAATGATATAATATTAAAAAGAAGCTCTGTCTTATATCTGATTAAATATGGCTGATCCCTTTGAGGTATTAAGCAGACGATCAAGCATATGCAGCGTGTTAAAAATTTGTGATGAAAAAAATTTGTATGTATTTTGACATACTCAATGTAATATGATACAACAGAACTCAATTCATTTACTTCATATGGCAGCATGCGGGAATCTATGCTTTGAATTATTTCAAAAATTTATCGATTCGTCTGTGGCACAAAGTCTACTTCAATTTAACAGTTTTCAACAATTGTTGGATCACCATTCAAACCAGTATAACAATGCAAAATTTCCAAACAAACAAATAAATTAAAAAACATGGCGTAATTATTTTTTCAACATTTGTACAAATATTATTGCTATAAATAGTAATTGGATAATCTATTTATCAAAATTGTATCTAAAAATAGCTTTCTAAATTATGTATACTTTCTGATAAGACCAATAGTTGTCGAAATTACAGCTTATTTTTTATGTATTAGAAAAGCAACATTTAATTTATTTATAGGACGAATATATAAACGGTAAATTGACTAAAATATAATAATATTTATAAAATTCGGTTTATTTTCCTTAATATCAGCCTAATCTACAACACACAGTTCCTTATAAACCGACCCGGCTAAGGTAAATCGACTTTTTGAAAAAAGAACACACATAAATACTTTTAGATTACAAATATTTATTGAATATTTTTTTCAAAAATTATGTAACTCGATTAAACTATATCATGTAAAATAAGTGTAAATTCAACCAAGCGAATAATAGTAATATTAACGAAATGCGAGTATATGTTTAAAATAAATAGCAGAATCTAAATATCATCAGAAAAACAATTAGATACAAACGAATAGAACACTTTATTGTTTAGAATTAAATCCTTGGTAATTTGCATAAGAAAGTGCGCAAGTTACGAAAATATACTTCATTTAAATAAAAAAAGATATTTTTAGCTTATTATAATATTATTTTCTTGAAACGATTCATCCGTTTAAAACATAGAAATTTTTATTTTAAAATTTTAAAAAAAACATAAAATAATTAGATTTGAATATACAGTAAATAATAATTCATATAAACCAATCTATCTCCATAATGATTTCAATCATAAAAATAAATGAATATACAGAAAAAAGAAGATATAAATATATAGATTATTTAATTTAAAGTATAATTTCATTGTTGCTATTAATATCGATTTTTATGAATCAAAATAACATCACTGGCAAATAAGTTTACTATCTAATTATGCAATTTTACTTTTAATTCTTATTAAACCTATTAGCCTATTCAAATCATAAAGTTCCATATTATATTTAAACAAGTACAAATTATTTTTGAAAAGTTTATTTTTAATATACTCTTCTGGTTTAGTGTTGAATTTTGTGAAACCGACTAGAACCTAAAGAATAAAATTATATATTTTGCATATAAAAAACCGGTGAATGGAAGATATGAAAGTCAGTTAAATCACCGTAAAACCAAGATCATCGTTTAGTCATTATATAATCAGGTTAAAACAAAAAGAATTGCATATTTTGTAAAAATGTGTAAGCTAGAAAAAATAAAGTAAAATTTTTCTGAATATTTCTCCTAAATTATGTTTCCCGATATAGAAGTTCTTTTAGATAAGCTTGATATAAATGAACAAGTGAAGTATTAGAAATCTGTAGAAAATTTGTGTTTTGTGATTTTTTTAGATAAACGTATCTGGTTAGATATTACATTACAAGTATTTTTTTATTAAATTTTTTTCCAAAGTATATTCAGAATATTTTGTAATAGAAATATTACAACATGCGCATCCTCACCTATTTTATATTTAAGTAAGAACTATATTAAATACTATATCAAAACTTAATGAAATATATATCAAAACGTAAAATTCAACAAACATTTATAGAGAAATTTCTTACGAAGTGTTACGAGAAATGAAAAAAAAAAACATATTTTACACTAAAAGTTTAAGAAAAATACAATTTTATATTTTTATCTATAATAAAATTACTATTATTAAAGAATTGGTGGAGGGAGGATAACCGCAGAAAAACCTTTCTGCTTGGCAATGAGTGTGTGAGATTGATAAATGAAATCATTGTTTGGATTTTTGGTGGGAATAAAACCACACTGTATCTTCGGTTGTTCCATAGGAGTTTGATGAAGAGGAGAGGTTTAAGAAATAGCCAAACTTTTTCTACAAATTTATTTGTAGTTTTTTATGTAACCAGATTGCACCGCAGCTGAAATTGTAGGTAATTGCCATGTAAAAGCATGGAAGCCTAGCCTGCTCACTCGGGTTAGAAGACTTAGCGACTGGGAGATATAAAAATAAAACCCATTAAAAGCCGGGAGAGCTAAGTAGCAGGTTATACCTGCTGGTATGACATTGCACTGTCTAGGTGGATCCCATGTAAATCTCTGAAATATATCTTAGCTAGAAGTTTATTGGGTTCAGAAAGGGTAGAGTAAGTAGGAATGCTGCATAGTCTTGGGGGAGCCCAGGGGGTGCTTCTATTTCACTCAATACAAAGGACATTAACGAACTCCGGGCAACTACCTCGCCTATTATATAGGTTCTACACATCTGGTAGATGAAAGTCATTGGGACGTAGGTATCGCAGGGGTTACCGATAGAGTGTTGGGGTAGCAGTCATTTATGTTAAACCTAGAACTGCGTTAATGTCATGAAAACAAATATAACACTTTCCACTATTTTAAAAAGATGTGATATTTTTAAATAAAATAAATATGTTGTTCTATTATTAAATAATTAATGTATAAAAAAGAGTTTGTAATTATTTGGGTCAAAAAGTCACAATTAATAAAAAACTATGAATATTAATAGATGTTTCGAGAAAAATCAACCAAGCTCTTAATTTTATCTTTAAAAGTTTGCATGGGATAATATTCTAAATTCTTTTCTTGTATACGACTAGGTTAAATATCAATGCATTTACATAACTTAAAAAAATCAAAAATAGTTCTATTCTGATTTTCAAATAAAGAAATTGAAACTTGTTTCTTTTTTTAAAAATAGAATACGTTAAAAAAATATTTGTAATATTGCATATTCTGCTTTTATAAAAAAAACCTCCTTTGAAATTGTCAAGTTAGTAGTTTCGTGTCTGGTTTCGACTAAGTATTTTAAAAATTCATTGAAAAACATATCATTATATACAAACACACATTATTTAACTACACTGAATAAAAAATTGCCTATGTAAAATCAAAAATAAAAATAAAGGTTTGTTTGTAAATTTATGAATAGCTTAAAGTGTACACAACACGATTATCATGTAATTTTTTTTAACAAAATTTCATATGAGGTTTAAAAAACCATCAGAATGTATAAGTGAACAGTTATCTGATGTATAATCATAAGATCAAAATATCAATATGTTTTAATTCTAAACAAAAGAGAAATAAAGATAAATTTTTTTAAATTGATAAATATGTATAACTAATATGAAATACTCATAATTTAAATACAATCAATTGATTTTTTCGAATATTAAATGCCTAGGCATATGTTTCTGTGAGAAATGAAATTTCGACAATAATTTGATTTTCATTGATCAGAAACTATGCTTCGTTCAAACTCAAAACACTCAGAGAATATGAATATTACCATTTTTAATACAGAAACATAAAATAATCAAAAACTCGGGTTTGAAACTTAAATAGAATAATTTTACAATCTTATAAATCATATATTTGGGTATATTCATTAAATGAAATTCATTTAAAATTCAGTACATATCGTTTGAAATGCAATAGATATTTTTTTAAAATATATAATTTGTTAAAGTCTACCGATTTCTTAATATTTTTTATATCATTAACAAACGAAGCGCAAAGAATATGTATTTATTAGCTTATCATTTTTTCTTAGGTATTAACTTGATACAATCCGCTTAAAATATATTGGTTTTTTTAAAACAAATAATCTATAAACCTATAAATTAAATTTCTTTAAACAGAGGCTAGCTATGATATAATTATGAGAGAAAATATTCTTTTGAAGCATAAAATTATAGTTACGAAACAGTAGAATTTTAGTTTAAAGCTTTTATAAGCACCAATATTATATTGTCTTTATACAATATATTATTAAAGAATTTGAGATAAAATGATCATTGGGTACTTATAGTCCAAATATTACATAATATATTGTATCATTAGTATACAATTACAAATATAAAATTAATAATTGAATACAATTTCAATTATAACAACAATGAAAATCAAAATCAAAGAAGATTTGGGAAATCTGTAAAATTCACGAAATTTTAAGAAAAAATATTTAACTATGCGAGCCACATTATTATATCTGGAATAACTGACAGAGCTTGAATTTAGATTAGATTCGATATAAAAAAATAAAATAAATAATCAACATTGGAATTTTTAGTTAAACTACAAATATCGGTTCATACTTTGGTTTATCGAAATAAAATATTCTTTGCGCGATTACAAGAACATAAATTAAATCATCTATTCTCAAGCCTTATAATAGATATATTTTAAAATAAACTGATCTAAAAAGAATTCGATTTCTGCTAACTTTTTAAAGACGTTATTGATTTTTAAAATACTATCAAGGCTGATATTATCTTACTGCAGTCAGAAATTATTCTAATTCAATTTTATGTAATATTTAAAATAGTTTGAAGCAATTAGACAAATATGATTTTATATTGTTAAAAAAAATTAAACATGAATTAGCTAAACTTTGAGAAATTTATTTGTTTCAAAATAGACATTTATTGTAAAAAAGGAATCAAATATTCTATAGAAATCAGTATGATATTATACCGAATAAGATTGCAATATATTTTATTCTATTTGATTGATTAGCAAAAAGATTGAGTAATATAAGTCGTACTAATATAAGCAAATTAATATTTTTGAAAATTTTATTTAAAAACTCATTTCCTGGAATGTTTTTTTTTGAATTTTTTTTATAGTAAGTGACTAATATAAAGGCAACAAATATAATACATGAGTATAGCAGATTCAGAAATAATCACAGGCTGGCTAGATTTCGAATAAAACATAAACAATCTTTTAAGTTTGAAAATATGTTGATGACTTTAAAATATAGAATTATAATAAAATTCAATTTATGAAATTAAAACTACCAAATTTATCTTAAGAGATATTAAATAAAGAAATATGCGAACGAGAATCCAATAAATGAGTATCATGAAACCTAATTGTATAAACGACAGAAAAAGTAAAATTTTAATATTTTGAATAGTAGGGAAATGTTTTGAATTAAGCATTTGACATATTTTTTAGATTTTATTGAAAATATTTATTTGCTGCAGAGACACAAAAATAAGTCAATTATGTTTAAATTTAAGTAAATCTTGGCAACCTTGATATAGACGAATGTAAAAGAGAAGTGTTTGATCGTGATAGGTAGAATTTGAAGTAAATGAACCTAGGGCTCTTTATGGGCAATAATTCCATTCTGTAGGTAAGAATATTCGAGTATTTGATTTTGGTGCTGGAAAAAAATATAAATATTTTGATTTTTTTTATATTTATTTATTAGGAGCAAAAAAATTTATATAAAATTTAATAAAAACTTTTCATTAAAATTTCAATATCCTTTCATCGAAATAATTTAAAATAAAACTAAATTTAGAAACAATAAATTGTGGTTAGAAAAGAAATCTAATTTTTTATATGTTGTAACATTTTTTCAGAAAAATCACACCTAGAAACAAATTCTGAAACAAAAAAACAAATAATTTGTAATTTATTTCGATGTCAGAAATATTTATATCAAAACATAATATAAACATTAGAAATGTATGTGAATATGATAATGAGATTTATTTTAATAATTATGAGTTCTAAACAGAAGGAAACGAATTACAAGATTAAAGATAAAACAGGAACACACAATTTTAGGACTTTTAATGAAATGTTGGAAACTCTGCTAGTCAATAAAATATCGGATTTAGACGAGTCAAAATTGAAAATTTCTGAAAAGAAGAGTCGTTCGAATTTGGCAGCAAAGGAAACAAATGGGCAATCTTCGGGAGAACAACAGCAAGGCGGTCAGGAATCTTCCGGTAGTAAACCAAAAAGTCAAGAAAGTGGTCAAAGTCAGGAAAGCAAAAAAGCAGAAGATACACAGAAATCTGCATCAAAGGATGAAAAGGAAAAGGCAAAATCTGAATCAAAGAAAGCAGCGGAGCCTGAGAAATCAGCATCAAAGGAAGCTGCTAATAAATCAAAATCCGAAGAGGCTGCCAAAAAATCCGAATCAAAGAAAGCAGCTGAGCCAGAAAAATCTGCTTCAAAAGAGGCGAAAGAAAAATCGAAATCCGAAGAAGCAGCTAAAAAATCAGAGTCAAAGAAGGCAGCAGAACCAGAAAAATCTGCTTCAAAAGAGGCAAAAGATAAGTCAAAATCGGAAGAGGCATCCCAGAAATCAGCAGAAAAATCAAAGTCAGAAACAACCGACCAGACAACAAAGGAACCTTCAGGAATCGGAGCTTTTTTTGGATTTGGAAAGAAAACCACAGAAAAAAGCGGTTCTTCTAGTGCCCAATCTGCCTCTAAAAAAACAGATTCTGCTTCACTTTCTGATCTAAAATCATCATCCATTGGAAGTTCAATTTCGTCATCGGCTTCTTCATCTTCGATGTCTTCGTCTATGTCATCTGCCATGTCATCTTCAAAGCCTTTATCCTCTATGTCTTCGTCGATGTCATCTTCAATTTCTTCATCTTCAATGTCTTCGTCAATGTCTTCTTCAATGCCCTCATCATCTATGTCTTCTTCAATGCCCTCATCATCTATGTCATCGTCAATGCCCTCATCATCTATGTCTTCTTCAATGTCATCTTCAATTTCTTCATCTTCAATGTCATCGTCAATGTCTTCTTCAATGTCATCGTCAATGTCTTCTTCAATGTCATCGTCAATGTCTTCTCCAATGCCCTCATCATCTATGTCTTCTTCAATGTCTTCGTCTATGTCCTCCTCAATGTCTTCTTCAATGCCCTCATCGTCTATGTCTTCTTCAATGTCTTCGTCTATGTCATCCTCGATGTCTTCATCCATGTCATCATCAGTTTCGGATATAAAAAGTTATATTAGTAAAGCAAACGAATTACGGGATGTTGCAAAATGTGATAAAAAGCAGCTACAATCGATAAGAATGAAAAATCCTGATATTGTTAATATAAAAGATGTTTTAGTATACGAAAAATCACCGGGTGTATTTGCAGATTATACAGGAAATGTAGAGTTTAAAAAAGTCGGCGAGGAAATAGTTAATGAGAATGGAATTTTCGTAGGAAAAGATTGTGGTTGCGGTAAAGAAGAAATTCCAAGTAAAGGACAGCTTACTTCTAATGGTGTGTATCAAAGTAATGATGTCAGTCAAGAAGAAATTAAAAAAGAGAGTGATTCTTTGGATAAATTACAGAAAGAAATAGGAGGTGGCTCACAAGCAGGTGGACCCACATCACAAGCAACCGGTGGGGGAACAAGTGGCGGAGCTTCCGGTGCGCCTACTTCTCAGGCGGCCGGAAGCGGTACTTCTGGCCAACAATCAACAGGAGGAACTTCTAGTAGCGGAGGAGGTGGAACGGGTACCGGAGGAAGTGGATCAGGTGGGGGAACAGGTGGCGGTGCTCCTAGTTCTCAAGCAGCTGGAGGAAGTGGGTCTAGTGGAGGAACAGGTGGTGGTGCAGGAGGAGGAGCTCCTGGATCTCAATCAGCCGGAGGAGGTGGGTCTAGTGGAGGTGGGACAGGAGGAGGTGGTTCTGGGGGCGGTGCAGGAGGAGGTCCTAGTTCTCAATCAGCCGGTGGAGGAGGGTCTGGTGGAGGTGGAACAGGAGGAGGTGGTTCTGGGGGCGGTGCAGGAGGTGGAGTTCCTAGTTCACAATCAGCCGGAGGAGGTGGGTCTGGTGGAGGTGGAACAGGAGGAGGTGGTTCTGGGGGCGGTGCAGGAGGAGGAGGTCCTAGTTCTCAATCAGCCGGTGGAGGTGGGTCTGGTGGAGGTGGAACAGGAGGAGGTGGTTCTGGGGGCGGTGCAGGAGGAGGAGGTCCTAGTTCTCAATCAGCCGGTGGAGGTGGTGGTGGAGCGGGAGGTGGTGGTGGGGCTTCAAGTTCACAACCGACAGGAGGAGGGGGTTCTGGAGGGGGATCAAGTTCTCCATCCGTAGGAGGCGCCACTTCTCAAAAACAACCCGAAAAGGAATCAGCTACACCCGTTTCTCTCGCACCAACTGTTCAAATGCCAACAGGATGCGGTATCATGTTATTTACAAATTCAACTAACGATTGTTTACAAAAAGGCAGTGCGGATACAAGCGAGCAAGTTCAATCTAATCAAGATCAATTTGAAATAGGATCAGTTGAATTTAAATACGGCGAGGAGCCTAGAACAGAATGCAATACACTTACTGTCACAAAGAGTCTCAAAGATCTTCTTGCCACTATTGATAAGAATGAAGAAAATGAATCGTTGGCAACCCTTAATTCATTTAGTAGTCTGATTACAACTTTTTTATCAAGTTCAAGCTCGATTCAAATACCAAATTTAAGCACCACTATTTGTGACGTATCTTCTGATGAAACTGTTACGATCAATACTACAATTATGGTTGAAGATAATGATTGTCTCCAGAAATGTGAATGCACTCAAGATCAATGTCAAAATCCCTGTTATACTAATATATGTTAGAAATATGTTAGATCAATAAACCCATTATAGTATTTAGTTGTATGATTTTTTTATTTTTAAAATATATTTAACGTGATTTTTTTAAACAAATTTGTTCAGTTTCTAAAAATGTTTGTTAAAGGTATAATTTTTCATTATAAATTTTTTTAAGTTAGCATTTTGTTCAACTAAATTCCCATGTTTCAGAATCTTAGTAAAAAATCAGGGATCGAATTATTCTTGTTGCACCTTTTCCAAAACATTAAATAAATTTGTTTTAATATATTAATCAAGAAATTTATCTTTCTTCAATATAAAATTTGTATTATATCAAAAACTGCTTAGGCATATATGTTATTATCTTTAGAATATTCAAGACATTTGAATTGGATCTTTATACTTAAAAATTTAGTAATTACCCCTCTCACTTTATTTAAATTACTTACATAGTTTTTCCAGTTCTCTTTCACCTCTCGGTATCGAGGAAAAACAAATGGAAGCAATCATATTCTTCATTGATAGGTTTTTTTTATAATTTTCTTGGTCATTTCCTCTTTCACCTAAAGCCGATTTTATAGGCTACTATTTTAACGTTCTTAGTTTCCTCTATTTTTTTCCACAATAATCTGTTAGTTTTATGATTAAGCATCGTAGATCGAATTCTTCCCAGTGCATTGGTTTTTAAGACAACTTTTGTGCCTTCATTTTTTCTTTTTAATCTATGGTGCTTCGGGATTTAAGGAAATCGGTGCATAGATCCAGTGTGGTTTATATCCCACCAAAATATTAAAAATGATTTTCACCAATTCTACACGCAGAATGCAAAGGAGATAGTTTTTAGTGTGCAATTCTCTCTCCACTCTTTATATTTTTATGAAATAAATATTAAATGTTTTTTTAAACTTCAATTAAATAGATAGAGAAAAAATATTTGGGACGAAAATTCAAAACATAAACCCATAACAGCTCAAAAGAGGTTCAAAAAAACTGAAATAGTGTATTCCTGATATAGAAAAGATACCATAGAGGCCATACATAAACCAATCCTGCAACACCATAAACCTAACACCAAGCAATTGTTGTTTAAATAGCTTAATCGTTTTGTTTGATACAAATGGCCGTCTTCGCGTGCTAATTACTTTGCGTGTAGACATCTAATATAAGGCAAGTCTTAATAGCGTGTTCTTCATAATAGCAAATTGGCTGATTTTATTACAGTAAGTCAAGAACTATCGAAATGTGATACAACAAAGACTTTAGTATATGCTTCTAGCAGTACAAAAGAGATTCGAGGAAGGCTCATAAAATGCTGTCGAAAAATTTCGAGGTATTTTTATGACTAAGCTATTAAAAAAATTATCAATGCGTTCAGAAAATGGGCAAATAATAAAAGAAAAAGAAAAAAAGCCAGAATTGAATAAAAAGTGGAAGAAAAGGCGACATAGATAATCTAAACTAAATACCATGATTGCCACAGTTCTTTAATGAATCTGAGAGCAATACTTGTGTAGTATAGATAAAAACCCGAAGAAAAAAAAGAAAGAACTGCCTCAAACTCGAAACTTGTACATGCGCGTTATCAGTAATAAAGACGACTATATTGTTTTAATCTTAGGCGAATATGCTGAATCTCGTGTATCGATGGAATTAATAACTCTAAACATTATGGTGGCGTATATGTATACTATCACGAGGAAATACGAAAGGAAGACCTAAATTAGCTTTCGAAAACTTAGAAAGTAAAATTTCTTGTGCTATAACTTCCAAAGATCTTATAAACTTGATCAATAGGCAGGAAAACTTTTCTTTAGCAAAGAAAATTCCTTAAAAAAATATTGTGCGAAATTAATTTTATATCAAGAAGAAAAAATGATCCTTCGATGGCTATAGTTAATAAGAGTGGGTCTTTGAATGTTTACGTGTAAAACTTATAATGTTCTAAAATGAAGTAATTACGAAAAGAGAATGCTATATCTGTGTTGAACAGAGATAGAATGGATCTTGAAAATTAAACGCATTTACTCCGATTTTATTGTCAGTTTGAATAGAACCGTGAGTTTATGCCCACAATTGGGAAAAAACAATTGAGAACATCTTTTATGAATTAGCATATTTCATTCGTACATATACTCATCTGTTCATTTTTTTCTAAACTTTATGGATGTTTAAGTATTATTAATGAATTTTCATGATAAATTTGCTTTTATCGATGGTATTCACGATTCATAAACATCATAAAACCTACTACTCTTAATAAATATCTTTATGATATTGTAAATTTTATGCGTAGCATGTAAATTTTAGATAATTGGTTCTAATGCAGGCTTTTATATTTACTCCCGAAAGTAACTTCGCAAAGAGCTTACGACTACAGGCCAATTACCAAAATTTCGAACCTGTGCAAGTTGACGAAGAGATGCGTCAAAAAAGTTGGAAATTGAGATAGAAAGACTTGGGGTCTTATCAGATATACATTAAGAGTAGTTAAAGGTGTGCAAGGTGCAAAAAATGCCTTTAAAAAACGCTTCTCTTAATTAAGAGTAAAAAAAACAATAGAGCAAGTTAGATTGATCTCAAAAACTCCTAATTCTACCAATGATACTTATTTAATTCAATCTATTTAAAACCTAAATTTACTGAGGAGGTTGTAAATCTCGTAAAGTAACAATATCAAAATGAAAATTTATATATCAATAAAGCCAAAAACTCATGACAAAAAAGATTCGAAAAGTATATGTGTTTAGAGATATTTATCACATTTATTGGTTGTATTGTGTATAAATTCATTGAGAGTATAAATCGATAAGAAATACAGGAGTTAGCATATATGCAGCTGCTGTTTCTCATGCTATCAATTATCTCTTGATTATAATGATCAAAAGCTATTTGCAACAGTCTGTTTAACGTTTGTATACTTGGGAGGCGAAACCAAATAATTTCTAAAAGTTTTTAGATTTGAGACAAACAAAGAGAAACCAGCCATATATTATAAGTCTTACGAGGATAATTCTCTTTTAGAAAGTGTTTTGTTTACAAATATTTATGAAATAATATAAGAAAGAAGAGATAAATCGAGGCCTAACTCATTCGAAAAAAGTTAAATAAGACCAATATTAAGATGTATAGACATAATAACAGTCTATGCCATGCTAGAGAATTATCATTTTCAATTAATCTAATGAGATATTTTGGTGGAAAGAAAATAAGGAGCAAGTCAACTTAAACAAGTCTTTAAGCCAGATAAAGCAGAGCATCCATGCCATGCTAATAATTTATAAATGCTTTACTCAGAATGTAATGAGTGTATTAATTTTCTAGAAAAGCACTTGGGTGTGGCTTCATAATTAAATTTGTGAAGTAAAGATATAAATTTGCAACTTTTAGGTTATTTACAAAATATAAAGAAATATAGATTCAAAAAAAGGCAATCTTCGACTTAGAAAATACGATGAAATTTATTTTGCACAAAGAAAAGGTTTCCCGAAGTAAAATATAGATTATAAGAAGACATAAAAAGAACTTAGAAGAGATGCGACATCATAAATTATTTCGCGAAATTTAAAATCGAATACATAATTAAAGCTAAGGAGATAAGAAAAAAACGAGCTTGTGTGCACCATTGAATCTTTAAAATTGTGGCAAAGATGATTTTGGAATTGTGATAAAGGGTGTTAAGCTATATCTAGGATAGAAAATTATTACCAGGAGCAGATAATATGTGTCAAAACCTCAATAATTCCCTAAAACATTAGATAATTTAGCGAATTATGTGAAAAAATAATTCGAAAGCTACACCAAACAGAAAGATTAAGCAATGAGATTTCTACACACCTCCCAATAAATCGACATGGATTTTAGTCTTTAAATCGAATAAAGTTTAAATTTTGTACGAAAATTATTTTAAAATTTAGTTTGTATAAACAATAATGCAAAACCGAATAACAACTTATACCAAAAGTGCAAAAATCGATTCGGTATATTTATTTTGGATAGAAATTAAAGAAAATAGGCTTCACTCAATAGAATTGAATATTAGTAAATTATTTACTTTAACCTTTTGAAACAGAAACCTAAAATGCTTGAAATACTAACCAATATGCTAGGGTTTATTTAAAGGTCTAGTATTGTAATAATACGCAATGCAATAAATTGGATGATTATAACAAAACACTAAGACATACATAAAAGATAAAAGATACTTGTAAATATAAAAACATACACATAGTCGAGTACATAAAAAGTCAGTCGAAAAAAAACAATTTTAATTGACAAATAAGACTTAATTTAGGTCAAATGCGCATGAAAGTAAAGAAAGAAGGCAAATGTCGCTTATACAAGTAACCGAAATGCAGGAGAATCTAAAACCGCCCTTAAAGCCAGCGATTAAAAGGATTATGAGTTAAAAACGAAAATATATTTCGCCTCATATTTTAGATGTTTGCATACATTCAAGAACCGATTTGAACATATATGAAGAGCGGATTTCGAAGAAGTAAAATAAAGTTGTCAAAGCGTTGAAGATAATATTAATAGAGGGAAAATATATAACCAAAATTTCGTAAGGTTAAAAATATATTTATTTACAATAATTTAACTTGGTACTGGGAAATTTATATCTCTAGATTGCTGTAATAGGTTTTTAGTATTGTTTTTAACGCATTATTTTACGCCACTAAACAAAAAAATAAAACAAACGTCAAACAAAGGATATTATTTTATTCTAAGAATGATCTAAGTTTTGTATTTTTTTATGACGAATTCTAGAAAAACAAAAAAATCTAATACTTTTAGAAATTGGAAATATAAAGATATACTAAGATCTTTGGAACACCCAATGATTTGTTCTATAAATATCAAAGAACAATCGAACATTAAAAAAAAAGGTTATCATAATTTATTTAAATTATCTCAGAAAAATATTGAAAATGTAAGAATAATATTATAATAATTATTTCAGCAAACTATATTTAAGATATTTTAGATTTAAATTGATGATCCTATATTAATCACAGTTAAATGAACACATTTATGACTGTTACAAAAAAAAATTTTAAAATTATAGCTAATATAAACAAAATGGGTAAATTCTTTTAAAAATTATAAATACGATCTTTTTCTAAAATTTATGAAATTTGATTTTTGCTCTTTTTATATGAATTTATTCCATAAATTATTATTTCTTTCAATTTTAATTTTTATTAAGCATTCGAGTGAAAGAAATGTTAGATTTAATATTCCATATAATTACGAAGAATCGTGTTCTAATATACTTTTAAAAGAAACCAAACTAAAATGCTGGTGTCAAATCCAAAGAAGCAGTATATTTGATACAAATGAAGTAGAATATTTCGAAAATTTCACCAGGAAAGATAAAAATGTGCAATATGACGAGTATGTTATTTCTGATGTCGAAAAACTTAATTTAAAGTTTGATACATTTTATAAATTTAATAATATAAATTCAAATCTAAATATGGGTATAAGAAAATATGTAGGCAGCGAAAAACAAGAAGAAAAAATAATAAAGGCTGCAAACAGGGCAAGTGAAGTGGATGAGGTAATTAGAGAGTGTAAAAACGACCAGGGAATTCCACAGCCAAGCTCATACACACCATCCACCATCATAAATAACATTTCTATACCACCAAGCGAAGCAAACACAAACACAAAGGTATGCTTGCTTAACACCATACCCTCGCCATCTAACCCTATGCATTCAAGCACCGTGACCCCTAGGCCAGATATAGCTGCTAGTTGGCCAAACCTTTGTACCATACCTATTTCCGAAAGGCTCGTTGTACTCCGATCCATACTCAGATCTATAGAGGCCGAGCGTCAAGAATTTATTCGATGTGTTCTTTTTGCAGTACAAACAAGGTTTGACCGAATGCCTAGAAATGGATGGAAAGAGATACAGAGCTACTATAATGAGAAGTTCTCCTGTACCGAAACTATCGATGTGCTAAAAAGAATGGCACACAATAAGACGGAAGAGAAAATTAGGCAGGAAGAGAATGGAGAGCGACGTCGAATCGCCACTTGTCTCGCCGAGCCATGTTCCTTGACCGATGCTACTCGATTTATAAGCCTGAGAGAAAAATACTTTAGTAATATCAAAAAAATATCTGAGGAGGAAATCGGAAAAGTAGTAGTCCGAACTCGAAAGCTTCCAAATGAATTGGTTGACACTACAGTTCTTGATCTTATTAATCGAATAGTCGGTGAATATGCTGACTCTCATGTACCTATGACGATAACAGACGTTGCCCGAATTATCCAGACAGCACAGGTATGTTATGACGATGAAACACGTAAAGAGAGGCCAAGATCAGCGTGGAAAGAAAGCATTGAGAGTAAAATTTCAGTGTTAAAACTTTCAAAAGATATCCTCGAGAAAGCACGTAGACGAAAAGAACTCTCCTCTTCTCAAACTAAAAGTCTTAAAAAAATTATGCGAGAGTTTAATTTAGACCTAAACAAAACAAATGATCTATCGGAGGCTGTAGTTAAGAAGAATGAGCTGATAACTGTTTACGAAAAAAAACTTACGATGTACGAAAGTAGGAAGCAATTCCGAAAAGAGAATCGTATGTTTGAGTTGTTCCGAGGTAGATATTATCGTGGCCTGTCTGAGCGTGTGGAATCCGAGCATGTGGTTAATCGTGACGAAATTGTAAGTTTTTGGTCCACAATGTGGAACAAAAATAATGAAATAGTTACGTATGATGAGTATCTGATACCTTTCGTGCCGGATACTCACCAGGCCACGTTTCCTTCACTTGATGAATTTGTAGATATTATCAATTGGCTTCCTAACTGGAAAGCCGCCGGAATTGATGGGATCTACAATTTTTATATCAAAAAACTTACGACTCTTCACAAGTATCTTTATGATATTGTGAAAGCCATATGTTTTGAAGGAACACCACAGGCTAATTGGTTTTATCATGGGCTAACGTATCTCATTCCAAAAAGCGTACCACAAAAAGGCTCCGACTATAGGCCAATAACTTGTATGTCAAACCTTTACAAGCTGACGACAAAGTGTGTTACAAAAGTTGTTCAGCTTGAGGTAGAGAGGCGAGGGTTACTAGCAGATAATCAATTGGGTGCAGTGAGAGGTGTGCAAGGAGCGAAGGAGCAGGCCCTGCTAAATTTTGCTATTAATAAAGAGTATGGAAACAATCTTAAGGCAACGTGGATTGATGTCAAAAAAGCGTATGATTCAATAGATCATGCTTATTTGACACAAGTCATCGAAAACCTTAATTTACCTGATTGGATCCTGAAATTTATTAAGGTAACAATATCAAAATGGAAAATTGATATTTCGGTAGGGTCTGAAAAAATTATGAACAAGAAGATTGATAAGGGAATTCTACAGGGAGATAGTTTGTCACCCTTATTGTTTGTGCTGTGTATGGATCCATTGAGCCGTAAACTCAATGAAGAATACGCAAAGGTGACAATACAAACGGAGGATGCATCCCACTCTACCAATCATCTCTTGTTCATTGATGATCTTAAGCTCCTTGCCAAAGATGGAACAACGCTTGAAAAGATGACGGAGGAAGTAAAAATGTTTATGAAAAATATAGGATTAGAAATAAACAGAGAGAAGTCGGCCACAAATGACTCGTGTTGTGAGAATACTGCTACTCTTCTTGAAGGAATAGGTGTTTACAAATACCTCGGAATAATAGAAGATAGCAGAGGAATTCCAACACGTAAGTCGTTTGAGGAAGTACAAACCAAACTGATAGCGAGGGTAGAGAGACTTTGCCGCACGAGATTGAATGCAAGAAATTTATTTCAAGCTATCAATCAACATGCGATATCTCTAATAAACTATCATATAGGTGTACTTCGACTTGAACCTGGCGACTTCTCAAAGTTGGATGACGCAGTACGTGCAGTTTTAATAAAGAACAAGATACACCTTCGCCCAGGATGTAAAGAGCGTCTGTACCTTCCCAGAACAGAACTTGGGAGAGGTCTTCATAGTGTTGAGTTCAAAAGCGAACATATGCTTTTGCAACTCTTGGATTGTCTGGAAAAATCTAAAGAAACATCGACCAGAAGAGCAGCAATCCTTAAGGTGGAGAATGATAATAAAACCCATCTTGCACTAATAAAAGACTTTTTACAAGTAAAATACGGGACGGCAGAGGAGGTCACTAAAAATAAATTAGATGAAGCTCAACTAGCTAACTTATATAACGAAATAGAAAAACGAAAACTACATTCAAAGTTATATAATGCTAGAAACAACGAGCTAGTAAGCGTAAATGACTCCTCAAGATGGTTAAAGAAAGGAAGTGTAAGACCGCGTGATGAAGCAGTGTTCTGCTATATCCAGGATAGAAACGTATTTTGGGGAGCAGAAGGTGTGTGTCAACACTGCAACACGTCTAGAAAAACAGTAGACCATTTAGCAACGAGATGTGAAAAAATGCTTGGTCATGACTATACTAGACGACACAATGAAGTGGTACGATGTATACATTTGCTCTTGTTAAATAAATATAAATTCAAGTCTTCAAAACGAATCAGAAGCCACTCAGTTCAAGAAATTCTTGATAATGAGTATGCAGAGATAAGAGTGGACACCAGAATAAAAACTGATGTCAAAATTCGAAATAATAGGCCAGATATATTCGTTTTAGACAAGAGACGAAATAAGATTACCCTCATTGAAGTAGGAATCACCTCCCAAGACTCACTTCAAATAGTTGAAACAGAGAAACTTAGGAAGTATGACCTATTAGCAAATGAGCTGGGTCTTATTTACAAATGTAGTGTAGAGATAATTCCTTATGTGATAACATGGGACGGTATTGTGACAAAATACCATAAGACTTATCTTAAAAGATTACAAATACCCATAAATGTAGAGGCATACATTCAGTCCATAGTACTTAAGAAAACAGTCGAAATGATTTCCCTCGATCGACGAAGAGGAATTGAGTCAGGACCAAGTGCCGAAGAGAGCTGGGAGAGAGCGTCATTAAGTGTTATTATAGGAGCTGAGATGCATAAACAGCCAACACCCCCCTTAAAAGAAGTGAAGAACGAGGAAGATAGTGTTAAACAAGTAAATTCAAAAAATATTTTACCCCTTATTTTAGATGACGTAACCAGACCAGAGGAACCGACGATAGACATTAATGATAAGTCGGATGTAGAAAAAGAGAATAAAGTGGTTAAAGTGATGGAAGAAATTAGTTAAACGAGAGAAAATTTGTTAACCCAGAATTTTATTAAATAAATTCAAATCTAGAAATATTTCTTTGTGATCATATAAAGAAATCCGAGTTTTTAATCTTCTATGAATTTTTAATTTCATATTATTTATTGAATAATAAAATGACAATTGATAAATTCTACACAATTTTGTATTTTTTAGAATATTTTAGAGTTAAACAAGATGATAAATTGCGAAATCTTATGAAAATGATATTGTATTCTTTAAGTATATCCGATGATATAAAACATTTTGATCTTGACAAAGTTTCGTTTCATTTCTCTAAGCAGGTGTATTTTTCTCATGAATTATTCAAAAAGATATCTCAAGAATATTTTAAAATTTTGAATTTTAGAATGTCTTCATATCTTCCGTTTTTTATTAAAGAAAATGAATATAATATTTCTAATAAATATAAAGGTTTGTATAGTGAAGATGAAAAGATATTTTGGAAATAAATTTCGGATTTACACTTTTTTTGATGAATACAAAGCTAAGAATCAAAAAAGCAAAAATTTATTTATTCTGCTTCTAAATACATGGGATATAAAGTATTTACATGTACATTATATGAAAGAATATGAATTTAGGACTTTGTGTTTCATTTTACAGAATCTAAAAAAAAAGATTTATGAGATTGTATTCTTTCATTGCTCAATATGTGATGAGACCATAAGGTATCTGAATGATAACTTGGTATATACGAATCAAACCAAAATTGTTTTTATAACTTCTAAATTTGTAACAAACATAATATTTACAGATAATTTGAGCAAAATAAATCAAATTATTTTTTATGAAGATAACATTTTGAATAAGAACTATAAAGTTATGAAAATACAAGATATAGATAATCTCAATACAATCGATAGGATAATTAAAAATTTGCAGCATTCAACAGAAAATTTTCCGATGAAGATTCAATTTTTGATGATAAAAATATGGCTGAAATAAAAAGACAGTTTTATTTTAAAGTGTTTAAACAAGATGAATTGAAGAATAAGGTTAAAACCACTGAATCTTTATATTTTAATTCTAATCATCGGGAAATCAAGGGGTTCTATGAAAACAATGATCTTTTTACCAATATTTCAATTACTTTTAGAAAATCAAATTGGAAAAATTTTTACATTCAAAGATATACTATATTAGAAAAAAATATTAATGAAATTGAAATTGTAAATTCAAAAATAAATTGCAGTTTTTTGGTAGACATTTTAAGTCTTAAAGAGCTTGAGAGATTAACAATATCTAATTCTGAAATAGTTATGGAAAATAATGTTGTCTTTAGTAACAAATCTATAAAATATTTTAGATTCCAGACTAAGAACTGCGATGATTTTTTTCTTTTTTTACCAACTGATATCTAAGATGGCGTCTCTTAAAGAAATATCATTCGAATTTAGCTACAGATTCGAATTTATCTCTTTTATGAAGCCGAATATTGATTTTAGAGAATTAAATCTTATAAATAGAGACTATAGTAAGTATTTATTTGAAATTTTAGGAAGGCTGTTAGGTTATGTTGGAACAACAAAAAATAATATGGCAAATGATGAATGCGATTCAGGTTATTTGAAATATTTGTTTGAAAAATATGATCTAAGCACGATAAAGAAAATATATCTTTGTGATATTTCTATTGATAAATTAGATTTTGAGGCCCTTGGTAATTTATTATATCTGGAAGAACTTGAACTGTGTAGAACCGAATTTAAAAAAATTTATTTTTCAGAAATATTTTGTACATCGAAAGAATATAAAATAAAGAGATTGGAATTTACAAAAATTAATATAAATGAATCAGATTTTAATTTTATTTCAAATTTAAAGAAACTTAAGACTTTGCGATTTTATGAATGTAAAATTGAGAAAATGACTTCTTCATATTTAAAAATGAAATTTAAAAAGGAATTATATCTAGAAATTTTTTATAGAAAAGATGAACTATGTGATGAATTTATTCTGTTTTTAAAAGAAGTATTTGAAGCGAAAAATATTTATATAAAAATGAATGAAAACTACTTTACATTTCATTAAATTCGTATTTATTTTTTAATTCGGAGTATTTTACCTTATTATTAAAATATAAATTGTAAATAATTTATTTTTAGGTTTTCAAGTACTAGCGATTCCAGAGACCCGAGACATCGGTATAACTATATAAGACTTTATATTTTAGCCGATTTAAGTCCAAATTCGTCTATATGATCTATAAATTCATGGAACTACCAAAAAATTATTTTATAAAAGATGAATTCAAACATTTGGTAAAAATTTCGTGTCTAAACTTATCTAAATTAAAAACAATTCTCAAGAAATAGATTAAAAAACATTTTAATTGGAGATTATCGAAGCAAACAATACATTCAAAGGCTGGGGAAATTATCTTTATTCTTCTTATTATTCCAAACTAAAAAATATGAATACTTATAACATGTAAAATAAGAAATTCTTGTCTACATAGATATTACTTAATAAATTATAGTACATTTAAGCTGAACCTTATTCAGATATAGCTGTGTTTACTTAAACTTAAAACATACCTTTGTAAAAGATATTTTCAATCGAAACTTTTAAAAAGACATTTAAATCTTTTTCTATGTCCAACTTTGATATTTTAAAATTCGAATAAGAAAACAATCAGCCTTGAAATCCAAGTTAAATTATTTTAAAAAGTAAAAATGAATTAATTCTTTATTTTTAATTTAAAAACAGGTTTATGTATAAAAAATCAGACAAAAATGTTATCTGTAACAAAATTGATTCTTCAAGAATAGTTAAATATATGTTATTAAACTCATAAATCTTATTGTTTATAAAGTTTCAAATATTACAATTTTACTTCTTATCAAAACCCAAGAAAACTTATCATAGAGATTTCTTCATTGAAATATTCGCTTCAGAATTATCAATTTTTAATAATTATGTTGAAATACATTAAAATTTATTTAAATAAACTTTTCTTGTTCTCAATTTTATAACATCAAATCAAATTTAATATATCAAATATTTGAATAGATGTCCATATATTTTAGAATAATTTATTTTTTTTCTTTAAGTATATTCTATCAAATGAAAGTTCATATTTATTATTTTAATATTCTATTCATTAAAACTTCGTAACCAAATTAGTGGATTATAAATTACATTTGTAACACTAAATTATAAAAAAAAATAGAAATGCTTTTTACTTTGTTTCTCTCTTTAAATCATTTATTCTATCTATCTACGCTTCATAAACCAATAATTATATAAACACTTTCACATCCCAAATTTAGTGGAAAAGCTTTTTAAATATGTTAGAAAAATGTTTGGTTTTATTGGTGTCTCATAGGAGCTTGGAAACATTATACAGAATATATAAAGTATTGCTTTTTGAATTTGATTTAAAATAAGATTTTCTGAAATGTTTATTTTTTGATAAAACAAAAATATCGGAGATTTCGAAGACCTGAAATTTTAAAATGAATTTTGAATATTAAGTGTTACAATTATCATAAAGATTATATTAAAAATATAAAATAATTCGTTTAAATTAAATTTATTTAGCCAGACGAGATAAACTAATGCATTTGTTGAATTACAAATCTAAATATATTTTTTCTTAATATTCGATATTGAATAGAATTTTCGATATTTATATATATTTTGATTTAGAATAAATCATTTTTACTTATGAAATTATTCTTCTTAAATTTATAGGTTTTACTATTTTTTATAAACCCAAGATTAATTTGAATCATATTTTTCGTTTTTTACAATATATTTATTTGCTACGATCGAGCGTCAATGGGTGTTATTATCAGTGCAGAGATGCATGAGGAACCAATACCCCCTTTAAATGAAGCGAAAAAAGAGGAAGATGGTGTTAAAATTTTAAAACTAAAAAATAATACACCCCTTATTTCACAAAGAGGAACCACTTTAGAGGAACCGACCAATAACATAAATGAAGAGTCGGATTTGGAAGAAGAGACAATAGTGTTAAAGAGGTAGAAGAAAACATATAAAAATGTTAAAATATTTTAATCTAGAATTTTATTAAATAAAAAATTTGCTATGATAAAAAAATTTATTCTTGTTTTAAAGTAAGATTAAATTTTATATTTTATCTAGTTTGAAAACCTATAAAATATTCTAACATTTTGGTTTAATAGTTTATATTTTTTACACATTTTTCTTTAATTCTCTAAAGTATTATATCTGCTTAGATTTGTATTTTTTTTATTACAATTTGTTATGAATTCTATTTTGTATCAATTTTAAAATGTGACGGAAAAAATGTAAGCTGATAAATTGAAAGATAGAAAAGTATGAAAAAACATGCATAGATCAAATAAATTTGCAATTCAATGAAAAATTCGATTTATTTACTAACTTCAAGACACCAGTCGAGAGAAGATAGAACAAGCACAGGTAGAACCTTTTTACGAATAGAACAACACCTTGATGAATAAATCATTTCTCTGTATAACAGAGATTTTTTTCTTTCTACAAATTATATTAATGGACCGTAGTATCAAATACATTTAAAAGAGAAGCGAATCATAATTATAAGTCAATATCAATCACAGAAAAAGCCAAAAAGCAGAAATTACAGCGATAAATATTTTTATCAAACAAGAGATTAGGAGAAAGTTTTTATTAAAATGAGGATATTTTTTTTAATTCATTTGGCGATTCAGTTGTTCTGTTACAAAACAATTTGACAAAAAAAATACGCTAATAAGTTAAATATTATATAAGAAAGATAATAAAACGATGCATCAGATCGCATTCTATAAAAAAGTCGTATTTTTTGATTGTAACAATGGGTGCATCGATTATAGAAATACTATTTAATTGAATCAAATAAATTTATAGGATAAAAAAGAAAGCAGTGGGCATAGCTAGAAAGTTTCTAGGTGAATCGACTAAGTTAAATTCTCCATTTCATTATTTAAAATATGGGAAAACGTAAGCTACAGAACTCATAAATTTAACTTAAGTAAAATATTGCTAGCGAGGAAAAAATGCAAAAAAAAACCTAGCTTTTTGAAAAATGGTATTACAATTAAATTTCCGAGTTGTATGCTTATAGAATTCCTAGATAAAATACAAAAAAATAGAAACTCTATCTTTTATTATTTGGTATTTCAAAAAAAAGCCTAAATTATATTTCTAACTTAAATTAAGACTCTCACTAGAATAATTATTTATTAAAATCAATGTTTTTGTTCGATTTCTAAGCATATAGACATATCATTTCTTAAATTTAGATAAAATCTTAAAAATAAATATTCTTTCGACTTGTCCAAGCTCACGTTTTTTAGCGAGATATCTGAAAAGCTACGATCAAACTATATGATCAATTTTAATCAAATTATAAGCAGTAAGACCTAATATCAACGAAGAGACATTTTCATGATATCTTATCATACACACGATCTCTTCTATACTGACATTCCTAGCTATATTTTCCTTCCATAAATTGATTTTTAAACAATCTTACATTAACTTCATAAATTGGGTATTGTAATATCAAGACTTAAATTTCCCTAATCTAGAAACTTATAACTATTCGCAATTATCATTTCGATATTGAGATGGCAATATATCAAAAAGAAAAACTTAAGCCGGATTATAACGCAGTATAACAAACTCATCAATTACACCATGGTATAACTTTACAATTTTAAATATATTTTTATTATAAATTCGGCAAGTATTCACAGTTTAAGGAAAATCTGATACATGGGTCGTTTAACTTTAAATAGAAAGCCCGGTGTTACTTTGATGAAATGTTTAGAGTTATAAGAGCATGTAGGCTACAAAAAAGCAACCCAAATGAATGTTTTTTTTGTATAAAATTATATAGAAAATCTAAAGGCTGTTTTAGATAATAATCATACAAGCCTATTATTATATTTATCATGCTCATTTGTAAGAATAGATAGAACTGCAATTTCACAAGTCTAGATCTTAAAATATATTAAAAAAATTGAAGTATTTATTTTCTAAAAAAAATATGAATAAGAGTTTACAGGGATTTTTCATCGTTAAATATGTTTTACTTTCTTAAATTGGATCATATGTTTATCGATTGAATCAAAGCTCAATGAGAAATATGCAGAGGCATTAGGATAAAATAAATTAATTTCCATATTACTGATAACTTTTTAATTGGTATGTATGACCATATTTGTGGAAAGTTCGAAATACGATTGAAAATATTAAGAGGAAATGAATTTGATACAAAGGCGCTACATTCAAGCTAATATCGAAAGTACAGAGGCGTTAAGATAAAATGAAAAATACGAAAGGATTACATAAAATATTTTATCTATACTTTCATTTGCTTAAATACTTTTATTGGCTCTCACTTAAAATCTACAAACTTATCTGAGTAATATAGTATTTATGAGCAGTGCAGTGAACCGAAAACGAAATAAATTTAGAACTAAAATGAAATTATCATGCGATTGTACAAAGCTAAGCAAATAATTTTTGGTTCAATTCTAGCTGGTATATTGCACGTTTTTGTGAGACTCCGCTTTTGTTCAAAAAAGAGAAATAATATATCAACCTGGAGGACCTTAATACTGTAAAGTAGTTAATAAATGTCTTCATAGTTCGGTTTTTAGAGTCTACTCTGTATAAATATTGAATTGAAATAACTTTTTTGAAAAATATGACAATGCTTTTGTCGGAAATTTATATGACGAGAAAATTAATTAATAACTACTTTAACTTTATGAAGCTATAAATAGTAAGCTATTTATGATCGAATATTTCTAAATAGCACAAGTAAAGAGCTATAATATCATATATTAAAACGGTGTTCTATTATATCAGAAATATAAACGATTTATAAAAAAGTCAAATGAAGCGAAAGCTACTATTAGTCTAATAAAAGTAAAGTGTTCTCCTAAAATTTCTATGAAAATACACCTCATTGAATATATTAGACTACATGATATAGTAGTTTGAATGCAGAATTCAATTTTTAATAACTGAAAATCAAGTTTATAAAACAAATTAAGGCATCCCACTCGAGAGGTTTTTGGAAAGAGATGCGAAAATGGTGATTGTATGACAAAAAGTTTTATCAGCTTTAAAATAAAACACATAAATGAAGTTTCATTGGACGAAATATAAAAATATTACATACATTGAAATAGAACTCGGATACAAATATTTAATTCATATAGTGGCAAGCTAAAAAACTTCAGAAAATAAATTATTGGCCAATGGCTGAAGTTATTTTGATATGTATACCGTTAACATAAATTTTTATGGGATAGCATAGGAATTTTTTTCTAAAAAAAACTTCAAAGTGTACCTTAATGATCTTTAAACGTCTATAATAAAAACGCACATATATTAGATACTACACAAAAGAGATTATATTAATTATTAATAGAAATGCAAACTATGTAATCGAGATTTAATAAAATGGCGACTAAAATTTTATTAATTGATATAATACAAGATGCGGAAATATATGTAGCTCAAAAATATATTACACATATATCATTTAGTAAAATTTATTTAGAAGAAAAACAAAATTCTTTATATCTTAACTGTAGAAGAAATGATTGAAATCAAAGTGTTGATTCAAAATATAAAAAGAACCTCGATTTAAAATATCAAGTATATTCATTCAGAGAATATAATAGAGTAAATAATAAATAAACAAGAGAAAAAAATCAGAAAAATGAATTTTTATTATAAAATAGCCTTTAAAGAAAAGATAAAAAAGATTTTTTTAAAATACATTTATTTACACAAATTTCTCCGGGAAAGCTTCACTCACATTTTTTAAAAAATAATCTTCTTTTACTGAAGTAAGAATTTTTTTCTTTTGACTTTTTATTTAAACTTTTTGGAGAAATCGCCATTTTAAAGGGTAAATTGTTCACTTTATCCGAAAATATATTATGAAAATGTTTCTTGTGTATATTATGTACATTTTCAGTATAAAAACCAAACCTGTTAAGATAGTTCATACGTTTCTTTAGATAAAAATCTACATTAATCTTGAATAGAGAATAATATAATGTTTTCAAAGATATTGAAATTTCTTTCTTGTATAAAAATCTTCGCAGGTAATTATCAACGACAATATATAAATTATTAAAATCAAGATTTAAACATTTTTTTTCATAAACATAAATCAAAGAATACAATATGAAGTTATAAAAGCCATAATCTCTAAAGAAATGCAAAACTCTTTTTAATTCCCAAAAAATATGGTAGATGCTAAGGATCTCTTGTTTTAAATTCTCTGGAATTTTAAGTTCTCTAAGTATTTCGTTGATCAAATTACTTATTTTAATTTTACAACTTTCTAAAAATTTTTGACTTTTAAATAATGAAATATCATTCCAAAAATTTAAACTTAAATAACTATTTTCATAGTAATTGATCATCGATTTTACAGAATTGTTGTTTTTGAAATATTTTTCACTAAGTAAGCCATTATATTCAATAGAATCGTAAGTATAATCATTTATTTCGGTCGAAATAAAAATATTTTTTATTAAATTTATAAAAACTTTTAAATTTTTCTCAGGTATCTCGGGGTCTTTTTCTTGTAAATATTCCAAAATAAATTCATCGAAAGGTTTTTTAAGAATATAAGCTGTATAAAAGAATAAAAATATTTCTCGGTCGTCTGATGAGGTCGGATTAAAAAAATCGTATTCTTTCATATGATATCGAAAACAATCATAGAAATCAAAAATCTTTTCCTGTATTGAATTTAAACTTTCTGGTGAGATTCTAACAGGTGATTTCATATGTCTTAATAAAATTCTAAGTTTTAAATTTTCAGGATTTTTATGATATTTTTTTCCATAGTGTGATGTCATTCCACCCTTACCTATCTTCGATATTTCAAAATGAAGTAAATCCGAGTAAATGGATTCTCTTTTTATAAATATATTGCAAGTATTAATTCGCTTCTTATTCATTTTAAAAGTACCGCTTTTTTTGTTTATTTTATTTATTTACATTTTTTTATTAATTAAATTAAACGGGAAATAAACAAATTAATTAATATTTCGGCGGCCATCAAAGGTTTCATAAAAGCAAATAAATTTATAAATAATTAATTTTTGTAATTTTAAAAATCTTTAAATAAAAAAGTCAAATTCTAGATTTTGTATTTGTATATAATTTGGATGGAAGTAATGAACAAACATATATAACTTAGTCATAATCAATAATACAATGAAATATGAAAATATTCTAGCATAAATCTTATTTTTATCAATTTAAAGAAAATTTCTAGTAAAAACTGTTGATATAATTAGGCAAAAATCGGAAAATAAATATTAAATATTTTATGATTTAAAATTTTTTTACTTTAAGTTAAAAAATCGGTTTAGCTGTTTCTTACAAATAATCTATTAATATGTTTTTAGAGAGTAATATAGTATTTTTCTCAAAGTTGACTTTCTAAAATTCCATGTTACCAAATTTAAATTAATTAGTCTATAAAAGTATTTTTATTGAAATTTTAATTAATTTGTTGCAAAGAGAAAATAAATATTTTTACCTTTTTAGTTGAATTCTTTTCAAAACAATAATTGAATATAAATAATGCAAGCGAAAAATTTCTATCTTTATATTCAAAAACAAAACAACTAAAAAAATCCATTTAGAGAAGATTTATCGATAAAATATAAATTTTTCATTTTAAGATTAAAGCAAAAAATGAAATCTATTTATGACTCCCAGTTTTTTTAAGCTTCTTGTACTATTATTTGGTATTTCAATAAATGATCTATCTCTCGAAGCGAAGGAGAAAGAGTGGTTCAGCAGCATTTTTTTAAAATAACTCGAAAATACAATAAATTAAATTTATAAAAGAAATATGGCTTAATTCTAATCAGATTCCCAAAATCTCTCAAATCATCATAAATAATATTAATATAATCATTATTAAGATATTTTTGTCGTTAATATTTTTCGACTTATTTGTATGAACAATGTATATTCTTAAAATGATGAAGAACGTTTTATAGAATGTAAAAAATGATGTATCTAAAAAATAACAAGTATTTTTTTTAGCAAGAAATTGATACAAGAATAAATTTAAATGACTATTTCTGGTTAAAAACCAATTGGGATGGTAAGAAAGATTAAAGAAGTTGCAATATAGGCTTACTATAAGTCGATTATACCGAAACATGGGGGGACTATCTTAAAGCAATATTTATTTATGTCAAAGAGACTTATGATACAATAAAACCACCTTTTTTGACACTATACATCGAAGCCTTAATTTATCGGCTTGATTTCTGAAATTAATTAGGTTCAAAATCTCGCAAAAGGAAATTGATGCTTCAGTAGGCTTCAAAAAAATCATGACTAAAAGATTGAGAGAGAAATTGTCCAGGATTTAGTTCGTATCGTTGTCTTTCGTGTTGTATATAGATCTGCTGAGCCACGAAGGCAATGTGAAACCTAAAAAAGTACTGATATAATGAAGGTGTTGCCTTTCCCTACCAAAAGTCTTTTGCTTTTTGTGATTAGAAACCTTTTGTAGACATTTTAAATTGGGAGCTATGAAAGAGGAAACTAAAAACCCTTTACGAGCTATTAAATTAGAATCAAAAACGAGAACAAATTTCAAACGATACTTTTTGCGGAGATATTTATACTTTTCTGGAAAATGTTAGTTTTTATAAATATTTAGGAAGAATGAAAAAAGAAGAGCTAATCCATCACAAAGAATATTTGAAGGTGTACAAAGCATACTAATATCAATAGTTGAAAGAATTTATAGTACTAGATTAAAAATTAAAACTATATTTTTTGCAATTAATCAACAGGCGATATCGTTGATTTACTATCACATTCATATACTTTGATTTGAATCGATAGACTTATCTAAGTTAGATAATGACATGCGTTTTATGTTGGTAAATAATAAGTCACCTCTTCGCCTAAAAATAAAAAGCGTTTGTTTTTCTTCTTAGAACAGAACATGGAAGAGGTTTACATGATGATAAGTCACGAAGTGAGTAAACGCTTCTACAAACCAAAATTGTTTAAGAAACTTTGTGGATATATTAACTCAAGTAGCAGAAATTCTAAAGGCGAAGAACACTAATAAAAGGCTTTTTTTGAAGATAAATATTTTTTGGAAGAAGCAGTCACTAAATGAATTTAGAGGAAGCTAAAATGGCAAAATTATATAACAGAATTAAAAAACAAAAACTTCATTCAAAGTTTTACAATGAAAAGATAAAATGAGCCTCTAGGTGCCAGTGAATCTTTAAGATGGCTAAAGAAAATAAATATGAGGCCAAGGAAGAAAGCAGTGTTCTGCTATCTTATGCTTGCTCATTTTATTCTCTTTTTACTTCTCGGTGTCGAGATAAACAGATTAAAGTTTTTCTTTTGTTGCTTCTAATCTGTCAGAACCCGGGATTATATAATGTTATCCTATAGATCTGGTGTGGTTTCTATCCACTAAAATGTAAACAATAATTTTCACATTGATTCTACACAATCATAGCACATCAGATGGTTTTTAACGTGGTTATAATCTCTCCCGCCTTGTTTTGCTATCTCAAAAATAGACATTATTTTTTAGAGAGAATTTATGTACCAAACTTTTAAAGATATGTAAAACAATAGATCTTTTAGCAATTCGATATTAGAAACTGCTCGAAAGAACTATACAAGCCGCTTTCGGTATCAGTTTTACACCCAAACCCACTCTAAATAATCTATATCAATTTAAACCTATAAAGCATTAAGATACCTTGATTAAACAAATTCTGAAAACTAGTATGCGGGAATTAGAGTGGAAATTAGATCAAAAACTGATTCCAAGGCTTGGAACAATAGAAATATATTTTTTTGGATTAGAATAAAATGAAGATAATACATATTGGTTATAAATTACTTTTCAAGATTCAGTGTAGATGGTGGAAACTATAGAACTAAGGAATATTAGCCTTTTAGATAAAGAGTTGGTTCTTATTCGTAAGTTTAATGATAGGATTGATTCTTGAGTAATATGTAAGGATATTTTAGGAAAATACATTGATGTATACCTCAAAAAACTGCAAATTCCATGAATGTAATAGAATATATTCCTCTGATAGTATCTTGGAAGATGTTTAAACGATTTACTTTGATCGGCTAAGACGACTTAGTAAGAATCAAATACCAAAGAGAGCTGGGAAAGAGTGTAAATAAGTTTTTATATAGATTCGCAATGTAAAAACAATTCCTTTTTAAAACAAGTGGGTAACGAAACGAATAGTGTGAAAATCCAGATCAAAAAACAGTACTCATTTTATTTCAGATGGAGAAACCAATCTAGCGGAAACACCAATAAATATAAACTAAGGGTCGTATTTAGAAGAGGAAAGCAAGGTAGTAAAAGAAGCCATAGAAACATATAAATAATGGAAAAACATTTAACAAATCGTATTTAAAAAAAATACTAAAAAACAATGAGAGTATTATCGGTTTTAAATTTACGTATTATGAATGAAATTAAGTAATTAATCAAAACGTATCAAGAGTCCTCTATTATATAAATCATTCACAACGAATTTGTTTGGATATTCCAAAAAAAATAAGTATTAAACCGAAAACCGATTTTCGCTTCAATATCCAAATATATTCATTATAAATAAGAAATGAAATAATAATAAATTCAGTCGGTAAATAAATTCATAAAATCTGTTAAGAACCGTGGAAACATAAAACTAGAAGATATATAGTTTATAAGATAATAAAATGGCTTTAATTTAAAGTTTAATATAGATATGATTTTATGTGTGAAATCGGAAATGATACAAAATAAAAACTTAAATATATTAAAAATCTTCGATTACAGTAATAGAGGCATATAGCGAGTCGAAATACTCAAAAAAAGTCGTAACTGTGTTCGGGAATTCACAGAGAGATTTTAGTCGAGACTAAGAGCCGAAACAGATATATAAAGATGTAATTATGATAATGATTCAATGGTTAAGATATATGTTGTTACTTCCGAATGTCAGAGTTTGATAACTGGTGGTAAACTCTTTATCCTTCGACGCAAGCAAGTTTTCTTTCTTCTGAAATATAACTAAACGTAAGAAAATGGCTATGTATGTCCTTGAATTTAGTGAGGCTCTGATCCTTGTTCTATTTTTCAGTTACAGTGAAAGAACAAGCTAAATGGTATGATATAATCTTATTAAAAATGTACTTTTTACATAAACTACACAGCTCATCCTATATATCTCTCCACGATAAAACTTCTAAGAAAATAAACATCAGAATCATACAATATTTAAGTGTTCTTCAAAAAACTTAAATTAAAGAATTGACTAATATAGAAAGAAAGGAAAATATGGAACACAGATGAATAAAACTAGAAATAAGACAGAAATATGTTAACAGAACCACAAAAAAATATAATCCAGAGTAACAAATTAGAATGTTACAAAAAATACTTCTAACTTATACATTCTATATTTAAAAATATAAATTTTCGGTATTACATACTATTTATTTTAAATTAATTAAGAATTTTTTTAGCGACTCAAATATCATAAAATGGCTAAAATACAATTAATCATAGCAAATAGAATCCAAAATAAGTAAGTGTCTTTTTATTAACCTATTTAGATATGAACTAAAACAACTCAAAATTTAAAGACAAATTTGTAACTACCATAAATAATTATTTGAGTTTTCGTCCTAAAAAAACGAAGTCGATTACAATACTGCTACTTTCAATTACCATGTGTTTTCTAGCAGTAAAATATATATAAGAAACCTAATTCTAGCAAAGAACCTTGGAATAAGAAATAAATGAAACTGTTTGTATACATAAAATCCCGGCAATTACTTACTTAAATAACTAAAAACAGATTTAATTTAAGATTCAAAAAGGCTTGGTTTCTTTATTGATTATTTACAAATTAAAACGAAATGTTTTTTTGAACAAGACAAATATTAAAGATATCAGAACAGTTATGAAAAGAAAGGATAATAAAAATATAACAACAGGCATATCATTCTCATAATCGATTTTTTGACTAATATTATTATCATTTTTTTCAAGATGAGTTTGTTTAGAACTTTCCAGCTCTGTCAAAGCTTGTTTTTCTTTTCGTATATCAAGAGCATCGTTTACAAATGTTAATTCTAATAAACTGTTATTATCCGTGTTTTCGTTTAGATCCTCCAGAAGAAAACTGTCGTTAGTTCTGCTAATATTAAAATTTGTTAATACATTTTCATTTCCGTCTAAAACTTCTTTACTAATATTAATATCTTGATCAGGACTAGAAGATTTGTTTATCAATTCTATTTTTTCATTTTGGTCAGATTCATTCGAATGATTAGTAAAAACTAAATCAGAAAAATTAGCTGTAATAAATATATCCAATGTTGTATCTTTATTGTTTAGTCTTTCGATAAAACTAGACATAGAAATTTTATTCTTATTTTTTATTTCATTTTTAAATTCATTCAACATTATTTCTTTAAATTGAGATTTCATCTGTTTCAACGCCTTCTTTTTACTTATAAAGCCTTTAAAAATATTTTTTAAAAATATATCAAAATCTTCATCTATTGTGAATAAACCTATCGAATCATCTAATCCGACAGATTCTTCTATAAGGAAACTAGGTGTATTGTCATAAGATTTTTGAGAACCTTCTGATTTATTTAAACTTATACATATAATATACTTCAATATATAAAGTATATCATTTATCTTGAGAATTTTTTTCACAGCAGAACTTACAATATTTATTTTGTGAAAAAATTCTATTGTATATGTTTGCGTGGATTGATATACCTTAGAAATTCTTTGGAATGATCTTTTGAAGAAAATAGTTCCTTTTGTCCTCGTAAATGAAATTTTTATTTTAATTGTTGTTAGCAAATTATTTAATGAAGTTTTTACAGAAGATGAATTATTTATCATTCTGTTAGAGGAAGTCACAGATTCTGTAGTTACTTCTTCACATTTTTGTTTAGAAGAAGGTAATTTTCTACATTTTAGGAACTCATTTACATAAATATAAGTTGATGATAGTATGTATTTAAAATAACCCAAACGACTTCTTTTATTCGTGGACAAACAATTTTGCTTTGAATTTTTACTATCGTGTATTGGAGAAATTTCTTTGATTAACTGTAAATCACTGTTTTCTGCTTCTATAAGGTTAGATTTTACACCCGCTTCTGTTTCAGAGACAATATCCACTGAAATATTTTCTTTTTTCAAAGCAGAATTCATATTTTCAGTGGCACAGTTTATAGAATTATTAGCAGAATTGTTATCATCATGTCGTTCTTTGAATAAAGAGGGATAAAAATCATCAGAACTTGTTTCTATATCTGCGTCATAACTTAAATCAGAAGAACTATAAATACTTGATATATTAGATGTTTCAGTATCTGATTCATCTATTGAGGTACTGCAAAGATTTGAATTATTACTTTTTAGAGATACATCAGATCGGGTTTTTGGATTTAAAATCCTAGAATCTGTGCGCTCAAAATAAGAGTAATGATTATTTATTCCTTTCTTATTTGATAAGGGATTTTGTGAAAAATTCTTATTGCTTTTATTAAGCGATGTATGTAAAATTTTTGATACCGAAGTCGTATCTTTTTTCAATAACTCCGACTTAAATTTCTGATATATTTTTTCATTTTTTATTTTTATGCTTTTACGATTTTCTTCTAAATCGACCTCATCATTCCTCTCGGGATTTGCTACAAAATCATTAGACAGTATTAAGTTGTTACTTTCAGCAATATTACTGCACCACATTGTCTGTAGTATTACCAAAAATTTTAATTTCATTACAATATTTCTAATTTCCATTTCTGTTTTTTACATTTAAAATTTAATAACGAATATTTGATAAATTAAAATTAATTTAAATCGAATAAAAGTTGTTCGTTTTTTTGTTAGATTTTTTTAAAAATCAAAATATAAATCGAAAAAGTATTCATATACATAAATATTTAAATTTTATTCTTCGAATATGTCCTAATTATTATGAAAGCCAAATAATACTAACTACAAAGCCTAAAAATATTCAATATATACCAATAACCGAATTCTTAGTTCAAGACATAATTTTTGAATGAATTTTTTTTATCGTTTTTTTATAATTTTTATTTTATATTGATAGGAAAAAAATCATTTATATCTTTTTTATATTCATGTATCCTTTTAAAAATGTATACCACATATTTTTTATGTTAATTATCCAATGTTATCTTAATCTAAAAATTTATTGCATCTGTTGAAATTAATGGAAAAATAAAAATAATTTTCTAAATACATTTGGTTGGCTGCAATCCAGCTTATACACGAACTTTGGTATTATAATTGATTTATGATATATAGACATGATAAAGATATTAGAAGCTTTATTCAAAAGTCGTTTTAAGCCAATTATATTCTGATATATCGTTGATTTGGAAATTTCTTTTCTCATTAATAAAAATTAAAAGTTATTAAAAACTAAAATAAAAAAAGAGTTTTTTTATAAAATTTCATCTCGCTGATGACCCGGTAAGCTTTTTCTACATAAAGGTGATTATAACATCAATTTAGCAAAAATAATTACATATCCATTTTTAAAGTTTGTTAATAAAAAATTTCTCGAACGTTTACTGACTTATTCTGTCCTCTATGTCATATCTGTGTTGAGGATTAAAAAAATGCAAAGACATCATGTTCTATCGCCTGTTGAAGTTCTAGAATTTTTGATCAATTCCTCGTTCAAGAAAAGCAAATTTTAAAAAGGTCAAATATTTTTCATTGACATATCCTTATATTTTCTCAAATAAATCTTTGCATTTATGTTCCTTATATCATAGTTCAAATGTAACACCAAGATTGAAGTTTGAATCAATTTTTAATTTTTCTGTTCGTTTCTTTCATATTTTGTAATTCTAGGTTAGAGATAATTAGCCCAATGAAACAGTGTGGTTATATTCCAAGAAAATATTAACGCATATTTTCACACCTATTTCACCCTATTGTCGTCAAGTAGATTGTTTTAATGCACTTATCCTTTTTGACCTTACGCCTCGATAGACCAATATAAATTCAAAGTTATGATTTTTTTGGTGCAAAGGTAAAAGTTCATTTCAAAAAATCGAGACAATAGTGTGTTATTTTATAAAAAAGTCTTCGAAATAAAACCTGTATTTCTAAGTTATAAGCCATAGTCTTTCAAATGTGTCATTTTATTATTTTTTATATATTAGACAAGTTTTTAAATTAGAGTTTGCAGTGCTACTCGCTTTCATAATAGAATTGTATATATGTTTAAAAAATTCCCAACATTGTCCATTGATTTATATTGACTATATTAAAGATGTTTATATATTTTATTTTTGCAATTATGAAAATTTTAGACATTAAAAGAAGCCAATTTGACGCCAAATGACCTGTGAATTTTTTATATATTCTGTATGTCGTATATTAATATGGATTTAACGGTTAAAATTTTAAATTTTAGGGGAAGTTTTAGAAATACATTTGCAATATATTATTTTTTGTAGCACATACTAATACAGGAGTAAATACTAATACGATAGTCACAAGAAACTTCTTAATAATTAAATGAAAACATTTAGAATTTTAAATTTGAAGTTGAAGCATCTCTTTCAATTCCTTAACTGTGGCTTTAAATATTAAATAATTCCAACCTAAACCTAAACTTTAACATAAATCATAAGAGGAAAGTTCGGTATCTATGTATCAGAAAATTTTTGCTTGGTAATTAGCTTTACACAAACATTTTGCTTAAATCTTTAAATACTTTATATTGAAATAAAACTTAAATTGGTTTGAAAACAAGTCATACATATTAAATTTAGATGTTAAAAATTATAACAAGAATTCTGACCGATAAATATTACTTGCGAGAGGCCCATAATATTCATCTTCTGCAAATATAGAGATTATTACGTTGTTTATTATGAAGCTGCAGTCGGTTTATTCCAATTCAAATCTAATTTTGCTTAATTCTCAAATTTTTTTAAAAAAGAATGGCATTTGATTGGATCTGAGATTACAAATCAAAAAATTTTTGGGAATAATAAATTTAATAATATAAGTTTTGCAACAATTCAACTAAATATTTCACTGCAAATTATAAAAGGATTTTTGAGTATCATGGATCTATATATGACAGTGATCTTCATAAATATAGAACCATTGTGTTTTCGCGAGCTTGTATTTTGTTTTTTAACCCAGCAGATGAATATAATCAGTTTATAAGCTCTTGCTTTCAAGCCGGGGTTTCGCATGTTATTTATATCGAGACTCGTAATTAAATATAAATCCATTGCCTTAAACTCCCCAGACACTTAGATAAAAGGTATATTTTATAGAGATCGGCTCTATCTTTTAAAATAAAGGATTTGTTGGCCCGTGTAACTAAAAAATTGTCTTTTAAAAGGAAAAGTATATTTATTACACTGTTTTTTTCTTTTTTCCACATTGAGATTTAAATAAAATATAAATGTTTATTTTATAAGGAAACCCAACAACTAATAATTATCTACTAGAATACTACAACCATTTCCTAGGATTTTATTTACCTTCGTAGATAATCTATATTTTTTAACAAATGTTTTTACTTTTAAAACAAAGTGTTTTAATCTACATCTTAACTCAAATTATTCTGATTAAACACTGAGAAAATAATCTTTTAGTTGGAAATACTATTATACATGACTTACTTCAAAGCCAAATATATGTAAATAAAAGGCTTAACCGCTATTTTACCAAACAAATTTTACAGAAATTGTTATGGGTGAATAATAGAAAATTATTATATAACTCGTTTGAGATTGTATTTAATATTTTAAGCTGTAATTCAGTGTTTTTTAATTCTTAAAAATAACTCCTATCCTATTTTATATTATAATAATTTTTATGTTATTTCTTTTTATCTGATATCTTTAAACGAGCTAAGCTTTCGGTCTTTTGGGAAATTTATTATTAAAAAAAGCTTTATCGTTGTATTTTATACTGCGTCAAAAAAATTTAATAAATCGTACAACATAGATTAAAAACTATGATGACATTAAATTCCTCAGGTTATGTTTCCAAACCGGATCTATAGGGCAATCTGCTATAATTCCGAGTTCCAATAGATTAGAAGAAACGAATGAAAAATCCCTTTGTTCATTTTCGATACCGAGAGGTAAAAAAAGAATTGAATAAGTAATTAAGTGTTTTTTAAGTAATTTTAGTTTGTTGAATAATTTCCATATGTCGATATTAATTAGATTATAAAATATTTACGAAGCTAATACTTTACTTTGATTTTTAAATATATATTCGTAAGAATTCAAAAACAATTTTAACGAACTTATAACCTATTTTAATTTGATTTTATAAGTTGGATTTAAGAGCAGAAAACCTAAAATATACATTTATAAGTACAACTTTTATATGTTTACTAAAAATCATCGATTTATTGGTAATAAAATAAATGAACAGAAAAATATACTCTAAATAAAAAACATAGTAACATCAATTTAAAGATGAAAAATATCATCTTTTCGAATAAATAATCTAAAAAAAAGCATTATATGCGAAATTAAAAAAGGATTTTTGGCGGATTCGCTTTTGCATCATACTTTTAGCAAAAAATAAATGTATAACAAGAAAGATGAACCTTTTAAGTTTAAATATTTTTCAATTTTTTATGTTTTTGTTAGAGCTAGTTTAAAGGCCTCTGTATTAATTGAATATAAATTTATTGAAATCTTATTTTAAGAGGATGAAATTTATTTTAAGATTTTGACTGTATTTGTTTATTTTAATTATAGGATTTAATTAGTTGTTTATTGTTTAATTCAATCATTTCGATTTCTTTTATTCATAATTTTAATAAAAATTTTGATTTCTAGATACATTTTATCAAAATAATTCTTCTTTTATGATATATTGATACACCAGTTGATAAAAAGATTTTTTTGCAATACCAAATTATCAATTTTTTGTTAAGGCAATCATTTATCTTGCTGAAGAAATATAAATCAAATTATCGAAAATAAAATAAATAATTTTAATTACTTTGAAATTTTATTTGTAAAATAGCAGAGAAACCTAAGTAATATACCTGAATTATACAATAAAGCTAAAAAGTAATTTTAAAAGAAGGTTGATAAAATAAAAATTTACATTTATCATTAAAAACTTTCGATGGACTATTTAGTACAATTGAGATTTTTTTAAGAAAAATTAATATCGAATTATAAAATAGACATTCAGAAAAACATTTATTTTATACTTTTTTTATCAAACGCTTTTATATTTTCTTCGTAGGTCTTTAAATTCCATTTCGTGTCACATATTTGCGATAATACATTTAAGAAATCATCAAAAAATGTTTTCTTAAAAATATTTTCAATATTCGATTTTAGATAAAATTTAGATTCATAATTATTTACTTTAGAATATTTTTCTGGCAAGTAACTTAAATAAAATACATCTATAGGATATTTAGAACAGAAATTAATCATATAATTATCTTTGATTTGTAAAACACTTGTAAAGCCAGAATAATACATTTTGTATCCATCAATACATGTTTTTGATTTTTTAGCATATTTCATACCCAAATGCTTAAAATTAATTTTTTTCGAAACAATAAAAATATTTGTTTTGGCAGAAATTGTGCCAGTTAATATAAAATTGAAATCACTATTTGATAATATGTAGTAGAAGGGACAAAAGTCCTTTTTTAAAGTTAAAATTGCAGCCATATTATAAATGCTATTGTTCCCGCTATAAAATAATAGATGCTGATATATAGATACAGGTTGGTCTATTTTTTTTTTAAAATATTTATCTAAAGAATCAAATTTTGGTAGTAAACTTGCCATCTTTTCCTTACTTTTGCGTGTAAGATATATTGTGACTCCGATTATAATACTAACTAAAATAATATCAAATATCATGAATATATGGGTATTGATTACAAGACTTTTGAAGAAACATATAAATTATTTATAAATCTAAATTTTATTTGCTGAATAAGACAATGATAATTAATGCATAAATAAATTATGAAAAACAAAATAAAAATATCTGTAAATGAAGCTCTTGGGATTATTAATAATGAAAGCGATCTTAGAAAATACGCGAAAAATCAAAAGAAAATCTCAACTATTTTCTCTCACGTATAATAAATTATTAAATCTAACACGCCATATTCCTTGAAACTTCCAAATTCGACAATTAATTTTGTCTCAATTCACTACCTAACTCTTCGATTAAATTTCTTTCAGGGTTTCATCATAACAAAAATGTAGTAGATAGCCATTCTCGAAAGAGAACGACCAATAGCTGTACGGCAATATATAATTTAATTAACAGCACAAGTAAAAAATACCCTGCAACTTTTTTTACAAACTAAACACAAAATTTAAAAAAAGTATTTTAGCAAGAAAAACATTGCTTCGTTAGTACAACAACGGTAAATTTGATTATGAACCACTCTCAATGTAATAAATAAATTGACGTGAAATGGAATGAAAAAGTAAATGAAGTAAAAAAAATGGAAGGTGATATATAACCGCTATCTTTCTACCTGCTCTTGCTCTATAGACCAAAAATTTCTATAAAGTTTTTTATAGATAATAGTTGATCAGAATAAAGGAAAAATTTGGTCTCAAAAATTGGAAAAGTAGTGTGGGAACTAGATAGCTTCGAGATTGCTTCACATGCATAATTATCTACATAAATCCAAAAGCCAATGAATTCCCTTTCAATCTACCAATATTAATTTAGGCTATCAGATATAATAAAGTTCTGCTTTTTCTCTCTTATGATGAAACATTAAGGAAACCTTTGATACACATGGAATAAGATCATAGAAGCAAAACTTCTAAACAAGTACTTTACAAATAGTGCATAGTAAAATTTTAGAAAAAAAAAGCTCGACTTGTAAAGAACAAAAGCTGTAAAGAAATAATAGAAGAGTTAAATTAAGTTTTGAAAAAAAAATAAAGTGTAAAGAAGTTGTAATGAAAAAATTATTCCTAATTCTAGCAAAAAGATATACAAGGACAATTTAGCATGCAAATTAAAATATAGATGGTAATCCATGCTATTTCGGCTTGGCTTTATACAATGGTTTGTCGCAAAGTCTTTAATCCAAGCATTTAGTCATCGTGCCAAATTTTAAATTTATGTTTAAGACTGTGCAACTAAATAGAAAGTACTAGGTTATGATAGTATTTAATATTTCAAAGCATGTTGCCTTTGGTGTATGATTTTATAAATATCACGGATTACTTATATAAAAAGAAATCCACGTGTATTGATGATATTTATAATTTTTTTATCTAGAAACTTACAATTATTCTCAATTTTCTGTGTATATTGTGAAAGTTATATGTTTAGAAGGTACATTTTAAGCGAGTTAATATATTCCGAGCCCGCCTAATTCATCCGAAAGTTAACTTCAGAAAAGGCTTTGATTGCGAAAAATTCACTTATATTTTAAACACATGGTAAAAGGGCAAGTGCAAAGCTATGATCTATTTTGCTGAATAGTTCGTTTTTTGGAATCATTTTGCACATTTAATGGTATTTTTGTAGGTCTTAACCTCCCTAAATTCAATAATATATTTTAAAAACAATGAGTGAAAATGGAAAATAGATAAATCTGTAAGTTAATCAAAAAAACATGGCAAAAAAAGATACTTAAAAATTCAGAAACATAGCCTGGTTATATCTTTCGTTTGTATTCTACTAAATTTTTAAGTCGAAAATTTAGTGGACAATATACGAAGATGATGATACATGGTAATATGGATCCTAACCCTCTTAATAATGACTCTTAAGCAATTATTTTGGAGTTGAATAGTCCCTAACCTCAATTTTCTTTAGAAAGATAAAGTAAAATTTATATTATAAAATAGATTTCGAGGTAAAAAAAGAAATTAGCATCCAATGATATTTGTTTATAGAATCGCCGCTTTCAATAAAGAGTATGTCCTAAAAAAATGAAAATGATAGAATTTTATAGAAGAATCTAAAATGTATATTATTTTGAAAATTAAATTAACTAAATCAAATATCGAAAGTTTTTGTTAGAGAATTTACGCGCATAGAATTCGTTTTTTGGATTTAATAAACACGCAATACCTAAAGATGAATATAATTTTCGAGTATTTGGCCAGGTCGATGATATTTGCATGGCATCATTAAGAACGTGAAATCTCGAGATAGAAAAGGTGAATATACACAAAGATGTTGAGTCTTGTATGATTCGCCTAATAAATCTTAAAGTTATTGGGTTATAAAGTAACTATATAGCTTCGTATTTTTGAGATTAGCTGGAAACAAAAAAATGTAATACATATGCATAAAATTCAAATATTTAAATTGGAAAATAAAATAAACTCGACACAATTTAACATTATATCTATTTCAGTATGAATCGAAGAGAATCAAATCCGATAAAATAAAAAAAATATAAATTGCTAAATATATAATTAGCAGAAATCCTTTTTAAATGTTTAATTCCAGTAATACTCGGTAAAACCAATATTCTTCTAATTGCTTACGGAAAAAAAAGATTTTAAATCGCTAAAGGGATCATTTTAAGAAACATTTTAAATAAATGTACATTGATGATTAAAAAATATTAAGGTCTTCGGCGAGCATATATCGCATAGAGCATTTCGTAGATATATGTTAAACACGTCAATAAAAATCTAATCGAAAGATATGAAGGGATCAAAAGAATATATTTTTTCATAGTAAGAGTTTTTAGGTTAATTCTACAAAAAGAAGCAAGCTGTCTTTTGTTAAAAATTTATTGGAAGAAATTTGCGAAAAAGAATAAAAAACGCTTTAATACGGTAGGAATGACTACAATAAAAATTTTAAGGCTTTAATTTTGGATTGAAACTAAATATATTAGTACGATTTAGCCCGTAATTTCTATACTGGCCGACCTTAAATTGCTGAAGACAAAAAAAAAGAAAAAAAAAGCAATTACTACTTAATAACCAATAAATTAAAGTAAATTCAAAATTATAGTGTTTATATGCGCTACAAAGTCATTTTTAGGATTATTTAGGTTAAAATGCCATAATATGTACATTAAAAACTCGGATACAAACAAAAACAGTACCATATATTGGGTGATAATTCTTATAAAACCAATTAAAATAATTTGTTAGATCTACAGAGAGAACATGGTTGATTTTTAATGCCATAGGAGCCGGGTAAAAGCCCTTTACGAAATGTCTAACAAGTAGCTGAAAGACATATGTAGCATATACGGATTTCGAGCATTCCAATGACAAAAAATGAGATTTAAACCAATGAAGATGCGGAATATTTAACATAATTCCTCGATGATCCAATCTCGAACCAAGGTTCAATCAAAAGTTACAAGAGTAAGCCAGATATGGATAAGAGTCATATTTTGGTTAAAAGGCGGAAATAAATAGAATAAAGATAGAAAAAATTTTAACTCGGGTTGAATGAATTTTAAAATTCTGTAAAAATTCCTTAGAAAAAGTAATTTATGGCTTCTAAAGGCGGATTTTAAATCACATTTTGCCGATTTCTAAAAGAATTAAAATACAAGTGTTCAATATAAGAATAGAAAGACCATAAAAATAGCATATTTTCACATTTAATCAAAACCAATGGCAAATTTTAAGAATATACAATATTTAAAACATTTAGATACGAGTTTTTCAAAATCACGTCTTAACAAACTATTCATCGCTCCTATAGTATTATAATCTGCTAAGTTCAAAATCTAAAAAAATATTTCTGTTCGGATTTTTAAAAATATTTTATTCAAATATTTTTTTTAATAACATTCCAAGTAGAACACCCCTCTCTATGGATCAAAAACCACGTCGTAGTTTACCGCAGAAAATATCAAAGTACATACAAGACTCTTTTGCTAACCTGAGTTCATTTCTTTTAAATAAAACAAGTGAAGAAGAGAATATTTTTTACACGCCTACAAATTCATTAGAAAATACCAAAGTCAGCAAAAGCAAAATAGAAGATTTGGATCAAATAATATCTAATAGCTTCGAAGATAGTTTGGATTGGTCTAAAGATAATCTTTTATCCGAATATACAGTAAAAAAAACAGACATAAATTCAGATAATTTTAATCAACAATTTATGCCAGAAAGATCGAGGAATGGATCTACGGATAGTTTACACGAAATACAGACTGATGGATGTAAAGAAACAAATAATAATTCTTTGGAATATCTCGCCGAAAATTTAACAATAAGGAATGATATTTCTGATGAGATTAATTTTGATGATTTGGAAATCAAAGATTCATTGCTTTCGTTTAGAAACGGTACCAACCAACGTAGAAACACACAGGACATCTTTTCTAACAGTATTAATGTAACAAGAGATCAAAGTATTTCTTTTTTGCATGCCAAAGTACAAGATTTAGAACTTAGATTAAAGGATAAGGAATCCAGGGAAGAAGAATACAAAAGGCTTCTTGAGGATCTCGATGCAACAATCAGTTATATTATAGAAAAAGAAGAAACACACAATAAAGATGTATATTTAAATATTATTAAAGAAAAAACAAACATAATTGACAAGCTTAATAGTGATATTGATAGATATGATTATAATGAAAAGAAATACAAGGATCATATTTCCTTTTTAGAAAGAGATCTAATGAACAGTCAAGAAAGATCAGATGCTTATAGATGCATAGCTAGCGAGAAAATAACCATTTTAGAAACAGAAAGAAATAAATTAAGAGAAAATTTGGACATCGAAAGAAAAAAAATTGAATCTATGTGTAAAAAAATAGATCATTTAGAAAAAATGGTTTCTATTCGATCCGAAGAAGGTATTGAACTGGTAGAATATTGTAAATATTTGTTAAAAAACCATCAAAAAATTGATTTTTAAGTTATTATAATAAAAGTAAAGATTTCAATCGGAAAATATATTTATATTTTTGTCATGAATTCCATGTATTAATTAAATTCTAAACGTTATTTATATAAATAATATAATTTAATTTTTGAAGATAAATTTATTTATAGTTAATACAATCAATATAATAGAATATTTATAGTTTTAAATAAGTAATACTTCAGAATATAAGAATTAAAAAAATCATATTATGCTGCATTTGACTGTAACGTCTAAGATTTAATGGTGTTTTTATAATTAAGAAAATTTGGATTTTTAATAGTTTTGCTCTTGTTTAAAAATAAAAATGTTTAAATATCATTGATCTATCTTTTCTTTTTAATAAATTATATTTTGCAAAAAAAATTAATTTTTTAAAAATTTTTAGACAAATAAAAGATAACTTTCACACCAACATAATTCAATTCTTATTTTTAATTTAATTTATTCCACAACGATTATGCTTAAAATTATTAAATTACTTCCTAAAAAATCTAATCAAATGGCAAATAATTGATTTGCAGTATATTCGATGTATATTTTTTTAATTATTTTTTGATTTTTTTTCTAAAAACATATGATCTCCTAAAACTAGAATAATTCATGATTACAAATATTTTTTAAATCAGATTATTATATTTATTGCTAATTTAAATTTCAAAATACAAAAAATTAACCAAAAATGAATTGAATATTTAATAATAAGAGTTTTCTTTTTAGTTTTACAAAATTTTATATCTAGATAGGTTTTTAAGTATATTTTTAAGCATTATACCACATTTATAATCTCTTAGAGCTTGGACAAATTTCAAATAGTGAAATTAGGAACAAAATTCTTAATAAATTTAATTTGTCAAAAAATTCATTAAATGATTTATAGAGATTAAAAAGGAGAGTGAGGATTAAATATAGAATAAAAATATGTAAATTAAACACATGGATATAATAGTGAATCATTTTAAGCGAAAACCAACCAAGATCAATTTACAATAATGTAGACATCAAAATATAAAAAACGCAAATAGTTCACATAGTCTTCAAATAATACATATTGTTTAAAATAACATATCTCTCATATTCAAGCCAGAAATACATTTATAATAAATTAAAACTATAAAAATAAATACTCGCTGCGTATTATAACTCTTTCATACCCTAAAGACAATATATCTAGCCTTAAAATACAATTATAAGTAAGATAATTTATACTATATGACAAAAACCGAATATGTATTTTTTTGATAGATTCCGTTGATTTTTTTTATCATTACACAATATTTTGCAGCCTCAGCAGGAATAATCTCGATTTATTTTTTTGTAGTTCCAAAAAAAAAGATTTTCTAGAATATCTAGATTCAAGCCTTTTCCAATTACTTTATAGTCGATAAACATTATACGAATTGTCGATATAGAAATATGACAAGAATCAAAATCAATTCGACTTTCAAATCACATAGTCTCTATGTGCCATATTCTTTGACGTAAAAACTTCAAATCAGAAAAATGCAGAGGAAGATGCAAAAGAGACTTTGGAAAACGGAACTCTGTAGTTTAGAGCAAAAATCTCAATCTGAATACATTGATATGTAATTTCAATATTTAATATATTAAAGATCAGTTGAAATCTAATTTGTATGTTTCATAGATAAAAATACAAGCTTCATAAGTATGTTATAACAAGATAATTAATAAATAGAACTTTTAAATCTGGAAAGAGAGATGTTTAGAAACTAAGAAATAAGTCTAGAAAATTTTAAAAAAATGTTCGTTAAAACAAATGGCGAAGAAGGGCTCACTTTATTTTAAATAAGCACCCAAAGAAGAGTCTGCTTTTGTTAACGAAAAACAAACTAAGCAAGAAAATATATTCAGAGAGAAAGCGACGAAAAAGAAATTCTTCGAAGTCTATAAAAAACTTATAATTCAGGAGATTAGGCTGCGATTTGATCCAAAAACTATAAGGATTTAAGTTTGAAATTATAATTGGTATACCGACTTTTTATTCTGGGATACGCCAGCTATACATTAAAATATTTTTAGGTCATTAATGTGAAAAAAAATTATGGCATGTTCGAAAATTCAGAGTATCGAATATGCTTAGGACCTTTTTTCCAAGTCTTTTTTGATATTTTTTTTCTTTCGATAAATTTTAAAAAATAATTAATTGGCTTCATAAAAAGAATTAAATTTCAATTAAGATATTTATGGTTGATTGACATTCTATATATATTTAGTATACTGATCAGGCCTCAGAACCATTACATTCAAAAAACCACGTTCTTATCCAATTTTAACAGCTCTATTCTGTATAAAAAAATGGTTAGGTCGACACTTTTTCGTCAAACGACAAATTAAGAATTTATAATAACTTAAAACAACATAACTGATGAAATCATAATTTATACTGTAATATTTTCTGACTCTATCTAAATAAAAACATATAAAAAGTATTTCTTATTACTCTATATGAGTTTAATGGAATTAATTTATAGAAAATTTAAGTTTTCTTTCAAAACAACTAAAGTATATTAAATGCTATATAATGAATATTTGTTAAGAAATGAAACAGTTCATGTTAAAATTTTATTCGTAACTTAGATTAGATGATAAAATTTTATTTCTATTTAATATATTGCGATATCTATTTTTTCTGGTACAAGTTATAGTATACATTAGTGAATTTAGTTAATATCTTTCACAAAATTATGTAAAGTATAATAATAACATACTGGCATCAATAGAAGGTTCGTGCTTTTCTGCTCGATAAACGAAGTAATTAGGCCTAAATTGCTATTGAAAGTTTTAAAAAAACGTGTAATTCTATTATAGACTTTAGTTCTTTCAATAAAAAATAAACTTTGAATGAAAGGAACTAATGAGTCTGTTAAACATTAATCAGATAAACGATCAATAATGGCTGTTTTAAGCAAATCAAAGATTACACAATAGCAAACTATTATCTAAGATTCTTTACATGGTTTTATTGCATATAAAATATCCCAAAATATTGACATTCCAACAAACATAAACCTGTAGATTTTTTTTATGGATAGAAATTTGAAACTTAAACTTAGAAATTTTATTTTGTAGACATATTAACAATCATAAAAAGCAAAAAAATCTAAAAATGAATTAAATTAAAAGTTTAATTATAAATTTCTAAAAATCTAAAAATATTTTAAAATATTTTAAAATATTTATCTAATAGGCTATAATTTATTTATATAGAAAACATCTTTATATTGGTCATAATTTAAATGACCAAAAAAATATTCTGTTAATTTATAATTCTTAAATTACAAAATAAGTAATCCAAATATGAAATTAAAAGTTTTCTAGATAATTAAAAAAAACAATGAATCAATATGTTTCTGAAATATAATTTGTATGCAAATTTTATGAAAGAAAGCAGTGAGTTGATTATAAGATCAGCAATGAGCGAATTTTAGTATTAGAAAACAATGTATAAATAAATCTTACTAACATGATATATGTTAAGGGGGGCTAGCTCAGTGGTAGAGCGCATGCTTAGCATGCATGAGGTCCCGGGTTCGATTCCTGGGCTCTCCATTTTACAAATTATATTTTTAGCTAGATTGAATGCTAAGGGATTCTTTTATTTCTAGCCTTTTGTCAAAAAAAATATAAATTTTATTTGTTTTAGTTATATGTAATTAACAAAATTATTTCCATTTTTACCATAATAATAATTTTTATTTTATCTTAGTTTCAAATCTAGAAAGGAAAAAATGGGTTTTAAAGAGCGAAGAAACAATATAAGATTGGAAAAGTTTTTAAGCCAGATTTTTTAAACGAAAAATATTTTATTTTAATTTACGTCATTAATTATTTCATTTACACTGTAAACTCATAAAGATAGCAGAATAACCTAATATGAAGACAGATTAAGTAAAAAAAGAAATAATAGCCAAAAGTTAAAAGCTTTCAATTTATTTACATATTGCTTGTAATTTTCTTAACCATAATGCTCAAGAATGTTTTAAAAGCAGTATCATATATAATTTATTGTACTTTCCTAAAGCAAATTCATATAGCTGGAATAAACATTTATCGCATTTAAGTTAACTTATTTCAAATATTTTTAATTCGTCTGTAGAAATTTAAATATATCAATATACAATACAAATTTAAACAGTAATTCTTAAAATACCGTTCGATTTAAGCTTTAGAGATAATTTAACTGTAAATATAGTAATAGCATTTTTCTGACTTTTTCATTAAGATCTTGTGTTTCTGTAACTAATATGATATTATAATTGATTCGTAAAAACTATTTTTTTAATCTTTAAAATGTTTTTTAGTTAGATTTTCTTCGGAGTCCTTAAATCTCGGAATTGTCTGTTTAAACAGTTAAGTTTGTTGCTGTGCAATATAATAATTTAGTTTTATGGAAATATAGAATTTCAGTATATACCTTTAAAATTAATTGAAATAATATGAGCTTTGGATAAATTCTTTTTATGTCTAAAAACCATTTAGAATAAACATTATATTTGCTTTTTTTGTAAGCTTTTATTCATTCATTCATCCTTAACACTACAGCCCCGTGCGAGTCGCGGCCTTCCTTAGTAATACCACTGTCAGGTTTTTTTCGAGTGGGTTTGTTTTCTTATTTGGTTTCGTAGCAGGTAGTTTTAAAGGGTTGGTTGTTAGCCCATGGCCCAACCCAAACATGGACGACCAGTCGCATTTAGTCGCCTCTTCCGACAAGCAGAGAATTCTCCAAGCCAATTCTGCTCCCGGCATGGTGGGAATTATAAAATACTATAGTATGTATATTAATAGCTTTAGATATCAATAATAATGAAAAATATATTCAGAGTTTAGTACTTAAAAAGACAATCGAAGTATTTATTCCAATCCACGAAAAAGATTAAGTTTAAATAAATTAAAATGAATTTTTAAGAATCGCAAATGGTTTTAACCAAAAAATCTGAGAAGTTAAATCTGGTTTGACACTAAATCCCACAGATAAATATTAAAACGAATTTGGTTCTGCAAACAAAGCAAAATCAAATCAAAATTCCAGTCTTATATGTAAAAAGGCCAATTAATTAAATTAAACTGGAATTAATAATTTAAGTGCAATCAATATATTTGCCAAAAATAAAAATATGAATTAAATTCGATATCTCAAAAAAGCAAATATCTATTTTATTTATTTATTAATTTGTGGGCAAATTATTTCTTCAAACTTTTATGCAGTTTATTCTACCACTTAAACCACCTTGCTTTCTTCTACTAAATCCAGCTCTTCATTATATCTATTGTCTGTTGGTTTAGAATAGTTTCTCTATATGAAGTAAGAGATTTAAAATTTTTTGTTTTATTACCTTTAACATTATCGCTTTCGTTGCTCACTTGTTTGAAAGGGAGTGTTGGTTTTAAATGCAGATCCGCTTTATTAAGCATCCACTGACACTCTCTTCGGCATTTAATCCCGATTCAAGTCTTTTTCGTCAATCAAAGAAAATCGATTCGCCTGTAATTTTAAGTACTTAACTGGTTGTATGCTTTCACATTCATGTGTATTTGCAGCATTTAAGGTATTAATTATGGTATTTTGCCACAATACTGTCTCAAGTCATCACACAAGAAATTATCTCAATAGCAAATTTATAAATAAGACCCAACTCATTGGCTAATAAGTCATATTTCTCTGTTTTATAGCTTCAATTATTTTAAGTGAATCTTGCGAAGTAATTCCTAGTTCATTTCGTGTCATTTTAATTTTACTCTTATCTAAAATATATTTGTCGAATCTATTATTCCTCTATTACATAAGAATATTATATATATCAAAATTAATGAACTTTTGTAAAAGGCCATAACCCTTGGTGGATTATCGATCAGATTTAATGCAAAGAAAATATAATAATTCTAAAAATAAAAAAAACGTTGATAAAACCGATGAAAATATAAATAAACAGAAAAAAAATCAAAGAGGATATTATATCTATCAAAAATATAACGACTGGATAATAACGGATTATAGTTTGCAAAAGAATCGAGAAATATCGAAGTTTTATTATCGTAGACATTTTTTATTCAGTAAAATTGAATCCGGTATAATTATGGATTATGAATCATGGTTTTCTGTTACTCCAGAATTTTTAGTAAAAAAAGTAATAAATATTTTCAATCAACTTTTGAATTCTAAAAAAGAAGTCATATGTGGTTATTGTGGCGTTGGCGGGGATACCGTCGTATTTTTGAAGCATGGATTTGATGTATATGCTTGCGATATATTATACTCCAAAATTAAATACTTGAAAATCAACAGTAGCATATATAAAAAAGAACAAGATAAGAAATATATCTATGGAAATCTTTCCTGTGAAGTTTCGGATTTTCTAACATTGAATGTTGATAGAAAATATGAGTATGGTTTCTTATCACCACCGTGGGGTGGAATGGATTATAAAAATTCAGCTTTATTCGATTTATACTCAATCGATTTTGATAAGATTACAACGAAAAGCCAATCAATCATAAAAAATTGTGTATATTTTCTTCCTAAAAATTGTAATCCTCGCCAAATTGAAGACATAATAAAAGATTCAATAACTGTAAATATTATGTTTCAGGAAAGAATTTTGGGTTTAGTGGTTTTTCATGGAGATGATTTTTTAGCTAATAAAGAGGCAATATGTTTAGCTTTTAAATAAAAATTTTAATTTCATAGCAAAAATATTTATAACTAAATCTAAAACCAAGGCTCTACTTATTTTTTTTGTGAAATTATCCAAGCTTGGAAAAAACGGCTTCAAAATCCTACGAACAATTTAAGAATTTATATAAATTACAGCAGTTGCGCAGAAATCCAGTGAAAAGGTGATTTAAATATAATTTATTTCTAAAATACGCTTACACATATATTCCATTCCTCTTTTAATCTGTTGTACCTCGGAACTATAGGGATTGGCCTATGAATACAGGTGGTTTATTCCCACCACGAAAGCAACAATGATTTTCACACAAATTCTATATAATTATTGCCAGCCAGATAGTTTTTAATGTATTTATACTCTCTCAACCTTGTTTGGCATGTATGATATATAATTATTTGTGAAAATATTAAAATTTTATAGGTATTTAAATATAATGCATGTATTTAATGTAATATTCGGTAATATATTTTGATCTTTTGGTTCTTTTACCAATTAAATAATGTATCTGTATTATTTAAATTTTTGAAAATTAACATTTTGAAGCTGAAATTGATTATGGTATCTTAAGATATTATATACGATAATGTTTTAATCAATCAAAAACCGATGATATAGTTTTTTTACCTTAACGTTTGTTTGAGTACTTTTGTGCAGTGAAAGAGAAAATGCCATTAAAAAGTATTTTTTTTGATAAACTTAATTAAATTATCTTTTTAATAAAAGATTAATAAATGAAATATTTGACTTTTTTAGTATATTAGCTAATTTTTATAACTCTAATATTGCGATTTCTTTATTTAAAAGTGTCTCATATTTTTAAAACAGTGGCAAGTCTATATTTTTTTTCATGACATGCACGCAATTATAGGTCAAACATAAATAACTGATACGCCAGCACACCATCAGTATCTCTTAAGATACCTACGTCTCAAAGCTCTTCATCTATCAGGTGTGTAGAACCTAATTAATAGGCGAGGTAGTTGCCCAGATTTCGTTAATGTTCGTTGCATGGAGTGTAATTTTAAGTAGAAACCAACACTGGACTTACCCAAGACTATGCATCATTCTTACATACTCTTCACTTTCTGAATCCAATAAACTTCTAGCTAAGATATATTTCAGTGACTTACATGGGGTTCACCTAGTCAGAGCAGTGTCATATTAACAGGCTTAATCCGCATCTTAGCTCTCCCTGCTTTTAATTATTTTAATTTTTACATTTCCCAGGCGCTTATTCTTCCAAACCAAGTGAGAAAGGCTAGGTTTCCATGGTTTCTTACGGCAATTCCCTACAATTTCAGTTAATTTTTTCGATCTAGTTACATAAAAAACTACAAATAAATTCGTAGTAAAATTAAGCATTACTTAGACCTTCTTCTTCTCATATAATTCAAATAGAACAACCGAAATGTGGCGTGGTTTTATTCCCACCAAAAATCCAAATAATGATTTCATATATTAATCTCGCATACTTATTGCCAAGCAGATGGTTTTTTATGTGTTTATCCTTCTTCCACACCGATATTTTGATATAGAGAAATTATGATGCGTTTTTGCAAATATTTATTTTATGCACTACTATGCAATTATCAAATTAAAGCATAAAAGTTGCTTGCGCGTTTGAGAATGAATAAATTTATTATTAAATAAAATTATTCTTACGTAAATAAAACATGAAACAAATATCTTAAATAAGAACAAATATTTTTTTCCTGATTTTGACCTTTCAAATTCGTTTTGTATGCTTTTGATAATCATTTTTACGAGATATAAATTTTCAATTTAAAGATGACGGTTAAAGCTCGCTTCTTTGCGCCTATAATTTGGCGGCATCGCTCTATCTTAGTTCTTTTTCTTTTTTTCTAAGAAGATTCTGTTATTACTGCTACAGATTAGCTTCGCTTCTGGTCAATTCATAAAATTCTCACCTTTTTTTTCCATTCCAAACCTAAAAAAATTCTTGATTTTATATTAGTTTTAGATCGCAAGAAGCATTATATTAGTCTTATGATGAAAACCATGCAAGCCAAAGCCTTCTGGAAGAAAAACTATGGGTTAGAAAATATTCTTATTAAATACTTTGGAAAACGCAAATATCTTTCTATTAACTAAGAAGACAATATAATCGTTGAGATTCGACGCCATTAAGACTTTAATGATTTTTGTGTTTGCTCTTTCTGTAAAGAAGAAAGTAACATTCTGCTGATAACTGCAGGATATGTCAACAGAGAAGCATTACAAATTGTGACGATTAGTAGCAGACTCCGTGTAATAGAAAAATTTTCCTTGCCGTTAGAATTCACAGAGTTGCGAAAATACAGTTCCTTAAAGAAAACGCAATCGAAAAGCAATATAGAATCTAATACACGTTTTGCCATAAATATAAGCAATACAAATACTACGCCTCAATTTAATATGTTTTACAATTATCAGGGACTATTTAGAGAGTTTTACAATTATCAGAGGCTATTTAGAGAGTTTCGTGTAAGGTATAACCAAAGACTATCGAATTAAGATGTGAATGCTTCACATGACAATAAAATAGCATAGAAACACTAGAAAAACACCATAAAAATATTTCTAACGGGATTATCATGTGAAAGTGGTCAGGATAAATCAAGTAGAAAACTTGAAATGAAATGATCCTCAACATTTTTTTTGGCAATAAAGCTTTGGTATATAAGGTCTAAGGATTTTAGGATTGAATTTAACTAATTATTTGAGAAAATGTAGAGTTTTACTCGAGCTGAAATCAATCTAGCACTAGATAATTCTTTTATTTTTTAAAAAAAAGAAAAGCTATCTACTAGGGTCTTATGTGAAATCTGTTTAATCTACTCTCGGTGTAGTCGGCATGACCAAAAATACCTTTTCAAGGATCAAATGTATCATAATAATAAGACAAGTATTAAAATAGTTCTCTCATAAACAAGCTTTTTAGCCATACAAAAGACTTATTTAATAACAATAAAAAGAATTACGCTTGTATTTTATGATATTATTTAGCAGATTATTTATGTGCACTAAGACCTTATTTGTACAATTAAAGCTCACTATCAGTGAAAAAATTAAATCAATGCTTCGAAAGTATGTAGCATATATAAATATTTCTTCAGATAATATCATGCCAATACATCATATTGACCTCACGGAAGAGCATCTGTGTTACTTTAAGAATTATTCTTGGGAAGAGTCTTTTAGACCGGAAAAGTTTTTTTTTGCGTTTGTCTGCTAATTTCAAGATTTCTTGCTAGAAACGTCTAAAATGAACCATCACTGAATCATCAAGACAGGCAAAAAACTCAAACAATATATTTTATATAATTGTACTTTCCATATCTAGTTTAAAAGACCGAAGACTAAAACGTTTAAAAAGTTAAAAATATGATGAAAACTAGGTCTTAAAATATTAGGCGAATTAAGATCAACTACAGCCTTTTAAAATCAAAGAGGAAGTGTTAGGTCCGGTGTGGAGCACATTTTTAAAATCTTATGACAATCTAGGAAGTTCGTAAATAATTAAATCAGAAAACAACATAAAATTAGAATTTCGGGAATTCTTATTTTAAAGAAGAAATCCTGCAGAATCGATTTTGTTCAATATAAGAGATAGATCGGCGAATGAAAATAAAATGCTTTTAAAACCCAGGAAAATCACTTTTCAAATTCATTCTGGGAGAAAAAGTACTGAATCAGACTCTGAGAGTATATTCCTCTAGTATTCTATAGGATTTGGATTTTATATAAAGTTTATGTATATTAATATAAGAAATAGCTAACTAACACTAGAATTAGAAAAGAATTAACAAACAAATAATTATAATAACGTTTGATTTGGTTGATTTTTCTTTCTTTGACTATAACTTGAGCAATAATAACATAATCGTGACTTGAATAAGAAGTTTCAGATCTAAATATTTCGAAAAGTCATTTAGAAAAGTAAATAGATTCTATGTAAACAAACACAGTGTTTTTATATTAAATTAGAATTACTACTTTGAGAATTCATTTATTCTCCAGGATCACAGCCTTGAACAAATATATCGAAATAAACACGAGCACGCACTATTAGTCTTAATAAAGTTTAAATATACAGACAAATAGATTATTTTGAGCAGTTTCAACATCATAGCTGAGGCTGAAAAACCACATTAAAAACTATATTCAGAACAGATGGGTGTAAAATTAGTATAGAAACCTTTTCGAACAGTTTGCATGATAAATATCACATTGAATCTATAGGTCAATCAGCCAAAATATTAAATCAAAACAAATTAAAAAAGAGAAATAAAAAAAAATATTTCAGCATTAATAGTGGAGTGTAAAAATTAGCTATGACCGTCGGAACACTAAAGTCAAACTTCTCACGGCAACAGCAGAACTTGTGAATTTTTTGAGATTTCATTTGTCAAAACCGGCTTTTTTGAAAAAGAAATGACTGCATGAAACTATAAGACATTTAATAGCGAAAAAATCATTTAGCTTTCTATTTTTTATCTTTAATCTCGAAATATAGAAGAAGAGTGAAATAATAAGAATGCTTCTAAAGAAATTATGTGCAATTTAAAATGCAAATTTCTTTTTTCGAAAAGTATCTTCTTTTCAACATCTACTTAGTTGTTATTTTTGTTCACAGATCAAATTGTTAATAATTCGATTCTTTAATAGTAATTTTTTGTTTCTTTAATGTAATTTAAGTTAAAACAACTGTCATAATCATCGATACTGCATCCCTACACGAGTTTTGGCCGCTCTCAGTAAGAACCACTTACCGGCATTTTTGCAAGTGTATTTGTTTACCTTTTTGGGTTTCTTACCAGGGTTGTTTGAAAGGAGGGATCGTTAACTCAATCCCGGCCAGGTGGATTAGTCTCTTTTAGTTGCCTCTTATAAAAAACATTGAAAAAACCAAGCCAGTTCGGCTAACAGCATGATTAGGGATTCAAACAACCATATATACTTCATACATGTTTTTTTACTGTGCTTGCATGTAAAATCAATATAATGATATCATATTTTTGTAACAATTATTTGGAGCAATATTGCTTAGACTACCAATACAAATTAGTTCTCTGAATTATATTCATGGTGTATTAAATTATACATATAAATTTAGAATCAAGTGTAGAATAGTTATATTATGATTTTTATAAATAGTGGCAAATTTCACTGATTTATTTTGGCTTTTTGCCTGTTATATGTTTAAGACATATACCTAAAATGATTTTTACCAAATGCCGTGTGCAGAATTGGCTTAGTACAGTTTCTGCTCGTCGTAAGAGGCGACTAAAAAAAGACTGGTTCTTCAGGTTGGATTTAGGCACTAGGCTAATATCTCACCCTTCAAAACTAACCTGTTACGAAACCAAAACGTAAAAAAAAAACACTGGAAAAAGACAACTAGGAGGTATTACTGAGGGTGTCCAAGGCTCTCGCATGGCGGTAGAGCCGATGATGATGCCCTAAAATGATTATGTAACCACTGACTTACACATTAATCTAAAAATCACATAATAAATCTTCTCTGATTTACACTACCCATTCAATATATAAATCCTAGAAAATATATAAACATTGTGTAAAAGGTCATAATTTAAATAAAATGCAAAATGTATTTTCTAAAATCTTAGAAAAGAAGTAAGGTATGTCTAAAAAAGACAATTAACAAGCTTTTTTAATTTTTGCATTAATAAACTTTCTAAATAATATAAAATCGTAATTAAATGTTTTAAAAATACCAGGATCTGTATGATAATACCAATGCGATAAAACACCCTGAAGACCTGACATACTGGATCTAAATATGAAATTATAAAAAGCAAGAATATCAAAAGCTAAAATATATCAGCAGAAATCCATGAAAATTATGAAAGTTAAAATCAGAAAAAATATAGTAAAGGGAAATATGGCCCGCTCATATCTATTTCAGCATGATAAATCAAGTGACAAGTGAAAAATCTAGCTTAAATAGTCACATATGAGGTAAATCCTTTCTATTTGAGCATAATCTAAAATCCTAATAATATTTTTCAAAAATGCTTCCATAACTACGATATGACGGAGAATAAACTATTATAGGTTTCTATACAAAAAAATCAAATTATATATAGTTATACGCGAGTTGAAACATTGATATTTTTCTAATATTAGTTAATTATACCTTAGATAAACCTTAAAATTGAATATAGTATAAAAAACCGAAACTTGGTTTTGAATTTTTTTTTAACAACGATTTAATGCATTAACATAATTTCTCAAACAAAAAAAATAAGATCGAATTATTGTATGCCCCAAATTTCTGATATGTTAGCAATTATTTATCATCTAAGAGTACTTCAAACCGAAAAAATGAATCATCTGGGTTTGCTTTTTAAAGGTTTATACTTATTAAATGATATTTACTATTCCAAATAACCTATATTTCTACTTTTCTGAAAATTCTTACAAAAAAATCTGTAGATCGCGTATTTAAAATATCGAAAGGATTCATTACCTCTTGAATTATTATAGACAAACAAATACCATTTTAGCTAAATTGCGGCGATCTAAAGAGACAAAATGGTGATCAAACAGATTTTACAAAAAAAAACCTTTTCAAGTTAAAATAAAAAACAGAAAATAAAAATATTCAAGATAACTCATTTAATCATCAGTTGGTAAATTAAACTAACGAATTGTAAGATCCAATTTAAATTCGATTTAAATAATGTAAAAACAAGAAATTGATACGGTATTTGATTCTTTAAAAGAGTTTAAGAAAGCCAAACTTGAGTAAACACAGAAACGATTTTCATTTGTGTTCCGCTTGTAAACGCTTTCTTCGAGCACAATAGTAGCCGTATGCAATCTGATAGCACCATAAAGTATTTATCACCAAGATAGGAAAACCTATTGATGAAATAAAAAAATAAAAGAAGTGAATGATCTAAAGCCAGTTTTTTTTATGTTTAGTATTATTATTTACGTTCCCACCACAAATATATAGTATATTTTTAAGAAATTCTGAAGCTGGGTAATGCGAAATTATAATGCAGTTCTGACAAAAATTGTACGAAAAAATGAAGAATAGACATAATTTTCAAGAGAAAAATATTTATTTAACGAACACAGTAAATGAAGTAAAAAGATTTTTTAAAACCACGAAATAAATCTCAAAATATTCGGATTTGTATACTAAGACTTAAAGGCCAGTTAACGAGACCATATTATATGTCTAGTATAACGGTGATTCATAATGGAATAAGCAAAAACTGTCGTTAATAGAAACCATTGAATTTCACTCTAATAATATTAGGGTAAATAAAATAATATAAGCATATGTACTGTAGATTGTAGGCAGAAAGATAGTTCCAATTTTTAAATCAAAAAAAACACTAGAACCGAGATAAATTAGAAAGAATAATTACGTTATTATCTGATTTTATTTAAAAGCTAACAATATTGCAACTTTTGGCTTCTTTGAAAATATATAACAACAAGAAGAATGAAGTCAAGCCAACAAAGCTGCAAAATGTTAAGCCCTCGTTTTAAGTGATATAATTGTGGATTTTGAATTTAAAAAATATCTATAAATTAAGTTTTTTTTAAGAAATATAATAATATGCTAAATAAAAGGGGTAATACCCTCGGGCACAACTTAACTTAGTGATTAAAAAATTTGTATCTCAATATAAAACTTTGGAAAGATAATTTCTGAATGAAGTGAGCACTTATTAAACGATTTTACAGCGGAGATGGGAAATCTTTTGACGAATGTTCAATGTTCAAAAGAAATTCATTAATATACTTATTTTATATACTATATATTGTAAGATCGAGAGCAAAAAATAAGATTGTACAATGGTCTGGTTAAGTATCGATTTAAATTTTGATAATTATATTATAGATTTAAATATGCATTACTAGAACTACTTTTATTAAATTTTAACCACTAAAAAGAATTTTATTGAATTTAAAACAAAAAGTTATTTATCGAAATTTATCAAAAAATAGGAGTTTTATCTATAAACTAATTTAATATTTTTTTGTTCTTTCATTCTTGTTTCATGTATAACAGATAAATTTATAATTTATTTGATGATTTAATTAATTAATTAATTAATATAATATAACAGTAATGTGTTTACCCATGTTGGCCTTTTCAGTACTTTCGATATTTTCCTGGAAAATATTTATTTTATATTCTAAATTCAATAGAACTTCTCATTTTAATAAACCACAGACAATGAATACGATGATATTTGAATTTATTAAATATTTCGTTGAGGCTTCCGAAAACAATTGCGAAAGGTTAAGTACTTTCACAGAACAAGTATATTTGAAATTTGTTTTTGATTCTAAATACAATACAACCAATCTCTGCTTATTAGATGTTTTCGATAGGTATAAAAAAATGCAATTTTCAGTTTCTTGCCTCTTTAGTAGTCCTTTTAAACCCCAGATATCCTTTTCATCCATTGGTTGTTTCACTATCAAATTCTTAGAAAAAGGCCTTATCTTCTACAAGAAAGAATTTCTAACAGAGAAAGATCTTCCAGGAAAGAAAATTATATGGGACTATAGTAGTTTAAAATATATATTAAATTACTTTAGAATATATTTGAAAATTTTGGATCGCTTTAGAAATAGACACCAAAAAAGTTTTGTGAGTTTAATTTTCTCTGAATATCCGCATAGAATTTTGAATAATAGTATTTCAAAAAAATTCATAAAATTTTTTTCGGGAAATGACGAAACATACCTTTTTGTGTTCAAAAAAGTAGATATTACTTTAAATTTCTTGCTTGAAAATCTTAAAAATACTGCATTCAAACACACGATAGGTATATATACGCTGGAAATACCAAGAGATAGTTATAGAAATTTGAGAGATAAATTGTTTATTTACTTCTATAAATTATGTATCTATAATAAAATTAATATAGACTATAATTTTCTGAAAAAGATAGATAAAGTTTTATACAGAGTTATAAACAACCATCTTGGTATAACAACAAATGAACCTCCCAATATTATATTTTCAAAAAATTATATTCAATACTTTAAAAAGCTTGATAATAAACCAAATGAGTTTTTTTTAGAAGACTATATGTATGTTCAACCAAGATGTTTGTACTTAAGAAAAAAATATAATCATGACACAGAAACGGATGAATCATTTGTGATTGACGCCCAGCGTATAAATAAATTTTATCACGAAAAAATATCTCTGACATTTTTACATTTCCATTTATGGTTTGCGGAATTTACTGATAGAAGTAAAATATTAAGAAAGTTTCCTGAAATTAAAAGTTTGGCTACTATGTGCAAATGCTCCTTCGGCTCTTATATACTACAAAAGAATTTTTTGTTGGATTTGGGTTTTAATAGCAGTGGTGAATGTGTGTTTATGTATATAAATAATACCGATGAAAAATATTCTGTTTTAGACGGTGCAATTTTTTACAAAAAACTCGAAGAGACAATGTCCAGAATTAAAAAAATAATGTATTTTTCAGGTGATTTTACATAAATACGTAAATAAATCTTTATATCTTGAGAAAATTCCATATTGAACTCTATCAATCTGCATATCTAAAGCGTTAAGTTTTATATTTTAATTCAGAATGTTTTTTTAATTTTACTAATGGTTTTATTGTAAAAGTTTAATTAATAAATATGTATAGACATCATATATTATAGTACATTGGAAAGATTTTGAGAATTGTTAGGGTACGTGAGCTTCAATTTTTTGTTTTCGTAATACCATTAAAGATACCTTTAAAAAAATCAAACGGTTCTAGACCGGCGCAATATTATAATTGTGATTATTGATTTTTATCTTTTCTAATTACGAAACACCCTTTGTATTTATGTCAATATATCGTAATTAACTATATATTTTGCCTAATAATTTATGGTATTATATTTATATTGTTACAAACTTTGAAAAAGTAACCAAACGCACTGTAAAAAGATCCATGTGGCGGAATTACCGAGGGTGTTTAAGGCTCGTCCAGGGCTGTAGTGCCGATGATGATTATATTTATATTCAAATCAATTTACAATTTTTTTTTAAAACCAATCGAATTAATTATAAGCTAACTAAATCAAAAAATCAAAATTCATTGTACAAAGTGTCTTTGTTTTTCGTTTCAAGTATTTTGATTTGGTTTCATAATAAAATTCACACAAATCATAATTAAAATTTAAAATAAATTCGGTTTATTTAAAAATTGTGACGATAAAAAATTTTAAATTTAATCTAAAAGTGATTTATACACACCCAAATATATTTCGTGTGTATCGGGCAAAATGACATGTAAATATTTATTTTAAGTAAGCAGTTATGGATTGCAGAAAAGGGATAACCACATTAAAAACCATCTGCTTCGAAATGAGTGTGTATAATTGATGTGGAAATATTTGTTGATATTTTGGTGGGATATAAACCACATTGTATCTATAAGACAATCCCCTATAATTCCGAGTTACAAAAGATTAAAAAAAGCAATCGGAAAATTTCTAGTTGTTCATCCTCGAGACTGAGAGGTAAAAGAGAAACGGAATAAGTAAGTTAGAGGTCATATAAATGTGATTAGAACAACATATGATTCTTTTTACAATAGTTTGATAATTTCTATTGTATAAAACATAATGATTTTTCTGACACTTATTCAATCAAATAGAAAAAACGGTTTTGTGCAAAAAATTTCTTTGATAGTACTGTTTTTAAATTCTTTTTGTCTTTTTAAAATTGTTTTTATAAATCACTTTAGCATAATTATTGCCGTATCAATAGCTCACTGTATCCATTGCTTACTAAAAAAACTAGTGTTAAAATGAGCTATGCGATCCCGAAAGCAATTGATAAAATTATAAGAGCTCAAGAAAAAAATTTTTGAATTCAATAATTGGTGGAAAACATATTTAGCAGATCGAAAACACTTCAAAACATTCTGCTGCAACATAAAGCAATTCGATAATGTCTGTAAGACCGAGCTAGTGCAAAGCAACGAGATAAATTCAATACAGTTAGACCCGAATACAACTAGACCTGCTTTTAAAAATGAAATGAGATCCTGATGTTTATTGTAACGAAAACCGCATTTTTACCTTAATATATTGTCATTTTGGAATGCTTTTATCAAACAAAAATATAAATAAGACATTATTACCACGTTTCAGGTTGTTATTTGATTATCTTTGATCTTCTTGGTTGTTATTATTTCACCTCAAATTAACCAATGAAGTGGTATTATGGAAATAAATATTTTACAGAGTATCAAGAGTAGAATCAATTATAATTAAAAGAGTTTTATTGGCTTTTTATATTTTATTTTGTGTTTTACTTTCATTTCAATTTGTAGTTTGTATTATTTTTTGTTATTAAAATAAAAATGGATAAAAAAACACTATACATCTCTTACTTTTATTTTTTATTTTTTAATAATCTAAAAATTTGGTATAATATGCTAATACAAAAAAGACCAAAAAATGAATTTAATTGGTATAGATTTAAAATAAACGTTCTGTCATATTGCCTTTAGATATTATGTCTAAATTATCTGCTCTGATTAAGCAATCTTTTTTACGAATTTTCGGAAGATACGAGACAATCCTAAACTACCTAAATAGCTTTAATCTATGTTATTTGTGATCTTGTGCTTCAACTTGCTTCAAATGCCATAAAAAACCCTATAGTAAGTAATGGATAAAATTGTAAGTTATGTGTACGACAATTATTAAATTAAATGATAAAAAGATTTTTTGCAATATAAAAAATTGTAATCTATTTAATTTTCCAAATCTGGATTTATTAGAAATATTGAAACAAATTTAGATGGCAATAGAATATTTTTTCATTCGAAAATTTAAAAATATTTTCGTTTAATCTTTGTTCGATTCCATAATGATTTTTTTTATATTAAAAAATCGATAAATAAAAAGAATATTAAAAATATTAGATACATTCTTTAAATTAGGGTAGTAAATGAACCTCAAAGTTTTTATATGTTTTTGCAAAACAATTTTTTCGGCTGTTAAATATTTTAATGAGCCAAAGTACAATGTAGATTTTGTTTATGATATGTTATGTAAAGAATTATTTCGACAGTATAAAGCTAAGACTCTAAGAATGAATGAAGCTCTTGAATACGATTATTTCTTTCTTGAAATTAAGAAAAAGTTCATAAATGAATGTGTTTTTGAGATATCAAATTATTTATACGTAAAGAAAGCCGAAAATGTCTTTTTATATTTGATCTTGAAAATATGTGACAAAAACTCGATGCTAAAAATTAAGCCCGAATTAATATTAAATATCAAAAGCGATTATATTTTTTCTTTAGAACGTAAAAACATTGATTTAGTTTTCAAAAATTCCATTTTGTACTTTCATAAAAAGTACCACAAAACGAAACTGTTAATTAGAGATACAAGAGATAAGTATGTATATAAATTTCTCTATAAAATTGTAAATATTTTGCAAAAAATAATAGAAATCATCGGGAAAAATGGTAGATTATCTGTTATTACATCCATATCCGAGGGTTATTTAATGGATAATAATTCGTTGGAAAACATATTAGAATGTATTACTTTAGAAAAAAAATGTTATTCCAATTATAATTATAACATTATAATAACTAGAAGTGTCCAAAATAAAAAACAAACTTCTATGTATGCAAATAAAATGATAAACTATGGATTTACTTCTTGTTTCTATCGTGCACTATCGTTTTTTCTATTAATGAAATTAGAAAATGGTCTTATTCCTATAATCTTCGAGCATTCCTTAAATCATTCAATAAATATTAATATGCAAAATACGTTAGTGCATAGTACAATTAAACGTTTCTATTTTTTCGAAGCAATGATTTCAAATTTTAAATCTCAAATTTTGAAAAATCGCAAAGAAAAAACCATTGAATCTTCAGTCATTTTCTATTCTCAGAATTCAGGGATAAGCATTATACTAGAAAAACCCGAACACAAAAACAATAAAATCCCGGAGGTCAAAAGAAAAAATTTCGTTCTTACAATAGAAATTAAATATTTTTCTTTACCAACAGATAAATTTGTTATACATTATAACAATAAAAACAATACCTTAGTTGAAATCAAATACGAAGGAACTCATTATATGGATTTTCCTAACCAAAGTTCAATGAATGAAAAGCTTAACTTTGTCCTCAAAGTTCTTAAATCGAAAGAAGAAGAATACTTTAAGATTGGGAATTTTCGACTCCTTTATACAATAATTTGAACGATTGTTCATTTATTTATCATGCAGATATTTATTCTATAAACATTTTTTTTATTATAATTACTTATGAAAAAAGTTTTGATTTACTAACTTAAATAATAAAAAAGGACCATGATATAGGATATGATTATTCGATAATAAAATCTTTCATTAAAAAGCTTCAAATATTTGATATTTTTGAAATAAATATTACTAAAAAATAACAAGTGTCATGGTCATCAATACTCTTCATGTTCAATAAACATCTTTTATTTTCTAAATACCTTTTACTTATAATATATAATTTGTTATTCACAATTCATCTATGTCATTTTTTATAATTATTAGTTTTATAATTTCATTATTCTCTTTGCCCTCATTCGCTTATTGCGCTCGTCCTATTTCCTAAAACTAAATGTCGATTATAACCTTTAATTATAAAAGGTAAATAGGTTGTATGTACAAATAATCCCAATTCAAACATTTACCGCTTGTTATCGTTTAGAATTCTATATCTATTAAACTGTTTACAGTAAATAATCGTTATAAGCAAACAAATATCACCTGATTAAACAAGAAAATGAATATTTGTTTTGCAAAAAAAATTATGGTCCATTTCTAACTTTTTTAGATTTTGATTTATTTATAGCAAAAAAACAATGTAGGGCTTATACCAAGGCTTGTTATTTGTCAAGTCAACAAAAAAAACAATTTTAACGACTTTTTAAGACCAAAAATATTCCAGCTTAATACACTAAAAAAATAGAAAGACTTCTGAGTAAAAAATTCAATTTTTTTCTGCGTTTTAGGATGATCTTTGCTTCAAAAGGCGGAAACAAATACCGGCAGTTATTTTCGAATTTGAAAATGTGTTAATTCAACATAAATTGATAATACACTCTATAGTAAATTATGTAAGTAATGAAATGGTTGCATTTTGTGAAAAAAATTATATGTGATAAGAATCACATACATAATTGAATATGTGAAAGCCCGCGAAAGTGCAGAGAGTTCAATTCTTGGAAGGCAATCTAGCAATATATGTAAATAATGTTATGAATATATGATCATCATGTGTTTATTGTCTAGATCTTGAGAAAGGCACTGATCAAACCCATGAAAATCATTTGATTCTAAATGTAATTGAGACATATACAATGCATCTCCGGTGTTTCTGAGGTCTAAAAATACTTTATGGTCTGTAAAGGATTCATTATGGTTTCTATTTGCCAATTTTGATATTCTATTAGTGATTAACGCTGATAATAGTAAAGAAACTTAAAATTAAAGAAGGAATCATTACTAACCGCTCTTGCTATTCAAATCATATATAGGAAACCAAGCAAACTAAAAATAAAGGGACGATTGTAACTGTTAAATCAAACAATTTAGAGATGGTTAGCAAAAAAACCATATGAAACTTGTACAAAAAATGAAATATTTTCACAATAATGCTATATATTATAATAACAGAAAAATACATAATGCCGCAAATAAATAATCATTTCTGTTGTTTTAACCAACCTGAGTCTAATAATCTACTTTTAAGTAGTATTATAGCAAAAAATAGAAAATATGATTTAGAATTCGTCAATTAAATCAGCTCCAAATATCATCTTAAAATTTAATTGAAAAAGAATATATTTTATAGAGTTGAGTGATCTCGCCTGTAATGCAAAATCAAGTGGATAATCCAAGAAATTCCTCTTCTCTTTAACCAATATGAAATTGTTATTGTGCAAATTATAAAACTGATACCTAACCAAGCAACGGATTTATAATACTGAAAATAAATATCAAAACAATGTTCGTATATAATTTAAATAACCTACATTATCGTACATAAGGTTATTAAGAAGAGATTTCGACCAGAATAAAAAGGCAGAGCAGTTTTTTGATACATTTTATAGCTATTATGTCTTTAAAGTAATGATATTTTTTAAGTCTACCATGATAGAATTAGCGAACAATAACGAAGAAAAATAATTTTTTGCAAAAGCGTAAGAGAGCGTATATAAAATTTAGTGAGTTTTGTTTTTTCAACTATTATTATTTTTTTACTGATAACGACTGGCATAAAATATAAACTTGTCTATCTATAAAAGATTTATCAAAATATTTCTGAAGGAATAATAAACCAAAACAATTTAAGCATTTTTAAAACGAATTTTAAATTCAGGGGAAAAATCACATTTTTTTTAAACTAGCAATGGGTTTAAGGAATAATATATAGGAAATAAGGAAGATATGAAATTTTATTCGCTTAATTGGAACTTAAGTATTTTGAAAAAAGACAGGAAAAAATATTATGAAAACGATAAGGGCCTATAGGACAGGAGCGGTTTTGGTTGTTACAATAAACAATATTATTTCCTTCCTAAAATTAAAAACTGGCAGGTTTTCGATATTACAGCTCTTGTATAGATATATTAAACTTAATATATAGAGACAAGACCATGAAATGATTTGTTAGAATCAATAAATGTCAATTTTTTTTAAATTATTTATATTAAAATAACTTAACTTTAGAATATTAAGAACTACTGGGTAGAAAGAAAAATGTTAGCAGCGAAATATCGAAAAATACCAAAATAAAGGCTGCAAACGACGCTTATGAGGTGAAGAAATGTGATAGTGGGATACAAAAACGTGAGCTAAACCTAACGGCGATTTCCTACCTTCCTCCTCCTACACAACAATAACACATCTACCACAAAGCCAAACATGCTGTAAAATGCAAAATAGTGGGCTTGGCACCTTACCTTCGCCTAATACACCAGTTCCCTCTTCGGTTAGAGTCTCTGCGTGCGAGCCATCGTACGACATGACAAGCCCCTGTACTCTAGCTATTCCGGAAGGTAACAGGCTAATGGCATTGCGGACGATATTCGATTCCGTAACAGCCGACCCGAAGGAATGGCCTCGAATTGTTTTTTTTGCAGTACAGACACGGTTTGAAAGAATGCCAAGAAATGGCTGGACAGAGCTTCACATGTACTATAATGAGAAATTCGGCTGCACTAAAACTCTCGAAGTGTTAAAAAAATTGGCACAAAATGAGATGGGAGAGAAAGTAAAATCAGAAGAGAATAGAGAGCGACGTAGAATCGCCACTTGTCTCGCTGATACATGCACCTTGGCCGACACCACGGAGTACATAAACCTGAGAGATAAATTCTTGAGTAAAATCAAAGAAATCTCGATGAAGGAAATTGGAAAAGTGGTGGTCAGAACTAGAAAACATCCAAATGAATTGGTTGATAGTAAAGTTCTGGATCTCATTAATCGAGTAGTCGGGGAATATCCAGGAGATTATGTACCTGAGTCAATTACGGAAGCCGCGTATATCATGCAAGCTGCGCAAGTATGCTATGACGAGGCAACACGCAAAGAAAAGCCTAGATCCGCTTGGAAGGAAAACATAGAAAGATAAATTTCTAAGTTAGTACTTTCCAAAGATCTTCTCGAGAAGGCTCGTAAGCAGGAAAAGCTCTCCACTTCGGAAACGAAGAGCCTTAAGAAAATTATGCGAGAGTTTATTTTAAACTTGAGCAGCGTAACTGATCTTTCTGAGGCTTTAGTTAAGAAGAATGAGTCTTTGAATGTTTTCGAGAAAAAAATCACGATGCATGAAAGTCGGAAGCAATTCCAGAAAGAGAATCGTATGTTTGAGCTTTTTCGAGGTCGATTTTATCGTGGGTTATCCGAGCGTGTGGAATCCGAGCATGTGGTTAGCCGTGATGAAATTGTGAGTTTTTGGTCTACAATGTGGAACAAAAATGATGACACAGTCACGTATGATGATTATTTGATTCCATTTGTATCAGATAATCATCCGACTAGGTTTCCTTCACTTGATGAATTTGTAAATATCATTAATTGGCTTCCCAATTGAAAAGCTGCTGGAATTGATGGTATTTACAATTTTTTCATTGAGAAACTTACAACTCTTCACAAATATTTTTATGATATTGTGAAAGTTATTTGTTTAGAAGGAACACCTCAAGCTGATTGGTTTTACTGCGGGCTTACGTATTTGATACGAAAAGGAATTCGCCAAAGAGGCTCTAACTACAGGCCAATCACTTGTATGTTTAACCTCTATAAGTTAACGACTAAGTGTGTAACTAAAGTCGTTCAAATTGAAGTGGAAAGGCGAGGGTTGCTTGCAGAGAACCAATTAGGGGCGGTAAGAGGTGTTCAGGGAGCGAAAGAGCAGGCTCTACTGAATATTGCCTTAAATAAAGAGTATGGAAACAATCTTAAGGCAACATGGATTGATGTTAAAAAAGCTTTGATTCAATAGATCATGCTTATTTAACTCAATGCATTAAAAACCTTGATTTACCTGATGGGATCCTTAAATTTATCAAGGTAATTATATCAAATTGGAAAACTGATATATCAGTAGGGCCTGAAAAAATCATGAGCAAGAAGATCGATAGAGGGGTTCTAAAAGGAGGACGTTTGTCACCTTTGTTATTTGTGTTGTGTATGGATCCACTAAGCCAAAAGCTTAATGAAAAATACACAAAAGTAATAGTACAAACAGATGCAGAATCCCAATATTACTAATCATCTCTTGTTTATTGATAATCTAAAGCTCCTTGCAAAAGACAGCTCCACATTGAGGGCTATGACAGGCGAGGCAAAGTAATTTTTAGAGGTGATTGGGTTAGAGATTAACAAAGAGAAGTCAGCCACAAATGATACGTGTTGTGAAGATACTGCTACTCTTCTAGAAGGTGTTAGTGTTTACAAATATTTGGGGATGATAGAAGATAGCAGAGGAATCCCAACACGTAGCTCATTTGAAGAAGTACAGAGCAAACTTATATCAAGAGTTGAAAGACTTTGTCACACTAGATTAAATATAAAAAAATTATTTTCTGCAATCAATCAACATGCGATATCGTTAATCAACTACCACATAGGAGTACTTCGACTTGAACCGGCTGACTTCTCTAAGTTAGATGATGCAGTGCGTGCGGTTTTGGTTAAGAAAAAGATACATCTCCGCCCAGGATGTAAAGAGCTTTTATACCTTCCTAGAACAGAACTTGGAAGAGGCCTACATAGTGTTGAGTTGCGAAGCGAACATATGCTTCTGCAACTCTTGGATTGTCTGGAAAAAAGTAAAGAAATATCAACTAGACGAGCAGCAATCCTCAAGGTGGAGAATAATAATAAAACCCATCTTGCACTAATAAAAGGCTTCTTAAAAGTAAAGTACAGGTTGGTAGAAGAAGTCACTAAGAAAAGTTTAGAAGAAGCTCAACTTGCAAAACTATATAACGAAATAGAAAAACGAAAACTACATTCAAAGTTATATAATGCAAGGAAAAATGAGCTTGTAAGTGTTAGTGACTCTTCAAGATGGCTAAAGAGAGGAAATATTAGGCCACGAAATGAAGCTGTGTTCTGCTATATCCAGGATAGAAATGTATTCTTGGGAGCAGATGGTGTGTGTCAACATTGTGGGAAGTCTGGTAAGACTGTAGATCATCTAGCAACTAGATGTGAAAAAATGCTAGGCCATGATTACACTAGACGGCATAATGAAGTGGTTAGATGCCTACACCTACTTCTTCTAAATAGATTTAAGTTAGAGTCTTCCAAACGAATAAGGAGTCACTCAGTTCAAGAAATTCTTGATAATGAGTACGCAGAGATAAGAGTGGACACCAGAATAAAAACTGATGTTAAAATTCGGAATAACAGACCGGAAATATTTATTTTAGATAAGAAGAAGAATAAGATAACACTCATTGAAGTAGGAATCACTTCCCAAGATTCACTTCAAATAGTTGAAACTGAAAAACTTAGGAAGTATGACCTGCTAGCCAATGAGTTGGGTCTTATTTATAGGTGTAGTGTTGAGATAATCCCTTATGTGATGGCCTGGGACGGTATTGTGACAAAATATTATAAGTCACACCTTAAAAGCCTAGAAATACCCATGAACGTAGAAGCATACATCCAGTCTTTAGTACTTAAGAATAGAGTCGAAAATATTTCCTTTGTTCGACGAAGAGGACTTGAGTCAGGACTAAATGCCGAAGAGAGCTGGGAGAGAGCGTCAATGGGTGTTATTATGAGATCAGAGATGCATGAGGAACCGACACCCCCTTTAAAAGAAGCGAAAACAGAGGAAGATGGTGCAAAAAATTTAAAACCAAAAAATAATACACCCCTTATTTCACAAGGAGGAACCACTTTGGAGGAACCGACCAATAACATAAATGAAGAGTCGGATTTGGAAGAAGAGACAATAGTGGTTAAAGAGGTAGAAGAAAACATATAAAAATGTTAAAAATATTTTAACCCAAAATTTTATTAAATAAATTGATTGCAAGGATTATTATATTGATCAAAAAACCCTATATATACTTAAGATAAATATAAAATTAACGAATATAAAGATAATTTCATAACATATTACGAAAGTGTTTTGTTTACAATATTTCCAGGTGATATTTTATGCTATAAATTTAAACTTTCGTTTTTATAGTGCTTATAAATTAGGGTTAACCAAACATCAAAACCTAATTAAATATTATATTTTTAACTTTAAAAAATCAAATTATAAATATTTATTGATCGATTAATATCATCTGTAATGTGTTCCTGTTTTTTTTGCCTATAGTCAACAAATCATTTTTTTGGTCTGTATGATGCTATTATTTTCGCTATAAAGACTCTTCTTGTTCTAAATCAAATTTTGGGAACCGTTTCAATAACTTTGGTTGTATGTTTTCTATATGATCATATACATTTAATATCTAACAGATTTGTCTTTGGTCAGAACATCAACGAGCAAGTTTTTCATGATATCATAGTTAGGCTAGAAATGAAGACAAAAACTTTGTAACATTATCAAAAAATCTGACTACAAGCACTGTATTAATCTTAGAGAGAATCTCATATTATATTTTGTATATAACATAAAACATGCGCATCATAGTGGACGGATAATGACAGACCATTTAGGATATTTATAAATTCTTCTAACCATAAAAATTAAGTTTATTTATTTTAGAAAAGGTTGGTCAAGATTTGCGATAAAATAGATAAATTTGTGCTTCTTTATACAAAAATTCCAAATTAAAATATGTTTATGAACAATCGAATAGATTTTTTACTACTCCTAGAATTTACAATGGTTTTATTCTCAAACAAAAAAGCAATCTACTTAGTAATTTTAATTATATTAATAATTAAAGATCGAGTTATTTCCTTCCATGAAGGTTAAGGGAGGATAACCATATTAAAAGCTTTCTGTTTGGTGGTGAATGTGTACGATTTGTGTTAAAATCATTGGCCATTTTGGTGGGATATAAACCAGACCGGATCTATTGGTCAATCCCCTGCAATCCCGAGTTACAACTGATTAAAATAAAAAAATGAAGAACATTCATTTGTTCATCCTTGACACTGAGAGAAAAAAGTGGAACGAAATAAATAAGTAAGTTATTTCCTCACATAAAACAAATTTTACACGGAAGTTGAGACCGAAATATTTTTAATTTTTGTTTGAAAGTAACACATTTGTTGTTTTTTTGCACTCTCCATGTGATGTCTAGGTACTCAAATGTAAAAATCATGCTATCATTTTTTTCATTTAATTTGAAATTTAGGATTATTAAAACGATATATTTAGCCAAAGAAGATCCATACGGATTATTTAAAATATGTAAAGTCTAGCACTTTTGGTAGTTTAAAATATAATATTCATATTTTAATTAAATAATCATTCAAACGATTTCGTTAAAATCAATTCATTTGAATAAATAATCATTGGTATCTTATCTTTACGATTTTATTTGCAGAAACTTTCTTCATTAAGCCATTATTAGAATTTCGGACTTAAATATGAATTTATTTAAAAGAAAGAACAAAATATTCTACCTAAATAATTTAGATTAGTTCTATCCTGACCGAATCAAATTTGATTTTCTATCACAAGGCACCGAAGTTATTTCTTAATTAAAAGAAGGTCTTTAATCCATTTTTTTCAGGAAATTTAACATTGACTTCATCTTTAGCAAGATACATTGCAATTTTTTTCATAAAAATAATTTTTCTTGCATTTTTAATGACCTTTATATAATAAGAATTATCTGTTGCTCCTTTTTAGAAATTTATCAAAAGCCCGAGTAATTTTCATAATCAATACTTGGTATACCCAAGTTATAAGCGAAACAGAAATGTAACGATGGATAAATATTAAATTTAAATTTCAGAATTCGTTCAAGAAATAATATATTTTTAGTTGATCTATTTGCTAGTTATTTTTCAGGAATAAAAATTGATTTAATGATGATAAGTATTGGTTCTCGGATTTAAAACTAAATTTCTCTGGTTTCTTTACGTTCTTTCTAGACTTTTTAGGCATTTTTTGCAGAACTTTTCTTTTCTTCCCCTTATTCAGCAAATAAAATTTAGATTTATAAATAATTTATATGTTTCTTCAAAAGTCTTGTAATCAATACCCATATATTCATGATATTTGATATTATTTTAGTTAGTATTATAATCGGAGTCACAATATATCTTACACGCAAAAGTAAGGAAAAGATGGCAAGTTTACTACCAAAATTTGATTCTTTAGATAAATATTTTAAAAAAAAAATAGACCAACCTGTATCTATATATCAGCATCTATTATTTTATAGCGGGAACAATAGCATTTCTAATATGGCTGCAATTTTAACTTTAAAAAAGGAATTTTGTCCCTTCTACTACATATTATCAAATAGTGATTTCAATTTTATATTAACTGGCACAATTTCTGCCAAAACAAATATTTTTATTGTTTCGAAAAAAATTAATTTTAAGCATTTGGGAATGAAATATGCAAAAAAATCAAAAACATGTATTGATGGATACAAAATGTATTATTCTGGCTTTACAAGTGTTTTACAAATCAAAGATAATTATATGATTAATTTCTGTTCTAAATATCCTATTGATATATTTTATTTAAGTTACTTGCCAGAAAAATATTCTAAAGTAAATAATTATGAATCTAAATTTTATCTAAAATCGAATATTGAAAATATTTTTAAAAAAACATTTTTTGATGATTTCTTAAATGTATTATCGCAAATATGTGACACAAAATGGAATTTAAAGACCTACGAAGAAAATATAAAAGCGTTTGATAAAAAAAGTATAAAATAAATGTTGTTCTGAATTTCTATTTAATAAGTTCGATATTAATTTTTCTTAAAAAAATCACAATTTTACTAAATGGTGCATCGAAAGTTTTTAATCATAAATGTAAATTTTTATATCATCAACCTTCTTTTGAAATTACTTTTTAGCTTTATTGTATAATTCAGGTATATTACTTAGGTTTCTCTGCTATCTTACAAATAAAATTTCAAAGTAATTAAAATTATTTATGTTATTTTCGATAATTTGATTTATATTTCTTCAGCAAGATAAATGATTACCTTAACAAAAAAATTGATAATTTTGTATTGCAAAAAAATCTTTTTATCAACTGGTGTATCAATATATCATAAAAGAAGAATTATTTTGATAAAATGTATCTAGAAATCAAAATTTTTATTAAAATTATAAATAAAAGAAATCTAAATGATGGAATTAAACAATAAACAACTAATTAAATAATTATATTAAAATAAATAAATACAGTTAAAATCTTAAAATAAATTTCATCCTCTTAAAATAAGATTTCAATAAAGTTATATTCAATTAATAATGAGGTCTTTAAACTAGCTCTAACAAAAACATAAAAAATTGAAAAATATTTAAACTTAAAAGGTGCATCTTTCTTGTTATACATTTATTTTTTGTTGCGAGTATGATGCAAAAGCGAATCCGCCAAAAATCATTTTTTAATTTCGCATATAATGCTTTTTTTTAGATTATTTATTCAAAAAGATGATATTTTTCATCTTTAAATTGATGTTGCTATGTTTTTTATTTAGAGTATATTTTTCTGTTCATATATTTCATTACCAATAAATCGATGATTTTTAGTAAACATATAAAAGTGGTACTTACAAGTGTATATTTTAGGTTTTCGGCTCTTAAATCCAACTTATAAAATAAAATTAAAATAAGTTAGAATTTCTTTAAAATTGTTTTTGAATTCTTACGAGTATATATTTAAAAATTAAAGTAAAGTATTTACTCCATAAATATTTTATATTCTAAGTATGTACCAACATATGAAAATTATTCAACAAATTAAAATTCCTTAAAAAACACTTACTTTCTCATTCAATTCTTATTTTACCTCTTGCTGTCGAGGATGAACTAATGGAAGTTTTCATTCGTCTCTTCTAATCTGTTGGAACTCGGAATTATAGCGGATTGCCCTATAGATCCGGTTTAGAAACATAAGTTGAGGAATTAATGTCATCATAGTTTTTAATCTATGTTGTACGATTTATTAAATTTATTCGATTACAGTAGAAAATACAAAGATAAAGATTTTTTTAATTATTATATTTTCAAAAAACGAAAGCTTAGCTCGTTTAAAGATATCAGATAAAAAGAAATAACATAAAAATTATTATTATATAAAATAGGATAGGAGTTATTTTTAAGAATTAAAAAACACTGAATTACAGCTTAAAATATTAAATACAATCTCAAACGAGTTATATAATAATTTTCTATTATTCACCCATAACAATTTCTGTAAAATTTGTTAGGTAAAATAGCGGATAAGCCTTTTATTTACATATATTTGGCTTTGAAGTAAGTCATGTATAATAGTATTTCCAACTAAAAGGTTATTTTCTCAATGTTTAATCAGAATAATTTGAGTAAAGATGTAGATTAAAACACTTTGTTTTAAAAGTAAAAACATTTGTTAAAAAATATAGATTATCTACAAATGTAAATAAAATCCTAGGAATATGGTTTGAGATAGTATTCTACAAGAAAATTATTAGTTATTGAGTTTCCTTATAAAATAAACATTTATATTTTATTTAAATCCCAATGTGGAAAAAAGAAAAAAACAGTATAATAATATATACAAACTTTTCCTTTTAAAAAACAATTCTTTAGTATCACGGGTCAACAGATCCTTTATTTTAAAAGATAGAACTGATCTCTATAAAAGATACCTTTTATCTAAGTGTCTGGGGAGTTTAAGGCAATGGTTTTATATGTTATAATGAGTCTCGATATAAATAACATTCGAAACACCGGCTTGAAAGCAAGAGCTTATAAACCGATTAAAATTCATCTGCTGGGTTAAAAAACAAAATCCAAGCACGCGTAAACACAATGGTTCTATATTTATGAAGATCACTGTCATATATAGATCCATGTTACTCAAAAATCCTTTTATAATTTGCAGTGAAATATTTAGTTGAATTGTTGCAAAACTTATATTATTAAATTTATTATTCCCAAAAATTTTTAGATTTGTAATCTCAGATCCAATCAAATGCCATTCTTTTTTAAAAAAATTTGAGAATTAAGCAAAATTAGATTTGAATTGGAATAAACCGACTGCAGCTTCATAATAAACAACGTAATATTCTCTATATTTGCAGAAGATGAATATGATGGGCCTCTCGCAAGTAATATTTATCGGTCAGAATTCTTGTTATAATTTTTAACATCTAAATTTAATATGTATGACTTGTTTCCAAACTAATTTAAGTTTTATTTCAATATGAGATATTTAAAAATTTAAGCAAAATATTTGTGTATAGCTCATTACCTAGCAAAAAGTTTATGATACATAGATACCGAACTTTCCTCTTATGATTTATGTTAAAGTTTAGGTTAGAATTATTTAATATTTAAAGCCACAGTTAAGGAATCGAAAGAAATGCTTCAATCTCAAAAATTTCGAACTCTAATGTGTCTCATCTAATTATTAAGAAGTTTCTTATGACCATCGTATTAGTATATAACTCTTGTATTAGTATGAGCTACAAAAAATAATATATTGCAAATGTATTTCTAAAACTTCCCCTAAAATTAAAAATTTCAACCGTTAAATCCATATAAATATACGACATACAGAATATATAAAAAATTCACAGGTCATTTGGCGTCAAATTGGCTTCTTTTAATATCTAAAATTTTCATAATTGCAAAAATAAAATATATAAACATCTTTAATATAGTCAATATAAATCAAAGGACAATGTTGGGAATTTTTTAAACAAATTAAACCTCTATTATGAAAGCGATTAGCACTGCAAACTCTAATTTAAAAACTTGTCTAATATATAAAAAATAATCAAATTACACATTATGAAGGACTATGGCGTATAACTGGAAATACTGGTTTTATTTCGAAGACTTTTGTATAGAATAACACACTATTGTCTCGATTTTTTGCAATGAACTTTTACATTTGCACCAAAAAAATCATAACTTTGAATTTATATTGGTCTATCGAGGCGTAAGGTCAAGAAGGATAAGTGCATTAAAACAATCTACTTGACGACAATAGGGTGAAATAGGTGTGAAAATATGCGTTAATATTTTCTTGGAATATAACCACACTGTTTCATTGGGCTAATTGTCTCTAACCTAGAATTACAAAATATGAAAGAAACGAATAGAGAAATAAAAAATTGATTATAACTTCAATCTTGGTGTTACATTCGAACTATGATATAAGGAACATAAAAGCAAAGCTTTATTTGAGAAAATTTAAGAATATGTGAATGAAAAATATTTGACCTTTTTAAAATTGGCTTTTCTTGAACGAGGAATTGATCAAAAATTCTAGAACTTCAACAGGCAATAGAACATGATGTCGCTGCATTTTTTTAATCCTCAATACAGACATGTAATAGAGGACAGAATAAGTAAGTAAACTATCGAGAAATTCTTTATTAACAAACTTTAAAAATGGATATGTAATTATTTTTGCTAAATTGATGTTCTAATCACCTTTATGTAGAAAAAAGCTTACCGGGTCATCAGAGAGATGAAATTTTGTAAACAAATCTTTTTTTATTTTAGTTTTTAATAATTTTTAATTTTTATTAATGAGAAAAGAAATTTCTAAATCAACGATATATCAGAATATAATTGGCTTAAAAGGACTTTCGAATAAAACTTCTAATATCTTTATCATCTCTATATATCATAAATCAATTAAAATACCAAAGTTCATATATAAGCTGGATTGCAGCCAATCAAAATGTATTTAGAAAATTATTTTTTATTTTCCCAACAATTTCAACAGATGCAATAAATTTTTATATTCACATAACATTGAATAATTAACATAAAAAATATGTAGTATACATTTTTAAAAGGATACATGAATATAACATTTAATAAAAATATTTTTTTTTATCAATATAAAATAAAAATTATAAAAAAACGATAAAATAAATTTATTCAAAAAATATGTCTTGAACTAAGAATTCTTTTATTGGTATATTGAATATTTTCAGGTTTTGTAGTTAGTATTATTTGGCTTTTATAATAATTAGGACCTATTCGAAAAATAAAATCAAGATATTTATGTACATGAATACTTTTTCGATTTATATTTTGATTTTTAAAAAAATCTAACAAAAAAACGAACAATTATTATTCGATTTAAATTAATTTTAATTTATCAAATATTCATTATTAAATTTATAATGTAAAAAACAGAAATGGAAATTAGAAATATTGTAATGAAATCAAAATTTTTGGTAATACTACAGACAATGTGGTGCAGTAATATTGCTGAAAGTAACAACTTAATACTGTCTAATGATTTTGTAGCAAATCCCGAGAGGAATGATGAGGTCGATTTAGAAGAAAATCGTAAAAGCATAAAAATAAAAAATGAAAAAATATATTTGAAATTTAAGTCGGAGTTATTGAAAAAAGATACGACTTCGGTATCAAAAATTTTACATACATCGCTTAATAAAAGCAATAAGAATTTTTCACAAAATCCCTTATCAAATAAGAAAGGAATAAATAATCATTACTCTTATTTTGAGCGCACAGATTCTAGGATTTTAAATCCAAAAACCCGATCTGATGTATCTCTAAAAAGTAATAATTCAAATCTTTGCAGTACCTCAATAGATGAATCAGATACTGAAACATCTAATATATCAAGTATTTATAGTTCTTCTGATTTAAGTTATGACGCAGATATAGAAACAAGTTCTGATGATTTTTATCCCTCTTTATTCAAAGAACGACATGATGATAACAATTCTGCTAATAATTCTATAAACTGTGCCACTGAAAATATGAATTCTGCTTTGAAAAAAGAAAATATTTCAGTGGATATTGTCTCTGAAACAGAAGCGGGTGTAAAATCTAACCTTATAGAAGCAGAAAACAGTGATTTACAGTTAATCAAAGAAATTTCTCCAATACACGATAGTAAAAATTCAAAGCAAAATTGTTTGTCTACGAATAAAAGAAGTCGTTTGGGTTATTTTAAATACATACTATCATCAACTTATATTTATGTAAATGAGTTCCTAAAATGTAGAAAATTACCTTCTTCTAAACAAAAATGTGAAGAAGTAACTACAGAATCTGTGACTTCCTCTAACAGAATGATAAATAATTCATCTTCTGTAAAAACTTCACTAAATAATTTGCTAACAACAATTAAAATAAAAATTTCATTTACGAGGACAAAAGGAGCTATTTTCTTCAACAGATCATTTGAAAGAATTTCTAAGGTATATCAATCCACGCAAACATATACAATAGAATTTTTTCACAAAATAAATATTGTAAGTTCTGCTGTGAAAAAATTTCTCAAGATAAAGGATATACTTTATATATTGAAGTATATTATATGTATAAGTTTAAATAAATCAGAAGGTTCTCAAAAATCTTATGACAATACACCTAGTTTCCTTATAGAAGAATCTGTCGGATTAGATGATTCGATAGGTTTATTCACAATAGATGAAGATTTTGATATATTTTTAAAAAATATTTTTAAAGGCTTTATAAGTAAAAAGAAGGCGTTGAAACAGATGAAATCTCAATTTAAAGAAATAATATTGAATGAATTTAAAAATGAAATAAAAAATAAGAATAAAATTTCTATGTCTAGTTTTATCGAAAGACTAAACAATAAGGATACAACATTGGATATATTTATTACAGCTAATTTTTCTGATTTAGTTTTTACTAATCATTCGAATGAATCTGACCAAAATGAAAAAATAGAATTGATAAACAAATCTTCTAGTCCTGATCAAGATATTAATATTAGTAAAGAAGTTTTAGACGGAAATGAAAATGTATTAACAAATTTTAATATTAGCAGAACTAACGACAGTTTTCTTCTGGAGGATCTAAACGAAAACACGGATAATAACAGTTTATTGAAATTAACATTTGTTAACGATGCTCTTTATATACGAAAAGAAAAACAAGCTTTGACAGAACTGGAAAGCTCTAAACAAACTCATCTTGAAAAAAATGATAATAATATTAGTCAAAAAATCGATTCTGAGAATGATATGCCTGTTGTTATATTTTTATTATCCTTTCTTTTCATAACTGTTCTGATATCTTTAATATTTGTCTCGTTCAAAAAAACATTTCGTTTTAATTTGTAAATAATCAATAAAGAAACCAAGCCTTTTTGAATCTTAAATTAAATCTGTTTTTAGTTATTTAAGTAAGTAATTGCCGGGATTTTATGTATACAAACAGTTTCATTTATTTCTTATTCCAAGGTTCTTTGCTAGAATTAGGTTTCTTATATATATTTTACTGCTAGAAAACACATGGTAATTGAAAGTAGCAGTATTGTAATCGACTTCGTTTTTTTAGGACGAAAACTCAAATAATTATTTATGGTAGTTACAAATTTGTCTTTAAATTTTGAGTTGTTTTAGTTCATATCTAAATAGGTTAATAAAAAGACACTTACTTATTTTGGATTCTATTTGCTATGATTAATTGTATTTTAGCCATTTTATGATATTTGAGTCGCTAAAAAAATTCTTAATTAATTTAAAATAAATAGTATGTAATACCGAAAATTTATATTTTTAAATATAGAATGTATAATTTATAAGTATTTTTTATGAGAATTGAATTTTTTACTCGGGATTATATTTTCTTGTGATTCTGTTAACATATTTCTGTCTTATTTCTAGTTTTATTCATCTCTGTTCCATATTTTCCTTTCTTTCTATATTAGTCAATTCTTTAATTTAGGTTTTTTGAAGAACACTTAAAGATTCAATGATCCTGATGTTTATTTTCTTAGCAAGTTTTATCGTGGAGAGAGGTATAGTGTGAGCTGTGTAATTATGTAAAAGGCACATTGTTACAAATATTTTTTACATCTTTTTAGCTTGTTCATTCACTGTAACGGAAAAATAGCAACGAGAATCAGAGCCTCAGTAGCTTTAATGCAATCCATAGACATTTTTCTTTACGTTTAGTTAGATTTCAGCAAAAAGCAAACTTGCCTTAGTCGAAGGATAAAGAGTTTACCAACCAGTTATCAAATTCTGACATTCGGAAGTAACAAAAGATATCTTAACCATTAAATCATTATCATAATCACACCTTTACATATCTGTTTCGGCTCTTAGTCTCGACTAAAATCTCTCTGTCAATTCCCGAACACAGTTACGACTTTTTTTGAGTATTTCGACTCGCTATATGCCGCTATTAATGTAATCGAAGATTATTAATATATTTAAGTTATTTATTTTGTATCATTTCCGATTTCACATATAAAATCATCTCTATATTAACCTTTAAATTAAAGCCATTTAATTACCTTATAAACTATATATCTTCATATTTTTCTGTTTCCGCGATTCTAAACGGATTTTATGAATTTATTTACCGATTGAATTTATTATTATTTCATTTATTATTTAAAACGAATATATTTGGATATTGAAGCGAAAATCGGTTTTCGGTTTAATACTTATTTTTTTTGGAATATCCAAACAAATTCGTTGTGAATGATTTATATAATAGAGGACTGTTGATGTGTTTTGATTAATTACTTAATTTCATTCATAATACGTATATTTAAAACCGATAATACTCTCATTGTTTTTTAGTATCTTTATTAAATACGATTTGTTTTAAATGTTTTTCCATTATTTATATGTTTCTATGGCTTCTTTTACTACCTTGCTTTCCTCTTCTAAATACGACCCTTTGTTTATATTTATTGGTGTTTCCGCTAGATTGGTTTCTCCATCTGAAATAAAATGAGTACTATTTTTTGATCTGGATTTTCACACTATTCGTTTCGTTACCCACTTGTTTTAATAAGGAATTGTTTTTACATTGCGAATCTATATAAAAACTTATTTACACTCTTTCCCAGCTCTCTTCGGTATTTGATTCTTACTAGAGTCGTCTTAGTCGATCAAAGTAAATTGTTTAAACATCTTCCAAGATACTATCGAAGGAATATATCCTTTTACATTCATAGGAATTTGTAGTTTTTTGAGGTATACATCCATGTATTTTTCCTAAAATACCCTTAAATATTACTCAAGAATCAATCCTATTATTAAACTTACGAATAAGAACCAACTCTTTATCTATAATGCTAATATTTCTTAGTTTTATAGTTTCCACCATCTAAACTGAATCTTAAAAAGTAATTTATAACCAATATGTATTATCTTCTTTTTATTCTAATCCAAAACAAATATATTTCTATTGTTCCAAGCCTTGGAATCAGTTTTTGATCTGGTTTCCACTCTAATCCCCGCATATTAGTTTTCAGAATTTGTTTAATCAAGTTATCTTAATCCGTTTATATGTTTAAATTGATATCGATTCAATTAGAGTAGGTTTAGGTGTAAAAATGATACCGAAAGCGTCTGGATAGTCCTTTCGAACATTTTCTAACATCGATTTGCTAAAATATTTATTGTTTTACATGCCTTTAAAAGGTTTGGTACATAACATCGGCTCTAAAAAAATAATGTCTATTTTTGAGATAGCAAAACAAGGTGGGTGAGATTATAACCACGTTAAAAACCATCTGATGTGCTATGATTGTGTAGAATCGATGTGAAAATCATTGTTTACATTTTAGTGAGATAGAAACCACACTAGATTTATAGGATAACATCATATAATCCCGGGTTCTAATAGATTAAAAGAAAAAAACAAAACACTTCCATCTGTTTATCTCGACATCGAGAAGTAAAAAGAGAATGAAATGAGCAAGCATAAGATAGCAGAACACTACTTTCTCACTTGGCCTCATATTTATTTTCTTCAGCCGTCTTAAAGATTCACTGGCACCTAGAGGCTCATTTTATCTTTTCATTGTATAACTTGGAATGAAGTTTTTGTTTTTTAATTCTGTTATATAATTTTGCCATTTTAGCTTCCTCTAAATTCATCGTAGTGACTGCTTCTTCCAACAAACATTTATATTATAAAAAAGCCTTTTATTAGTGTTCTTCGCTTTTAGAATTTCTACCCCTTGAGTTAATATTTACAAGGCTCTTCTTAAACAATTCGAGAGTTGTAGAAGCGTTTGTTATCTTCGGGACTTATCATCATGTAAACCTCTTCCATGTTCTGTTCTAAGAAGAAAAACAAACGCTCTTTACATTTAGGTGAAGAGGTGACTTATTATTTACAAATATAAAACGCATTTCATGATCTAACTTAGGTAAGAAATCGATTTAAACCAAAGTACATTAATGTGATATTAAATCAACGATATCGCCTGTTGATTAATTGCAAAAAATATAGTTTTAATTTTTAATCTAATACGATAAATTCTTTCAACTATTGATATTAGTATGCTTTGTACATCTTCAAATATTCTATGTGATGGATTTTCCCTCCTATCTTCATTCTTCCTAAATATTTATAAAAACTAACATTTTCCAGAGAAGTACAAGTATATCAGCAAAAAGTATCGTTTGAAATTTGTTTTCGTTTTTGTTTCTAATTTAATAGCTCTTAAAGGGTTTTTAGTTTCCCTTTAATAGCTCCCAATTTAAAATGTCTACAAAGAGTTTCTAATCACAAAAAGCAAAAGACTTTTGGCTGGGAGAGGTACCCCCTTCATTATATCAGTACTTTTTTAGGTTTCACATTGCCTTCGTGGCTCAGCAGATCTATACACAACACAAATAACAAGGTTACGAACTAAATCCTGGAGAATTCCTCTCTCAATCTTTTAGTCATGATTTTTTTGGAGCCTACTGAAGTATCAACTTCCTTTTGCGAGATTTTGAACTTAATTAATTTCAGAAATCAAGCCGATAAATTAAGGCTTCGATGCATAGTGTCAAAAAAGGTGGTTTTATTGTATCATAAGCCTCTTTGACATAAATATTGCTTTAAGATATTTCCCCCATGTTTCGGTTTAATCAGCTTATAGTAAAGCCTATGTTTCAACTTCTTTAATCTTTCTTACCATTCCTAATTAGCTTTAAGCCAGAAATAGTCATTTAAATTTATTCTTGAATAAATTTCCTGCTAAAAAAACACTTGTTTTTTTTTAGATAAATCATTTTTTTACATTATAGAAAACGTTCTTCATCATTTTAAGAAATATACATTGTTCATAATAATAAGCCGACAAATATTAACGACAAAAATATCTTAATAATGATTATATTAATATTATTTATGATGATTTGAGAGATTTTGGGAATCTAATTAGAATTAAGCCATATTTCTTTTATAAATTTAATTTGTTGTATTTTCGAGTTATTTTAAAAAAACGCTGCTGAACCACTCTTTCTCTTTCGCTTCGAAAGCTTGATCCTTTATCGATATTCAAATAATAGTACAATAATTCGCTTAAAAAAACTGGGAGTCATAAATAGATTAAATTTTTTCCGTTTCAATCTTAAAATAAATTGAAAAGTTAAATTTTTATGAATAAATCTTCTCTAAATGGATTTTTTAAGTTGTTTTGTTTTTGAATATAAAGATAGAAATTTTTCGCTTGCATTATTTATATTCAATTATTGTTTTGAAAAGAATTCAACTAAAAAGGCAAAAATATTTATTTTCTCTTTGTAAAAAATTAATTAAAATTTCAAAAAAAATACTTTTATAGACTAATTAATTTAAACTTGGTAACATTGAACTTTAGAAAGTCAACTAAGAAAAAAATACTATATTTGTATCTTAAAACACATTAATAGATTATTTGTAAGAGACAGCTAAACCCATTTTTTAACTTAAAGTAAAAAATTTTAAATCATAAAATATTTAATATTTATTTTCCGATTTTTGCCTAATTATATCAACAGTTTTTACTAGAAATTTTCTTTAAATTGATTTAAAATAATATTTATGCTCAAATATTTTCATATTTCATTGTACTATTGATTATGACTAAGTTATATATGTTTGTTCATTACTTCCATCAAAATTATATACAAATACAAAATCTAGAATTTGACTTTTTTATTTAAAGATTTTTAAAATTACAAAAATTAATTATTTATAAATTTATTTGCTTTTATGAAACCTTTGATGGCCGCCGAAATATTAATTAATTTGTTTATTTCCCGTTTAATTTAATTAATAAAAAAATGTAAATAAATAAAATAAACAAAAAAAGCGGTACTTTTAAAATGAATAAGAAGCGAATTAAGACTTGCAATATATTTATAAAAAGAGAATCCATTTACTCGGATTTACTTCATTTTGAAATATCGAAGATAGGTAAGGGTGGAATGACATCACACTATGGAAAAAAATATCATAAAAATCCTGAAAATTTAAAACTTAGAATTTTATTAAGACATATGAAATCACCTGTTAGAATCTCACCAGAAAGTTTAAATTCAATACAGGAAAAGATTTTTGATTTCTATGATTGTTTTCGATATCATATGAAAGAATACGATTTTTTTAATCCAACCTCATCAGACGACCGAGAAATATTTTTATTTTTTTATAAAGCTTATATTCTTAAAAAACCTTTCGATGAATTTATTTTGGAATATTTACAAGAAAAAGACCCCGAGATACCTGAGAAAAATTTAAAAGTTTTTATAAATTTAATAAAAAATATTTTTATTTCGACCGAAATAAATGATTATACTTACGATTCTATTGAATATAATGGCATGCTTAGTGAAAAGTATTTCAAGAACAACAATTCTGTAAAATCGATGATCAATTACTATGAAAATAGTTATTTAAGTTTAAATTTTTGGAATGATATTTCATTATTTAAAAGTCAAAAATTTTTAGAAAGTTGTAAAATTAAAATAAGTAATTTGATCAACGAAATACTTAGAGAACTTAAAATTCCAGGGAATTTAAAACAAGATATCCTTAGCATCTTTCATATTTTTTGGGAATTAGAAAGAGTTTTGCATTTCTTTAGAGATTATGGCTTCTATAACTTCATATTGTATTCTTTGATTTATGTTTATGAAAAAAAATGTTTAAATCTTGATTTTAATAATTTATATATTGTCGTTGATAATTACCTGCGAAGATTTTTATACAAGAAAGAAATTTCAATATCTTTGAAAACATTATATTATTCTCTATTCAAGATTAATGTAGATTTTTATCTAAAGAAACGTATTAACTATCTTAACAGGTTTGGTTTTTATACTGAAAATGTACATAATATATACAAGAAACATTTTCATAATATATTTTCCGATAAAGTGAACAATTTACCTTTTAAAATAGCGATTTCTCCAAAAAGTTTAAATAAAAAGTCAAAAGAAAAAAATTCTTACTTCAGTAAAAGAAGATTATTTTTTAAAAAATGTGAGTGAAGCTTTCCCGGAGGAATTTGTGTAAATAAATGTATTTTAAAAATTTTTTTTTCCTTTTATTAAATGTTATTTTATAATAAAAATTCATTTTTCTCTAGTTAAATTATTCTTTACTCTATTATATTCTCTGAATAATATACCTGATATTTTAAATCGAGGTTCTTTTGATATTTTAATTAACACTTTGAATTCAATCGTTTCTTCCTACAGTTAAGATAAAAAGAATTTAGTTTTCTTTTAAATAAATTTTGCTAAATGATATATGTGTAATATATTTTTGAGCTTACATATATTTCCGTATCTTGTATTATATCAATTAATAAAATTTTAGTCGCCATTTTATTAAATCTCGATTACATAGTTTGCATTTCTATTAATAATTAATATAATCTCTTTTATGTAGTATCTAATATATGTGCGTTTTTATTATAGACGTTTAAAGATCATTAAGGTACACTTTGAAGTTTTTGTTAGAAAAAAATCCTATGCTTTTCCGTGAAAATTTATGTTAACGGTATACATATCAAAATAACTTCAGCCATTGGCCAATAATTTATTTTCTGAAGTTTTTTAGCTTGCCACTATATGGATTAAATATTTGTATCCGAGTTCTACTTCAATGCGTGTGCTATTTTTATATTTCGTCCAATGAAACTTCATCATGTTTTTTATTTAAAATCTGACAAAACTTCTTGTTCAACAATCATCATTTTCTCATACTCTTTCCAAAAACCTCTCGAGCGGGATGTCTTAATTTGTTTTATAGACTTTATTTTCATTATTTAAAAATTGAATTCATTTTAACTACTATATCATGTAGTCCAATATATTCAATGAGGTGTATTTTCATAGAAATTATAGAAGAATACTTTACTTTTATTAGACTAATAGTAACTTCGGCTTCATTTGACTTTTTTATAAATCGTTTATATTTCTGATATAATAGAACACCGTTTTAATATATGATATTATAGCTCTTTACTTGTGCTATTGAGAAATCTTAGATCATAAATAGCTTACTATTTATAGCTTCATAAAGTTAAAGTAGTTATTAATTAATTTTCTCGTCATATAAATTTCCGACAAAAGCATTGTCTAATATTTTCAAAAAAGTTATTTCAATTCAATATTTATACAGAGTATAGGTCTAAAAACTGAACTATGAGGACATTTATTGACTAATTTACAGTATTAAGGTCCACCAGGTTGATATATTATTGCTCTTTTTTTGCAAAAGAGGAATCTCACAAACACGTGTTCAATATGCCAGCTAGTATTGAAACAAGAATTATTTGCTTAGCTTTATATAATCGCACGAAATTTTCATCTTAGTTTTAAATTTATTTCGTTTTCGGTTCACTGCACTGCTTATAAATATTATATTACTCAGATATGTCTGTAGATTTAAAGTGAGAGCCAATAAAAGTATTCAATCAAATGAAAGTATAGATAAAAATATTTTATGTAATCCTTTCGTATTTTTCATTTTATCTTAACGCCTCTGTACTTTCGATATTAGCTTGAATGTAGCGCCTTTGTATCAAATTAATTTTCTCTTAATGTTTTCAATCGTATTTCGAACTTTCCACAAATATGGTCATACATACCAATTAAAAAGTTATCAGTAATATGGAAATTAATTTATCATATCCTAATGCCTCTGCATATTTTTCATTGAGCTTTTGCTTCAAACGATAAACATATAATCAAATTTAAGAAAGTAAAACATATTTACCGATGAAAAATTCCTGTAAACTCTTATTTATATTTTTTTTTAGAAAATAAATACTTCAATTTTTTTAATATATTTTAAGATCTAGACTTGTGAAATTGCAGTTCTATCTATTCTTACAAATGAGCATGATAAATATAATAATAGGCTTGTATGATTATTATTTAAAACAGCTTTTAAATTTTCTATATAATTTATACAAAAAAAACATTCAAAAGTGTTGCTTTTTTGCAGCCAGAACGCTCTTATAACTCTAAGACATTTCATCAAAGTAACATCGGGCCTTCTACTTAAATTTAAACAACCCAAGTATCAAATTTCTAGTAAACTGTGAATGCCTGACAAATTTATAATAAAAATACATTTGAAATTGTAAAGTTATACCATGGTGTAATTGATGAGTTTATTATACTGCGTTATCATCCGGCTTAAGTTTTTCTTTTTGATATATTGCCATCTCAATATCGAATGATATGCGCGAATAGTTATAAGTTTCTAGATTAGGGAAATTTAAGTCTTAATATTATAATACCTCAATTTATGAAGTTAATGTAAGATTGTTTAAAAATCAATTTATGGAAGGAAAATATAGCTAGAAATGTCAGTATAGAAGAGATCGTGTGTATGATAAGATATCATGAAAATGTCTCTTCGTTGATATTAGGGCCTACTGCTTATAATTTGATTAAAATTGATCTTATAGTCTAATCATAGCTTTTCAGATATCTCGCTAAAAAACGTGAGCTTGGATAAGTCGAAAGAATATTTATTTTTAAGATTTTATCTAAATTTAAGAACTGATAAGTTTATAAGCGTAGAAATCGAACAAAAACATTTATTTTAATATTTAATCATTCTATTGTGAGTCTTAATTTAACTTAGAAAAATAATTTAGGCTTTTTTTAGAAATATCAAAGAAGAAAAGATAGAGTTTATATTTTTTTGTATTTTTCTAGGGTTTCTATAATCATAAAACCCTGAAATTTAATTGTAACACTTTTTTTCAAAAAGCTAGGTTTTTATTTGCATTTTTTCCTCGCTAGCAATATTTTACTTAAGTTAAATTTATGAGTTCTGTAGCTTACGTTTTGCCATATTTTAAATAATGAAATGGAGAATTTAACTTAGTCGATTCACCTAGAAACTTTCTAGCTATGCCCACTGTTTTCTTTTTTATCCTATAAATTTATTTGATTCAATTAAATAGTATTTCTATAATCGATGCACCCATTGTATCAATCAAAAAATACGACTTTTTTATAGAATGCGATCTGATGCATCGTTTTATTATCTTTTTTATATAATATTTAACTTATTAGCGTATTTTTTTTGCCAAATTGTATAGCAAAAAACAACCGAATCACAAAATGAATAAAAAAAATATCCTCATTTTAATAAAAACTTTCTCCTAATCTCTTGTTTGATAAAAATATTTATCGCTGTAATTTCTGCTTTTTGGCTTTTTCTGTGATTGATATTGACTTATAATTATGATTCGCTTCTCTTTTAAATGTATTTGATACTACGGTCCATTAATATAATTTGTAGAAAGAAAAAAATCTCTGTTATACGAGAAATGATTTATTCATCAAGGTGTTGTTCTATTCGTAAAAAGGTTCTACCTGTGCTTGTTCTATCTTCTCTCGACTGGTGTCTTGAAGTTAGTAAATAAATCAAATTTTTCATTAAATTGCAGATTTATTTGATCTATGCATGTTTTTTCATACTTTTCTATCTTTCAATTTATCAGCTTACATTTTTTCCGTCACATTTTAAAATTGATACAAAATAGAATTCATAACAAATTGTAATAAAAAAAATACAAATCTAAGCAGATATAATACTTTAGAGAATTAAAGAAAAATGTGTAAAAAATATAAACTATTAAACCAAAATGTTAGAATATTTTATAGGTTTTCAAACTAGATAAAATATAAAATTTAATCTTACTTTAAAATACTTTATTTAAAAATATTACATCTTTTTACAATAGTGGCAAGTGTTATATTTGTTTTCATGACATTAACGCAGTTCTAGGTTTAACATAAATAACTGCTACCCCAACACTCCATCGGTAACCCCTGCGATACCTACGTCCCAAAGCCTTTCATCTACCAGGTGTATAGAACCTAATTAATAGGCGAGTCAGTTGCCCGGACTTCGTTAATGTCCGTTGCATGGAGTGTGATCGAAGGCCGAAGCCCCCCCGGGCTCCCCCAAGACTATGCAGCATTCCTACTTACTCCACACTTTCTGAACCCAATAAACTTCTAGCTAAGATATATTTCAGAGATTTACATGGGGTCCACCTAGACAGTGCAATGTCATACCAACAGGTATAGCCTGCTACTTAGCTCTCCCGGCTTTTAATGGGTTTTTGTTTTGTATCTCCCAGGCGCTAAGTCTTCTAACCCGAGTGAGCAAGGCTAGGTTTCCATGATTTTACATGGCAATTACCTACATCTTCAGCTGCGGTCTGCAATCTGGTTACATAAAAAACTACAAATAAATTTGTACAAAAAGTTTCTCCATTTCTCAGACATCTCCTTCTCATAACAACTCCCATGGAACAACCGAAGATGTAGTGTGGTTTTATTCCCACCAAAAATCCAAACAATGATCTCACACCAGTTTCACACACTCATTGCCAAGCAGAAAGTTTTTTATGTGGTTATCCTCCCTCCACCTCTTACTTTAAAACAAGAATAAATTTTTTTATGATAGCAAATTTTTTATTTAATAAAATTCTGGGTTAAAATATTTTAACATTTTTATATGTTTTCTTCTACCTCTTTAACACTATTGTCTCTTCTTCCAAATCCGACTCTTCATTTATGTTATTGGTCGGTTCCTCTAAAGTGGTTCCTCTTTGTGAAATAAGGGGTGTATTATTTTTTAGTTTTAAAATTTTAACACCATCTTCCTCTTTTTTCGCTTCATTTAAAGGGGGTATTGGTTCCTCATGCATCTCTGCACTGATAATAACACCCATTGACGCTCGATCATAGCGTATAAATATATTGTAAAAAACGAAAAATTTGATTCAAATTAATCTATGGCTTTATAAAAAATAGTAAAACCTATAAATTCAAGAAGAATAATTTCATAAGTAAAAATGCTTTATTCTGAATCAAAATATATATAAATATCGAAAATTCTATTCAATATCGAATATTAAGAAAAAATATATTTAGATTTGTAATTCAACAAATGCATTAGTTTATCTCGTCTGGCTAAATAAATTCAAATTTAAACGAATTATTTTATATTTTTAATATAATCTTTATGATAATTGTAAGACTTAATATTCAAAATTCATTTTAAAATTTCAGGTCTTCGAAATCTCCCATATTTTTTTTTTATCAAAAAATAAACATTTCAGAAAATCTTATTTTAAATCAAATTCAAAAAGCAATACTTTATATATTCTGTATAATGTTTCCAAGCTCCTATGAGACACCAATAAAACCAATCATTTTTCTAACATATTTAAAAAGCTTTTCCACTAAATTTGGGATGTGAAAGTGTTTATATAGTTATTGGTTTATAAAGCATGGAGAGATAAAATAAATGATTTAAAGAGAGAAACAAAGTAAAAAACATTTCTATTTTTTTATAATTTACTGTTACAAATGTTATTTATAATCCACTAATTTGGTTACGAAGTTTTAATGAATAGAATATTAAAATAATAAATATGAACTTTCATTTGATAGAATATACTTAATGAAAAAAATAAATTGTTCTAAAATCTATGGACATCTATTCAAATATTTGATTTATTAAATTTGATTTAATGTTATAAAATTAAGAACAAGAAAAGTTTATTTGAATAAATTTTCATGTATTTCAACATAATTTTTAAAAATTAATAATTCTGAAGCAAATATTTCAAAAGAAATCTCTATGATAAGTTTTCTTGGGTTTTGATAAGAAGTGAAATTGTAATATTTGAAACTTTATAAACAATAAGATTTATGAGTTTTATAACATATATTTAACTATTCTTAAAGAATCAATTTTGTTACAGCTAACATTTTTGTTTGATTTTTTATACATAAACCAGTTTTTAAATCAAAAATAAAGAATAAATTTATTTCTACTTTTTAAAATAATTTAACTTAGATTTCAAGGCTGATTGTTTTGTTATTCGAATTTTTAAATATCAAAGTTGGACATAGAAAAAGATTTAAATGTCTTTTTAAAAGTTTCGATTGAAAATATCTTTTACAAAGGTATGTTTTAAGTTTAAGCAAAACACAGCTATATCTGAATAAGGTTGCATCTTAAATGTATTATAATTTATTACGTAATATCTATGTAGACAAGAATTTCTTATTTTACATGTTATAAGTATTCATATTTTCTAGTTTGGAATAATTAGATGAAAATAGCGATGAGCATCGCAGCAGTCAACATAAAATCTGATTAAATATTCTCTTTAAAAAATATCAGTCAATTTGTTACTTTAGATCTTCTTCATCTTTAATTTTTTTCAACAGCGAACGCACACTGAATGTTTAAATGAACCATTTGAACATGGTTTTGTATTTTGATAAATGTGGAATTTCTGCATGGTGCTGTCGAGAATTGTATAATTGTATTGAAGTATTAGTTCTAAAGAACGTCTAATAAATAAAAACTTCAAAATATTGTCGTTTATAATTGTATTAAAATAAAAGGCAAAAAAATGGAATTTAAAATACAAAAACAGATTTAATAAACACTTTCCTCAGATTTATATTCGAATCCTTCTTCGATCACTTCCATATTGACATGTTTCGGTCCAAAAACTTCTTATTAATTGAATAATTTCAGCTGATAAATCATATTTTTTATAACGAATTTATAGTTCAAATTCTTTTTTTAATTTCATATTTGTTCCTGAATGTGTCGGTGTTTGAATTTTACACTTATAAAATTGCAAAGTCTTAAGTATCTTTAAATTTGAAATAAAATTAAAATCTGATTCTTTTATATTAATTTTTGTAAATTTCAATCTCTTTATTTTATATTCTCTAGAAGTACAAAATAATTCTGAAAAATAAATGTTTTTAAATTTTGTTCTATACATTTCAAGTTCTTCCAGATATAATAAATTACCAAGGGCCTCAAAGTCTAATTTATCAATAGAAATATTACAAAGATATATTTTCTTTATCCTGCTTAGATCATATTTTTCAACAAACATTTCAAAGAACCTGAATCGCATTCATCATTTGCAATATTATTTTTTCTTGTTCCGACATAACCAAACAGCCTTCCTAAAATTTCAAATATATACTTACTATAGTCTCTATTTATAAGATTTAATTCTCTAAAATCAATATTAGGCTTCATAAAAGAGTTAAATTCGAATCTGTTGCTAAATTCGACGAATATTTCTTTAAGAGACGTCATCGTGGATATCAGTTGGTAAAAAAGAGAAAAACTATCACAGTTATGAGTCTGGAATCTATAATATTTTATAGATTTGTTACTAAAGACAACATTATTTTCAATAACTATTTCAGAATTAGATATTGTTAATCTCTCAAGCTCTTTAAGACTTAAAATGTCTACCAAAAAACTGCAATTTATTTTCGAATTTACAATTTTAATTTCATTAATATTTTTTTCTAATATAGTATCTTAGAATGTAAAAATTTTTCCAATTTGATTCTTTAAAAGTAATTGAAATATCGGTAAACACATCATTGTTTTCATAAGACCCCTTGATTTCCCGATGAGTAGAATTAAAATATAAAGATTCAATGATTTTAACCTTATTCTTCAATTCATCTTGTTTAAACACTTTAAAATAAAACTGTCTTTTTATTTCAGCCATATTTTTATCATCAAAAATTGAATTTTGTTTGAAAGATTTTCTGTATGAATGCTGCAAATTTTTAATTATCCTATCGATTGTATTGAGATTCTCTATATCTAGTATTTTCATAACTTTATAGTTCTTATTCAAAATGTTATCTTCATAAAAAATAATTTCATTTATTTTGCTCAAATTATCTTTAAATATTATGTTTGTTACAAATTTAGAAGTTATAAAAACAATTTTGGTTTGATTCGTATATATCAAGTTATCATTCAGATACCTTATGATCTCATCACATATTGAGCAATGAAAAAATACAATCTCATAAATCTTTTTTTTTAGATTCTGTAAAATGAAACACAAAATTCTAAATTTATATTCGTTCATATAATGTACATGTATTTACTTTATATCCAATGTATTCAGAAGCAGAATAAATAATTTTTTGCTTTTTCGATTCTTAGATTTGTATTCATTAAAAAATAGTGTAAATTCGAAATTTATTTCTAAAACATGCTTTTTATCTTTACTATATAAACCTTTATATCTATTAGAAATATCATATTCATTTTCTTTAATAAAAAACGGAAGAAACGAAGACATTTTAAAATTCATAATTTTAAAATATTCTTGAGATATCTTTTTGAATAATTCATGAGAAAAATACACCTGCTTAGAGAAATGAAACGAAACTTTGTCAAGATCAAAATGTTTTATATCATCGGATATACTTAAAGAATACAATATCATTTTCATAAGATTTCGCAATTTATCATCTTGTTTAACTCTAAAATATTCTAAAAAATACAAAATTGTGTAGAATTTGTCAATTGTCATTTTATAATTCAATAAATAATATGAAATTAAAAATTCATAGAAGATTAAAAATTCGGATTTCTTTATATGATCACAAAGAAATATTTCTAGATTTGAATTTATATTATTAAATTTATAAAATGTATCAAACTTTAAATTAAGTTTTTCGACATCAGAAATAACATACTCATCATATTGCACATTTTTATCTTTCCTGGAGAAATTTTTGCAATATTCTACTTCATCTGTATCAAATATACTGCTTCTTTGGATTTGACACCAGCATTTTGGTTTGGTTTCTTTTAAAAGTATATTAGAACACGATTCTTCGTAATGATATGGAATATTAAATCTAACATTTCTTTCACTCGAATGCTTAATAAAAATTAAAATTGAAAGAAATAATGATTTATGGAATAAATTCATATAAAAAGAGCAAAAATCAAATTTCATAAATTTTAGAAAAATATCGTATTTATAATTTTAAAAAAAATTACTATTTTGGGTTAAATTAGCCATAATTTTAAAATTTCTTTTTTGAAAGAATCATAAATGTGTTCATTAAATCGTGATTAATATAAGATCATCAAATCCAAATATTATAATTTAAACTAGAACAAATGTGATAATTTTTATATAAAAATTCTCAAATTCTCAACTCTCTTCTGCGATAATTTAAATGAATTATGATGACTTTTTTTTATAATGTTCGATTGTTCTTTGATATTTATAGAACAAATCATTGGGTGTTCCAAAGATCTTAGTATATCCTTATATTACTAATTTCTAAAAGTATTAGATTTTTTTGTTTTTCTAGAATTCATCATAAAAAAATACAAAACTTAGATCATTCTTAATAAAAATTGATATTTCCACAGTTGAATGGTATTTTTTTGATTTTTTTTTAGTTTTTTAAAACAATCGTTAGAAAAAAAGCAAGAAGGTGTTAATTGATTGTAACAATATGTTTTGTAAATTCCATACGTTTAATTATCGTGAATATACAAATTAAATTACTGTCCAGCAAATATCGTCTTATTTATTGTGTACTTAGTTTTAATTCAACTATTTAGTTATTTTTTGTTATAAATTAGAAATTTTTTTCGTTTTAAAGTTTCTCAAAGCTTTATTTCTTCTTTAAAATCAATAAATTGCTCATTTAAACAAATCTAGATCAACAAAATAATATACTTTTCGATGCCTGTATTTTTTTAGATAAAAGTTCTTTGAAATATAGTTCAAGTTTTCAATTGATTTAATATACATTTTAAAGATTATGAGATGAAGCCTCAAAGTAAAAAAATGAACATTTCTAAATGAGGCTAAAAATTTAATTTAAAACCCGATTTTAGTGGCGATGAAGTGCAAGTAAAAAGAGATTCCCATGTAAATTAACTGTGCTCAAAATTCACCTCTAACAGCAAACTTACATAATTAAAATTTTTATATACTTAAGATCCATCTTCCAAAACTTAATTTTCTTTGGTTAGTATATGTCTCGGTTGCAAAGCCCATAGCGAAATCCAAGATATGTACCTAAGCTTCCATTATGAAAAATTATTGTTAATTGCGCACCAACCATATCATAAATAAAAGTTTGAAATAAAGAGCATCTGTGTATTTTTCTATATGCAGTAGTACAAATCTTTCAAGAATACTTAAAATGGCTTTAAATGTTCTCCGAAATCCAAAAAACTTCAAAGTATCGTTATTTTATATTTCCTAAAAATTCAGAACTAATCGAAAAAATAAAAAAAATTGAATCAGAAAATAGGGAACAACAACAGTAAATGCAATATTTTACTAAAGTCTTTTTTTTCTCTTGTATTACAGATTAAAATGATATTTGTAACAAGTATTGTAGTAAAAAAAATGATTTTGTATAAATGGTTTGTTACCCGGTGTTTTTATCTATAAAACTACCATCAAAATTTTAGTGATATAAAAATTAGATCAAATTTGCAGAGTTGAGGTCCAGGCATTGTCACGAATAACATAGAAAATTCAAATAGGCGAACTATAATAGAAACTTTTTATGTATGATATGAAGAAGTTAAACATGCCATAAACCTAGATTTGTTTGAGAAAAATATTAAACAATTTTTACCTTTAAAACTTTCTACTATTTCCGAACATGCCGAGAGCAGAGAGCAGAATTGGTTCGGAATCTAATCTGCTTGTCGTAAGAGGCGACTAAAAGAGACTGGTTCTCTATCTTGGAGTTGGTTTAAGCCCAATAGCCCGCCTTTTTACAGTACTTTGTTACAGAACCTGAAAAAAAGTAAACAAACTCGCGGAAGAAATACCGGGTGGCGGTATTACCGAAAGCGGCCAAGGCTCTTTCAGAGCTGTAGTGCCAACGAAAATAAAACAATAATAAACATACTAATATCTCCTAAATGAGCAGTAAAGAGAACTGCGTACAAAAAAAAATATTTTATATTTACAGCATTTAAAAGTTAAACTTATAAGTATTCATACAAAGAATTCATATGATTTATCATCGAACAATAAATTCACCATTGCGGGAGCAGAATTGGCGTGGTGATTTCATTGCTTCTCGTAAGAGGCGACTAAAAAGGACTAGTCTTCCAGGTTGAGGTTGGCGTTGGGCTAACAATCCCCACTTTGAAACCCCCTTGTTATGAAACCCAAAAAAATATACGAACCTACTGGAAAAGCCTGGTCGACAGCATTACCGAGGGAGACCAAAACTTGTGCAGGGCCGTAATGCCGAGGATGATGAATGAACACAAAAAAATGATTACCCACACCTATAACGATATTTAAAATACATCTCTCGAAAAAAGTTCTGAATTTCGTATTCATGGTATTTTTGTTTGTATTAAAGCTCCTTTCAAGAATAATAAAATTTTAAACGAAAAAAACTGGATTTTTTATAATGAACATCAGCAGCTCTTTTCGTTTTATAAAAATACCAAGTTCTAGCAGACTCTATGACCGTATTAAATTTATCGCTTTCCTCTAGGCTATCCTAGTACTTCAAGTATTCGGAATTGTTGCTTTTCAGCATTTTGTTTAAGTTATTTTTATATCCGCTAATTATTCTTCCCGCCAATTCTTTAATTTACAACAAAACTCTGAGCTCCTACATTTTATTGATTACCGTAGGAATCGCAAAGCACATTTTACCTTTATTTTATAGTAAGTAATAGATAAAGCGGATTACGATTACGACAATAATTACATCCTTCTAATCCCCGCTTTATGATTTTTACAGTGTTTAATATTGAGCCTAAACTTTTAAGTCAATTTTCTTTTTGAATAAGAGTAGATGTAGTTGCATGTCTTGTTTGTTTAGTCTGAAGAAAATAACTTTACACCTAATAGTTATGTATTTAGGATGTGGGGTTTTATTCGCAAATGTTGTATTATACTTGTTCATTTGTCCTGAAACAACTTTCAAATTATGTATTTATGAAGCAAAAAAATTATATCAGAATATTACAAACCTTTTATATAGTATTTAGGTTTTACTTTATCAGACATATATTTTCAAAATATCTCAAAGTTTGTTTGGTAACTGCCGTTTTTCTTTCACATTATACAATTTATATGAAATGACTTCAACGAAAATTAAAAAAAAACATAAAATTTCTAGCCGGTAATGCATACTTGAAAATTAAAAAAAAATACAGTAATATTTTAAATCATTAAGCGCAATTAGGAAGATTTCTATAAATTTTTATATTTTATAAAATATATACTTCTAATCTTAGCTTAAAGCAACAATAGATTGTAAATCATAACAAATAATATATTGCAAAACAGTAAAAATCACATTCAACGAAATAAACTATGACTAATAAAAAATAATTAGATATATAAAATTCCGCACTATATTATAAGCATAACCAAAACTACTTTATTTTGGATCAAAATGATTGATGAAATTTCGGAAATTCAATGCAACAATAAATATTGAGCTAGAATATATAGATTTTTAGTATAATAGATAAACTAGTCTATCTCGATTTTCTACACAGAATTTCGTTTATAAGACAATATACTATCATTTTAACACTAGAGTCATTTTAAACTAAGATATTTAGTATTCAATATTTCTATTCTAATTCCCGGTTCCATAAAGTAAGTAGCTCGTGTTTTTGTTTCATCTTTTCCATAAAAAGAACTTATTAAATTAGAACTTTGTTGTTAGAATCTAATATAGTAGGAGCCCAATGGGCTTTAAGTACTGTAAAAAAGATCGGTAAACTCTTCTAAACGCATCATTTTAACTTACTGTTTTCATATTTAATCTATAAAGTTGGTTTTGTTAAAATTATAAAGAAAACGTTTTCAAATAATTATTGATTTACATAGAGTAGAGAGATAATAAAAGGGACCGAAAATATAAAAAAAACTAAGTTTTTATAAAAAATTTAAATTCAAGATATAGTCTAATTATTTTCTCAAAGTTACTTAGAAGTTTTATAAATAACATATTGTAACAATTAAAACCAAACTCCACAATTAGAATATAGCAGAAAAACCAAATAAATCTATTAAACATTTATTAAGCCATATGTTCTCATATTGCCTAACTTGAATTTGTTTGCTGGTTGAGAATTTAGTAATTGATAATCTAATTTAATTTAACTCAATTGTAATATTTTTTTTTATCATCTTTAGAAATTTATAAGATTTGATGCATATCTTTTATCAAAATCTATAAGACATGAAGTTTGTCTAGATTAAATGATTGGTAATATAAAAATTTTGTATTTCTCAATTTGCATGATTTTTTGTCTATAATATAATTTAACCATTCTTAAAGAAGTAATTTTTTACGGTTAAAATTTCGGTCTCGGTTTTTGTACATATAAAATTTTTTAAATAATAAATAATAAATCTAATTTATATTACTCTTATCATAATTCAACTTATATTATTTCGGCATATTGTTTTATTATTAGGTTTTAAAAATTAAAGCTAGACATATAATAGATGCAAAGGGTGTTTTAAAACATCTTCGTCAAAAATATCTCTAACTTACGTATGGTTTAGTAATAAGCGGAACTCTGTTATATCTGATATCAATTTTTTTCTTAAAATCTATTATGATTTATTTCTTAACTATGTATATGTCTGTACAATTTATAAACCTTCATTTTTTTAGTGATGAATAATATGATAAAAAAAATGTAATTCAACCAGGTTTTAATATATAATTATTTTATCTCTTCTTTTAAAAGTATCTTTTAATTCGTTATTGAAGACATTCACTTTTGTTTTTAGATATGGTCCGAACCGAATTTTCATATTGATCATTATGAAAACAATTTCTAGATCGTTTTTGTAATTTCTAATTTTTAACAAAATAAAATATAGATTTTAATCGAATTTATTATGATACATATATAATTATATCTATGATTAGATCAAAGGAATCACTCAAAAGTTAAAAAACAAAAAATATAAACAGTCATAATTACATTAAAGCACAAAAAAATTGAATACATTTTTAACTAAAAAAAATTATCTTCGTTAGTTGTATATTGAAGCCTGGAAATCTCTATTTCTACGTTTTTTGGTTCAAAAGCATCTTTTATAAATTGAATGACTGCTTCAAATAAATTCTGATTTTCTTACCAAAGTTTAATTCGAAATTTTCTTATGAATGACATTTTTATATACATAGAAGTTATTTGCTGGATATTACAACCTACAAATATCAGATTCTTAAGTTTATTCAAATTCGAAATAAATTTTAAATCTGCTATATTAATATTTACTTTCAGTACCCACAATATCTTTATGTTGCACTCTTTAGAAGTACAAAACAATTCGGAAAAAAAAATATCGCACAAAATTATTCTTTCTATATTCAGTTTCTCAAGATATAATAAACCACCAATTGCACCGGAATCTGTTTTTCCAATAGAAATATCAGAAAGATATAGTGTCTTAAGTCTGCATAGATCATATTTTTCAAATAAAAATTTTAAAGAATTTGAATGGAATTCTTCATTTACAATACTGTTTACTCTTAGTAATGTATACTCCGATTGGTTTTCTAAAAGTTTTACAAAATACTTTGTATGGCTATTGCTATATATCATCAGTTCTTTTATATAAACATATGATATCTCAAAAGCGACAAATTCGATTTTGTCAATAAATCTGAATGAGATTTTTTTAAGACCAGTTAACATTGATATTACCCGATAAAAAAGCGGGAAATCAGTAATGTCTAGACAGTTAAAATAAAAATATTTTATAGATTGATTTCTAATAAGAGTGTCTTTTTTCATAATTATATCAGAAAACGATACTGTAAGGCTTTCAAGCTCATTTATGTTTAAAATATCTGCTAGAAAACTGAAATTTATTTTTGAATTATGAATTGCTATTTCTTTAATATTTTTATCTAATACAGTATCTTTGTATGTAAACAGCGTCAAATTTGATGTTTTTACAGTCAGTGCAATATTATTAAAATTACCATTATAATTATAAAAACCTTCGATTTCCCAATGTTTACTTTCTAAATTTAACCATTCTAAGATTTTGACTTTATTATTCGATGTATCTTCTTTGAATAATCTAATATAAAAATCTTTTTTTGTTTCACTTATATTTTTATTGCGGAAAATCAAATCTTGAATTGAAGATTTTTGGTATACATGTTGAAGGTTTTTTATTATCTCCTCGATTAAGTTAAGATTTTCTATATCCTGTATTTCCGAAACTTTATATTCTGGTTTCGGAATACTATTCTCATAAAATATAAATTCATTTATTTTGCTCAAAGAATGCGAAAATGTTAAACTTGTTTCGATAAAAGAATTAATAAAAATGATTTTTTTTTAGGTTTGCAAACATTAAGTTGGTATTAAAACATCTTAAGGTCTCGTCACGTATTAAACTATAATAGAATACAATCTCATACAATCTTTTTTTTAGATTCTGTAAAATAAAACAAAAGTTTTAAAATGTATTTCCCTCATATGAAATATATTCAAATACTTTATATCCAATGTATTAAGAAACAGAATCAATAAATTTTTGCTTTTTTGATTTTTGGCTATATTTTTAGAAAAAAATAAGTCAAATACATTAGTTATCACTAAAATATGAATTTTATCTTCGCTATATAAACCTTTATATGGTTTAGAAACATAATTTTCTTTTTCTTTTATAAAAAAGGAAGTATATGAATCTATTTCTGGGTTTACAATTTTAAAATATTCTTGAGATATCTTTTTGAACATTTCATGAGAGAAATACACCTGCTTGGAGAAATGAAACGAAACTTTGTCAAGATCAAAATGTTTTATATCATCGGATATAGTTAAAGAATACAATATCATTTTTATAAGACTTCCGATTCATCATCATGCTTTGTTCGAAAGTATTCTAAAAAATATAATATAGTGTAAAATTTGTCAATTGTCATTTTATCATTCAATAAATAATATGAAATTAAAAATTTATAGAAGATTAAAAATTCGGATTTCTTTATATGATCACAAAGAAATATTTCTAGATTTGAATTTATATTATTAAATTTATAAAATTTATCAAAAATTATATTATTTTCTTCGACATCATAAATAATATACTCCTCGTATTGCACATTTTTACTTTCCTAAACATTTTTTTGATAAATTCGATTTCTCTTGTTTTCAATACACTAATTCTCTGAATTTGGCACAGGCATTCGGTTTTGATTTTTTTTGAAACATGAGGAGAACATAATTCTTGATAGCTACTTACGAGATTAAATATTACATCTCTTTCACTCGAATGGTTTATAAACATAAAAATAGAAAACCACAATGATTCATAGAATAAATGCATATAAAGAAAGCGTAAATTCAATTTCATAAAATTTAGAAAAAGATCGTATTTATAATTTTTAAAAAAATTACTATTTTGGGTTAAATTAGCAATATCTTTCAATTTATTTTAATAAGAATTATAAATTTGTATATAAAATCGAATTTTTTTATAGGACCATCTAATTTAACTATTAATTGTCCTAAATTTATTGTAGGAATTTATTTAAAATAAAAAAATTGTTTAACTTGAAATGTTTTTCTGAAAATTAAAATAAATTTTGAATAGTTTTTTTTAATGTTCGATTGTTCTTTGATATTTATAGAACGAATCATTGACTGTTCTTAAGATTTTAGTTTATCTTTATTTTACTAATTACCAGAAAAATAGTTTTCAATATTTTTCTAGAATTCATCATAAAGAATACAAAACTTAGATCATTCTTAAATAAAATAATACTTTTTTGGATTTAATTTTATTTGTTTGGTGGCGTATAGGATAGGCTAAACATAATAAAAAAACCCAATGATGCAATATTAGGATATATGGTTAAACATCTGAGTTAAATTGTCGTGGATTAATAATATATTCATAAAAAAGATGATAAATTGACCTCTTACCGGATTATGGCATCACAATATCGATTTGGTGGTTTCAATCCGAATACTTGGCTGTTTTTTTGTTCTATATAAGCAGAATTTTTGAGTGTAAAATTTTTCAATACAATAATTCTTTTATTATTTGGATAAATTTTACTCTTTAAACTTATTTAAATACAAAATAATAAATTTTCTTATTGAATGTATTTTTTAACTAAAATTTACGTGTATGTATTCATCAAGCTTTTAAGTGTTTAAATTAACGTTTAAATAGTTTGTAATGATGGCTCAAAATAAATCAATAAATATTATTAATTACACAAAAAAACGTTGAAAATCTGAAGTAGAATCACAATACACGGCAAAATGAAAGAATTTAAACGTAAAAACCAATTTTATTAAAATTAAATCTATGGCAGCAAACAAGCATATATTACTATTTTCGAATATTCAAGATTTTATCATCGTATATCCAACACTTTGTTGTTTAATATAACTCCTTGTATCCAAAGCCTGTTAAATACACACCAATTATTTATCTAAGCGGATTATACTAAAAAAATTGCTCGTTTTGCGCAAAATGCGTAATTAATCGAAGATCAAATCCAAGTATAACCTCAATTTTTTTTAATCCAGTGTTGAAACTTTCTGAAGAATACCAAAAAAAAGCTTTTACAGATTCTAAGATACTAATGAGAGAATCAAGTATATTCACTGTTATCTAGGTGAAAGTTGACACATACATAATCCTAAAAATTGCCCCTGATCCTAAAAGGTGAAATATGATACTAAAATGCACAATTGTCGTAGGATCCTGTTTCCCCCCAATCTCATGGACTAAAATACTATGAAGCTAAGTATTATATAAAATAAAATAAGTTTTTGCAGAAATATTTTGTAAACGAGTATTATCCTTATAACTCCCAAATGGGTTTTTTAAGTAAAAAGTTAAAGCCTATTATTGTGTTTGGTATTTTAGATATTCATATGTAACATAAAAATCTAATAAGCTGTCATCTCATACAAGCTGCTATTGTAAGGTACTAAGAACTTACACTTTAAGAAATCTAATTCGTTTGTAGATAAAATAAATTTTTATGTTAAAAAAGTATAAAATATTTTATAAATAGAGATTTATACAGAAAAAAATCTTGTGTTAACAGACTAAAGAAGTTTAACTTGTAACTTTGAAACCAAAGAACTCATACGATACACGGTAAAATAATGAAGATTTTTACAAAATTATATTCATAAGTTTTAAATGTATAATTGTGAGGAATATATCCTAAGAATAATCGTATATTGAGTAATTCAATTCACAAATATCAAGATTGTGTTAATATTTTAAATCTAAGCATATTGTTGTTTCCGTAAAATATTTTTCTGGTCTACAATACTAATCAAAAATAGAAAGAAATAACATACAAAAAAATCTAAAACTTTTTTTGAAAACTTTTCAAATTCTATCCAATTCTTTTGAAGGTATTGATAAAAAATTGATTTAGATCCTTAAAACAAAGTGCTAGAATTCATATAAAGACAAATTGTTATCTGATGAGTTATGAGTCTTATTTTTACTTTTATTATGTTTCAACCCTATATGCTTAAATTGTATACCAAATGCGTATGGTTTAAGGCTGGTTAACATATCTAAATCGTACGGGAAGTCTTGGAGGCTTTTAAATGTATAAAGTATTTTTTTTAAATTAGCTCAATCCTTTCTCTACAGATGGAACACAATTCAAGAGTAAAATAAAGCCTCGCCAAGTTCTAGACGTTGCAGAGACATTAGTCTCTTGATTTGTAAGTTGTCAAAGCAATGCAAAATTTCTTATAATACATGTAACGAGTGTCCGACCGGGGATAGAACCCGGCCCCTGAAGTAGATTTAGATATCCTCACCACTAGGCCATTAAAGCGTAGGAAAAACAATTTAAATTTCAATTCTAATATAGTTGACAACAAATGCTTGACAAAGCTATTTTAAAGTTATTTTGAACATTTAATTGTCTAAAATTAAATTTTAGAGAAAATATGATCATATACTCAGAAATAAAACTGCTGCAAATGTTCCATCTTTAGATACTAAGGTAAGCGAATAATATACCACATATTGTTCTTTTAAATTCTTAAGATTTGATTGAGAATTTTAATTTTGTTGATTACATTGAAATCACAAACAATTTTACCTCGATTTAAGTCTAAGTCAAGCAGCTATATCAAAATAGAAAAAGGTTACATAGGTAGTGCATATGAATTAGAAATATTGGAAAATCGATGACTATTTCTGTGTATAAATTTTTGCTCACTTATTTTTGATGTTTTGTCTTATTTTAAGAGCAATTTAAATAATTGGGTATTATATATAATGACCGATAAAATTGGACAATTTGAGAATTTTTTTATTAATATTTTATAAATACAAATCTACGAGAAAATTTTACTAAAGTAAAAAAATTATAGAAAAAGTACTTATACCGAAAAAAAATGTACATTTATAAAATTTAAAATCCAAGCGTTTTTATTTATTAGAGCAGTTTCCTTTATCGTGGCATTTCAAGTTACAAAGCTTTTTTCCCGACGGTCCTTGTATTTGTCAGATTTGACCAGGTTTGCATTCAAATCGATTGTAACCTTGGCTAGGGTACTGAATAACCATTCTTGTATATTTTCTTAAGGAAATCTCGACTTTTGGAATTTTTGTATCTAAAAATACGTTCGATGTACATATTGTAGATCGACTATTCCTCGCGTAAAACTGATTCAAAATTCCATGTTTGGTGCCTAAATTAAAAGGATTGGCACCTGTTATTTTCAAAACAAATGTCAAAATGTTTTGCCTCAATGCAGCCTCTGTCGAAATCTTGGACTATACTCTCAACATTCCACTTTTTTAGCGGCAGCGTATCTTATATTGTGGATTTTAAGCATTTTTTCAGCTTTTTTATTAAGATTTTTTTTGCAGAAATCTCCCTATCTTTTAATATGTCTGACATTTTTTTCGAATAAAATAAAAAACATATCGAATTTCCCATTCGCTTTGGTCCTTTAGTATAATGCCCAATTATCTAAATTTCTCGTACAATATATATCTTATCTACAATTCAAATAAGTCGTTTTGAATTCGATAAGCATTTGAAAAAAGGATTTCGTACAAAGTATTTCATTCTCCAATCATAATCACATATTTTTTACCATTAATGAAAGTTTAGCATGACTCATTGAATATGATAAAACGATTCATATCAATATAAAGGTTACAGATTTATAAGGAGAAGTAAAAATCTTATGATATATACTATAGAAAATGTGGCAAACTATTAAAAGAAAAATATTCATGTTAAATCTTTGTAATAATTGAATTTCAAGAGAAAATTCGAACCAACTCAGTTATAAAAAGAATACGAAGGTATTTAGTACAAATTCAATGATTTGGCCTCTAAAATTCGAGTTAAATTCCCTTTGCCGTACGAACGTAAATATGAGATAGGGTTTTTTATCTATTGTATGCTAATATTTGATTTGAAATAGCTAGACATTTCATTCAAAGTATAGGATATGCCTCTATTTTTTATAAAATGGTTACATCACAAATGAATATTTTTAGGCCTAAGTTTACCATTTCGAAAATATGGAAATAAATTACAATAATTCTAATTGTTGAACATAAATCGTCTTACGATTCATAAGCATTCGAAAACGAGCCCGAAAACACTATTTTAACTTTTGTAATATAGAAGAAGATATGGATTATAAAACCAAATTTGCATCGATTAATTGTTTTTCAGGAATATATATATTGTAAGTGAAAGACTAAAAAATATAGTGCAGTTCTTCTTAACCTTTCAAGTAATCCGCATCCCTTTAAATCTAAAAATAGGTTTTTGTACCCGAACGGAAAAGTTTTGGATTTTTTGTGAGTTGAAAAAAATACATCTTATGCAAATTTGTTTTTAATTAAAAAAACTGTAAGTTTAATATATCACACATGTAAGAATATTATTCTTTTTAGTACTGAAGTTTTTTAGTTTGTACATTCTAATATTTGTGAAGCGAGGCACTTGTTTTGAAAGAGACATACGTAAGTTCTCATTTGCATTTATAAGATTTTTCGCTTTAATTTTTATATGATCGGTATGAATACCTCGTTTCACACAAGTAGGTGCTAGAAAACGGTAGTAGTAACTCCACCATTTCTTTTTTTTCGACTGTGAATAACATTCTAAGTATGTACTTCGATTTGTTTAAATTCTTTTTGTTCGAATTCCACCTGACTTTGACCAATGTCTCAAATTTCGGGTAAATCATCTTTTAATAAATACTATAATTCTTTGAAGTTAGGTTATATAGAAATGAATTCAGTGATATTTCTTTGAATTCAGTGATATTTCTAGTAGAATATGTTCATTAAATACTTCGCTTAATAAGTTCAAATGTATTCCAATTTCGGGTATAATATTATTATTTCCACATTCTAAAAAAATTGAATCAAGAAATGAAATGTTTATTGTTTTCGTAATTTGCCTTCTAGGTAGCCAAAATTTTAGTTTTAAAAAATTTAGATCATTTTTCACTTGCTATTTTATTTGTATCAAATTTTAGATTGATATATTCAATTTACTCAAAGAGCTGTATTGCTGCTAAGTAGGGTAGTTACCGAAATGCGTTCTTACTCTCAAAAACTTTTACCGATCACAATTTCTAAAACTGAATAACTAAATAATCGATCTAAGTGATTATAAACCCTGGCTTAGCATCCAGTCTGTGTATAGTATTCATATTCGGCGAGATATAGATGCATAATACGAACACTGCTAAATTCATTACAAAAAAAGCTAAAAATGCAATGATGTGAGCCTAAACAGTTAAAATATTTTACTTCGATTCTTGCAATAATTGGGTGATGTTTTGAAGTTTCTGGCAAAGTTTTCAACACAAGGCAATACGATACAAAATGCAATGTGTAATTTTAACCAGAGTTAATTTCTTTTTGAATGTAGGAAAAAAATCCAGATTTTTTTTCCTAATATTTTTAAAGCCCCATCAATTCATATTAAGTCAACCACATATAATTGATATCGAAATTCAAAAAAACTTTTGTTTGATAAAAGGCATTAATTCCTCTCTAACATTTTCCCGGTAACACATAAAATGAATATTCCTCATTTTTAGATATTGGACAAATACTAGCAACTGGATGTAATTATAAAGATCGGTTTAATCAAAAAAATCATATATTAACTCTAGTAGACTCTGTTTTATGTCTTCTATTATCTGCTATGAAATATTTTTACTGGGATCTTGAATTCTCGATCAAATTATATTATTAGATAAGGAATCTGCTGATTATATTATGTGCATAAGAATTTGAGCTGTTTTGGCTATTATTAATGCGCAAGATTTTATCATTTCCTCAGCGATCATATGATGTTTTTTACACACAATATAAGACTTAATAGCGCGCCTCAAACAAGAGCTTCCGATTTTGAGGCTCAAATAATTTTCGAATAACTCCACCGGAATCGTACCAAGCCTTATTCAACTTGAAGCAGTTTAAACTATGCCTACACTTAGCACCAAGAGATTGTAAAAAGCTTTTAAAACTTTGAAGTTCGAGATTCGTGTTTGAAAATAACTTGAAAGATAAAATGCATTGAGGTTGTTGTGTACCATCCTTTTTTATTGTACATGTAATTTCATAAACAGTATTCTTACTGTTTCATTGGCGTTTTTTGACATAAGTTGGCGTACTATGACTAATTAAAGTATTTAAAAACAACATAAAAATAATTTACAAAATATAATTTACAAATTGCTGTGTTCCGGCGTTTTTGAAGTATTAAATGAATGGTTTTTATTTATTGAAGGTATTCTGTTAAAGTTCCTTTTCACTCCTTCTTAGGGGTTAAAGAAATAATTATTTAACAATATTTAGGGGTTTAATGCCTTTACTCAGAATAAGTTTACGTACAAATAATAAGAAAATTATTTACGTTTGTTTATCATTATAATATTTCTTTGGTTTTAGTCACAGATCAAATAAGAATGTATAAATTGTCAAGTAATGTTAACAATCAGAATTATACACGCTTAAAGGTATTCGTGTCAAAGAGGTTTCTCAACTAATTATTGAAGACCAGAATAGTGAACTAGATGGAGAGAAAGGGAGAGTGTGTCCTTGTTTTTAATGATGTCGGATTATTTTGCTTAAAAATCATCCGAGTAAACATAAGCATGATAGTCTATGTGTCTAGTGATTTTAGAGGTAGCGATAAAATATTTACTTCACATATTTTTTTAACTTTATTCTTACTTTTACCAGAATGGTAATTTGCAATAAAAAAACCATTTTCATTATTTATTTATGAGCTTAAGCTTTTGAATAAAGTTTTCCGGCACCTTTATAATACCATTTCGCCACCTTGGGAGGGCGGGGAACCCACGTTTAGGAACGGTCGCTCTACAAAAAAACTTTCATGGCCCAGACAAAAGTAATATCTCGGCAGCTGCTGATGGTTGAATAAAAAAAGTATCGGTGTGGTTTGCAGACATCTGATTTGAAATAAATATGTTTCCGTCAACAAGGAGAGCTCTCTTAATAATGAAAAAAATGAAATAAGTTTTTAATATAAATAAAATATTTGTTCCAGAAAAAATCTTTGCATTATAGTTCTAAAACGTTATCGAAATTACATTGAAAGCTGATAAATAACTCTATAGAAAATATGGATACGGATGAGGCAGCTGCCAATAGCATAGTTTTTGGAATCCGTACTCAGAAGCTTGTTCGAAAATTCCGCCCGTTAGATAAAAAGAGGGCGAATGTTAACGCAATATATTTTAGAAGTCCATTTATAAATTATCGATGTTTGAAACAAATATTTTAAGCAATATGTGAGCTTGTATTATGATTTTTGATATTTTAATTGTCTAAAAATTACTTCTTTTATTTAAGTTACATAGATTGTAGTGTTTTGATGAAATATCACAGTTATAGGCTAAAAACAGATTTTGATCACTAAACACCCATCAGTATTTATGCTATGCCTACATCTAAAGATTAACATCAAATATGATATTTCACTCATTTAATATTTAGGGCAACTGTCAGGTATTGTTCAATGCATCTAAAACCGAATGAATTGTAAATCGAAGCCCTCACTGCTCCAAAAAAAACTATCTAAATCTAACATACTTTAAAATTCCAAAACAGAATAGATTTCCAGCTATGATATATTTCAGAAACTTACATGGAGTCTACTCAGACGTTTGAATGTCATGCCAAGTGTAAAACATGTTACCTACATTCGGATATTATAAATAGTATGATTTTTTGTATTTTCAGCCTTGAAATTTAATTGGGGAGAATTTGAGCTAGGTTTTTAAGTTTACATGACAAATTATACGAATATGGCTGTATTTCACATTCTATATAAAAAAGAGCACAGACTTACTTTTTAAAAATTACACCATGTTGTGGACCTCCCTTTCTCTATAAACCTCAACGGAATAACCAAAAAAGGCTCCTTTCCCATTCCATCGAATCAAAACAACAATTTTATACATCATTTCACATAATCTTTGCTTCAAAGATTGCTTTAACATTTATTTGTCTTTCGACAAATTATCTGATAAAATTAATAAAATATAATGAAATTTGGTCTGAAAAGAACATACTTCGAAAAATCTACGGCGCAGTTTGTGATAGCGCTGAGTGAAGGATTAGAACTAACGCGGAATTCTAAATGCTATACGGAAGTCACGCAATCGTAAATGGTATCAAAGCAGAGCGATTGAGGTGGCTCTGTCATGTGTAAAAGATGATAAACTATAGAAATCCCAAATAAGTTTAATCTTAAAGTCAAAGGAACACAGATCGCCAAGGCGCCTACGTAAGAGGTGGATGGATGATGTCGCAGCTGACCTCTAGAAGCTCGGCGTTCACAACTAGTGAGCGAAGGGCATATCATCGGGAAGAATGTCAAACCGAGGTTCTTGCGGCAGCCAAGGTTCTAGAGGGACTGTATGCTAATGATGATGAAAATTCGGTCAAATATAATTTAGTTTCTCTAATTTTGACTATATATTATTAATCCAGATTTAATTGTTACGAATGAATTTCCGTTCATGTCTGTTTAGATTTAAGCATTTTGTAAAATCCATCTAAAGTTGCAAACATTTTTTCCATGTTTCAACTGCGACACTTTCGATCTATAAATAATCCCTGTTTCAAGTATTTTTTTGCCGCGTTTGAGCCAGGAACTAATTTTGAAAGACAAAAAAGGGTCCAATGTAATTAAAGAAAGAGTGATTCAGCGTATTTTTTGCCGCGTTTGAGCCAGGAACTAATTATGAAAGACAAAAGACGGTCCAATGTAATTAAAGAAAGAGAGATTCAGCGTATTTTTTGCCGATCTTCGCCAGGAACTAATTATGAAAGACAAAAGAGGGTCCAATGTAATTAAAGAAAGCGAGATTAATTGTATTACCTACACAGCCTTAGCATAGTTTTCCAGTTGGTATATCGTGAAATCATATTATTTGTTCCTAATTAAGCATCTACATATAACAGATAATTCAATTAATAATTTATAGAACTTCTATATTTACCAGGTCTTATAAAGCCCTTGGTTTTAAACGTTAGGGCATAATCATTTTTCTTTTATATTTTTTCCACCATATTCAATTACCTTTCTGAGAATAGATTAAAAAAATTTGATGATATTGATTTATAAGTTTTTTCCATATGTCCGGTAAAATACAAAATATTGAAATTATAGCCATGAAACAAAATTTACAATAACAAATATGAAATAATTACCGAATTTTCTTATGATGATTCTAACTTGAACAATTTTTTTAGCCATTAAAAAACATAAATTAACAGAATATATATAAATATTTGATTGATTCTAAAATTATATGAATATAGTAATACTAAATTCAAAAAACAAAATTCTTTATAAAATAAATAGCACATTTCTAGTGAATACTAAATATCGCATTTAAATCAAAAAATTTATTTTACAGAATACAGACAAACTTTAAGAATTATTTCTAGACAACAAAAAAAGCATTAAACATAATGAAAGCTGATAAAACAGAAAAATTAAATATTTTGGTTGCTCAAAACAAATCCTGTAATTTACTAACAAATAATCCAATAAATACCAAAATTCCCCATAAAAGAACTATACACGCCAAAAACTTAAATTTTCTATTTTTGTGAGTTGCTTTCAAATACAAAAAGAACAAACTCGAAAATATAAAACACATCGCAGTAGAAAACGTTCCACCCACCAATCCCACAACCTTTTGAAAATTTATATTAGAAATAGCAATTAAATAAGAAATACCAAGCATAACCACAGTAAATATATTTCTTATCTTTCCAAACTCCCGACCACTAGAATATTTAAAATTAAAAATATTTAAAAAATATAATCTACACGGATTCACCTGTAAAGGAATACTTATCAATATCATTATACCATATATAACAACAGTAACAATCTTCAATTTATCATCATCAAGTATATTTAAAAAATTACCTTCAATTAATTCACCAAATATTTTATAATTTATTATACCAAATAAAATATAAATCAAAGATGCTGTAAAAATAGCCATAAACATTACACAATTCAATTCCCATATTTTTACACCTTCCATTTCATTCTGAATCGTAAATATATTTTGATGACACGTAAAACCAAAAACAAATTCTCCTAAACTTTTATAATAACTGAAATTATCAGTAAAATAATATATTTTTTTATCAGAATTACTACGAATCAATCTATAAAAAGAAGTCAGTAATATAAATATGACAGATCCAATACCAAAAACAGAAGTAAATTTTAAACCATCGATTTTTCTTAGCAGATTTAGAGGCAGACTTATCAATAAACAAATCAACAACCCCAATTCTTTTCTTTCTACAAAATATTCAAATCCTAATTTTCCAAATCCGTACGGAATAATTTCCTTCAAAAAAATCATATACGAAACTGTCACAAAGAAACACTTCAATATAACTACCACATCTACAACATACCGTAGAGAAGGAATAGAATATCTAGAAATAGTAGACATCGTACTTTTTTTATTTATTATTTTATTTGTCAGTACATACAAAAATAAACCACTTAAAGAAAAAAACCCAGAAATCAAAGTCAATACTGTAGTTGGAATTATACCATAATTTTTATACAGACTTGGATATACAAGAATACCACATCCCAGTATTGTTTTTAGAAGATTGAAATAAGCAGAACCCAATACACGTTTCATTGGAGGGTTCACTATTTTTAAAATATAAATTAACATTTAATTAGTTAACGGTTTTTTAATTGTTTATATTCATTTATCTTTCTATTTTTAAATAAATTAATAAAAGAAAAAAACTGATAAGAGATTTAATTTAAATATCTTAAAACGAAGCTATTAATTTAAAACAGAAGTATAAAAAAATAAATCAAGAGAGATATCTTCATTTTTAAATCGAGTAATTCAAAAAAGACCCACTTCAATGTGTTTATTTAAAGTTCGATTTTAAAATAAAAAGTCAAAATAATTATTTTCTAGAATTTCTTTCTTCTATGAATTCTAAAATGATATAAACATTTCAAGAATAATATTGATACTTCCTTACTTTTCCTAAATGTAATTTATTTATATTTTTAATAATAATTTCAATAAATAATTTTATTTGTCTCATGAAATTTTATATCTGATTAAATTAAAAGATTTTAATAAAAGATTTTAATAAAAGATTTTGATAAAAGATTTTAATAAAAATAACGAAGAAGTTATATACCAAATGAATTAACTAATACAGTATATAGTTAAAAATAAGAATTTTTGCAAACAAAAAAAACTTCCATACGAATAAATACCAACCAGAAAGAAAGAAGGAACGTAATTAAAATATATATTAAACCATACAGAATAAATATAAAATACCAACCAGAAAGAAAGAATGTAATTAAAATATATATTAAACCATACAGAATAAATATAAAATACCAACCAGAAAGAAGGAATGTAATTAAAAAATATATTAAACTATACAGAATAAATATAAAATACCAAGATTTCACTAAAAAATACAATATAAATAAAACAGAAGAGAAATATACAAACATGTAATAAATTTTAACAGTAAATCACACAAGAACAACTAAAAATGAAAATTTTAAAAATCAAAATATTCTAATAAAACACATCAGATAAAGGTATAAAAATTTAAATAAAAAGATAAAGAAATTATAGTTTAATCAAATAAGTTTAAGAAGATAAAACACTTTATTTTTTCTGAAATATAAACTAATTTCATTACCACGAGCTAGAAAATCATTTAATTTATAAGAGATTAAAATCCTAGAAAATCATTTAATTTATAAGAGATTAAAATTATAAATAAAATTTATTAGGAAATCAATTTAAAATCCTAGAAAAGAATATTTCTTAGAAAATCAATTCAAAATCCTAGAAAAGAATATTCATCTAAGGAAAATAAATTTAATTTGTAATTTAAATTTAAAAAAAAACGGTTTTTCAAAACAGACATGAACTAAATATTTAAAAGAGAAAAACTATAATCAAAACCCTTTAATCATAATATACACCTACTTCTCTTTAAACCTCTATTTCATTCTACCTCTGTAAAACCATACATCTCATTAACCCATACATCCCTTTATCTACTCATGACTGTCTCTATATCTCTTATATAACCAGTCACCCGATTTAACTTCCTTATAATACTTTACTTCCTTATAATTCTACTTCGTTATAATGCTTCTACCTAATTATAATACTTTACTCCTTATAATACTTTACTTCCAACTTTACTCTACCCCCTTATAATACTCTACTCCTTATAATACTACTTCGTTATACTGCTCTACTCATTATAATACTACCTCATTATAAGACACTACATCTCCATATAATACTCTACTTCCAACTTTACACTACTTCGTTATAATACTTTACTTCCAACTTTACTCTACTTCCTTATAACTCTCTATCCTAACATAACTCTCTATCCCTAACTTAATCCTCAATTCTATTCTACTTCTCTATAAACTCATATAATACATTATCTTCTATCCATTCATAATCCACCTCCCTTCCAAAAATTCTTGCTTCTGTAAAATATTGATTACAATTCTCATAAAACCATTTCAAATCACTTTTACTTTTAACATCAATAAATTTACACAGCGGTACAATTTTATCTTCAAACTTAATTTCACACCGACTCTGTTCATCACCACTCTTCAAACTTAAATAATGAACAAACGAAGAATTTAATTCACTATCATTAACAACAACACCTCCAACATAATCACATAACATTTCAACTGTTTCTTCTAAATTAAAAGTAAATATAATATCAATAAGCCGTACAGTCTCACATTCAACTTCTAAATCTTCTTTTTCATTAAATATTTCACAAAAAATTAAAGGCCATAAATGTGAAAGCTTTTCAGTATCAATTTTTATTAAAATAATTTTGATTAAAAAAATTATTTCTTTCTTTATATTTGAAGATGTATTCGTAATAAATTCACTTATTATTTCTATAATTGGTGGAAATTTAGAATAAATAATTTTTTTATCCAAACAAAACACAAGAAAAGCTATTCTTCTAATTATAGAACATTTGTTTAAAGAATCAGTTTCTTTAGAAACAAAGAATCCCTGTTCCATACGATTATACAACTCATCTATCTTCTCATATTCACTAGAAAAAAAAGAACAAATTAAATTCTTTTTTATCAAAATATTTTCATACGAATCGTTAAAAAACTTTTGATCACAAAAAAAATCAAAAAAATCTTTTTTCCAATTCTTTAAAAGCCCCAAAATACCCAAAGACTCAGAATACAAATAATTCCTTTGTCTCAACAACCCATACACAACATTATTAAACAATAAAGAATATCTTTCAATATTTATATTTTCTAAAATATTTCGTATTACTTTAATTAAAAGTAAAATATCTTTATTTTCTTTCTTTTTATTTGGTAAATCTAATGTACGTAAAAAAACAGTAAAAGAATTTTCTAAAATTCTAATTACAATCTCAATAATTCTATCTGTAATTTTATTCATTTTAATTTTACAAATCAAATTTAAAAACCAAATATAATGTTTTAAATTTCCATTCTTACTCTTCCCTAAAAACATAATATTTAAAATATTAATACTTTGTTCTAAAATTACTAAAATCCTTTCCTCACTAAAACTTTCCTCTATTTTACATAAAAAAGGAAATATTTCTATATTTTTATTAAATTTTTCTAAATAAATCATATAAAGATTTAATTTTGAAGAATTTAATTCTAAAATTATAGATTCACATTTAAAATTTAAAAGACATTTAGCAAATAAAATATTTTCTTTTAAAAATATAAAATCTAAAAGTAAAATATAAGGTTCTACATTTAAATCTACACATTTCTTAAAATTTATATTTTTAAATTCTTCTATTAAAGAATCCATACAAATAAAATTAGAAGTTTCTTTTATATTTAACCCTGTAAACATATAAGAAGTAGAATATTTATCATAAAGAACATCATTTAGTAGGGTTTTAGGGGTTTTCTTTACATCATTTATTTCTTTATTCTTATCCTTTCTTAATTCCTTAATTTCTCTATTCTTATCCTTTACATCCCTTCTTATATCATTTAAATCCCTATTGTTACCCCTTACATCCCTTAATTCCTTTATTTCTTTATTATCCTTTCTTAATTCATTTAAATCTCTATTGTTATCCTTTACATCTCTATTCTTATCCTCTACTATCTCCTTGTTACCCCTTACTTCCCTTCTTATATCCTTTATCTCTCTATTCTTATCCTTTACATCCTTTCTTATATCATTTACATCCTTTATTTCTTTACTATCCTTTAATTCCTCTACTATCTCCCTATTACCTACATAACCTATACTACCACCTATTAAAATATCATAATTTCTTATTCCTCCTCCAACTTTACCCTCAACATACCTAAAACACCCACACACCAATTTCTCAAGAACATCCCCAAAATATTCTTTATTCCCAAAAACATAAGAAAAATACCCCTGTACCACACAAACATCCATATCCCACAACATATTACTACTCACCACCTCACGAACAACCTTATTCCTTAATTCTATATTTAAAATCTCAAAAATAAAAAAAGAATATTTCTTAGAAAAATACACAACTAAAAATTCAAACACCTTTTTAAAATAAATATTCACCCATTGTTCATTACCTGTTAATATTTTTAATAAAGGTAAACATTCCCATACAATTAACACATCATTTATATTTTTTATTATAAAAGAAATAAAAGGATTTAAATCATAAGATATTATTTCTTGAGATTCTAACATATTTAAATCTACCATTTTAGAAATTAAAAACAAAGCCATCAAACGTACTCTACGTATCTCAGACAAGTGATTATTTGGATAATTAGTATTAGTATTTGGATAATTTGGATGGTTGTTATAGTTGTTATAGTTGTTATAGTTAGTATTGTTATTAGTATAGTTATAGTTATTAGTATTGTTAGTATTGTAAGTAGTATTGTCAGTATTGTTAGAATCATTATCCTTAGTATTACTATCCTTATAATTACTATCCTTAGTATTATCCTTATAATTACTATCCTTATAATTACTATCCTTACTATAACACCCTCCATCACCACACTCACACCCACACCCTCCATCCCCACACCCTAAATCACATTTAACATCGTTGATAACAAAATACAAAAAACTAGAAAATAAAACCTTTCTAACATTAACAACCCCATTATTAAGAAACACCATAAACCCATCACCCTGTACATACACACTACTTCTTAAAAAAATAATAAACTCATTACAATACTCAAACATATTAATTAAACAATCAAATACTCCATATACTATATCATATTCTATAATATCATAATAATATCCTTCTTTACTTTCTATACATGCATTCTTTAATTTATTTAATATAAATTTATAAATAGAATTAAAGTGTTTTATTCTTTTCAAACAAGTAAGAAAGATATTAGCATCTGATGTGTTAGATATATTAGGTGGTGTGTTATATGATAGGGTGTTATATGATGGTGTGTTATATGATGGTGTGTTATTATAAGTATCTCTTATATTATTACTGTTATCTCTTATAGTATTAATGTTATTATTAGTATCTCTAATATCACCCTTATAATTTATATCTCTTATAGTATTACTGTTATCTCTTATAGTATCTCTAATATCACCCTTATACCTAATATCTCTATCATTACCCTTATACCACATACTCTCTCTTAATATCCTGTTTAAATATACAAATGCATCCATAAAGTATAACTCTTCACTTCTTAAAACATTTATAATAAAAAGTAAAAGATTAGAAGTTTTATAGACATCAGTGTATTTGTTACTAGTATGTTGGTTAGTATATTGGTTAGTGTATTTGTTATTATATTGGTTGTTACTACTCTTATTCTTATTACTCTTATTCTTATAACTATTACTATTACTCTTATTACTCTTATTACTACTACTCTTATAATTCTTATTACTATTATCTAAATTCTTATCACTATCACATATACTATCACCATCACACATAATATCACTATCACACATACTATCATCTAAATCCCTACTGTAATACTCTATGTTATTACTTATACCACTTAACCTTATAATAACATACCTCTCAAATATACAACAATATAAAATATTAAATTCATATAATAAATAACACATTCTAAAATTAAAATTATTCCATAATTTTTTAAATAATTCTAATGAATAAAACCCTTCTAATTTATAATTTTTAAATATTTTTAAAGAATTTTCTAATTCATTAACACTACCTTGTAATATTATATTAAAATATAAATGTAAGAAGGATAAAGGTAGAGGTGTAATGGGGGAGGGTGTAATGTGTGTGTTATTTATATTAGTTATATAAGGGTTATAAGGGTTATTATTTATATAAGGGTTATTTATATAAGGGGTATTATTTATATGTTTAGTATAAGGGTTATTAGTTATACTAGGGTTATTTATATTTATACTAGGGTTATTATTTATACTAGTGTTATTATAACCCTTACCCCTACTACTACTACTATCACCCTCCCCCCTATCACCCTTACCCACACCCATTCTCTCTAAATATTTTACTAAAATTAAATTATAAAAATGAAAATTCTTTTTATCTTTAAAAAACCCTAATATTAATAAATAACACCCTACATAAACAATATCTAAATTATTAATAATACTATCATTAACACCTTCATAATAATTAAAAATAGAAATATGAAGAGAGTTAAGACTATCAATGTTTTTATGTGTGTTGTTATTATGTTGGTTGATATTATGTGTGTTAGTATTGGTATTGTTAGTATTGTTAGTATTGATATGTTTATTATTGTTAGTATTGTTATTATTATTATCCTTATTATCCTTATTTTTCTTATTATTTATATTCTTATTTTTCTTAGTATTCTTAGTATTTATATCTTTATTTTTCTTATCCCTTATACTGTTATCATTTATACTATCATTTATAGTGTTATACATATCACTTATACTACTAGCACTATAACACCCTATACTACCTATATTACTTATATTACTTATATTACCTATATTACCACTACCCACATCCCTACCTCCACCTATATCACTACCACTATCACCACTACCTCCACTATCACAACACCACTCCATTCTCTCTATGCATAATAATAAAAATACTGTTAATTCTTCTTTTTTAAAATACTTTTTATATTTTAAACATAAATAAAATAAAAATAAAATATGTATTTCTAACACCTCTTTATCACAGAAATTAAAGTTGTTAATAAAAAAAGATAAAACATAAATAAAATGGTTAAGAGGTAGGGGGGTAATAAGGGTGGAGGGTGTGTTAGTATAAGGGGTAGTATTATTAGTAGGGGTAGGGGTGGGGTTGGGGTTAGTATTAGGGTTATTAGTATTATTAGTATAAGGGTTAGTACTGTTAGTATAAGTATTAGTAATAGTAGGGTTATTGTTAGTACTGTTATTTATATGTCTTATATCTTTATACTTATTATCACCCTTATAACTACTACCCCTATCACCTATACCACTATCACTACTATCACTACCACTACTATCACTATCACCCTTTACATCACCCTTATAACTACTATCACCCTCTTCATCACCTATATCACCCTCTTCATTACATATACCCTTTATTCTCTTTATAAAGGATGTTATAACTAATTTCCATATAAAAGATACTTCAACAGTATCATGAAAGAGATTAACATACTTAAGAACATCTACATTAATATTTATAAGGTTGTTGTATGGGTTGTTGGTATAAGGGTTAGATGTATTGTTAGTAGTATTGTTGGTATAATGGTTGTTAGTAGTAGGGTTATTCTCTAACCTATCACCCATTCTATTACTATCACCTATTCTATTACTATCACCTATTCTATTACTTATATCACCCATATAACCCATATAACTAATATCACCTATATCACCCATATAACCCTCCACCACTCCATACACCTCATATATCCTATATAGGTAATATGGTGTTATTAATAACAATACACTATCACATACATCTTTCTTATCACTAAGACATATCATAATCTTAAAAAAAGAAATAAAATCTTTTCTTTTTAATAATTCATATAAACTAAGACATATTATATTTAAAGAGGTTTTGTTTATAGAATCTGATATTTCATAAAAACTATAAACACGTTTTGTTAAGGAAATATCTCTTTTTAAAAATAATTTAAGTATATTAACAGAGAGATCAACGATATAGTGGAGGGTGATATTATTACTGGTATTGTTGTTATTTAAAGGGGTGTTATTGGTAATAGTATCCTTATTTAAAGGGTTATTTAAAGTGTTATTTAAAGGGTTATTTAAAGGGTTATTTAAAGGGTTATTTAAAGTATCGTTACCTATATCATTATTACCTATATCATTATTACCTAAAACATTACCCCTATTATCATTATCCCCTTTGTTATTACCACTATCATTACCCCCATTGTAATTCTCTTTAAATGAAATATCTAAAATCATATTTCTTTCTTTATCCTTAACATCTGTATTTATAATATCCTTAATATCCTTATCTATGATAGGGGTATTATCTATGTTATCCCTAATATCTATGTTATCCCTAATATCTATGTTATCATTATCTATGTTATCCTTATTATCTATATCCTTATCACTATCCCCACTACTATCCTTATTCTTATCATTACCCACATCACCCACATCACCACCCTCACCACCCACACCACCACTACCCTCACCACTATACTCTAGTATCTTTTTAAGATTATATTTCATTATAAGTATATCTAATATACTTCTTAATACAAATATTTCTTTATCTTTTAAAGAATATGAAAATGCTTTAATAGTTTGTAATGTAATATATACTTTATATTGTATAGAATACTTAATTAAATAATTAGTAATTGGTTGTCTAAGGTGTGTACATGTTTGTAATAAATAAAAAAGTGATGTATTAAATAAAGGTAAAGGTATAAGAGTAAGTAAATCTTTAAGACATTTAAGTGCTTGAGAATAATGATCTGTATTTTCTTCATCAAGATTAGGTAAAATACCTAAAAGTATATTACTTATAAATGGATGTAAATATGGAGAAAGGGGTATTATATGTGTATGGATAAGTGTTACATATTGAGATTTAAGAATTAAACGTGTATGAATAGAGAATGAGAAGAGACCAAGTGTGTATAAATTAAAGTTTTTTATAAAATTTTGTGTGTCTAATTTTTGGAAAATGATGTGGTATGTTTGAAGTACTTTGTTATGGACACCTGATGGTAGTGCAGGGTTTAGACATTGGCTTAAACGTTTGAATAGTTGGGTTTTGTGGGGAATGTATGTTGTGTTGTGTTTCTTTAGGGTTGTGTCTAAAGAAGAGAGGAGTGATATGAAATCTGACCATTGTTTTGCTGTTTTGAAAGCGTCAAGTTTCTTTTTTATTTCTGTGTTGTATCTGGTGTCTGTGTTTTTTTCGGGTTGCATTCTTTTTCTTTTTTGGTGGGTTTTAATATTTGTGAAAAAAAAGGGGTGTGGAGAGGTAAAGGGGGTGTGGAGGAAGTAAAAGGGGGTGGAGAAAGTAAAGGGGTGTGGATATTGGATAGGTGATTGTAGAAAGGGGTGTATCAATTGTATTGGTGATATTAATAATATGTTATTTATAAGTTGTATTGGTAATATGTTATTTATAAGTTGTATTGTTAATATGTTATTTATAATATGTTATTTATAAGTTGTATTTATAAGTTGTATTAATAATATGTTATTTATAAGTTGTATTGTTAATATGTTATTTATAAGTTGTATTGGTAAATGTTATTGGTAAATGTTATTTGTATTGGTATTTGGTTTAAATGTCAAGATAGTTGATAAATTAAAGTAAGAAATAAAGTAAGAAATAAAGTAAGAATTAAAGTAAGAATTAAAGTAAGAAATAAAGTAAGAATTATAAAAAATATAATAATTTATTTAAAAAAATATAATTAAGTAATACATTATATCTTAAGAATACATTATATCTTAAAAAAAAGAATTATATCTTAAAAAAAAGAATTATATCTTAAGAAAAAGAATTATATCTTTAATAAAAGAAAAGTATTTTTTTCTGACAAATAAAAACATTTCATAGAAATATATGTACATTTCATAGAAATATATGTTAATTGTAAGTAAAATAAATGGTAAATTAAATAGATTAAATATAAGAATAGAAGAATAGAAGAATATAAAATATAAAATATAAAATATAAAATATAAAATATAAAATATAAAATATAAAATATAAAATATAAGAAGAGAAGAATAGAAGTATAAATGGTAAATTAAATAGATTAAATATAAGAATAGAAGAATAGAAGAATATAAAATATAAAATATAAAATATAAAATATAAAATATAAGAAAGAAGAATAGAAGTATAAATGGTAAATTAAACAGATTAAATATAAGAATAGAAGTATATAAGAATATAAGAAGAGAAGAATATAAGAAGAAAAGTATAAATGGTAAATTAAACAAATTAAATATAAAATAGGAAGATACTCAAGAGTAATTACTTATTTGGATATGAAATATTAAGGAAGTATTATATGTATAGATATAGAGAGAATGTAAAATTATTATTTAGAAGGATGAGAAACTATGATTTATATAATAAAGTTTAATATAAATAATCTATGTATTTTACATACTTTAGATGTAAATAAGTTATTTTTGCAATATCTTTAACAGTTAAGTGGATACTAAATGATAAATATTACTAGGAAATACTATAAGGATTACTAAATATTGCTAGGAATTACTATAAAAATTACTATAATCATTACTAGAGCATATTAGAATGTAAGACTATAATCATTACTAGAAATATTACTAAGAAATACTATAAAGATTACTAAATATTACTAGGAAATACTATAAAAATTACTATAAAACATAATATAAAAATTACAATGATCATTACTAGAAAAAAATAATATTTTTAATTAGAATTATAACTCAGTCTTTTCAAAAGAAGGTGTTTCATTAAAGGGTGGTAAGACTTCATTTTCTTCAGAGGGTAAAGTTGGAATATCTTCTTTCTCCTTTTCTTTTTCTTTATCTTTATTATCCTTTTCTTTATTATCCTTTTCTTTCTCTTTATTATCCTTACCTTTATTATCCTTTTCTTTCTCTTCTTTCTCCAACTTCTCTTTCTCCAACTTCTCTTTCTCAATTCTCTCTTTTTCTTCTTTCATTCTTTGTATTCGTGTGGTAATAATTCGATGTTTTGATTTTAAATTAACAAACTGATTTAAGAATTCTGAATGTCCGATTTCTTTATTTTCTTTGTTATTTTCAAACCAAGTCTTAACACTAACAAATACATCTCTAAGTTCAACAAGGTGTTCACTTCCTATGTTCTTTACTTCTTTAGTAGAGGTATCAGTAGGAATGGTAGTATTTACATCTCTAATAATATTCTCTTTGTTAATATTCTCTTTGTTAATATTATATTTGTTAATATTCTCTTTGGTAGTATTCTCTTTGTTAATATTATCTTTGGTAATATTATCTTTGGTAGTATTATCTTTGTTAGTATTATCTTTACTGATATCTTCTTTACTATGATCCTTTATATCTTCTTTAGAAATACTCTCTTTACTCAAATCTTCTAGGTCTGCAAATAAATTCTCTTTTTCAAGTTCTGAGATTAAATTGTCTAACTGTTTAACACCTTCACCTCTTCTTTCAATTTCTTTGGCTTTTCTTTCTTTTTCACGGATTCGTTTAGAATTTTCTTCAATTTTATTTTTTATTAAAGAAATAAAATTTTCCATTTCTTTTAAATTAGAAAATTGTTTTTTTGCTTTTTCAATTATTTCACCAATTTCTGTGTCAGAAAATTCACTGAAATTTTTTAAAAGATTTTGGCCTTCAAATTTTTCAAGAGTATTTTTAAAGTCATTTCGTATTTTAATTTCTTTAATAACATTTTCAATTATTTTGTTGGATTTGGAATTTCCAAATAAGGTGTCTGAGGTTGGATATAGAATTCTTTCGTCTTGTATTTTTACATGCTTTTCTCCTAAATACGCAGCACCAAATGAAATACTGTCTTTATTGGTATACTTGGTTTCAAAATAAAATGGAAAAATATTTTGGAACATTTTCATTTCTACAAAATTTGAACAAAATAATGTTTTAAATTCTTTATTTTCAATTTTACTTTTTATTTCTTCTTTTATATTTTCAAATTTTGTTTTTTTTTCTAAAATAATTTTTAAAAAAATATTTTTTATTTCTTTTAAATCAAAAAATGTGTTAAACAACACAAATTTAACTTCTTTGTTTAAATTGTAGGTTTTTATGTCTAAAGGTTTGTAAATATCATCGTTTCTTATGATTCCTTCAATTATTTTTTTTATTATTTTTGATAAATCACAAAATAAAAAATTATTGTTTTCTTGAGTAACTGTTTTGTCTCTTGGGTAACATATAAGGGTTGGTATTTCAACTGAGGATCCTTTTGATTCTAAAAATTCTTTTTTAAAATTGGTTACTGTTATATCTTCTACGATTGAGTAAAATGTTGATTTTATTGTTTTGTCACTGAAATCTTCTGATTCGAGGTGAAATAAATTTTTAAAATTTACTTTTTTTTCTGTTTTTTTTACTGAATACATTGAAAATACAGATTTTATACCTCTTGTAGAGATTACAAGGTAATTTCTTCCTTCGTATTTATTATTGTCTTTCTCTTTTTCATCTTTCTTTTCATTCTTTTCATTTTCATCTTTCTGTTCTTTATCACTTTTCTCATCTTTCTCAGTTTTAACTTCACTGTCGGCTTTAACTTCATTCTCAGTTTTCTCATCATTCTTTTCATTCTCACTATTTTTCTTAACTTCTTCTTCTGTTTCAATGGGAAGTGCTGAGATATAATCTGCTAGAAAACAAAGAGATTCTGGTACAACCATAGAAACTTTGTAATCTGCTTTATGAAAAGACTGAAACAACTGTTGGGACTGTTCTTTAGTGAGATAAGATCGCTTTGACAAAACACATTTAAATTTGTTATTTTCCAGATTTAAATATTTAACAAAAAGAAAATTTAAGGCTGTAAAATTTAAAGGTGACTCTAAACTAGGAATCTTAAAATGTTTTTCTTTGTTTTCTAAAATTACTAAATACGGAACTTTTTCACACAAATCTTTACTTTCAAAACAAAAAATATCTGAAAGGTCTTCAATAGTAAAATAAGAAAGGAATTTTGTAGGTGACATTTCTTTAAGGTCTAATATTGTAGGTCGCGATAAACTTCCATTTATCTTGTATACAACTCTTCGAGATCGAATATTTTGAGCTGTTCTCATTTCATCTGAATAGTCAATTCCAAGTATTTCGCATTTTATTGCAAAAATGAAAAAAGAAAGAAATATTATCATTTTTTTTAGGGGGATTTAAAATACAAAATAAAATATTTTTTTTTCCGTTAAATTTTTTTTTTAATTTATTTTAAATCCATTTGTAATTATTTTATTGGTTGAAAAATATTTTTTTAATTAAAATAGTTTTTTATTGGGTGAAAAATATTTTTTTAATTAAAAGAATTTTTTATCGAAATAGATCTTTTTAAATTAAAAATTTTTTTAGTGGGTATAACGATGTGTTTAATGGTATTAGGTGGTGTTTAGATGTGCTTTGTATTATTAGGTGGTGGTTTTTAGTATTTATATAAATTTGCTTATTAAGAAAAAATAGAGATTGATTTATTTTTTTAAAATTTATGTAAAAAAATAGTAAATCTATTTATATTCAACTAAAGACTACTGTTTGATTTTAATTTATTTTTATTTTTTATTGGTGATTTTACTGTTTTGAAAAAGGATTTGGCTTTCTACTTTGGTTTTATGAATTTTGGTAAAAATTAAAAATTTTAACTAAAAAAATAGCTATAGAGTGCCTTTTACGTTGTACCACATTTATATCCTATTTTTTTATTGTTTTATTTAATTATTGTAATCTGTTTCTACATTCGGGTGTTGGGTGTATTATATGTCTATAATTCATCATTATTTGCTATTATTTCTTTACTACGTTATATATCAACAGATAAAAAAATGAGAGGAAAGTTCGGGTCTTTTTATACGATTATTAAAGATTTTCAAAGTCTTCTTGAAAAAATAAATTTCAGAAATAATTTTTCCAATTATTAGATTAAATATATTTTTACATTAAAACTAGTGCTTCGTATTTTTTATACTTAATTTGTTAATTTTATATCGATACAGTACAGATTTATTACATATGACATTATTTAAACACAATATCCATACTTCATTTTATTATATTGAATTAGATTTTATATTTATTAAAACATATTCTGAGAATTAATTAATTAAAATGTATATCTTATTAAGAAAAAAAATATAAAATTTTAAATAATGGGATGTACTCTGGTTGTTTTTGATTCGATTTGAAAGTGTATTTCATATTTTTATACTGATGAATGATAAACTTTATTTAAAAGTATCACATCTTTTTTAAAACAGTGGCAAGTGTTATATTTGTTTTCATGACATTAACGCAGTTCTAGGTTTAACATAAATAACTGCTACCCCAAAACTCCATCAGTAAACCCTGCGATATCTACGTCCCAAAGCCTTTCATCTACCAGGTGTTTAGAACCTAATTAATAGGCGAGGTAGTTGCCCGGAGTTTGTTAATGTCCGTTTCATGGAGTGTAATCGAAGGCCGAAACCTCCCCCTGGGCTCCCCCAAGACTATGCAGCATTCCCACTTACTCTACACTTTCTGAACCTAATAAACTTCTAGCTAAGATATATTTCAGAGAACTACATGGGGTCCACCTAGACAGTGTAATGTCATACCAACGGGTATAACCTGCTACTTAGCTCTCCCGGCTTTTAAGGGTTTTTATTTTTATATCTCCCAGGCGCTAAATCTTCTAACCCGAGTGAGCAAGGCTAGGTTTCCATGCTTTTACATGGCAATTACCTACATGTTCAGCTGCGGTCTGCAATCTGGTTACATAAAAAACTACAAATAAATTTGTAGAAAAAGTTTCGCCAGTTCTTAGACCTCTTCTCCACATAACAACTCTCATTGAACAACCGAAGATGTAGTGTGGTTTTATTCCCACTAAAAATCCAAACAATGATCTTCACACCAGATTCACACACTCATTGCCAAGCAGAAAGTTTTTTATGTGGTTATCCTCCCTCCACTTCTGATGAATGATATATTCTTAATTATATTTATAGATAAGAAATTTATGTTGTTTGGAGAATGCCCATAGTACTACTATATTAGTATTGTGGTTTTATAAAATTCTAACTTCCAGAACAGAACTTATAAAATGCCCTACTGGTGTTTAATTGTAAGTAAATACCTACTTCTTCCTGTCTTGAATTTTCTGTAAAGTAGTAAATTCGAATCACTAAAGGGAGCAGCAGAAATCCACAAGTCGAAAAATACTAATTAATCCAAACTTGCATTAGTAGAAAATCGAGCTTGTAAAATATAGGTTGAATTAAGATAATCTTTAATTCAGCTTAATGGCGGATTTGAATGTTGAATTAGAAACATAAAACTTCACACAATAATAGAAATCTAGAAATTATGAGCTGTTGGATATTCTGGTTTATTTCGGGGAATCAGAAAATTAACTCGTGGTAGCCCGAGAAAGCAAATTGATGGCTATATACACAATATAAATACATTTAGGCGTGCAGAAATAAAGTGTATATATTGGTAGATTTTTGAAAGATCAATAATGTATTTAGCGATGGAAAATTTTTAAATGCCTAGACACAACTATACAAATATTCTCAGACAATTGGTTTGATATGAACGTCTAAATAATTTTAATAAAATTAAATTTAAGTCTTAGAAACGAATCAGAAGTCACACACTTCAACAGTTTGAACGCATTTGTGCGGAAATATTAAGATATGGCTTTATAAATCTGGAATTTTAATTTTAGATAAGACTAAAATCAAGATGGATGCCTTGAATTAGGAATCGCGTTTCAAGGCTCTTTCAAATTAAATCCAATTATCAAACTAAAGATAGAAGACTTCTTGTTATGAATTCAAGTCTAATTTAAAATTTTGTTGTGGAACTGGTTTTTGATATTATTAGCGAAACAATATATAATGACAAAATATTTTAATTAATACATTAAAAATCCGTAGTTTTGGAGAAATGAATCTCATAACCCGGATTATTGACAGCGAAATTCAGTAAAAATTCTTTATATTTATTCTTAAAAGAACTGAATTTTTATCGCACAAAGAATAATATAAAAAAATGTGAGATAGACTACAGAACTGCTTTGCATTATACGCGCTAATCCGCACACATATTTTAGCAATACAGCAGTTTTAGACTCAATTCACAAAAATAGCAAACTTGAATTGTATAAAAGAAAGACAAGTAATCCAAAAATTTAATATGGAAGATGATTTGGTTGGAATCTCGATGAAGGTCAGAGGGAAAATAAAAATTTTTTAAGGGAATTTAGTTTTTATTTTTACCTCTTTTTTTATCAATTTACAATGAAAAATTTAAATATTACAAAATATATAACTTTAATAACTATTTGAATTTCGCATTAAATTTTCTATTTGTTATGGTACTTGTTAAAATTAGAAAACTATTTATCAAAAGCTTCGAAATACAAGTAAGAAACGATAGTAACATAGAGATGTAATTTTTTTTCTTAGAAAGGCATAATTAGCAAAATCATGTTATGTTTGAAATAGAAGACTTAACACCTAGATTCTTTCTCTATGAAGGATTCTTTTCTGCTGTACGTTTTGTGATAAGAAATATAACCGAATATTGCTTTAGTGTAATTGAAAACTTAAAAATCGGAATTCATGATGTAATTTATATCATTTGAAGATATACTTTTGAATTACCATATGATCCATCAGAGCCATGCATGATTTTTCAGATGCAACTATAACAGACACTATTAAAGAACCTAAGATATCTAATGCAAAACGATTGCTTGTATTCTTGTGAAAAAAATTGTTGGGCGTGAACAGGTAGGTAAATATATGAAATAGTTATAGTCAAAAGAAAGTATAATAGATGAGTCTTATCTGCCCACAATGGGTGTGAGGAGCTATTTTGAGAACGACAAAGAGATTCTATATGCAAATTGTTACAAATAGAACTTTTGGTTTTTTTAAAAAATGCTAGATATAATATATCTTTTAAGATGAACCTTATATTCCGATGAACACCATTCATGCCTACAACAATTAGAAAGAAACAAAATTCTTTTCTTATGATAGTGTAAACCTTTTAACATATTTTATACGGGAATCAGGTATTAATAACAACATAATCGAAAATTTATAGTCGAGATCTGAAAGTTTTAAAACAAAACATAATTTTAACAAAAGGCTTAAGTTGAATGATTTCATTTACGAATATTTTTTAAAAGGAATCATCGATTTAAAATTAAAAGTAAACTTTTTGAAAATTAATTGAAAGTATATATTAAATAAAGCGGATATTATTTTACACGAATTTTGTTAATAAAAATTAAATAGAGAAAAATGCGACAAAAATAAATTTCATTTCTCTCTAACCGTATCTAATGTTCAACCGAAGATTTTAATAATAACGGCAAGCCGAAACGATTATGGGTCGAAAGAGAAAATAAATATGGAATTTACGGAATATAATCAATTTAAAATAAATCCATGCACTAAAACCTTTATATAGTAGTTTCTTAATTTTTTTCACTGCTTAATTTTTAAGTTTCCTTTATTGGCAATATTAAATTCCAAACGGAGCAAATAATTATTTATAAAAAATGATAAATTAAATTTTTTTAAAAAAAGAAATTCTAGCTTCCATATAATGAATTCCTCTTTGAAATTGAATGTTGCGAACTTATTAAGACAGAATGACTTTTCTCGCTTAGATTCCACAAACGAATCATTAAACTCAGACCAGGAAAATAATTTCAAACTTCAACAACAAGACATCACGAACATAATCATATTTTTTATATTAATGACGGCATTGTTTACTCTTAATTGGATACAAATCTCAAACTTATCGAATGAGCATGCAGTAAAACTAACATTATTGGCTGGTTTTTCAATATTTATAAAAATATTTTATTTGATTTATTCATTTTTTGAATTAAAAAACGTAAAGCGATATTTTTATTGCCACGAAATATCTTTTTATAACATAACGATGTTGATTATACTTATAGTTGATATTATTTCGGGATCATTTTATTTCACTTACCATAAGGTTCAATAAAATATTTTCATTAAAATCTGTGATTTTATTCATTCTTCTTTGATAAAATATACTTTAAATCTAAGATTAATACTTGATTGTTAAAAATAATCCCAAATAGTCGTCATTTGTACTAAATTAATTCAAACCCCGTAAAATGATCTAAGGCGCTTTCTTAATTGGTTAAGCCTATCTATTAAGCTCCATCAGGGTCCAATATAGCTCTCGCTTACTATATTTCCTCTTCATTTTTAATAGTTTCTTGCACACTATAATTCATAGTTACTCAATGATTTGCAGCTCATTAAGAGCCTTGGTCTCATTTGCTATAAACTTTTGATTGTCATGATGAAGCAAAATATTTTCCATTCGTCTTAACCAAAGTTACTGAGATTTTGTTTTTAAATCATCTAGCCATCTAGTTTTGGAACGACCAGAAAGCATCGACATTGGGATTATACATATAACCTCTTTTCAATGCTTTTCTTTCTAGCATTCCTCCAGATGGCGTAGTCGTCGGATTCTTGTTCTTTTAACATCGTTTACCCATTCTTTATACCAAAATAAATGCTGGGGCTCAATTTCTTACGTGTTCTCCACATTCTTGCTGGTTTATTATTGGCTCGCAAATTTTGATGAATCTTTTGACCTTAATGCGTAACATCACTTCATTACGCTTTGCCAATATTTAAGTTTTGTAGCCGTACATCACTATGGATCTCAAAATATTCATATGTGTTATTTTTTGCTTCACCGCTTAAAGGTCATGATTATAGGATTTCTTGTGAGTCAATATATGCATTATTTCCTGCAACATTCTACTATTATTTGTCAGAAGCACTCCTAGATATTCAATAAAAAGCTATAATCTCGAAGTGGTTAGAATTTACGTATAAAGGCAATATTATCCAGATTTCTCGGAGTCATCATGTACTCTGTTTTTTTCGGTCGTATGAAACTCTGCCTTTCGTGTTTCATGTTCAATCTTCCTGATAGATCTGCAGAGCGGTTTAATCTTTTTCGCTATGTCATCAATGTCATCGTACAGCCTAAATACTGTACTTCTTTGTTGTATATATGCTTTCGAAGCATTTCTTACCATTATAATAGCTTTTTTGGCAGGGATTATAAAAGGCATACGGGAAAGTGCATTCCCTTTGTGCTTTTATATCTCTGGTTACATTTTTGTATTTTTAGCTCTCCGTTATTTACTATTATTCGCCTTTGAATCGACAGATATTCAAAACAAATGGAGTGATTTTCTTCTTAAATTTAATAGAGATCAATTTAAAAACCGTTTATATAATTGGGTAATTTAATCAATTTCTAAAAAAATCTGTTATCATTGTATAAGATATTTTGGCATATAAAAAATGGGCATAGATGTATTCGCTAAAGAAAAGTTTAAATGCAATTTTTTAGGTACTTGTAAACTGTTCTAATCAATTTCATTATTCTCCTTCAAGAATGTTATTTCTCAAAATATATGTCATAATAAGAACTAATTTAACCTAAAAAGAGTCAAAATTGGACATATTCTTTATATTTATGTACAGGAAATTTTATTAGGCCCTTTTAACAACAGACAAAAAGCTCCAGACTCGGTTAATTCATTTTTAATATGCCTTTTTTCTCTAAGATTTAGAAATAAAATTTACAAATTTGCGGAAATGTTCTATAATTATCGATATTTAGATTTATTCGAGGTAATTATGGGTGTTACTGTTCTGTTGTTTTATCCTACGCTTCGGAGCAATCACTAAGCTTGGTTACCATGCGCATTCTAATTCTAGTAACACAACAGAAACTTATTTAATAGTAGGTACCATTAAATTAGCCTTGCTTTGTTTTCTGCTATTATGCTAAACGAAGGGAATTATTAAAACCTAATTTCCAAGAGAAAAGCACAAATTTTGATATCTTTATGGCATCGTCTTTTGCGCATTTATATGCGCAAACTCTTTTTTAAAGCCTGATCCACTTTTTAGCTCTATTTAATCAATTTTATTCTTCCGTCATATATTTTATAACCTATTTTGCCCTTTCTACTAAGCTTCCGCTCTTTGATTTTACTCCATCGTCTATAACTTGATAATTAGTAATTGAAAGCAGCTCAAAAAGATTATTTTTGAAACGATGGCTGTCTTAGGTAGTATCAGCACCGAAAAACAATGTTTAAATATAGAAATTTAAATAATTCATTTACCAATTTTGAAGTCTAATGTTTTATTTTTTATTAAATGAAAGTTTTTGCGTATTCATGAAATCATTAACCAAGTAAAGTTTCAGATATTTATTATTAGATCTCTTAAGATTTACACGATTCTTTATGCTGACCGAATTTAAAATATGTCGTTGAATTTTTTTTCTTTATTTATACAATATATACACATTCACATTTTAGTTACAATAAAGTTATCTAGTATATAAAATATAAACACAAAAGAAAAAAAACCTAAGAATAGAAAGCCTCGATACATTTATAGACTGTTTTATGCTGTTTAGCTATATATCTAAAAGCCAATACTTCTTTCGATTTGTAAACATAATAAAAGCTAAAAAAATAGAAAACAGTAAAATAGTTAGGCATGAAAAAATGTATTTTATTTGATAATTTGTATATTTGAAAAGGTATAAAAAAATGAAGGTAGCTAAAAAGAAAAAAAGTGATGGAACCTGCAAAGAAGATAATAAAGTAAAAAAGCGAGCAAATCATCTAAAAAAATAGCCACCAACAGGCTCCCCAGCACACCCACCTGTCATTCGAAACGCATTTATAGAACAATCATAGTGTAAATCAAGCATGTCGATATGTTTTATTAACAACATGCCCTTGTTATCTACACCTAAAAACAATTAAGTGAAGAACCCTATGAGCCAGATATAAAGCTAGTAATAAAATCGCCCGTGTTTACCTATTTTCAAAGACTAATAGTACTTCGAACTATACTCAGAATTGTTGAATCTAAGGGTCGGAAATTTATTCGAAGTTCTTTTTGCAGCACAGACAAGGTTTGGTTTAATCTTAGGAATGTTGAAAAGGGATAAAAATAACATAAAGAGATTTTTTCATGTAGAAATATGGATGTGCCAAAAAACCCTGGATTTGGTAGCGAGCAAAATAACCCGGCCAAAAGAGAATATTAAGTACCATTTACTAGCTTTTCCTTATGCGAGCAATGTTTAAAGATAAATGAAATCTTGTCAAAAGGCTCTATAGAAAGTATTTAAAACAATCAAAGAAATATAAGAGAAGGAAAACAGAAAACGAGTAGTTCATAAGCAAAAATGTTAAAAGCCTATTTGAAAGCATAATTCTGAATTTAATTGCTCGAATAGTCGATTTATATCCGAACTGATATACCGACGATAAAATCGGATGTAAAGCGAATCTTCCAGGTGCATTAAGTATGTTAAGAAAAGAAAACACGTAACGAGAAGCCAGGTTTTACAGGTAAAGAAAATTCAAGGGTAAATCTTGGTGTTTAAACCTAAAAATGATATTCTCATCAAAGCATACATGAAAAACTCGTCTCATCAGACAAAAAAATTTCAAAAACGAAGGCGAGAGATTAATTGGATCTAAACGCGACATATTATCGTTAAAGGTTTCATTAAAAAAATAATTATCTTGTGAATGCGCTTACCGAAACTATTCCGGTGAGACGGTAGGAAAACCTTCAAAATAGAAATCTTTATGTTTAGGTTATCTCGAGGTGTATATTATCAGGCATTCTGAGAGCTACGAATTCTAAGATGTTGTGCATTTAAACAAAATTTTGAATTTTTTCACAATGTCTAACAAAAAGAATTAATTTTTACGTAGGATAAGCATTTGAAAACTTTCAGATACTTGCCAACAGTCGTTTCCTCAATTCAAATATTTGTATGTATCATTAATCAGCTTTAATTAGAAGCTGTTGATTTGAGTGTATCTGCATTTAAATTAGAAATCTTAAAATTCTTAATAAATATCTTTACGATATTACCAAAGTTATTTTTTGTTTAAGAAAATCTCTCTTTACCTAATTAGTTTTATCGAAATCGAGTTCTCTGATATTCAAGTTTGACTACAGAAAGGGACTCAATACATCTAATTTCTCGTATGTTAAACCTTTACACGCTGACCACTATGTGTATTGCAAAAGTCATTCATGTAGAAATTAAATAGCTAGTTCTACTGGCCGATAACCGATATAATGTGGTCGCAGGTTTTAAAAGGCAAAAAATAGTGTTAGTACAAGGCTCATTTAAACAAAGAGCTATATAACAATCCAAATGCATTGTAAAATTTGTCGAACACATGCTTCAATAGAGCATGAGGTTTAACCTTTAGATCGTAGACTCATTTATCTGGTCCTTCACGATATTTTTTGTAGATGAGGTATTTTTATACGAATAATCCAAAAAATATGAGCATTATATAAAAAATCTACAATTATAGTTAATTTATTATTGAATTTGCAATACAACAAAAATCTACAATTATAGATAATTTATATATTGAATTTGTAATACAACAAAAATCTATATAGCAAGCGACTTTTTTTGAACATTATTTTTATTATTATTTATTCTAAATATTAAAAATGGAATAGCAAAAGAAGTATGGCAGGATTAATTACTTGAGAGAACGAGTTAATTAAAAGATTTTAAAAATAATTTCTTGAACTTGACGATCTAAACAATCGTAGAAATTGGCAATAATAACTCCACGTGCTTATCTGTTAATTTAGATTCGTAAATATTTATTTTGTATTTCATTGTAGAAAATCTTTTTACTTAGAATTTTAGTGCCGAAACCGAAATAAAACCTTAAGAAATATGATGTACTGAATTTAATTATGTATAGCTGAAAAACCTTATAAAATTTCGGTAATGTATTTGAATATTTTTCCAAAAAAAATTATTACGAAGTAATTTATTTTTTCGGATATCTGTATGAAAATTTTAATATTAAAACTAGAAGGCATACCTTTCAATTCCCTGGTATTAAAAATAAAGAGTATCTAGACATCGAGACTTATTAAAGAAGTCAATATGAACCACTAGCTAAAAAGTATTTTAAACCTTGCAATGGGGCAAGTTTGTCTTAAATAATGCATTGAAATCCGAACTTACCGGATTAAATATTAAATTTATAGAGGTCGTAATTTTAAATCAAATGGATAAATCAGTAAGAACTAATAAATTATGAAACAAAAATTAAAAAAAGTTTTTGGAAAAAATTGATTTTTCAGTTTTATTCTTTGTGTTATATCTTCAAGTATTAAGCCGAAAGTTACATCAGAAATACCTAAAAAGGACAATAAAAACTAAATTAATCACATTGCAAATCATCTCTTGCTCATTGGTTAACTTTGGCCTTGCTTAATTCTGAAAAAAAACATCGAAAAGAGGACCAATAAGTTTAAAAATTTATAAACAACACGTTTTAAAAATAAATAGATGGAATAAATATTAAATGATCGTCAGTCTGGAAATAAACTGTCTTTTAAAGGGAAATGGATATATAAATAGACTCGATCAATTAACATATTTAGTGCTTCTAACACAAAAACATGTAGCATATGTACAGACGAAATTTATACCATCACCAGGGAAGCTCCGTTGCACGAGATCAAATACCCAAACCCTACATATGTAATTCCCTAGGAGGCAATATTTTTAATTAATTATCCCATAAAAGTAGTTTGATTTTGGCTTGGCGACTCTAAAGTAAGATGGTGTAAAAACGAACTTGCTATAAGAAATATAAATTTTAAGCACCGGATTCAAATATTGTCTACTCCATCTCAAAAAAAAACTTGGAAAAGTCTAAAAGTGTTAAGTTTAAAATCGAATTATGCTTTTGCTACATTGAGATTTTCTTGAAAAACCAAAGAAAATCACCAAAAGAGCCCAAATACCAAAAGTTGAGAATAATTTAAAAATTTTTAGTATTCGAATAAAAGACTACTTAAAAGTAAATTTTGTGTTCGCAGAGAAGAACAAAGAAGAAATTAGATGAGCCTCAACTAGTTAATTTATATGAATGAATAGAAAAACTCAAACTGCTTTTAAAATTATAGAATGCTAGAAAAAACTAGTCATTTTATGTCCTAATTGTGGATAGTGACTAAAGAAAAAAAAGTTGTGTGTAAACTTAGAAAGAATTTCTTTGCTCTATACAGAATATAAAAATACTCTGGCTTGCGGAAATTGAGTATCTGATTGATAAGGTTTTCAAAGCTAATAATGAAATCAACAGGTAAGAACGAAAAAAAATTAGACTCAACTATACGCATCATTACAACAAATTTTTCATGTTTCAACATCCAAATCTTTTAAATAAATTCAAATTTATGTCAAAAAAAATGAATTATAATCACTCAGTTCAAGAAATTCTCTAAACGAGTGTATAGGAATAAAATATGGTACAAAGCTTCAATCGAGATGCATTTTCCAAATCACACACCTTAATACTTAAATAGGATTAAGAATTTATTACTAAGATACTTACTGAATTATCTTTACGAAACTTTTGTCAAATAGATAAACCTTCAGATTTGAGAGTAAGATTTAGGATCTGGTAGTTACAGAAGTAGTCTTATGTATAAATTCGAGGCATAAATATTTCGTAATTTTTGAACAAAGCAATATATAATGACGAAATATTTTAATAATATACTAAAAAAACGTGTATTCAACAAAAATACTAAGATAAATCAAGATATTGATTTCAAAAAGAATAGTATAAATTGTTTCGTTTGATTGATGGCGAGTTGAATGCATAAAGAGTAGTGAAATAACTTAACAATTCGATCAGAGTGCAGAGCTGCATTGAGAAAAATGCGCTGATCAGATACACAGATTAGCAAGCAATTGTTCTTGCTTAAAGGCTTAAAATTGGTAAATGCCGATTATTGCAAAGAATTACGATTAAAAACACATTTTAATTTGGAAAATGACTTTTAATAAAACGACCAGGTAACAGAATATTTTAAGTAGAAAAAAAGATATGAAAGAATAAATGAATTGGTAATCTTTAATTGGATACATTTATGCTTAAAAACCTCTTAACAAAAGTTTTTGCGATTTTTTAGCATAATTTATAAGTTATTCATTTTTAGTAATATTGAATTCTCAATACAGCAAATATTTTATTAAGATGATAAATTATATTTTTAAAAAAATCGGTGGGTTCCATATAATGAATCCATCTTTGATACTAAATCCCGTGAATTTACACGACCAAAACAATTATTTTCGCTTGAATTCATCGAACGAATCATTAAACACAAACCAAGAAAACAATTCTAATCTTCAAAAAAAAGACATCGTGATCCAAATTTTATTTTATATATTAATGACGATTTTGTTGATTCTCAATTTGATAGAAATTTTAATTTCGATAGAAAATAATTCAGAGAAACTTGCATTCATGAATTTTTTTTCAATAATTATAAAAATAGTTTTTTTGCTCTATTTAATTCTGGATTTAAAAAATGTATTGAGATCTTCTTATTGGAGCGAAATAATCTTCTATCTAATATCAATTTTTTTTATACTTTTATTAGATATTTTTATTTTTTCTGAAGCGTTATATTTATATTACAATCCAGTTCATTAAATATTTGGTTTAATTATTGATAATACTTTTTTTAACACTATTACCAACCTCGAATAGAGAAGTAATATTTGATTTTATTCATAATTCTTCAATGAAAGAGTGTTTGCTATAATTTTTTTAATAAAATAGTAAATGATAACTATTTTTTTCTTTAGGTAATCGCATATATTTGTCATTTATTTTCTTACTGTATAATTTTAATCAAATCGTTCTTTTATAAAAAATTGTAAGAGCACAAATATTTCAACGTATATGACGAATATAAAATTTTATTCTAAACTATTTAAAGCTAACTTCGAAAAATAATGGTTATAAAAACATTTTATGGATGCTTAAGAATTGGAGGAAAAAGCCAAAGCCGAAAAGGGTTATATTTGCACCTAACTTAGAAACATGTTTTGGACTAAAGTATGAAAGTGTCTATATCGTGGTATCCGAAATTTACTGCGAAATTTGTCGATTGGAGACAAAAATATTCGAAAAAGACTATATTAGAGGGCATACTGGAATTGATTGTATATAGTTTGTCTAAATAATTATTTTTTTTAAAACAAAAAAGAACTATAAGAAGCAGAAAGAGAATCCTAAAAAATATAATGTATAAAATTTGAAAAATCAAGCTTAGACGGTTTTTGTCGCAAAACAAATCAAACATCACTTAAAATTGTTATACTAAACCTTTAAGAATCAATACTTGTTTACTGATGTTGTAAAACGCTTTATATACATAGTATTTGAATATCATTACTCTTTAAACTTCTGAGATTATTGTTTTAACACTATATTATGTGCCTAATAAACGCAGATATCAGTTATAATTGAAGTATATATTTAGGCAATATATAATATAGCATTTTCAAAATTTATTTTCTTTTCTATGAAAATGATTTGAACTCAAAACAAATACAGATGTTCACTAAGAAGAACGAATATAACTTTAATTAAAGAAGTAGGCATTACCCGAAACGAATAAATTTTCCAACATCCAAATAAATATACTAGGCTATATTATGCATATAAATTCAAATTATCGAAGAATAAATTGTAGAGAAATGAAGGGAAACAAACCATAGATTCAAAATCAAAAATCAAATGTAAAAAAACGTAAAGACACAGAATCAATTATATTAAATTAGAAACGCATATAGTGATTAAAATTTTATCCTAGTAAGTCTTTTATTTAAGAATTTTTGTTGTAATATTTTTAATATCATTTGTTTTATTAACTATTTTTATAATTAAACGCAATTGATTTATAATCGTTATCACTTTGAAAATCTAGATTATATGTTTGTATAAATTTCATAATTAGACTATTATTGGTTTGTTTGTTATTATAAGACCAAGTTTTTTTTCAAAAAGCGTTTTAAACAATTATAAAGCCAAATGTTTTAATGCTTTGATTTTTTAAAAAATTCTTGTTGTTGTTACCTTGAGTGAGCCTTGGCAAGTTAGTTTTTTTTGGATAATTCATAATATTTTCAAAATTAAAATTAAAATAATGTGGAAGTTAATAATTTTAGTTGAAAAAACAAAAGAAAACAATATTTTTATGGAAATAGATGAATTTAAGTCTTTTATAACACCAAAGATGAAATTTACTTAGGAAAACTATAATTTTATTATAAAAATACAACTTCATTATCCAGAAATCGAATTATGATATTACAGAGTCTAAAAGAATAAGGGTTTGTATGCTAAAATGTTTGAAATAAATTGGTTGGTAAACTGTTCTAGTTTTGATGAAAACATCAACAAGATAAAATATATAATATCATGAGATTATCTGCCTTGTTAATCTATTAATGATATATATTGAACAAGTTATTCGAAATTCACAAGCATTTTCCTAAAAATTCAAAGTTACCTTTATGCTAATTCTTAGAGTTTTGTAAAATAATGATTCAAGGTGAAAGTCATTTAGAAAAAATTAAACTAATACTTAAACAAGAAAGTCTGATGTTTTGGTTAGTTATTTAAGCAAAGAAATCTTTATCTATCTCTAGCACTGAAATCCGATTTCTTCATAAGTAAAGATGTGTTGTTTTTCAAACTAAAAAAGCTTTACTATAAATTTTTATATTTCTATCGTGTGATTAATTCAAAAAATACTAAATTACATCAACTAATAGAAATATTTGATATTTTAATATACTTATTCCTATATTATAGGTCAAAGGATAAGTATATGACCACATAGAAAACATCCTTTAAGTATTATTTAATTTGGATTTGTGTATAAATTATTGGTTGGGTTTTAGTAAGATGAAATTCACATTACGTGTTGATCTGTTTCGGAAATTTTTTATAAGATGAAGAAGGTCTCATTTACTTAATTATTTCAGTTCTCTTGTACCTATTTGTGTTGAGTATGAAAAATCCACATATCGGTAATATTTTCTACAAAAAAAAATTTCGTTTTTTATTTAAATATATTATAAACTGTAACTTAACTCGTGGGTAGTTCTAATGTAAAGTATAAATTTAACCTTCCCATAAGGATTACACAACTTATTCCCGGTGTGATATGAAGACATTTTTCAGAAAGCCAGGAAATCGGAGTAACCGGCTATATCTGTTTATTTGAAAGGGAAAATATATGGGACCCAACATAAGTCGCCAATGCACGCATTATCTGGAATTGTTTTTTTGATCTTGTAAGGTGCTTGCCAAAGATGCCGGCTTTCTAAGAGACCGAGGTTAGTTCCGGTCTGCTTTCCATTAATACAACGGTTATATTAAACTCCAATGTACAATCAGCTCTATTAGACGGGTGCTACATATAATTTAGATAAAATTCTTTTAGATTTTCATAATTTTAAAATGTAAGGATTGAGTTCTAGAGAGCATTTTATATCATAATTTTCGAAAGACATAATGGCATCGAAAAATTCAACACGTGCAATTTAAAAAAATATTTGGTTTTTTCATAAATTGTAATTATTCTTTTGATTATCCGTTTATATAACACAGGATAATATTTGTTTGCAAAAACAAATAATTCATCTAAATGCATATTTATGTGAAAAAAATTATCATTTTCATATTGGCGAAATTTATTTTGGTTTTTCGGGAAGCAAAGAAGCGAGTTTTTTCGAATAATATAATATTTATTTAGAAGTATCACATCCTTTTAAAACAGTGGCAAGTGTTATATTTGTTTTCATGACATAAACGCAGTTCTAGATTTTACATAAATGACTGCTACCCAATATTCCTTCGATACCTCCTGCGATACATACGTCCCAACGCCCTTTCATCTACCAGGTATGTAGAACCTAATTACTAGGCGAGGCAGTTGCCCGGAGTTCGTTAATGTCCGTTGCATGGAGTGTGATCGAAGGCCGAAGCACCCCAAAACTATGCCGCATTCTCATTTACTCTACACTTTCCGAACCCAATAAACTTCTAGCTAAGATATATTTACGAGACTTATATGGAGTTCACCTAGACAATTCAGTGTCATACCAACAGGTATAACCTGCTACTTGGCTTTCCTGGTTTTTATTTTCATATCACCCGGGCGCTAAATCTTCTAACCCGAGTGAGCAAGGGTAGGTTCCTATGCTTTTACATGGCAATTACCTACTATTTCAGCTGCGGTCTGCAATCTGGTTACATAAAAAACTAAAAATACATTTGTAGAAAAAGTTTCGCTATTTTGTAGACCTCTCCTTCTCATAACAATTCCCATGGAACAATGAAGATGATGTGTGGTTTTAATCCAACCAAAAATCCAAACATGATCCTCACACCCTTTGACACACTCATTTCCAAACAGAAAGTTTTTTATGTGATTATCCTCCTCCATCATTTATATCTGACAACTCCTATAATATTTTACTTTATTATAAACTACATTTCAAGTTTCAGAGATCCAAAAAGCTTTTTAAGAGATTTAATGACTAATTTTTTTTTCAAAAAATGATTATCTATATTAGAATCTAAATAAATTTATATGCCCTTCAATTTCATTAGCTTAAATATCATTCTTTACAAACATCATACCTTTTTAAAAAATAATGGCAGGTTTTATATTTATTTCATGATATAACGTAATTTTAAGATAAATAACTGGCCCCTAACATCACATCGATATCCCTTGAAATACCTATAATAAAAATACTTTCATCTAAAAGGCATGTAGAACCCAATTAATGGGCAATGCGTTTCAAGCAATTGTTAATGTCTATTGCATAGAGTTTGCTCGTAGGTAAAAACATTCTCGGGGCTTCCTCTCATGACTATGCAGCGTCTTCAATCACTCTACAATTTCCAAACCTAATAAATTTCTAGCTAAGATATATCTCGGTGACTTTAATGGATTACAACTAAACAGTACCATTTGTTCAACAGGTATAATATGTATCTTGGCTCTCCTGGCTCTTAAAGATTTTATTTTTTTATCATCCGAGCGCATAGTCTTCTAGCCCGAGTGAAAAGGTCTAGTACATATGATTTTACATAGAAATCATCTACAGGTTTGGCTCTGATCTGGTTGCATAAAAACTACATAATAGATTCGCGTCAAAGGTTTCGCCATCTAGTAGACCTCCATCTACAAATTCATATAAAACAACCGAAAATATATCAGGAGATATCCTCATCGAAAATTTATACAATGATCTTAACACGAATTTCGCCTATTCATTGGCAAGTATAAAGTTTTTATTGATATCCTCTCTTCAAAACAGCTTAGAATATAAATTTTATTTATTTTATAAATATTACAAATTTTTATAAAAGTATTATATGTTATATTGTTCTTATGTTAATAACACATTTAAAGCATTAAGAAGATAATTGGTCGATAGAGTTCTCTCGATGCCCCCTAAAATAACCAACTCACATAGGTTTTATCTAAAAGGTATGCTAAATTCCTTAATCCCTAAAGCAATTACCATGAGTTTGTTAAAATTTGAATCCTAAGATGTGGTCGTTATAAAACCACAATTATTTCAAGAATGAACAGCTGTATTCGTACCTTCATGTACTCTCTTCGAACCTAATAGACTTCTATCTAATATATACTTTAGCGAGTTACACATGGTAAACCTTGAAATCGCAAATTCATATCAAGAGGTATAATTTTATAATTTTCTTTTTATGCATTTTAAGGGGCTGTGGAGGGAGGATGCCCACATTAAAAACTTTCAGCCTGGTAATAAATATGTACAATTTGTATTGCAATTATTCCTACCATTGTGGAGGAGTATAAATAAACCACATCGGGTCTATGGACCAATCTTCTATAATCCCGAGTTACAACTGATGAAAAGAAACGAATGGAAAACATTCATTTGTTCATCCCCGACACTCAGAGTTAAAAGAGGAAAGAAATAAGTTTGTAAGCTTTTTAAGGGGTATAATTTTTTTTTATAATAAATTTTATAATCGAGTGAGCAAGGCTAGGTTTACAGGCTTTACATGTAAATTAAACTTGATTTAAGCCGCTGTTTACAATCTAGCTATAAAAAAAGTCAAAAATTTGCAAAAGATATTTCATAGTATCTTCGCCGTTGGCTTGTTAGCAAAATTCCATCTAAAAACCAAAAATATGATTTTTTTCATCTTACTAAAAAATTGAAAAAGGATTTTCCCATCAAATGTGCCTAATTGTTGCAGCAGATGGTTTTAAAAGTGGTTAACTGTCACAACCAATTTATTTAAATAAACTGTAAATTATGATATTTTGAAAATTACATTTATCACATTATACATTAGCAAGTAACATTCTTTTTGTATAAATTTTCAAATTATAAAATAATTTTGTAAGAAAAAAAGTCAAGAATCATATACCTTTCAATACATTAATGTCCAAAATTGCATTAACTATATAAAAAAATTATTGTAGTAAATGAAAATCAATGTCAATATTTTCAGTAGTTTTTTCCATATTTTTAATTTAATTCTTAAATAACTAAAAATATTTTATAATTTCTATACAGTGTCTTTTAAATTATTCTTCTTACCCAAATTAGGACAAAATAATTTGATTTCTATTAATATTCATTTGTCCCAATAACAAGATTATTACACAAATATTTCGATTAAAAAAAATTTATATTTAATGAAAATTTCAAGATTAAAGATTTCATAACTATATTTTTAAATGATTATATTAGGGCAATTTATTAGGAACTACGTCGTAACCTAAATCTATTTGTTTGCTATTTAGTGAATTTATTTACAACAAACCCAAAATTTATTTTGCTAGTGAATATCTGTTTTATTTCATTCATATAAATAAAGTATCAGTGGAATTTGATTATAATATTTATATTGTTATATACTATAATTGGCTGCCTAACTGGAAAGCCGCTGGAATTGATGGTATTTATAACTTTTACATCAAGAAACTTACGAGCCTTCATAAATATCTTTACGATATTGTAAAAGCCATATGTTTAGAAGGAACGCCTCAAGCCGATTGGTATTATTGTGGACTTACTTATCTGATACCTAAAGGTACACCAAAGACTGGCTCTGATTACAGGCCAATAACTTGTATGTCAAACCTGTATAAACTGACTACAAAATGTGTCACTAAAGTGGTTCAGGTTGAGGTGGAAAGACGAGGATTACTTTCAGAAAATCAGTTGGGAGCAGTAAGAGGAGTGCAAGGAGCGAAAGAACAGGCCCTATTGAATATTGCCATTAATAAGGAGTACGGAAACAATCTTAAGGCAACATGGATTGATGTCAAAAAAGCTTATGATTCAATAGATCATGCTTATTTGACTCAATGTATTGAAAACCTTAATTTACCTGATTGGATCCTGAAATTTATTAAGGTAATTATATCAAAATGGAAAATTGATATATCAATAGGGCCTGAAAAAATTATGAGCAAGAAGATTGATAGAGGGATTCTGCAAGGAGATAGTTTGTCACCATTATTGTTTGTGTTGTGTATGGATCCATTGAGCCGAAAGCTTAATGAGAAATACACAAAAGTGACAATAAAGACAGATGCAGAATCCCACGCGACTAATCATCTCTTGTTTATTGATGATCTTAAGCTTCTTGCCGAAGATGGACAAACATTGGAAGAAATGACAGAGGAGGTTAAAAAGTTTATGAATAATATAGGATTGGAAATTAACAAAGAGAAGTCAGCCACTAATGATCCATGTTGTGAAGATACTGCTACTCTTCTTGAAGGAATAGGTTTTTATAAATACCTTGGAATTATAGAAGATAGCAGAGGAATTCCAACAAGTAAGTCGTTTGAGGAAGTACAGACCAAACTTATAGCACGAGTAGAAAGACTTTGTCGCACGAGATTAAATGCAAGAAATTTATTTCAAGCCATTAATCAACATGCAATTTCTTTACTAAACTATCATATAAGTGTACACCGACTAGAACCGGCTGACTTCTCTAAGTTAGATGATGCGGTGCGTGCAGTGCTAGTAAAGAACAAAATACTTCTACGCCCAGGATGCAAAGAACGTCTATACCTTCCACGTAAAGAACTTGGAAGAGGTTTACATAGTGTCGAGTTAAAAAGCGAACATATGCTTTTGCAACTCTTGGATTGTCTGGAAAAACATAAAGATACATCGACCAGAAGAGCAGCAATCCTAAAGGTTAAGAATAATAATAAAACCCACCTTTCACTAATTAAAAACTTTTTAAAAATAAAATACGGGTTGGAAGAGGAAGTCACAAAAAAGAAATTGGAAGAAGCTCAACTAGCTAACCTATATAACGAAATCAAAAATCGAAAACTACATTCAAAGTTATATAGCGCTAGAAATAACGAGCTGGTAAGTGTAAATGACTCCTCAAGATGGTTAAAGAAAGGAAGTGTAAGATCACGTAATGAAGCAGTGTTCTGTTATATCCAGGATAGAAATGTATTCTGGGGTGCAGAAGGTATGTGTCAACACTGCAACCAGTCTAGGAAAACTGTTGATCACTTAGCAACGAGATGTGAAAAAATGCTTGGTCATGACTATACTAGACGACATAATGAAGTGGTACGATGTATACATTTACTCTTGCTGAATAAATATAAGTTTAAGTCTTCGAAACAAATTAGAAGCCACTAAGTTCAAGAAATTCTTGATAACGAATATGCAGAGATAAGAGTGGACACCAGAATAAAAACTGATGTCAAGATCTGGTGTAACAGACCAGATATATTTATTTTAGACAAGAGACAGAATAGGATAACCCTCATTGAAGTAGGAATCACATCCCAAGACTCTCTTCAAATAGTTGAAACAGAGAAGCTTAGGAAGTATGACCTATTAGCAAATGAGTTAAGTCTTATTTATAAATGCAATGTAGAGATAATTCCTTATGTGATGACCTGGGACGGTATTGTGACAAAATACCATAAGACGTATGTTAAGAGACTGCAAATACCCATGAATGTAGAGGCATATATACAATCCATAGTACTCAAGAAAACAGTCGAAACAATTTCTTTTGATCGACGAAGAGGACTTGAGTCTGGTCCAAATGCCGAGGAGAGCTGGGAGAGAGCATCATTAAGTGTTATCTTAGGAGCTGAGATGCATAAACAACCAATACCCCCTTTAAAGCAAGAGACAACGAGGAAGATGATGTTAAAACGGAAAATACAAAAAATATTTTACCCCTTATTTTGGATGGCATAACCACGGCAAAGGAACCAACAACTAATACAAATGAAGAGTTGGAGTTGGAGGAAGAGATAGAAGTGGTTGAAATGGTGGAAAGAATTATTTAAAAAGAAAAATTTGTTAACCCAGAATTTTATTAAATAAAAATATACTATATAGAAAATTATTTTTTAAAAAGATTTAAGTATTTTTACAAAAGAATACCAATATAATTATATACCAAGATTTATTTTACTATTCATAATTTATGTGAAATAACAAAATAAATTCACTTTTAAATTTATGGTAAAATTATTATATAATTTATCGAATTATTTGAAACTGACAATAAAATTTGTTTTGGTTTAATTTTTAATTTAACTTGCAATTAAAAAAAGGAAGAATTTAGATGAAACATGTAATATGCATATGATAAGAAGGAAATAATGTATTTTGATTGTACTAAATACATGTTTCATAAATTATACATAATGGTTGATTAGATAACTAATTATGTGAATCTGATGTAAATTTCTGAATCGCTTCTTGCATATTCTTTGGAAAATTACTAATATTTGAGAAATCAAAATCCTTAGGCAGTCTAAAATTTTTTGGTGGTGGTGGGTAAATAAAATCGGGTGGAATATTAAAATTGGGCATTTCAAATTTGATATTTTGTATTTTATTGCATGATTCGTTAAATATATTCAAAAACTCTGATTTTATTTTGTTTTCATCCTTTTTTTCCACCTTTTCTATGTTTTTTCTCGAAGGTTCATTTATTTTAATGACTTCTTCACTCTGTTTAATATTATTATACATTTTTATTTTGTAAATAGTGTCATTTATTTTTGAAAATATTTCTTTTTTGCTTAGCATGTCGTTATAATAGGTGGTTCGCAGTTGTTTGTGTTTAAAACCATCTCTGTGTGTTTCTTTACTTTTTTGAGAACAATTTGGTAAAATTACTTTACAAAAGTCACAATAAAAACGAGACATATTCGGGGACATTTTATTATAAAATTTAAATTTACGCAGCCAAATAGTGGAGGGAAGATAACCCATAAAAACTTTTTTACTTAGAAATGAGTGTGGCAAATTGATGTGAGGATTATTGTTTGGATTTTTTGTGGGAATAAAACCACATTAAATCTTCTGTTATTCCATGGGTTTGCATGAGAAGGAGAGATCTATGAAATGACGAAACTTTTTTTACAAATTTATTTATAGTTTTTTAGGTAACTAGATTGCAGACCGCAGCTGAACATGTAGGTATTTGCCATGTAAAAGCATGGAAACCTGGCCTTGTTTACTCGGGTTAGAAGACCTAGAGCCTGGAGATATAAAACAAAAAGCCATTTAAAACCAGGAAAGCTAAGTAGCAGGTTATACCTGTTGGTATGGCATTGCACTGTCTAGTTGACGCCCATATAAGTCTCTGAAATACATCTCAGCTAGAAGTTTATTAATTCAGGAAGTGAGAGTAAGTGGGAATGCTGCATGGTTTTGGGGTGCTTCGACCTTCGATCACACTCCATGCAACGGACATTAACGAACTCCGGGCAATTGCCTCGCGTAGTAATTAGGTTCTACACACTTGGTAGATGAAAGGGCGTTGGGACGTAGGTATCGCAGGGAGTACCGATGGAGTTTTGTGGTAATAGTTATTTATGTTAAACCTAAAACTGGGTTAATGTCATGGGAAAAAATATAACACTTGCCACTATTTCAAAAAGATGTGATACTTTTAAATAAAGTTATTAAGCCAAAAAAAATACTCAATTAAATATTTTAATAAAAAAAAATTAAAAATTTATAAATTTTATTTGAGATGCGAAATAAGAAACCGAAACGTGGATATTTTTCATTCAAATACTTGAAATAAAATATTAGGACCTGCATATAAATATTTGACTTGGCACCGAAAAAAAAATATATGAATATAGGGTTAATAAAATGATACATACTTTGGGTTGCCTATTTTTAGAGATTTTATACAATATAAAACTCACAATATTCTTTAATAAGTACTCAAATTACATTTGACTAGTATCTTAGTCTATTATCTAGATTTTTCTATTCTATAATCTCCTGATTATAATTTATATTCTTAATTTTCATTCAATTTTTAATTTTCGATCTTAATATCTGAAATTGGTGAGTATTCAAATATATTTGAAAAATATATTATAACGCATCGATACAGTATAAAAAAGAAAAAAATATCGTCAGAACAGATAATTTTGTATCATTGATTTTATAAAGATTCTTGAAATTTATTTTGACTTTGTTCAATTAAGTTTGCGGTAAATACACAACATTAGCATACGAAAAAAAATTCACTGGAACACCTAAAACCAAGCAAATCTTTATTTCAAGTGTCTTTTTTATTCCATACGTGGGAAAAGAAATGAGCGTATTGAAACAAATTATCTTTTAACATTATTTTACAAAACTTCGATTGATTTTTAAGAAGATTCATTTGATTTGTGACCTAATATTAACTCATACAAGGTAATTAAAGTGTCAAATTTTATAGTCTATAGATAATATATTTGGTTCGCACATAGACTAATTTTAGTCGGTATTTATATCTATTCCCAACCATGGCGGGAGCAGATTTGACTTGGGTTATTCTCTACTTGTCGTACGAGGCGATTAAAAAGGATTCTTCCTCCAAGTTGGAAGTTTAGTTAACAATCCACCCTTTAAAACCACCTTTTTACGACACCCAAAAAAGTAAAAGAACCCACTGGAAAGAGACCGGTGGGTGGCATTGCTGGAAGAGACTACGGCTCATGTGGAGCTGTATTGCCGAGAATAAATCTATACCTAGGAATTTAATAATATAAGAAAAATAAATAATATATGTTTTTTTCTAAATTTTAGAACGAATTATAGTGAACGTCTAAAATATGAGCATTATTGTGTTTGAATCATTTAAATTCTAAAATCATCTTGGTTTATATGCTTTGAATCTGATTTCAGTCAGTTCTGTTAAAGAGATTGTGAAATAATAAAACTCGCCTTTAGAAAAATAATATTTTGATTGGTCAAAATAAAAAGATATAATTCGCAAAATTTTAATTTTAGCTCATAAATTCATACCAATGTCTTTTTCACAGAGTGTAAGTATGTTACAGCATTCGAATATCATATTTGACAACATCCATGTTATGTTCCAAAATTATTGTTTCATGCAAATTAAACCAAAAAAAATCGTTTTTCGAAAGCTTTAATTCTTTTGAATTCATAGGGTAAACCTCTTTATTATTATTCGTTTTAGAACTTTGGATTCTTAGTGAATTTTTTGTACTTATGGAAGCAAGATTTATTAATCCGAAGTTTTTTTCATCGTTTTCTTGCCTTTATTTTTTCATATTGGCCCTCGACTGGATGTATCTAACCAAACAGAATCTTTTATTTGCAACGATTGTTGAATCATTAGTGTATTTTTATATTTTAGCCATAAAGTTTTTAAAAGCAAATACATATTTATGCGAATATATTTTCTAATCTAACTATGATTTTATAACAGTCAATTAATATTATATCTTATAATAAATCTGCTACTTAATTATTTTACGTAAAGGCTAGCATATGCAGAATTAATACTTATATAATAAATTATGGCTGGGTATTTCTTCTACACGGTTATATAACACTAATTTGATTGCTTTGCCAAAATTAAAGATGTTTCAGTCCACAAAATTGTAGAGAGAGATTCTTTAATCATCTAAACATGAATTTTAACCTTATTTATAAACAATTTATTTTGTGGGTTTTATGCTTTAAAAATATCGAACGGTCTTTGAGACTCTTAAATGGTTATACCTTTCAGATATTAAATGTTTTCTTTCGATTCATGTTATTATTATAAACATCGTGTAATCATATTATTTTATCTTATTTTCACTGATAAAATTCTTGTTACATTCTAAATTAACTTTTTACTCACTAATAAATTGATTTTTTCAGCATTATGGTTTGGTTCAGAAGTCTTCTCGTGCTTTTGAAGCTTTCATAGACCTTCAAACGAAAGTTTCGCAAATATAATGAATTTATAAGAAACACGTTTTTGGCAATAAAAACAAATTTATTTTCTCATCGGTATTATATTTAGACTATTAATTAAACTCAGGAATGAACATTATTCTATTTTTTAACATTGAGAAAAGATCCCAAGGTTTCATAATCCGATTATTCAAATTTCGTAAAAAAAAACATATCATTTTTTTAATAACACTTTTTGATTCGTTGTGCCATTCATAAACAAAATATTACGTAATCTCATTCAGGCATGTTTATTATACTTTGACTTTTACAGAACCAATAATTTATATGAAAAAATCTCGTTTTGGTAGCATGAATTTTATTGCTACTTTTCTTTGGTTTTGCAACTTTAACCACTATTATAATGATTGCAAGCTCGAGATAGCATATATTTCAGTTTTAATAATTTTTCTACTAGAAGCTTAGAATATCTACTAAGTGTTTTTCAGGTTCAGTGTGGTAGTTTTGTCCCCAATGGTCTAGTGGTGAGGATATCTGAATCTGATTTCGAAGGGCCCTGTTCATTCCCCAGTTGGCGCACTCTTTATCTTTCGTTCGGAAAGTTTGCGTGAGGCTGAAAACCTAACCAATCAGAGAAAATTGTCTTTGAAACGCCTAGAACTTGGCGAAGCTATGATTCATCATGGGATTGTGTTCTAATCGTAGGGAAGGAGTGAGCTATTAAGTATATAATAAGTGTGTTGCTTTTATTATTTTATAGGTATTTTTTAGACGTTGATGCATTCTTTAATTCGAGGTGTCGGCTCAGTACTCAATTCTTTTAAGAAAGATAAGAATCTAAAACCGATACTTGATCTAGAATCATTACACCCGTATTTACTATTTTAGAAAGTGATTCGAAATTTAGTTGTAAAATGATTTCCGGGTTAAAAATTAAGAGTATGTATAACAATTGGTATAGTCTATTCTTTTCAAGCTGGTAGTTGCAAAGTAATATAAAGTTTTTTGTGAAAAGAAATAAGTTTTTGTATGAAGAAATTATAAATACAATCAATTCAAGGATTTCATATTGAAAAAGAGCTCTGATAGTAAAGTAATTATCTAAAAAATGACTTACTAAATTATCTAAATTCTATTAATATAAAAAATTTTATCATTTTTTATATCGAATTCTTGTATCGAATTAGATAATTGACTGTATCACGCGCAGAATTTATTTAGTTAAATCATAAAATGTGTTCGTATCAACAGAATAATTCGCTTTAACAACTTTAAATTGAAAGATCCACGGCTCATTTTTGGAATATCTATTATTTAAATCGTCATTTTTGCAAAAGAAAATATTTTTTATTATGATATTTTAGAATTCTGGTTGGAAAACTCTTTTTTCTATGATTTATAATATAATTTATTCGTATTTCTTTCTGATTTTAGTGCACAATCTAAGTATTTACAGGGGTGCTGCTGCTCATTTTCATCATGGTAAATTATTATTTTTTCTTTATTTTAATATATTTTATGGTCATAGTGTACAAAGCATCGTAATTGTATCAGATATGTAAGTCAAACATTCACTTTTAAATATTATTTACATAGTATATTACGTATATATGGGAAAAGTTACACCAGTATTTCAATTTTGAAGGTATATTTATGTTGTTTATTTTATATGAATTAATGTATTAACTTTTTTTCTCAAACAAAGTGTATTTTTCTAGTTCAAAGTAAAACATCAAAATAACTATGTGGTAATCAGTTCGTAATTTCCTTTGGATTTATTTCGCCTCGCATTAAGTAATAAAAAGTCTTTCATTCTAAAGAATACTTTTTCTTAATCCTTTATGGTACATCCAAGAGGTTTTTGATACACTACTACATTTTTTTGCGTATAAAAAAGCGAGAAAAACCTATAATCTTCAAAGTAAAACTTAATAAAATCACGAAATGTGTAGATATTAATTAAATGTTTAGGGCGTAAATTGGCTTAAACTCGAAATTAAAATACGAGATCGTTGCAAAATTGAAATTATGAGCAGAAAACCCTGATCAAAGTTCATCGGTTATATTAGACTATATTGATAATTTCTGATAGAAATTGAGGCTGATATTTATTAAAGTGAAATTTGGATTTTTTAAATATTATACCCTACTGATAAACTTTATGTTTCAAAAAAATAGTTAAATCAACATTCTTTGCACATTTTATTTTGTAAATGTTAAATTTTTAAATTTTTAATAAAAAATGTATAGGTAAGAAATATTAAAAAGATAATGTATTTATAATTTAAAAAACAGAATATGTTAAATAAATGAATTTCAAATTTAATAGTTAGTCATAAATTCCATCAATACTTTCTTCTTTTAAATAATTCAATATGCTCATACCATTGTTTTTATCATATATTTTTTTAAGCGAAAAATGACACGTTTTTAAACAAAAAAGATTTATGTTTATTTGAAGTAATCGAAGATCATAGAACATCAATTTTAAGTTTTTTAAATTTTTAAAATTCCTTAAATATATAAAATCATCCAATGTAAGCTTTACGAAATATAAATTCAATTTTTGCAAAGAATTAAAGAACTTACAATCTTTTCCCAAATCACACAAGCTTCCTTCAATAAATTTACATCCACAGAGATCTAACACCTCCAGAACTTCAAACGATTTTATTCTATTTAAATCATTTGAATCTAAGATACCCCAGTTATAAAAAAGTTTATTAAAAGTTACATTGCACAAGCTGTTCAATTTTGCGAGACGATACATCTCTAATTCTTTTGCGATTAATTTTAGATTTTTTAGGTATCTGAGGTGAGTTAGCATATCGACATATTTCAGCAAATTTAGATCAGTACCTTGTAAACATAGCGAAGAAAGTTTTTTTGACATAAAATTTAGAGATTTTGGATTTCCGATTGCCGTTAACGTACATGCCTTTAAAGACAAAATCTTCAGGTTTTCTAATTTGAAAATTTCTATTAAACCAGATTCACTAATCCTTATACTTTTCAAAAATAGTAGATTTAAGGTTTTGTAATTAATAAATGGTTTAAGATTTAAAATTTCATGTTTGGAAAAGTTATTATTAATCTTCAAACCACCGATTTTTTGATTCGCACTTAAAAAATTGTAAAATTTCTTTCCAAATTCACTATATTCTATTTCCAAAACCGTTAAATCTTTCATATTATTTAAGGCTTTTAATAAATACGGCTCAATATCTTTATTTGATTCATAATTATAAAGTTTCAAGGTCTGAAGTGATTTGAAATACCTTAAAGATTTACAAAATCCTTTAGACATAGCAAAAAAGCAAAAATTTATTTGCAACAACAATATATGAACTTCGGAATTCAATCCACAAAATTCTTTTATAAAATTTTCTTCAATTTGTAACGAATTAAAAGTAATTAAAATTTTCTTAATATTTGATGACTTAACAAAACTAATCCACCAAGTAAAATTATTTTGAGGATTTCGAAAATCAATAAATTCTAATGTATTATTTAACTTAATATAATCATTAAGATAGTATATACCGCCACCATTCATTGAAATGTTATCTAATATCAAAACTTTTAACTTATGGTTTTTTAAAATCAAATTAAAGTATTTTGCGTTCATAATTATATTTTCCAAACCAAATATTTCTAAATTTACGTGAATAGCTTTACTTAGTTCATACAAAACCACATGAGGCGATCCAGAAAAATTAGAAATAACAATTGATCTAAAAATCTTCATTGAAAAGATGGAATAACTGTGATAGTTATCTCTAGTCTCAAATTCCTTAATATTATCAAGTAATAGGGATTTAATGTTAATTTCACTCAGTAAAATTTCTAAAATATTAAAAAGACATTGGTTTTTGAGCATTTTTTCAAAATAACCGAATATCATATAATCATTTATCAATAAATTTTTATATGGAATGTGGTCATAAAATGAAGAAATTTCAAAAAGTTTTGTGTTTTGTAATAATATTAAATTATCTTCGTAAAAAGTATGTCTGATCATTAAAATGTTCAGAAAGGAAGAGATGAGATTTTTCTTCATGTAAAAATCAATTTTTTCAAATGAAATAGATTTAATTATTTTCTCTAGTTTTCTATATTTGTAAACTATATACTTCTTAACTTGACAAAAATATGTTTTAATGATTATTACTTCAAGAAGTTTAAAAATATTTCTATTTTTGATTACTTTAAGATTTCTACATATTGAAAATAGGCAATCAAATCGATGAGTGTTCATTCTATCGGGTAATTCCGAGATATCTTTAGTAATTTTAAAAATGTAGGCTAAATCAAAATTGCATTCAACTTTTCCATGCACATTTTGAAATGTATTTGCATTTAAAAAATCGTTTAAAATTTCAAAACCAATAAAATTTTCTTTTCTATATGTAAAAACCTGATTTGTTTTGCTTAAACTTATAGAGTCTACAGCATAATAAATTTTCATATCGAAACAATCTTCTGATTTTTCTATGTACACTTGTGAATTCTGTATCTCTTCATAAAATATAATTTCTAAATTTCTTCTTCTTTCAAATATATAAGTAAATCTATAGGAGATAACAAAATTCAATCTTATAAACATAGACAGAATAAATCTAAACACATAGAATCTATCAGGTTTATAATATGCCTTTAACCACAAAGCTGTCCAAATATTCATAAATTATTAAATAAAGGATTTAATTTTTATTTGGATAAAAATATATGTATCAAGACTATTTTATCTTTAATTAAATTTTTAAATTTTGGTTTAACAAATTCTGGACTAAAAAACTTAGCTCTTTTCTAGAATTTTTCGGTATTTTAACCACTTCATTATTCGCTCTTAAATTCGAATCTTTATTCATGTTTATTGTCGATTCTTCTGCTGTGGTTGCGCCATACGAAACAAGGGATAAAATGTTTTGTTTTCTGTTTTAACACCATCTTCCTGTTTATTCATTTACTTCAAAGAAGGTGTTAGTTGTTTATGCGACTAATCTTTTTCCATAACAATGAAAGACCTTATATTCCGACTCTCTTCAATTTAATTTTTTATCATTTATTTTTTCCTTTTTTGGCAAAAAAAAAATTTTAATTGTAGAATTTTTGTAAAAAATTCAGGATTTGCTGTACTTTTTTATGTAAAGAGGGTACCTAAATACTGAAAAAACTTGTAGTTAAGACTATAAATTATTTTAAAATTATACCCAAACCTAGGCCTAAGAATAAAGTTTTTTTTCCTATTGAAACACTGAAATGCATTTTATACAACAAATGAGTAAATATAAACGGGTTAATTTTTTTATTAAGATCGTTATAATGAATTTTTATTGTTGTTTATGAAACAGACTAAAAATCTCGGTTTTTTATAATTTATTATCTTTATCATGCCAATATGCAATATTACTATGCTGCTATTATAGGCTTTATTTGCGGTAACGATTTTTCCATGTTTAATATATTTACCTAAATGGAATTAATCATTTTTGAATCAAAGTTAATGATATAATTTAATTAAGTCTCTGTATATAATTCAAATATCTATTTTCGATTGTATTCCCGTTTTATATCGAATACTTGGTAAATTCCTAAAAGAAAAACGTCAAGATAATATATGATGTTTTTTTTCAACTTGGGATCAACGAATAAAATATATCATGGTTAAATTATAGGCGAGCCTTGAATATTTGGATTTAATTTTGCAATTTGTCTCATAATGACATTAAATATACATGAGTATATATTGTGGTATCCATGACTCACTATTTATCTACAACCTAATATAGGGAAATTATCTCGTTTATAGAAAAGTGGATCGAAAAATCAAAATGGGAATGTATTAAGGTCATTTACACATATACCGCATCTCTCTTCTCTTCGAAAAAAATGTAAAAATGCAGATATTATAACTGAGCATAATATTTAAAAAATTATTGGTTCGGGTAAGAATATGGAGATATGGTAATGAATATCATGGTGATTGAATGTATTCTATGTTTATAATTTCATACTCACCCTTTTTTGAGAAAATTACAATTATTAAGAAATTTGGAATAATAATAAGAAATATAGTGATTCTTTTATTCCTAATCCATTCAAATAGCAGTAAAATGATAATAAAATCAAAATAATATGATAAAAATAAAAAGTAAAAAATAGTTTACTTTACTTAAAAGTATCAAATCTTCCTAAAACAGTGGCAAGTGTTACATTTTTTTTTCATGAAATATACGCAGTTCTAGGTTTAACATAAATAACTATTACCCCAACACTCCATCGGTACCCCTTGTGATACCTACATCCCAAAGCCTTTCATATACCAGATGTTGAAAACCTAATTACTAGGCGAGGAAGTTGCCCAGAGTTTTTTAATGTCCGTTGCATGGAGTGTGATCGAAGGCCGAAGCCCCCCTTGGGCTATCCCAAGACTATGTAGCATTCCAACTCATTCTACATTTCTTGAAACAATAAACTTCTTGCTAATATATATTTCAGAGACTTATATGGGGGGCTACCTAGACAGTGCAAGGCCATACACTGGTATAAACTGCTACTTAGCTTTCCTGGCTTTTTATGGTTTGTATTTTTATATCCCCGAGACGTCAAGTCTACTAGCCCGAGTGGGCAAGTCCAGATTTCATGTTTGTACATGGCAATTACCTAAATGTTCAGTCGCGGTCTGCAATTTGGTTCCATAAAAAACTACAAAATGAATTTATAGAAAAAATTTCACCATTTCATAGACCTCTCCTCCTTGGAAAACTCTAATGTAACAACGGAAGATGTATTGTGGGTTTATTCCCACTAAAAAGCAAAAAAAAAATGATCCTCAAATCAGTTTTACACATTCATTACCATGCAAAATGTTTTTTATGTAGTTAACCTCACTCAACTTCTTTTAATGGTAAATACTTAAATTTTTAAATTTTAGAAATACTTATTAAAATAGTCATTCGATGATGTTTACTCAAGTAATTCATAATTTTCTCCATTATATAAGGAGGTTTACAAATCAGAATTTTTTCTTATGCCATACCTAAATTGTTATGGCTGAGGTATATCTCTATTCTAAGATTACAATACCCTCCTTATACTGTTTACATATATTGCAACGTACCAACTAACTAAATTGGATGGAAAATAACTATTTCTATTACCCTATAAAGTCATAGTATCGAAAATTGGTTTTGTTTTTGCTGCGTATTTTATCAAAAGTTTTTAATTATTTCGAAATCAAATTGTTAAAGAAAGAACCATATTTAAAACTATCTGCTTGGCAAAAATTGAGTAGTATGTATGATAATCATTAGTTAAATTTCGTTTTTTCATAGGAATAAATATAATTCAGATGATTTATAAAATGAAGACACTTTTTTCTACAAATAAGTTTGTACTTTCAAATGCAACTGGATCGAAAGCACGGCACCACTTCGAGTAATTTTTATGCAAAATAATGAAAAACAAGCCTTTTTCGCTTGAGTTAGAAGATATGGCCTCTAGAAAATACAGAAAAAAATACATTTTCTAAAACCGGAAAGCTTCTTATCAGTTGATAACTCTTGATATAGCATTGAAATTCTAGGTGGATTCTATTTAAGTTGTCCAGAAATATATTACTTTGAAGTCTACTTAGTTCGGTAAGTTTAGAGTTACTGGCAATGGTGCAGGCTTGGGGGTGGTAGTCAAATGCGGGTTTGATCTGCTATCGCACTTTTTGTCATAGATTTTAACAAAGAACCATCTATTGAATTGCTTCTATATACTTTTTAGAGGAAAAGCTCGGGATGTAGGTATTGTAGGGGTATAGATATGAGTGTTGGATGTGAGGAGATAAGTTTCTATGTTTAACCTAGCATTGGGTTAATGTCATCAAAACAAGATAATGCGTTCCGCTGTTTTAAAGTGTATGATTTTTAATGGAAAGAAATAAATGAAAGTTAAATTTTCCGATTTATACCTATTGTGCCATACAATCGGTTATTGGTTTCAAAATAATATTAAAATTTTTTATTTATGTATAAAAATAAATGAAACAATATTGTTGTATAACGAATAGAAAATACCTCAAATAAATTTAAAAATAAAGGAGAAATGCATGACAATATACGCCCAATCAAATACACATATTGGTGCGAAACAAATTTTGCGTAACATTTGCCAAATGGTCGAATTGCCCAACTAGATATAAAAGAATGATGTAGTGAGTTAATCCATAAAATTATTTTATAGTTAGAAGAAATCATTTTATAAACATTTAAAGGGATGGAAGAAAAATCAAAATCAAAGCGATAAATTTTGTATTAAAAAAATTAATATTCTCTAAATAGCTATATTAAGTTTCAAAAAATTTTATGTGATAATTTACAACTTATTCTTTATTGGTAATATTGGTTTCCGAATACAGCAAATATTTCGAAAAAAATAATTTATTTTTTTGTGTAAAGAAATTCATGGTCTCTATATAATGAATTCGAATCTAATACTAGGTGGTTATACCTTTTTCAAAAACGGAATCTCTGCCAAGCAACTTCCTCAAACGAACCGAACCACTAACACTAGAGAGTAAAAATAAAACTAATCACCAAAAAAAAGACTCTGATAGGATCAATCTGTCTGAAATCTTAATGATAGTTTTGTTTTGTGCTAATGTCATTGAATTTATGGTTTTGCTACAGATTAAGGCACTACATATAGAACATTTATTTGTCTTTTAAATATTTATAAAAATATTCTATTTGCTTTATTCTATTTTCGATTCTAGAAATAGAAAAAGTTTGTTGAATTCTGACGAACATACCTTTTATATCGTGTCAGTGTGCGCTATTTTAATTTTAGATCTAATCATTTTTTCGGGAATGTTCTATTTAGATTACAGCAAGAATATTAAATAATTTTGTTTCTTTATTTAAATATTGAAGGACGATAACTAAATTAAAAAAAATCTGTTTGACAACGAGTAAATAAAATTAGTCAAATAGCTTTGTTTAGAGTTACAATAAACAAAAAACCATTTATTTTGATCGCTAAATGATAATTTGTATAAAGAGAAGACGGTATGTAATACAGTAAAAAATTTTCATGAAAAAGTTTGTAGTTATTCATGGAAATATATCAAAAGCCATAACTTTATAGCAAGCATTGTCATATTAAAACCTCCAAGCCTAGACTTCTTAATTCGATTAGAAAATTCAGTGTTTTATAGGTACAAAAAAACATACTGTTTGAAGAAACCAGGAGTTATAAATAACTGGCTATGCCTGTTGGTATAGTCACCTGTGTCTAGATGGAATTCATGTAGCACCGAGATATGTCTTATATGGAAATCTATTACATTCAGAAACCCTAGAATAAATGGGAATTCTGCTGATCTTGAGGGTGCTTAAAGTGGGTTTCGACCAGCCTTAATACTCCGGGTAACAGGGCTAAAGACTCTGGAAAACTGCTCGGCAAATTAAATAAGTTCCAGACGACTTTCATATCAAATCCTTGGGATAGAGTCAACCTTGGAGAGTTAGATAGAGTTTGTTCGGCGAGAAATTATCTGTGTAAAACCTAGAACTGCGTTAATTCTTGAAAATACTAAAACATATGTTACTGGTAATAAAAAAATGTTTTATTTATTAAATAAAGAATTGAATCACAAGAAAAGTATTGGTTTATGTTAGGATAAATTTTAAGACTTTTAATTATATCAGTAAAATTTTGCATTTGAAGTTTTTTGTTACCAAGAGATCAAATATGACCTCCGATTTAAGCTTAATTATGAATTCTATGTATTCTGCTTCTTATGTTCTTCACACGACGCATAAGACATAAAATTGAACAATCTGAACAGATATATTTATAATTTTAATATGGAAAGAAACGTATTTAATTATCTGGAACCGGAATGTAAATATTAAAAGTTTTTTCTTAAAAAAGTTGTATTTATAAAGAAACAACCATTTTTTACAACCTAAAATATCAATTATGTTTTCATCAAATGAATATATTAGATTTTTTTAAAAATTTGCAATATTTTATCGTGGTTTTAAGAAACCACTAATTTAAACGATGAAATGGGGATTATTCGTAATTCTAGTGATAAAATAAATTTTTATGTATAGATTAGCGATGGTAAATCCCTTTTTTGTTTTAACCGATGGTTTTTGATGATTAAAGCTTTTATTTATTAATTAGAAAGGCTAAAAAGATAACTTTGTGCTCAAAAAATTTAAAAGATAAGTACCGACATATAGAAAAACTTTTTCTAAAATCTAATAATAAAATAATTTTGGAAATATATTTTAAATCCACAATTTTGAATTTTTAAAAATATCAATGTTTAACAGAATTCGTAAACTTTTCATTTTATATAATCTAGTCTTTGTATCACCCATGAAAAGACCTTACCAAGAAGAAACAGCAATCGAAGATAAATCTACAAGAACTGTATTAATTACAAATTTAGAAAATGCAGAACAAATTAAACCATTTTATAAAGATTTACCGGTAAAAGAAGTTTATACAATAAAAGAAAATCAAAATATCTTATTTATAATATTTTATGATTTAAGAAATGCAGAACTATTTTTTCAAAGATGTTCTACATTGCCTTTTCCGGCAGTTCCAATTTATACAGTTTCTAAATATGAAATACCAAGAGAATCGGATAAATGCGATGAAGGAAAAAACCAAAGTACAATTCTTATAACCAATAAAGATAATAATACACTAAGCGAAGAAGAAGTATCAAAAATGTGCAGTATTTTTGGAGAAATAAAAGCTGTACGAGAATATCGTCACAATCAAAAATTTGTAGAATTTTATGATTCCAGAAGTGCATTAGAAGCATTTAAAAAAATTAATGAAAAAAATTCAAATAATAATTTGAGTCTTAGATTTGTATGGGACAATTCTGTTAAGGCTAGATGGGATTATATAAATAATACAGATCGTGTATTAAAATCTTTTCAAGAAAATAAATATAAAAATGAAATTGTTAAAAGAAAAAAATTATCAAAAGAAGAAGAAATCACCAAAAAAAAGAATTTTTATATTGGACTTTTCGATGATTTTATTATTCAAAAAATTAATGAAATAGAAAAAATGTTAAAATGAATCATTTTTGTGTGATAAAATTATTTAAATAAAAAAATCTCATTGACTTCTAAGTTATCATCTGAGAAAAAAATATTTTTTTAAATTTATTTTTCGTTACTGTAAATTATCTAAAGAAATATAAAAGTAAAAAAAACTTTTGTAGAAATTTTAAGGAATATATAAATGATCAAAGATTTAAAAAATAATCTAGTTATTTTAGTCTAAGTTACTTAATAAATTGATTTGAAAATTTACTCAAAAATACATACAAGTAATAAAATTATAATACCTTTATATTTGAACTAGTTAGTTCTAAAATTATAATTTAGTTATATTCTTTCAGTTACTAAAAATTTATTTGATATTAACTTATGTATTAATATGAAGGAAAAATATATTTTTACAAGTAAGTTTTTTTTATGCCTACACTTACTTCTCCTAAATAGATTTAAGTTTAAATCTTCAAACCGAATTAGGAGTCACTCAGTTCAAACAATTCTTGATAATGAGTAGGCAGAGATAAGACCGGACACCATAATTATAATGCTGTTAAAATTCTTGTTTATAGGTCCGATAGATTTATTTTAGATAAGAAGATGAATAAGATAACACTCATTGAAACAAGAATCCCTTCCTAAGATTCACTTCAAATAGTTGAAACTGAAAATTTATGAATATGACCCGCTACCAATGAGTTGGGTCTTATTTATAAGTGTGGGGTTGAGATAATCCCTTATGTGATGACTTGGGACGGTATTCTAACAAAATACCATAATTCACAGCTTAAAAAATTAGAAATACCTATGAATATAGAGGCATACATTCAGTCTATAGTACCTAAGAAGACAGTCGAAACAATTTCCTTCGATCTACGAAGAGGACTGGAGTCAGAACTAAATGCCGAAGAGAGTGCAGAGAGAGGGTCAATGTCTGTTATTATGAGAGCAGAGATGCCTAAGGAACCAACACACCCTCCAAAACAAGCGAAGATTGAGGAAGACGGTGCATAAAATTTTAAAAGAAAAATAATTCAATCCTAATTTCAGAAGGAAGAACTACGTTTGAGAAGCCGACGATAAACATAAATTAAGAGTCGGGTTCGAAAGAAGCAACAGTAGGGGTAAACGCGGTAGAAGAAAATGCATAAAAATCGTAAACCTATTTTGACCCAGAAATTTATTAAATAAATGATTTACTTATTCTATATAAAAATAGCAAAAAAATATTAAAAAAAGAAAAAATTGGTTAATTTACAAAAAAAAATAAAATTACTTCAATTAATTTTATATTTGTAAGTAAATGCACCATCTTGATGCTTAAACACATAATTTCGAAGTATTTTGCTTGAGCTATGTTATCACATTTTTGTATTGGGTAAATCAACACGGAAAATCAGCAATTCGCATAAAGATTTTATTCTAGTTAAATTTTATTAATTCCATTTTTCTTCTAAAGAAAGACGCCATAAATCAACCGATGGTTAGTAATAGATAAAATAGTATTTCTTTTGATAAAACACAAACAACCGAATATATTTAATAGAAAGAAATTTCAAATTCTATTTCACAGTGAAAATGTTATATTTTAATTATGTTTTCGTTTCGTTTAAATTATTAAAATTGTACTTGGTTTTTAGCTTCAATGCTACTAACCAAATTCAATTGCCTATATAAGAAAATAATTCTGGGCTAAATATCAATAATTTTTTAAAAAAATGTATTTATTGTGGTCATCATTTACTTAATGAGTAAATTACAAGAAATCAAATTTACTAAATACAAGACGTATGATTTTCTTTAAGTAGTTTATCCCAAGATATTTATGTAGCATTTTATTTGTTCTATTTTTTTTATATTTTGAGTCGAGAATTTATTTACCGTGATTTCATCTTACTTTCTGCAATATTAATTATCGCTATTATTGCCAGTCTTTTTCTTTAGCACGTAAATGCCGTTTTTTGCCTATTTTAGTGCATATTTGCTCTATTTATTACAACTCTGCATTATCTTTACGCTTTTGTTGGCATTTGATTTAGTCTATTTTTCGTATGAAAAAAACCTGGTTTACTGAACTTTAGATCGTTCGAAATTTAACATACGTTTATATCAAATATAGGTTTCTAAAGCACATATATGTTATTCGAGATCAATTATAGTCGGTTCATAGTATAAAAAACCCTTTATACTATATTTATACGCAAATACTACACATTAATTTAAAATAGTACTTAATCAATTTCGAAGTCTTACTATTTTGAATAAAGCTCATAATAAATTTTAGTTCAAATAATTGCTTTTTAATTTTATTTTTTATCAAATAAAATTTAGTTTTAATCATTCTATTGATTTAAATCAAGAGAAAGCTGTGTAATTCTTATTTCCGCATACTAAATTGGAAGAATTTTCAAAGAGACTGTTTACAATTTTTTACATGACTTTAATTATATTTTACCAGGGTCACTTCAATGTAATTTTTCAATAAATTAATTCTTATTTCTAAAAAAAAAACTAAACATACTTTACAGGTATATTACATAAATATCTAAATTCATATTTACTTACTTAGGGGCTATATTTCTTTTTCAAAAAATACATTTTTATTTTTAAATTAAAATAAAAATACCGAATGTGCATACTTGCACTTTGTTATACCAAATACAATTTTTTTTTAAAAAATATATAAATATTTATTCAGTATAAACCTTATTAATGAGTCAAAACAAATAACATGATTCTATATAGCTTCTGCTCAAGGTTTTATAAAGAGGTTTTTTTCTTCTAAGTTCAGACAAATCTATCATTCGGTATGGTTTTTTTTCACACAATCCGATTGTTCTTCTTCATTTTCTTTTATTCAGATATTTAGCATTATGAAAAATGTGTCTATAAATCAGTTTGATCGATTTAAACTTACTACAAAGAAGACTTCAGTGCTATGGTTAATCCAAGCCTTTTATTTAATAATATAATCCTTGAATGATTTATGATACTTCAAAACTTACTTTTGCACAAAATAAGCATTTATTTGCAAACTCAAAACGTCCTATAAACCAATATATTTTGAATCAACAAACATAAAAGATTACTTACGTTTTCTAAAAACCAATCCAAGTCCACATAAAATAGTTGTTAAACCTTAAATTTGTAATTTTAATTATTCTAGACACGATTATTTTTCCTATGTTATCTATCTTTAAATCAATAAATTAAAAACACAAGCTTAAATTTTATTTACCACCGAAGTCTTCCTTAATCTATTCTCTTCTTAAAAAAAATAATTTCAATTTAATTAACACAACTCTTAATGTACTACCATCATCCCTCTGTTCTTAAATTTTATAAATATAATTTTAATTCAATTCACACACCTCGTCAAATGCTTATCTCCTTTCTCCATCCGTCTTTTCAAAATAAAATCCAAAACCTATGTAAAAAACACAATATATTTCAATGAAGAACAAATTTAATATAATACATTAAAACAACCATAATACTACTAATGTTTACTCTTTACCATTATAAAATAATTTGAAAAAAATTTGCAATTTTTTAAATGTAGAAAGAGATAAAAAATCGAAATATATTAAAGCATCAGAATCGCAATTTTATTAAGAATATTTTTTAAAATTTCAAAGATAAAAAAATAAAATCCACAAAAATGATTTATTTTTAAAAAATAATACCAGAATAGTAAATCACACAAAAGATAAAAAAAATAAAGTATAAATATTCAGTGAAACACTATAAAGATAAACAATACAATTTAAAAAAGCCAGAATAGGAAACAATGTTTTTATTTATAGAATAAACATCATATATTTTCAAAAATGGCTGGTTCGATATTGTTTCCATGACATAAATACATTTCTGAATATAAAGATATATATCAGCCATTTAAAACATATAGATCTCTTACAATGCCAACATTCGAAGCATTTGATCTAAAAGACACTCTTGGCTTATTTACTAGTCTATGCGGCTGCCTGAAATGGATAATATTCTTTATATTATGTTTGATCGTAAGTATAAACCTATTTTGGGTACCTAAACACTAGCAGCATTATCACATACTCTATACATACTTACCGAGCAGGTTTTAGTTAAAACATATTTCGGAGACTTGCATTGAACTCATCTAGAGTTTACAATACTATACCAACAGAATAACCAGCTACCTGGCATTCAGGCATTTTTAAGCATTAAAGTTTTAATATACTTGTCACAATGTCTTGTGATGTAAGAAAGACTATGAATATATGTGTTACACGGTATTAACTAAATATTTAATTTGAATTTTCAATCTTGTTACATAAAAATTACAAACTAACTCTATAGAAAATTTTCGCCGTTTTGAAGACCCTCCTCTTTCATGCAAAAATTTCTTATGGAGAAACCAGAAAGTGTAGGTTATCACCCTGAATCTCCAAGCAATGGTTTTTAGATTAATTTGGCTTTTTCTTTTCCAAATTTGTAGTTTAAGTGTGATAAATCTTTCTAGACTACTAAACAATATACCACATTGTTTTAAAACCAAAAATATTTGTAAATCAATTGCAATTTTTTGATTAATTTAAAGATTGTTTTTGTGAAAAAAGTTACATGTTATAAAAATAAATTTTATTAAATTAAATCACATTATATGTTGATTCGCCTAACTTTCAATTGTTCTTTTAACAAAAAATTGTTCATAGAGGTTCCATTCAATATAATATAAAACAAAATATATACTATTATACCTAATGTACGGTCTAAAATATTTTTCGTTCTTCTAATGAATATTGTTATATAAAGAATATTAAAAATTAAGAAAATCGATTGAAAAAAGAAAATTTCATTGAAAGAATTACTTAAATGTAGCTTTAAAATCGCTTCAATAATAAAAAAAGAAGTAAATTTAAGAAAAAAGATAAATGTATTTCGAACAATTTGTTTTTCAAATTAAAATTAAAGCTATAAAATCTGCAAAATACTTGAATAAAATCATTAATCTAAGAAATTGATAAATAAACAGCATAATTATTGGTAAAGTATTTTCAGCACATAACGGATTATTTATTTCAAAAATTATTTCAAATGTTACACAGAAGAGAATTGTTATATTAAATATCAAAAATTTCAAAACAGTGATCTCCAATTCTCGGAATTTAATTATTAAATGATAAACTAATTATGAAAGAATTAAATTTGTAAGAATGAGATACCTATCATAAATCTAAAGAATCTTTTAAATTCGAATAAAGAGCATAGAAAATATATTAATACTATATAATAGGACATGTAAATTATATAAATTATAGTGAATATGATGGCATTGGTTATAAAATTAGATATTATGTTCTTTAACGGTGTATTATTTTCTTGTAGTTCGTATGTAAACATTGGTTTTTCATAAACCTCTGAAAGATGGCTTTTTCGTCTGTGTATCTACGGTATTTTAAAAAATATTTTTAATCAAAAATATTTTAATTAAAAAACCGTATAAAAATAGTAAATTATTAATTTTAAAGCTAAGAAAGAAATTTTATTTGAGCTTAAAGTTATAATATAAAACTTGTATATGAAACTTTTGATTGAAAGATTGTGCATGTATACAACCAGTAATAAAGGTGGATCGTAATTAATTTTTCATTCGAAATATTTGAAGTTCGATATATTCAGAGAAAATTTATAATATATAGTAAATGAAAAAAAACTACTCTAAATTTCAAATTTAGGCATTCTTTATGTTTTAAGCACATATCGTAATTATTTTCATGAAATTCTGGCTATCAAGTTTTTCTTTATTCAGATTATTTACTCACAATTTTGCTAAACTGCTTTATTTATAATATTTGCAGATTTTAAAAATATTGAATTACTGCTTATTCCAAATGATATTGATTTTTTTATAAATATTGAGACAAACGTTTTGTGAAGGCTTGGAGTACTATTTATTAGAACTAAAAATCTAAAATATACCTTGAAGCTTAGAATATCAGTAAGAATAAAGGGTACATTTGGAAATAGGACTTTAAAAAGGCAAACTATTTTTTTCGATTGACAGAAAGCTTCTACTAAGCTCAGTTTTGATGTGTAGTCAAATGGTGCATTTGGAAATGTAATATATAAGTAAAAAATTCCTGAAAAATTTATACCCAAATTAAATAAACGCAAATAAGATAAAAACATGTTATAAAATCAATCACCAAAACCAAGGAACCTGAGAATACGAATAAAACGACTGAAATAAAAAAAAATATTTAGAATATAAAAAGAGTTAAGTATAAATCAAAAAATACAGTGGATAAGAGTTTAGAATGATGCAAGTAAGATCAATAAAAATTACTCGTCTTAAAAAAATCGAACATAGATTTTTCCATTAAAATAAAATAATAATTAATTAGCTTGGTTATCGTTTTAAAAGCAAAGATTTATTTTTTGACAAAATGTTGGCTTTTGATATTAAAATTTTTTATTTTAAAAAATAATTATTTATGGGGCTAAATTTAATGCTTGTCTGGTATAAAATAGTTTTATGTTATGAGCTATATTGAAAATTGGATATTCTTTTGATTTTATGAAATGCTAAAAATTTAATTAAATAAGCTCTTTGGCGTTGTAAGATATGAGATCCTCAAATTTATTTTTATAATCTAAACCAAATACATTTTGTAATAATTTAGGCTTTTATCGAAAATTTTAATTCTGAGGAGAAGCACCTAAATTCTATCTGTTATTATTTTATTTTAAAAAATATTAAGGTAATAGAAGTTATAATATAATTCCTTATAAATCTTTAAAAATTATGCGTATTTTTAAATGTAGGTAAATTTGTTATTAAATGCCTTTTTATCGTTATCAGTCAGGCTATTATGTAATTTATATTGAATTTAAATTGTATTTTTATTATAGAAACATTGTTCTTTCTTTTACGATGATATATAAAATACAGTATTTAGACTTTTATTAAAAGTATCACATCTTTTTAAAATAGTGGCAAGTGTTATATCTGTTTTCATGACATTAACGTAGTTATAGGTTTAACATAAATAACTGCTAGCCAAAACTCCATCAGTACCCCCTGTGATACCTACATCCCAAAGCCTTTCATCTACCAGGTGTTTAGAACCTAATTACTAGGCGAGGCAGTTGCCCAAGTTGGTTAATGTCCGTTGCATGGAGTGTGATCGAAGGCCGAATCCCCCCCTGGGCTCCCCCCAAGACTATGCAGCATTCCCACTTACTCTACACTTTCTGAACCCAATAAACTTCTAGCTAAGATATATTTCAGAGAATTACATGGGGTCCACCTAGACAGTGCAATGTCATACCAACAGGTATAACCTGCTACTTAGCTCACCCGGCTTTAAATGGTTGTTTGTTTTATATCTCCCAGGCGCTAAGTCTTCTAACCCGAGTGAGCAAGGCTAGGTTTCCATGTTTTTACATGGCAATTACCTACATGTTCAGCTGCGGTCTGCAATCTGGTTACATAAAAAACTACAAATAAATTTTTAGAAAAAGTTTCTCCATTTCTTAGACCTCTCCTTCTCATACAAACACCCATGGAACAACCGAAGATGTAGTGTGGTTTTATTCCCACCAAAAATCCAAACAATGATCTCCCACCAGTTTCACACACTCATTGCCAAGCAGAAAGTTTTTTATGTGGTTATCCTCCCTCCATTGCTTCTATGATAAAACCATAACTAATTTTAAAAATAAATTCGATGTATCCTGAACAAGTTGTTTCTCAAATTCAAAAATAAAAGATACAAAATCTACAAAATACTTGAATGAAATCCTTAATCTGAGTAATTGATAGATAAAATAGATAAATATCGGTAAAGTGTTTCCAATTTCCAACGGATTTTTTATATCAATAATTATTTCGAACGATTTACATATAAAAATAGACATTTTAAAAATTAAAAGTTTTAGAATCACATTACTTAAATTTTTAGACATAATCGTTAAATGATACACTATATGCGGAAGGAATAAATGTATGAGTAAAAAATATTTTTTTATAGATTTGTAAACTATATTAGGATCGAATCTCATGATAAAAAGATATGTCAAGATAATATAGTACAACAAAAACATGGTATAGAAAATCGAAAATATAAAACCATGCGTTATAATTTTATAAATTCCGGTTTTAATCTTAGCCTTACGTTCTTGCAGTTTATATTCAAAAATATTATTCATAAACTCCTCGGAAACTCTCTTTTTTTGTTTCGACATTTATGGTTATTTAGAAGAGATTTTTTATAAGTAATATTAATTAAATTAAAAAAGCACTAAAACATTAAATTACCGATTTTTTAAAGCAAAGGAATCATTTAATTTAAATCATAAAAGAAAATTTATATTCAAAAGGATTTTGTATGAATTTTTATTGGTTAATAATTGTCACGGGCCAATAAACCCCCTCATGTCCAATAGAACCCCCGTTATTTCGTATACATTTTTAATCTTGATAACACACTTTATTTTTTGATATAGCCTTTTACATTCTATATCCTTATAACCTATTTATTCCCAAATTCCTTAACATTTTATTATCCATCATTTCTTAAGATTTCTTTAGCATAAGCAAATAGGATGTTTTAATTATGAATAAAATATCCAATAAAATTAATATTATTCTTTTGTGTTCTTTTTTTTGCTTTTTTCAGTTATTTGCATTGGTCAATATGTGTAAAGCAAAATTTCGTTGTAAAATTTGATACATGCACTAAAAAGCATAATATTGTGTACAAATTTATTTAAAGCTTTCATAATATCTGTTTTTTTCTGAGTATTCAATTTTCATTTAAAAAATTCAGAAATGTTCCGATGACGACGACGACTCACCCGAAATGTTTAATTGGTTAAAAAAAATATAAGACACCAATAAGAATGCTCCAATTAAGATATGTTTCTTTCTATTTGTTCATAAATCTTACACAACTAATAATAGTAAGTAGAAGTAAACATAAAACAATTAAAAAAATTCTATTGGTTCAACAAAATATTCGAAATAATAAATATTGTAAAAATACTTTTTAGACTGTATAAATATGGAAGGAAAAAAATATTAATATATTTATTTTTCATTTTTCTAAAGTATTCTGTCATAAAAACAATTAAATCACTTGGTTAAGATTTATTTTCTAAGAATTTAAGGATAGATTAACTATAAATGAATGTATATATTTAAAATTTGGCTAATGAGATGATTTATTCACTCAATAGTAGTCAAAAATTATTTAAATCTTTTATTTTACACGAAGAAAAATTTCGAATCGGAGGAAAATATTACGGAATCAGAAACGATTGTTAAACATACTTCATGCATCTAAAGAATAATCATCTAAATGTACATTAATGTGATGAGAAGGCATTAGTATGTAATCAAAAGTAATATTTATACATTCAAAACATCGAAATTCTATGAATAGAAATGAAGCTTTGTCTCGAAATATAAACAAAAAATTAAAAATAAAGAATATTTTAAACCAAAAGAACAATAAATCCAAGCTAGCTGACGAATGAGATAAATGTTTTTTGCGAATTTTTATGTAATCTTATTTTAAAAAAATCTTATTAGTAAACAATAAATCAATAAAGGTAAGGATAATTTTTATTTTTCATGATCTATAACTTAATCAAATTAAAACATAAAATCCTAGGTTGTTGGTAACACTAACCTAATGAGATTTTTTTCATAAGACGATTAAGAGATCTAACCTAACTTAAATATAGCCATAGAGATTACCATGAACCAAAAATCAACTAATATAATATTTTTGTTTCGATTAATATCATAAAAAAATAACATTAGTTTAAACTAAAACGCTTCCAGAAAATATAAAGTTATATGATTACCTCACTATGTGCTACGTAACGCCACGAAAAAAGCAAGTTTATATAGACGAAGAAAAATCCGCAAATATCTTAGAAGCTAAACAAAAAAAGAGCAGAACGTGATAAAACTAAATGAAAAAATCTTTCAGCATAAAACAGAATAAAAATCTAGCGCGACTTAAAAGATAAGGGCTAAAGATCAGAGGATGAAAAAAATTCCGAATTAATGCGACTTATAACTCAGAGAGAAAATATATCAGAAGAAGAGAGTAATACCTAGTTAGCTCGGCTAATAGCTCTAAGAGAAAATAAATCAGAAGAGGAGAGAAATGCAGAAGTTTTAAGGATGAGGGCTCTTAGGGAAAATGAATCTGAGGAGGAGAGAAATGCAGAAGGATTAAGGATGAGGGCTCTTAGAGAAAATAAATCAGAAGAGGAGAGGAAGGCTGAGTTTGCACGGTTTAAAGCCTTGTGAGAAAATAAATCAGAAGAGGAGAAGAAGGCTGAAATAGTATATCTAAAAGCTTTGAGAGAAAATAAATCACAAGAAGAGAGACATTTAGAAAGACCAAGGCTACAAAATTTAAGGAAAAATAGAACAGTATAAAATGCTAGCAGGGAAACGCAAAGAAATAAAAATTCACATAGAATTTCTAGAGAACGACTTATGACAGAGCAACTTTTATGTATTGCATTGAGAAATTGACAGAATTTGATAAAAAACAAATTGTAAAACATCATCTTGGCGGACTAGAAAAAACCTGTCACAGATGCCAAGCGAAATTTTTCAAACGTAAAAGGCCAGCATCAAAACTCTTTAATATATGTTGCAATTTAGGATCTATTAAATCAAAAATATTAAAATACACGAGACGCTAAAAAAATGAATGAACGTGCAGGATACCGATTCAAATAAATTTTTAAAAAATATAAGATCATATAATAGTGCTCTTGCTTTTATCTCGATCTGAGCAAATATTAAAATTCCTCGAGGGTCCGGTCTATTTTGTTACCGTATTCATTGAAAAATGTATCATCTTTCGGGACGCTGCATCCAGACAAAAATTATAGCAGAAAATATGCTAATTATACATTCTTGATAAAGATGCAGCAAATAACGAAAGGATAAATGAAGTAGCAAATAAAACGTGTTGGTTAAGACTCATGGAAAAAACATCTATTTTATGAAATACAATCCTTTTGCGCGTGCTTTCAAAATGATGTATGAAGTTGAAGAAGCCCAAAAATATTTAAGCCTACCATAGAAACATAAATTTAAATAGAAATATTGCAAAATAGAAAAGCTGATTCGAAAAGATATAATGATTACCGCTGTAATGAAGTAGCAATTGTTTTTGCGAGTAGAGACGTAGAAACTCCTGTTGATAGATACATACTGGGGCATCTTAGGCTGGAAGATACTGTAATTCCTAAAACACGTCGTATAGACTACAGGCATAGAAATCTAAATGCTTTGTCTTATCCACCGTTGTTTTCATATAGAGAACAAACTTATGGTTAACATAAAACTTTATAATGCAAGAGGAAAAGCGTTGAAGCTCATAAAAATTTTACATTTAAACAATTTTATTTGTACTTGTATTTAGAGATGAATTCAACCAACTTTTAAGAGCAGAGAGATTTACTCAACAGTTAAAGCAGATGCATATTGCAAAGCTGAAGTCGATGATTTGAATCATGCTCGGACACATCAAAAAGATCTTCGAGCCGAAAAAATAAATGATTTAATTTAGTATATGAAAAATCAAGATAGTAAAGAAGGCATTAATGTGGGAAAGAGAGTAATTTTGCCTTCAAAATTTTCAGGCAGTCCTCGAAACATGCAGCAGAAATCTCAGATGCTATGGCAATGGTTAGAAAATGTGGGAAACTTGATTTGTTCATTAGTATGACTTGCAATCCAAAGTATGCTACAATATTTGAAAATCCAGATGCAAATGAAAAACACGAGAATAGGCCTGATTTACCAGATAGATCTTTAGACAAAAACATAAGGTCTTAATGACAGATATTATAAAAAATAAAATTTTTCGAAAGGTAAAAGCATATTGCTATTTCTTAGAATTTCCAAAAAGCGAATTACCAAATGCTCATATTTTGATAACTTTGAAAGGTTATAATAAGCCACGCGATGCAGCATTAATTGATAAAATGAATTCGGCAGAAATTCCTAATAAATATACTCATCCTGAATTATTTAGTATAATAACTAAAAATATGATTTATGAAGCATGTGGATTTACGTCATATTCACATTACATGGTTGAAAATATATGTAGTAAATTATTACCAAAAATTAAAAGTATACACGGTTTAAAATCTGACGGATACCCTCTTTATCGTAGACGAAAAAAGGATCTAGTTAAAATCGGGAAAAATCATGTTGATAATAGCTGCGTGGTTCCTTATAATCCATATATTTCCTTAAAATATAACTTTCATATAAATGTTGATATATGTGCTTCATTTAAAATGTAAAATATCTATTTGGCTATGCTTATAAAGAATCCGATTGCGCAAATATTAGTTTTAAATTTGACGAAATAAAAACTCATAAAGATTCAAGGTATGTAAGTCCTCATGATGCCCTCTGCAGAATTTTTAAATTTCCTACACATGAACAAAGCCATACTGTTGAAAGAAAACCAGTTCATCTTTAAGGAGAACAAAATATATTTTTCAACCAGCTGAACAAAGAATAAAAGAATCTATATCTAATAATATAGACAGCACATTAACAGCTTTGTTCGAGGTATATAGGGAATATACTCAGTACTGTCACTTGAAATCTTCCGAAATCCCCGAGAACTTAGTCTGCAAAGACCACATGGGGCTACCTCGAATTAGAATCGCAAAAAACTGTATCGGAAGAATCTTACTCATGATTATGGTGAACTTCGAGTTATGTTACTTAAGAATTTTGTTATTGCATATATCGGGAGCCACTTATTTCGAATATTTGAGGACAGGAACGGAAAAACTTATAAAAATTTTTTTAAAGCAGCTATAGCAAAAGAGTTGACAACTGATGAAAACTTTGGGAACGAAACTTTAAATGATGCATTAACGATGAAAATACAGAAAAACATAAGAGATTTATTCGCATATATATGTCTTTTTAGTGATGTTGCTTACATTTCAAAATTATGGACAAATCACAAAGATAATCTTATCGAAGAGTGTCGCCGCTTTTACGAGCATGCCGTCGGGGAATTTTGCGAATTGTGTGTGAGTTATGTTTTGAATGATACAAATATGATTTTGAATACACATGGAAAACGCTGTAGAGATTTCGGATTAGAATACCTCCCGACTAATCTTCTACTACTATGTGCTACATTTGATGAACAAGAAATTTTTAACTATGAAGAAACATTAAATGAAGAGCAAAGAAATGCTTTAGAACACATTATAATACCAGAAATAACGAAAAAAGTCTTTCTTTTTAGACGGACCAGGAGTTAGGGGAAAGGCTTATCTTTATAAAGCATTGTATTATGCAATAAAACGAATTGAAAGAACTATTATTTCAGGTGCCTTAACAGGAATGTTAACAAACTTACTAGATAAAGGGGGCTCATATTATTCAAGATTTATAGTTCCAACTGATTCTTAATGAAACGTCTGTTTGTGGTGTATAACTAAACTCGAGCGAAGGGCGAGAAATTCATGATTCTTTTCGCATTATATAATATGAAGGTACCATAGCTCCAGGTTTCTCCATGCAAACTATAGATAGATTATTGAGAGACATTTAATGTAAATCCCGATTAAGTTTTGGTGTAAGCAATAATTTTGGGAGGAGATTATTGAAATCGTTTGCCGTAATACCCGGAGCTCAAGCAACAGACGTTATTCAATCCAACTTAAAGCATTGCTTTTTGTGGAATAACTTTAACACATTGAAGCTTCGTAACAATGCAAGCGAAAGACAAGCCGTATAGTGAATAGCTGCTAAATTTGGCAATAGACAACTTATGAATACTGAGGGTTTAGAAGAAACCGCAATTGAAATCCTATTTTATATGATTTCTAAAGATATTGTCAAAGATATTTTTGGCGAAGTACTTACTATTCGTACATACGATCTGTAAATTTTCCAAGAAGGTAATTCTAGCGCATACAAATGAAAAAGTTGATACAATCAATCAAAGTGTACTTGATATTCTTTAGGGCAAAGAAAAAACTTATTTAAGTACAGATAGTCTTATTGGTGATGATACTTATAATATAACTGATTATCATATAAAGTTTTTAAATTCTCTTGACCTTCTGGAACACCTCTTCACGCTCCTTATCTTAAAAAGGCGCTATTATTATGCTTCTTAGAAATTTGAATACAGAAAGAAGGTTTTGTAACGGGACTTGGCTAATTGTATGTGAAATGAAGCCGAATCTAATATTAGCTAAATTATTGACCGATTGTTTAAAAGAGGACTATATATTTCTCCAAGAATCGATTTGACCATAGATTCAGGTCTTTCCTTTCAACTTAACGGAGACAATTCCCAATCAGATTGGCTTTCGCTATGACAATAAACAAATCACAAAGTCAAACACTAGACAAGGTTTGTTGTTTTTTTGCCAACACCTGTTTTGGCGATGGGCAATTCTATGTTGCATTTTACAGTGTTATATGTTCAAGTGATGTTAAAGTTTATATTAAAGATACGGCTGAGCAAGATAAAATTTTGCCAGGAAGTGACAAAATATTTACAAAAAATGAGGATATTAACCAGTTTCTGACAACTGAGTATATATTAAAATACAAGCGCTATATTTTTAAAATTAAAATATTTTAGAAGTCTAAAATCTTATTATTTTAATGTAAACAATATAAAAATTTATTTGTTCCAGGTTGGAGAAAATTTATTTATTAAAAAAAATTTAAGGATAAATAAATGACTTTAATTACTTATGTTAATTTCTTAACATTTTCGGTTTGAAGGAGGATGTATATGCAATATCTTTGTAAATTAAAATTCCTTGGCTCCCTTCAATTATTTCTATATTCTTAACTGCATCTTATAGAAATGAAAACCTTTTCCCACTTAATATGCTTAATAAGCAGGAGTTTCAACAGTATAAAGAAGATAAAACAAATTTCTATACTATGCAATAATTCACTCAATATTAAAGATTTTTTGATATATAATTTAGTCCGTTTCTACGGGTTTAACGACTAGTTCTTAATTAATACAAACCCTGGGAACAATTTTAACAGAGTTTACCTCAAATTTTTCTTGAACCAATAGAATCTTTTCAAACGTTTTATGTTCGCTTATAGGAACTATTATTTTTTGGGTAAGATTTAGGAACAAATAGAAAGCGACATGTTTGAATTGGAGCACTTTTACTAGTGTCTTAAATTTTTTAACCAATTAAACATTTCGAGGTGAATCGTCGTTGTCGGGACATTACTGAATTATATAAATGGTTATTCTATACTCGATCAAAAATCTCTAAACATTCACATTAAAATTCGTTACAAAAGGGGACAATTTTAAAGGGTTATTCAGCCCCAACACTTATATACATAATTCTAATCTTTCATGTGTTCTAAAATTGTTTTAGCAAAATAATATTTCTCGGGATATTTAAAAAGTGTAATTTGTACGATTGTATCTAATAAATTATTCAGTTTGGAAATTTGAAGAATATATTTGTTGTATCTCTTAAAAAAAATTCTAAAAATGAATCTGAAATATATAAGATTAAAATTATTTATACATTGCCTATATAGAAGCCAACATGATAAATAAATAGATCGAATTGTTTACTATTCGATTATTATTGACATATAAACAAATATATGGAGGAATAAAAAAACAGGAGATTAATAATAAAACAATAAATATAAATGTTTTGATAACAAAAAAAATTACATTTTCTTAAATATTTAAAACTTGTTTTTAAATATCCTACCTCATAAACAAATAAGCAATCCGATTCATTAACAATAAATAAAAAGATTTTTTTATTTTTTATACTTAATTTTAAAATTTATTGAATTAAGTAAATATTATTTTTCATATAATTTAAAAAATGATAAAAAAAATCATAAAATGTTAATTTGAAAGGTAAATATTTTTTTAAACAAATTCCTATCAACACCATATATTTTATATCTTAATTTTAAAGAACATACAAAATGTTTAAAAATTCTAATAATTAATAAATTATTAAGTAAATTAAAATTATATTATTAACGATATTTTAATGTATTCTAGATAATTGCACTGTTAAAATATTTTACGTCTAATTGACTTATTTTCTGGTTCTAATGCACTTTAATTTTTTAATTTCCATTTTACGATTTATATGTAGCCATTGCATACGTGGCTACGTTTTCTTTTCTCTAGATAGATTAAAAAGCTATTCCTAGTCAGCCTGCAAATTTTTTGATAATTGTATTTGTCTGCAATCTTTTTATTACATTTGTTGCTGTTAATATTTTATTCATTGAGATTTTACTTGATTCGACTTCGCCTGATCAATCAACACTAATTATTTTTTATACTTTATTGATAGCTTAAATTTAAATATTCTTCGATACTTTAAACTTTTTAGATTTGGTTTAAAAATATCTTAATAATAGTTTTTAAGGTTCAAAAAACTTATGAACAAAAAAATGCATTTATATTGAATACAATTCTGTTGATATATTCGTAATTCCTATTTTTTTAGTTTAAAGGTTTTAAAAAAATTCTTGTAAGTTTATTTCTACTTATAGGGTTTTTCGATCAATATAATAATCTGCAATCAATATAATAATTATTTTTAAAAAATAGAAATTTAAAAAAAAATTAAAAAAATAGAAATTTATAAAATAAAAATTGAAAAAATAATTCATTCATTATAAAATTAACTTCCATGTCAAATTCTTTTTTAGGTAAAAATACCAACGAGAACAAATATGATTTTCATGTAGGGGAAATACCGGAATGTATAGAGTGCGAAAATGACAATGTTTTGAAGTGTCTTGTGGAAACATCGGGATCACATGATGAAAATCTCCCACTAACCCCCATTCCAATTCTGAGGAAACAAAAAGTTTCTATTAATGATCGGGAACGCATAATTCAAAAGAAATTAGAAAGCTATTCTATGCCCGCAATTGCCTCTATGTATCGAATAAATTGCCAGACGGTTAAAGTATCGTAGACGATATCAAAAACCGGCTGGTATTGTCGAAAAGAGGTGTGATAGGCGCTCAAAGTTAACTTGAAATAAAAGAGAGCCACAAACCTATGTGATTTGGAGCGCAAAAACCTGTATGAGTTGGCAGAATGGGTCAAATGTACATTTAATGGTGATGTGTCAACTAGTACAATTGATCGCGCACTAAAGGAGTTCCATTACACCCTAAAGCGTGTAACATTAGCCTGAGCGTAGAAATACACTTTCGATAATTGAGCTAAGAACCAATTACGTAACTAGTTTTCGTGAGTTGGAGGTTGATAACGATGACAAAAACTTTGTCTTTTTAGATGAAGTTGGGTTTGCAGTAGTCACACGCCCCAGTAGAGGTCGTAACATGAGAAGTGAATCTGCATACCTATCTGTAACAGCAGCTCGAAGTATAAATATTTCAGTAGTCGCAGCAATGAACAAATATGGTATGATATACCATAAGATTCATGAGAGGGCCGTAAATGATGAGGATTTTAAATTATTTATTAAGGAGATTAATGAAAGTTGTCAAAGGCAAGGAATTCTGACTCCAATATTTGTAATGGACAATGCGAGAATTCATCACTATCGTGGATTGAATGATGATGAGGAAATTGCTTCGTATCGAATAAAATATCTTCCACCTTACTCTCCATTTCTTAATCCAATTGAGAATGTATTCTCAGTCTGGAAAAATAAAGTAATTCGAGGTGGTGCTCGTACTGAGCCTCAGTTGAGAATATTAATTTATGAAAAATTTAATGAAATCACGGGAGAACATTGTAGTTCTTTTTACCGTAAAATGTTAGGATATTTGCAAAAGGCTGAGGTAGGGCAAATGTTTCATGAATAATAAATCTCAAGTACTATTTATAATTTTATTTTTTCAATTTCTATTTTTTAAATTTCTATTTTTTAAATTTTTATTTTTTAAAAATAATTATTATATTGATTGCAAGGATTATTATATTGATTGCAAGGATTATTATATTGATCGAAAAATTATTAAATTGTTTGAAAGGATTATTATATTGATCGAAAAATTATTATATCGATTGCAAGGATTATTATATTGATCGAAATTTTATTATATTGATAGCAAAATATATTATTTATGATTTTAAATTTAGACTTTAATTACTTATTCTATTCTCTTTTACTCCTCGGTATCAAAAATGAACGAATAAACGATTTCTAATATTCTTTTAATTTATTGTAACTCGGATTTAAAGAGATTGGCCTATAGATTCAGTGTGGTCTACATTCTATCACAATGGCAGGAATTATCTTCAAATCAATTTTATACACTAATTGCCAATCGAATAGTTTTTAATATGGTTATCCATCCTTGACTGATATAAATTATCAAACAGTAAATCTAAATATAATCAAAAAAAAGCAAAAAAGAAGAAAATAATTATTTCTTAAAATTATTTTGCCAATATTTTTTAGTTTAAATTCTATGAGTTTATTAAAATTTATAGTCTTCATTTAGATGTCCTTAAATTATTAAGATTAGAGCACAAATCTTGCTTGCATATCTATTCAAATCTTTGTTTACCCCCGCATCAGGTATGAACAAGTCAAAGGCAACAAATTTTGTTGCAGTGAATGTTATAGCACAGTATTTGTCTATTTCTCTTTCATGTAAAGCCATTTTTCCAGGTCAACTTATTTAAAACTCACAGATTCTTATTTTTTCCTCAAAATCTCGTACTTTTAAATTCGATAAATTATACTTTAATTTCAATTAATTTCATTGTTTTTAAAACATACTTTACTTTCCCATTTATTTCTTTTAATTTTTTGTACCTCAGGATTATAGGAAATTAGCTCAAATATATGAGTTGGATTATTTCTCATTAAATTATAACAATTGGTTTCACACCTATTCACACACTCATTGACAAGCAAAAAGTTTTTAATCTGGTTATTCTATTCCGGAAATCAAATCAAAATTTTAAAATAATCAGATTGTTTTAAAAAAATTTTAACTTATAGGATACAATTCACCTATCAGACTTAATTTAAGGAATTTTCTAAACTATCAAAACAAAAGTAATAAACCCAATAGCTTTCAATTTAAGTGTATTTAGACAAGAAAAGAAATTATAAAACAGTAAATATAAGAATTAATTACATATGATTTTCAGAAAATTAAAAATATCTATAAATGGTTACTCTGAAGAATCTTTTAGATGTACAAATTATAAAGCAAAGGTTAATATTTTACTTTTAAACTTTTTTATTCTGATAATACAGTAATAAATTAATGAGGATTTTGACTAGAATTTTTATAAATTTTCCAAAATTATTGTGGTGTATGATTTGTCAGAAATTAAACTTACTGCAAATTCTTTTCGTGTGGTAGAATTTAGAAATTTCATAAAAATATATTCTTCCATTGTATTGTATTTCTATTTGTTATAATATAAACTCTGTGTCTATTTTAAAAATATTTTGTTGATTCATTAATTAACTATTAAAGTGTTTTTCTTTTTGTTCAAAATCTGTTCTTTTCAAATCTTTACTTTCATTTAAGTCTATAGAAGATTTATAATGCATAGTTGGTTTATTTTTTATATTCTCTTGATCATTAGACATAGAAAGAATACTATCGATGTTGAACAGACTTTCATCAATAAAATGTGTATTTCCATCTCCATAGTTTAAATAAAGATTCTTAATATTTGGAAAATCTTGTGAAAATTTTTTAAAAATGCTTAATTGTTCTAAATTTGTAATTTTTTCAATTACAGAATCTTTAAATTGATCAGCTTGCAATATTTTTTGCAATAGAACATTATTTCTATCTTTAACAAACTCATTCATTAAATTGGACTTAAAATTTTGTTTCTCGATTTGTAATTTGTTTGAGTCAATAAAATTTTTAAGTTTAAAAATTCTTGATTTAAGAATCGCTATATTTTTACGCTTTGTGTCAGTTTCCTTATCAAAAAGAATCAAGCATAATTCCTTTTCCTTACAAATACCAATCTTTTTATATCTCTGTAATATTTCTAGAAGCAAATATAATTCTTGTTTGTTTAAAACATGATTATATCTTGAAATAAAATAATTCTCTTCTATAACCGAATCAACAGTTTTTTTTATGATTTCAAACCATTCAAAAACAAGATCTTTAAGAATATAAATTCTATTTTCTTTTATATTTTGAATGCTCATCGATCTTTGAAATATTTTACAAATATCATTTTTATTTCCTTCCAAATTCTTTTTCGTATGTTGATCTTCATCAACAAAAAAATCAGAATCTTTATTATTAAATACACTATCTTTTGTAAACAAACGACAAATTTGTCTGAAATATCCATTTTTTTCATGTATTATATTATCTTCTTCAATAAAATAATCTAATACCTTGTTTACGCAAATGGGTACTTCATTTTTAAATATAAATTTTTCAGATAAGTTGCTAGGGAGCACAAATATATTTCTAGGATTCAAAATTCTTTTACGTGCACTTTCTAATATTAAAAGATACCACTTTGAAATCTTAGTTTTGTTATCTATTCTTGCTGAATATAAATATTTTATTTTTTCTATCGATTCATCTTTAAAATAATTCTCTAAAAATTCTTCCATTTAAATCGGGTATAAAATTTAAAAAAAAATAATAAATTTTTTTGTCATCAAAATTTTAAAGTTATTTTTTAAATAGTAACTTTTTGAATGCTTTTTTAATACAAAAATAAAAGTATTGTATAGAATGAGATCCCAGGTATCTAAATATCCAAATTATCTCTCATATATGGTTTTTGAAACAAATATTAGAATATATCCTATTGATTTCCTTTCTATGTTTAAAAATTCCAACATATGTTATCAAAATTAGATTGAAAAATACAAAATTTACTAAATTTAAGCACTATTTAATTCTAATTTTTGAGTTTACATATCAATCCATGCATTTTTAAACCGATGAAAAACATTCGATCTTCAGAAAATAAACTTTAAAAAAAATATGCGGATTAATTTTTTCAAATATTTTTTTTCCTCGGTTCAGAATTTCTCTATAACAAGTTAAGTTACGTTTTTAATAAAATATTTCTTAAAGTTTTCTCTCATTGTTTGAAGATATTTACCATCATTACATATTACTGTCATTAAAAAAATGCAAGATTAAAGGATTTGTTTTCTGCAACTCTAAATATCAAAAAAATATTTAATTTAATTAATATTTTTTTACTTTTTTTGGCCGTTTTAATTCAATCAAATTCATAAGAACTATAAGTAATTGTTCTTTAATAAAAAAATATCTTACAATTTAAAACAGACAACATTTTTGTAGAATTTAAAAAACCAAGTAAAAAATTTGAGCCGTAAAAAAATGGCCAAATGAGAGAAAAATTTTGAACAAAATATTTAATAAAAGTAGTTCTGTAAAAAATAATATCTATTATTTAAGATAATCAATGTTTATTTAAAGATTTGAAAATATTTTAGAATTAAATTTAGTAGTAAAAGAATTTAAAAATTTGATATTTAAATATTTAAAAAGAGTTTCAACATATTTTACTCAGTATTGAAATACAAATGTTTAAAAATATGTCTATAAATTTAAAAAATATCTGATTCATTCAAATATCGAAGAATGTATGGTTTAAATATACTTGCTTAAATTTATACTTAAGTTTTTCTTGTTTTATATTTTAATCATTATTAGATTTCCATTTCTTAGAAATTTCAAGGAGATCGGAAATTTTATTTATGGGTTTAACTGAATGTTTTTCGTTATAAAGTAAAGTCTTTTGATTTATAAATTGAGTTCTCTCTTGAGATGTAAAATTAAATTTATGTAAAATATCTGTAAATTCGATTGAATTATTTTCAAGATTTTTAAAAAGAATTTGAAATATTTTCTTGTCTAAAATTGTATTAAATTGGTTTTCTTTTAGAAATTCAAAAAAACTAAAATAATTTTCTTCTTTGGGAAATTCATTACAAAACTTTTCATACAGTTTGCATGTTTTTAAACAATCTATTTTCTTTTCTATTTCAATATAAAATTCAAATATCTCTTTTCTGTTGAATTCTGCATATTTTAAACCAAGATCTAATATACTATGTGTTCTGTACATCTCTAAGTGTTTATATTCCCATTTTGAAAATTCTAACCATACCAGACCATTTTCTAAGTCATTTTCAAGATATTTTTCATATATTTTACGTACCCGGTCGTCTTCTTTCAATTTCTTCTCCATTTCCAAATAATTTTCAAAAACTTCTGAAGTAGGCAATAAACCAATAGCTTTCCCATATATTTTTCTAGATTCGCTAATTTTATTTGCTCGCTCAAAATATTTTGCGTATTCTACAAATACTTTTGAGTAATTAATTCCCAATTTAATTATAAAACAAATAACATTTTCATATATAAATTCTACTTTTTTTAGATCTTCATACTTCTCAAAAATATTTGCAACATCTAAAAATAAATCAAGTAAACTATAAATATGAATTTGTTCAAATTTAGAACTCATAAATTTGTTAAAATCGAAATTATAAAATAATTTTTCCAAATTTGTATAAATTTTACAAGAAATTTCTTTTTCTTCTTCTTCATTACAGTTTTTTAGCATTTCTTTTAAATTAAAGCTTCCAATATAAAAATATTTATGAATTTCAATTTCATTATATTTACAATAAAAAATTTTTTCTAAAGAATTTTGAATAAGAATCGCAAATTTCCGTTTAATCAAAAGATTATCCAAATTATCTATTTCAAAATATGTCGTTTCTAATGTTTTATCAATTAATTCTGCAGAATAGCGTAAAAGATTATTGCCTTTTTTCAAAATATCAACTGCCCGTTCTTTTTTATTCAAATTTATGAAAAAATCAGAAAATTTAATAAAAAAAGCCGCTGTAATTTCTTTTTCTTTAAAATCGGTTAAAATACTATTAAAAATATTTTCTGCAGCTTTAAATTCTTTCTGTTTTATTTCAAATTGAGCATATTTTAAAAAATTATTTATTGTTTTGCATTTCATAATAAGCTCTTCAAATAATTCTCTTGCCTTATCTATTTTTTTATCTTTAATTTCGAATTCAATATAATAATGATAATTATTTTCATTTGTAATTTTATTTATCCACATTTTAAAAATTCTACGGACATTTTCGTTTTCTTTTTTCGATTTTTCAAAATTTATATATTTAAGCCACGCTTTTTCATTACCAGGATGTAATTCTATAAATCGCTCGAATAAGTTTCGAGCATGGTTTAAAAAATTATTTCTCAATTCAAAATCGATATACTTAAACCATAAAGTATCAACTGAATAATTAAAATCTATTGCTCTCTCATAAACAGATCTAGCTTTATTATATTCTCCAAAATTTTCTTCTAAATTGGCATATTTAATATAAACACCGGGATCTTTTCGATATTTACAAATCAATGCTTCATATTTATTTCGCTGTTGCAAATTTAAATTTTTAATTGCACATTTATTCTTTTTTTCAAATGTATTTTGGTTTAATTTTTTTCTTTCTTTATCTATACTTTTTATAATTTCATCGACAGATATTTGCTTTTCCGCAATTTCTTTATTTTTTACTTTTAAAAATTTTTCTATTTTTTCTTTTTTATACTGATTTGTAATATCCATGAACAAAGGGGCTTTTTGGTTCATAGTATCAATTTCTTGTTTAAAAAATATTTTATAATGAAAATAGTAAAAAAATTAACCGGGTTGGAATTCTTTCTAAATTTTAAAAATTTTTAAAAAAATAATAAAAAACTAGATACCATTTATACTGAGATTATATTTATTCATACTTAATAAATATTGGTTTTTGGAAAGTGGAGGGAGGATAACCACATAAAAAACTTTCTGCTTGGCAATGAGTGTATGGAACTGGTGTTAGATCATTGTTTGCATTTTTGGTGGGAATAAAACCACACTACATCTTCGGTTGTTCTTTAGGAGTTGTTATGAGGAGGAGAGGTCTAAGAAATGGAGAAACTTTTCTACAAATTTATTTGTAGTTTTTTATGTAACCAGATTGCTGACTGCAGCTGAAATTGTAGGTAATTGCCATGTAAAAGCATGGAAACCTAGCTTTGTTCACTGGAGTTAGAAGACTTAGCGCCTGGGAGATATAAAAATAAAAACCATTTAAAACTGGGAGAGCTAAGTAGCAAGTTATACCTGTTGGTATGACATTGCACTGTTTAGGTGGACCCCATGTAAGTCTCTGAAATATATCTTAGCTAGAAGTTTATTGGGTTCAGAAAGTGTAGAGTAAGTGGGAATGATGCATAGTCTTGGGGGAGCCTAGGGGGGGCTTCGGCCTTCGATCACACTCCATGCAATGGACATTAACGAACTCCGGGCCACTGCCTCGCCTATTAATTAGGTTCTACATACTTGGTAGATGAAAGGCTTTGGGATTTAGGTATCGCAGGGGTTACTTTTGGGGTAACATTTATTTATGTTAAACCTAGAACTGCGTTAATGTCATGAAAACAAATATAACACTTGCCACTATTTTAAAAAGATGTGATACTTTTAAATAAAGTTGGTTTTTGGAATTTCATTAATGTTTTTTACGCCCTTTCTATTTTTTTTACTCTTTCTTTTTTTGACTTATTAATATAGTTTTATATAAAAGTTTTTTCGGTTTCTATTTATTATTTTTGTGCCATATAATAAATTAATACTGGTTTATCTATTTAAACTTTTTGATGAAAGGAAATGATTATCTTTATATTATCATTTGTATATTTACTTATGTATAATCCAGATAACTAGAAAAAAAATCAGATTTAGCATATTCAAGTACTATTGATTTTTTATATAAAAGAATTTTGATTATGAATTGTAATTACTATGCTATAGCTTGCAATTTTTGATTAGGATTCTCAGCTACCAAAAATATAATTATTCTTGTTTATTACATAATTTGATAGATCATATTAGCATTCATTGGCTACTTCTTAAATTTTTATTATCTAAAATTCGACAAAAAAACATTCCTCTACTATTAATTTAAAAATTATTATAATTGTGAATTGTTTTTATATCGATGAATAGATTTATCAGTCTAACTCATAGGCACATTTCTATGTTTTATTTTCCACGCATATTTATAAATTCTTTATAACAAAAGTTTATTAATTTAATTTAATTTAAACTAATATGATATAATATCTTGAAAGTTAAAAAAGAGTTTGTAGATTCTTAATTTGTTTTTTATGGCTTCCTGTTAGTAATATTTTTGCAGTGATTCGAAACACATTAATCAAAATTATCAGAAAGCCAATCAGAATATTGAAATATGATTTTTGATCTTCAAATAGATTTTATTGAAGAATATTGCAAAGTTACAGTAAAAAAGCATCGGGTTTTGACGGCACTGTTAATCGAAAAACTGCTCAATATACTTGGTATTATTATAAGATCAGCTTCATGTAGTCAATAAATTTTATTCTGTGTAAAATAGATGGTATTTAAATCCAAATAAATTATATTTTTTTAGTTCGAGTATAGGTCATATTAAACTCGGACTTAGCCTATTATCATAAAATTAAGAATGATATATTCCATCATCAAGAATAGATGCTCTTTGATTTTGTTGTTTACATTTATATCTAGACAAATCAAAATGGCGCACACTTTTATCAAGTGTATATCTAAGAAAAAAAATTTTAGTCAATTTAATTTATAATTTCATTTAGGGTTTATTCAGATAACAGATTTTTTTTAGAAAGAATCCTGCCTTTTGTGTCAAAGTAGCTATATAAAGTATAAAAAAGGCGCGTCGCGGGTTTGTAGCTTATATATAACAATAATTTTTGTAGTATAATCTCATTTAATTTTTAAAAATATAAAAAAGACTTCTTTTGAAATGAACTTTGTACATTTTTTCGCTATATTTTATTTTCGTGTCATAGTTACTTAAAAAATGTTTAAAAACATTAAAAATAAATAGATATATGACTAGATTTATTTCTTAATTCATTATTATAAATTTCACGTGTATCTTGGTAGTAAATAATTTATTTTTTTCTTAAATTACTGGAAATTCACAAATAAATTAAGGCCTTTTATTGAAATGTAAAAAGTCTATTTCTGATTATATAACATTTTTTTCACTTGTATTACAATTGGTTTCAATATTTCAAATCTGTTTACGAAAAACTATCGAAGAAATCAAAAGGAATTTAATGATTAAAGTAAATTATAATTATATTTATTAGTTTTTTGAGTAGTTTTATATATACAACAAATTTTTATTGGTTTTAAGAAAAATAAAAGTGTTTGTGCGAATTATATATGCTATCTAATTATTTCTTTATATAGCAGACAATGAACAATAACATAAACACTTAAATGGATTAGTTCACATTCGATTGTTTCATTTTCATTTTTATCTAAAAGTATTTATTATGGTTTGTTTTTTAACGCAAAATTTTTTCATTGTTTCCAGAATTCTTTTGAAACGATTCTTGGTGTAATTTTTTAGAACCCGGATTTTGATTAAACACGAGTTTACAACTTTTATAGAATTAAAATATTTTAAACGAAATGAAATCATCATAATACATTATGATTTATAGAATTGATATGCTATAGAAGCGAAATCCAATTATATCCCATCGTTTCATACCATTTTCTTTAATTTGTCTGTGCGATCCCAATATTCGTATGTTTGTGTAAAAAAAGCTATATATTTAATCAGAAAAATTGTATTTACAAATCAAAAATTACATACTTACTTATTAAATTCCTCTTTTACCTCTAGGTGTCGAGGATGAACAACTAGAAATTTTCCAATTGGTTCTTTTAATCTGTTGTTACTCGGGATTTAGGAGATCGGCCTATAGATCCAATGTCGTGTATACCCAACCAAAATCTCAACAATGATTTTCATATCAATTTCACACACTCATTGACAATTTGATAGTTTTAAACGTGTTTATCTTCTCTCCAGCAGAATGAAAAATTGATGAAATTATTTAAAACGTGTCAATAAAAAATTACGGGTTTTTAACATATCTGTAACAAATATTATGAGTAATTACATAAGTAAATGATATTTTTTAACTTAAGAATAAAAAAAAAGCACATAACTTTGAATAAAAAATGATTAAATGTATCATTTTACCTTTTTGGAAAATTTGTTACAAATTAGGGCAATGATCTAGATATGAATCCGCTAAAAATCATTTACTCTTAACAAAATAGATAAATTTCAACTTCGGAATCCGGATTTACATTTTATTTGATAAACGAAAATTTTTTTACATATTCTTTCAATTTATATGCAGAACATTTTCTTTTAAGCTTTAAATTCGACAAATAACCTCCTGCGAGATGTTTCGAATATTATGAAAATTCCTTTAATTTATTATAACAATTTCATGTATAATTTCCCAACACATGCTAGCTTCTTGTAGAAAAAATCTGCCTTAATTTAAATTTAACTCATATATGTCTTCTATATTTGTTATTGTTATTAAATAGAGTCTAAATTTGTATTTTTTTCGAATGGGAACATAACATACTCCGTTCAGGTATTTATCGATTCTTGTAAACCTTTATATTTAGACTATCAATTTTTCTTAAATTAAATATCACACTTTTACTTAGTCAATCTCGGATAATCGCTAGTCTCTATTTGAAAGATTATAGGATTTGATAATTAAATTATAGAATACTTTGTTTTTGTAACTATATTACATTGATTTAAGATTATTTTTTCTTGCTAGGTCATTGGTAATCAATTTTTTTTAGCAATACTATGTTTACACCAAACCTCCTTTGATAGTATGTTGTGCTAGTATAAATTGTCAAAAGCATCATGGTCCGGTGTTTTATGTTACTTACTATCGTACATTTTCCATGCCACTTTCCCATCTATTTCTTTTCATCTTTTGTAAACTGGGGTTTTATGGGATAAGCCTTTAGATCCAATTTTGTTTATATCCCATTACAAGGGCAGCAATGATTTCTAGACAAATTTACACACTCGTTTCCAAGCAGATTGTTTTTAATGTGGTTATACTTCTCTCATCTGTTTTTTGCTATTAAAATATAAAATTCCAAATGATTGCTACAAAAGAACTTTGGTCTGTCATAGTCAATTTCGAAGTATAAAGTTGAAACTTGATAAATAAGTAACTACATGAGTCCTCGAATATAAGGCCATAAAAAAGTTTAGTCTTAAATTATATTCGACAAGTCGAATATATCAGAATGTTTTTAATGTATAAAATAGCTGATTGGAATACCTCAGTAGTAAAACAATAAAATTTTAATATGATGATATATTCATTTCGGCAACGAAATTTAGATGTCTCTCGGAATCTATTCATTTATTTATAACTTTTTAACGGTAATTTTTTTGCGATTTAAATTTTTTGTTTAATTTTTATATCTCTGTATCATTGACAAGTAGTAAAAAAAAAATTCTTGAACTATTAAAAGTAATAGTTTGCGTATTTTTTTGATATAATGCAGAAAAGATATAAAAAATAATCATTTATAAAAATATATGATGAAATAAATTCAATTTTAATCGATTTACTCTTTTTTATCATCGTTTTTGGGTTTTTGTGATTTCATATCAGTTATTTTCTCAATCAGAAAAGAAACATATTTATATGCGTTGCTATTCATGGCGTTGTCAAGTTCAAATTTGAATTCTTTTGAAGGACCAAAACCATATCCGCCGGAACCAGGGAAAGCAAGGTCATATAATTTAACGGTTTTGTCATCTGGTGTACAAATAAATATATATTTCTAACCGTTATCACTGATTTTCGACATATTATTTTCAATGAATTCTGTTATTTCCCGTAGAGTTTTTAAAATTGGATCTTCTTTTAACCAAAAACCTACCCTGGTGAGCACACTAATATTACCAAAAATCTTTGAAAAGCTAACAGAATCTATATCTTCACAGCCAAAAAGCATTCTCGCGTGATTAAAGACAGGGAAACTTTTTTTATCTTTGGAATCTAATGATTTTAATAACTTATCTATAATTTCTTTGTTCTTAGCCTCATCATTATCAAAATATATAACACCAAAAGATTTTTTCGAAAAACCTTTCTGAATAAAAGCAGATACTTTATGAACTTTTAGGGCTTCTGCAAGAAGGTTAAATTCGAATGATTCAGAAGATTTTCTGTATTCTTTTTTGAATATTACAGTTATATTTTCACTTTTATTTCTTGCGATAATGCATGCTATCAAAATAAGAAGTGAAATAATTACACTAATCATCAAAAGTAGCAATGTTCTTCTTTCAATTTTCATTCTAAATGAGTTCTTATCAGATTTTGAATATTTATATTTTTGGTTAATTAGATGAAACCAACAAAAAAACAATCATATAACTCCTTATAATGCATTTACTGTTACTTAATTCTTGATTGGTAGCTCTTTCTGACGAAAACCATATTTTAATCTTATTTGTCCTTTTTTTTCATCAAATTAATTAAATTCAACATACTTGTAGTTTTATTGATTCATGTTAAAATATTCGGATTTTAACTTATTGATCTGAATTAAAAAAAGATTTAAGATGTTTTGTATCAATTATTAACGATCAAAAAATATCGAGAAAAAATTACTTTAAAACTACTGATTATCTTTTATTATAGAATGAATGTTTGTTAATTGGTCATTATCCCAATAAGATTTTGTAATGAATCAGGCAAAAAATCAATATTTATCATAATCAAATTATTTCGAAAGCTTCGATATATTTCAGAAAATTTGGTATATTTTTAATATTAAGATTGGTTATACAAACCAACCAACTTAATGTATCAAAAAAATTTATAACTTAAGCAACATATTTTTAGTTGAGTTTATGTCTTTCATACATTGGATACAATTTTTTTTGTATGCTCATCATAAGAATTATCTAAACTCAATAGAAAAGGTTCTGCATTTAAAGTAAAAAATGATCTATATATTTATTTTTTTTGGGAATTTAAATATCCGCAAGACTTTGTTTTTGTATTTAAAAAAGCAAATTTTAGATTCCATTGAATTTCTCAAACAGTTAGAATACTTTATAGTAGTTTAATATGAATTTTATACAAATAAATTTTGATAAAAAATTATTTTTTTTGCAATGAATCAAAAAATATTTTAAAGTTTCATACAAATATATATATCTTTATAATCAGTCAAGGATAATTATATTCTAAATTTTTGACATTGGATCGTTCCAATCTAGAGTAAATACACAATCAAGATATTTGATTCCTTGCCTATGTTTGGTAGTATTTTAGCATTGATAATTCTTCAAATCTTGAATAGTCGGCCATATGATCCATATCGAATCTATAGGATAAACAGAGTATCAATTGGGAACCGAAATAAAGGCTTGATGTAAACTTCGCTATACATAGTAACGAGAATATTGTTGTTCGGAAATATATTCGAAGAATCAATGTTATCGAAATTTTCAAAAGAATATGCCGAACTATAATATTTAAATTTTCCTTAACTATGCCGGGAGCAGAATTGGCTTGGAGTATTCACTGCTTATCGTAAGAGGCTACTAAAGGTAATCGGTCTTTTAGGTCAGGCGTAGAATAACAATCCATCCTTTAAAACCACTTATTACGAAACCAGAAAATGTAAACAAACCCACTGGAAAAATACCGGCTGAGGCTTTACTGAACGCGATCAAGGCTTGTGTACAGGGTTATGGCCAAGGATGATGATGATATATAGAATATCGATTCATATTAGATAGATTTTTTCACTAGCTCTTAAAGATATTTGTAACAATTTTTAATTATAATGATTTCTAAAAATTGTATAGCTTTATGATATCCTTTGATTATATAAATAAACAAAAATAGAACAAATATTTTTAAAACCCCCTAAGTACTAAATATTGCTCCTTTAAATGTCTTTATTTCTGTAAATAAACTTCATTTGAACGTTAATACAATAAAAACAATTTTTTTTTGATTTACAACGAATATGCAGCATATCATGAAAAGTTTATTGAAAATCCGTAAAAATTATAACAAAAAAGGAACTAAAATATTGTAGTGTGATGATTTTTTTGAGAAAATTAATATATTTGACAAAAAAAGACATTTAAGTATCTAAATATGATAAATTATGATGAAAACTTATGGTTTATTAAGCATATTTGATAAATAACAAAGATTTATTAAAAACGAATAAACAATTTTTTATTAAAATTTAAAAGAATTTAGAGAATCATTAACGAAGATCCAAAAAAATATTGAAATTATTTGTCATGGAATCGATGAAAATACAATATTCTGTTGGTTGCAATAGTGATATAATTTAAATAATAATTTGCAATTTTCACAAAGTATTTCAATGTCAGGTATTATATTATTAAAAAATGAAAAATATTTGACATGGAATCTTTAGTTTTTTTCTTAAGCGTAAAGTCTTTGACCACAATCAAGTAAAATCATGGCTTTCCTTCACAAGCTTCTCTTTATTAGTTTTTGACAAAAAATCCAGTCCATTCTAATCTTGCCCAAAATTGATTTGTTTTTTGCGGAATTTTCTTTGTTTTACTAATTATGTCGGAGCGGTTTCAGTTATTTTTGCAATGCGTTCAACCATAAATGAAAAATTTAGGTGTAATAAAATAATATATAATCCTTTGTTTTGACTATGCAAAATTGTATATTTTCATGTTTTTACACATTAAAATATTTCTGCTTAACTAAAATTCCTACTTTAAAAAACCATTGATAGGGCAAATCATATTATAAACAGAAACTGCCTTTGAGCCTTAGTATATATAAATACATGATGGTTATAAACATTGAATTTTTATTAAAAATTTTGCTTAAATTATTTATACAAAGACAAAAAATTATTAAAATTATTCGAACAAGCTTAAAAAAAACCATACGTAATATTTAAAATTCATGATCAATCATTTACGGTTTTTTTTTAAAAAAATGTCATTTAAATGCAATAAAAAGGGTTAAAGACGCAAGAATCCTTCGAAATTCATATAGCTTATTATATAGCTGCATTATTTATCTACAATATGAAATGTTCTAAAATTGGCTGAAGCGCAGAATAAGAAGCTTCTTATGATGAAATAATCAGAAAAAGGATTTTTTTAGTGCTTTATGTCGTCATTTATTTTGCTTAAAGGATTTTTGTTAGCAGCGTTATACCTAGCGCTTGAACTAAGAATCCATAAACTTCTTGCTTATTTTCTTTTTGCAATGCGTTACGGCGTAGTTTTCTTGGTGTTTGCACATGGCAAAAACTCTAAAAGATACACGAAAGCCACCAGTTATCTCATTCCCATTATATTTTTAACTTCGTCTGTTTTATACATGTGTCAGAGTTGACTTTTTCGTAGAAATACAAGTATTAATTTTGAATTTTGTAAAATTCATTTTTTTTGCGCTTATCATGTGATTAGTCTTGCCTTAAACCAGTTGAGATTTCTAGCGCATGTAAATAGCCTAAACACGAAAAAAATTTGCCTCAAAGACCACGATACGATTTATGCTTGAAATTCGCGAAGTTCTATTATCAAGTCTACCTTTTGCACCTTCTAAAACGAGTTTTCGTTCTAGAGTTACTAAATAATATGCAATTTGTCGATTTGTAGCATTTTTTAATCCAGTTCATTGTACCCCAAGACATTCTAGTATTTTTCATGGTACAGTAAAAGGTATCCTCTCATAGAGCGTGTAATCGACTCATCTTTGTTATAAACATTTATACGTATGTGTGTATGAGAAATAGTGAGCAGATTTGAGGCACATATGTGATTTTATATCTATCGATTAAAGTTCTGAAACTCAAAGTATTATCATCTGTTACACGAGTAAAGAAAATATGTTGGTAAGTAAAAATGATCATAAAAGTGGTTTTCGGGTTTTTTAAAATGCAAAAATATAATCCTTGAACCACATTTAAGCCTTTCTTAAACCAAGTTACTTATATTTACTCGAATTATTATAAGTTATGCGCATGCTAGCGGATATAAAGTTTCAATTTACTTCGTTTAGCATCCTTTTTATTTCCAAAACCATAAAAATAGCGTCATAAAACTAACTAAAGGGTTGTATCTGCGATTGGAATTCAATACAAAATCACATTTTGCGGTATATTTTACTTTTAGTTATGAGAATATATTCAGAAAAAAGCTTAATTTTATACTGTTATCTTACGAGTGTGTGTTTGAAGAAATGTGTCGAAATTTTCTCCTTCGGTATTTGCCCTTATTTTACGGAAAGAACAGAGCGATCATGAAAAGCAATAAGAAGTTTTATAAATGTTTTAAACAAGTTTTTAATTTTTCTTTAAGTTTGTACTGATGAATCTGTGATTTTGTTTCTCGCAATGTTTCGATGTGTATCGGAACCCGTAATATACAATATTTAGAGTATATCTCCACGAAGCACGTGCAAACCGATTTCCCGCATTTATAATAAAATATTTGCTTATTAAAAAATAATTAGATTGTTATTCTTCAACAATCTTAATTATTTCGTGCAAATTCTGCGAAAGAACAGGATAAATCAGCAAAATAAAACTTTTTGATACTAATCAGCGGGTATATCTCTAATATTAAGTAAGAATACTGTATTTTTAGTTTCTACCTTAAAAATTTTTTAGTTTTCTTAAAAGTCTTTTCTATAATAGAATGAAATTTGAGGAATCGATTTTGATAATCACAAAAAAAACCTTTTTTTATTAGATTAATTAAATATTTGCTAAATTAATTTTTAGGAGAAGAAAATACTATATTACCTGCAAATAATGTTGAATTCAAATAAAATTTTTTTTATTCTAAAACAAATAGGGCCACCATTACCTCCGTAAATTATAGTATTGTACTCGGGCATATACATTTTTATAAAGAGAATGCATTTAGAAAAAATATTTAAAGCAACTATAAAATATTAATATTGTAGGTCATTTATTTTTATCAGTAAAAAAAGTTTTTTTTTAATTAAATAAATTGTGCTGATATTAATTTTTTAATTTATATCTAAAAGAGAAGTTAAAAATACTTTTATTATATTATATGTCTATTTAAGGACAAATTAGAATCTATATATATTATAAATGTTAGCAGACCATGAAATTTGCTGCAATCGCAAAACGAATAATTCTAATATTGCAATTAATATGCTTCAAGTGTGCTATAGATGAATTGGATTCTATTTGCTGCTCTCCTTACGATACAAATCTTATAGAAAGTTCGAACGCTCAACGAGAAATGATCAGTTGTACCCAAGCTTTGCTGTTCACATCTGCTACATCAAATGAATATTCGAAAAGTGTATGTGCTGTTACATTAAAAGGGAATCCAGATGAATCATGTGAGGAGATAGATGACAATTTAATTGATAAAATTGAACATAAAGATGAAATTTCAGAAAAATCAGATGAAATGAGCAGTGAGGCAGACGAATATTTGGAAAATGTGCCAAATCAAGCCTTAGTTACTAATATAAAAACACAAGATTCGGGATCTTTGTTGGGCAAGCTCCCAAAGCGCAGAATATATAAAAGACATACAGCCTCGAAGATTTATCCTGAGCTAGAAGCTTATTCGGCTTTTCTCAATCCCTTAGCAAGTCCAGAGAATTCGGAAATTTCCGGAGAAAGTGATTCTTCTTCCGGATTATCAGACATTCTAACCGCACCTTAATTTGGTATATTTTTATATAAGTTCGAATACGGATAGTAAGAGATTGTGGTTTCGGTGGGTTAGTATTAAAGTTATTTTCTATCATATCTAAATATAAAGGTTTAAACACGTTTTATATTGCCTTAGCATCCTTTTTATGAAATAAATACCTTGTCTCTTAGTGTTTCTAAAAAATTCGAAACTGAAAGTTCAAAATATATTAGAATTTATTGTCATAAAATAAATATTTGATAATATTAGAATTTTAAGAAAGAGAAATTTTATATTAATATTCCGATTGTTAAGGAGACAAAAAAATTAATCTTTTATTTAAAAAAAAGAATTATTAGAAAATAATCTTTATGATATTGTCTCGATTTAAATTCACTAATATCTTATTAAAATATTAAAAAATCAATCTCGAACTTTACTCGGTTGCAATTAAAGTACACAATAAATTCGATTGGTTCAATTCTCTCAATTGATTCCTATAAAAAAATTCAATCAATGATATAATGACTTCTAAATGACATTTCTACATATTATTTACGTAATATTAATATGCAAAATCATCTAAGCGATGTTCGAAAAATTTATTTTATTTTAATTTGATTACTAAGGTAAAGTATATTTTCATATACAAATTATTACTTTACTCTTTATTGAGTCAATTAGAGTCTATATTTTCAAAATGTGTTTAAAAAATCTTCTATCATTTTTTAAAAAACAAATTTGGTTATTTGACACCGATGAAAAGATTTTAGAAAAATAAATATTTTTTAAATTGATATTTATTTCTTGAAAGTACAAAAAAACAGTAGTTATATCAAAGCCAAGGTAAATAAGAGCTTAAATTAGGAATATTATTTACATTCTTAATAAGAGTTCTTGAATAATATTAGAGTTCATGAATTTTTTTTTCTAAATATTTCCATTAACGTTATTTAAATATTTGTTGTGGCGTTAGAATATCAATTTATCTAAAAAAGACACTATTAAACTTTTGACTTTTTGGATTAAAATTTGTTATAAAATATTTATATGACCTAATTGACTTTATACAAAAAAAACAGCAAAAATTATCTGCTTAATAAGCAGGCGGATAATGGTTTATTAAATATCTAGAATAGCACGAGACGGAATTTACAATTGGTATGAAAACAAAATTTATTTGATTTACGATCTGAGATAAAGACGTGCATATTATTAATGAAAGCAGCTGATTCACAGGAAGTTAGTTGCAAAAACATATTATTAATAATTTAAGTCTAAGAACTCTCTTAATGATGAAGAAACTAGAGAAATATCTTTTGGTGCGGCACAAATTCAAAATATGCTATAAACCACTAAATTATCGCTTGACACGTAGCATTCCAAGTCGAAAATTAGATATCGGTATCTTTTTGCAAAAAAAAATAAATTTTTTTACCTTTTCATTCAATTTTTCAAATAAAATTCTATAAGTTAAAAAATTCATTGAAAAATGATTTACAAACCTGTTGTGGATGATCTTCGACTCATGTTGCTCCCCTAAGTAAAAGGCTACTGATAAGCCGAGTTGCACTAATTTATATATTCACACTTGCCGTAATTTCAATTTGATGATATTATTTGCAAAATTCGATGTTTTTGTACTGTCGCAAAAACGAATTTGCGGAAATTGCAAAATTGAAAAAATCTTTCTTTTTGTAATATAAAAAAATTAATTATTGAATTCGCTGAATCATTATAAAGATAATGAATATATCTCGCAGAATATTCCTGCAAAAGACATTTATCTTTGTTATCCGCTAGAATAAAATTACATATTTACCTTTTACAGATTACAAGCAGATGGAAAAATGCAATAGAAAGATATTATTGACAACAAATTTATAAAATTTAAAGCAGAATCCGAATGAATTCTAAAAATTTTTAATTATTCTCCGTCAATGTAGTAAAAATACTGAAAAAAAATCTAATGTAGATAAAGACTTGAAATTATGAAATTAAAGTTCGTGATTGAATACTTCATTGAGAAAAAAAGAGATTCATACGCATATATATAATAAGTATATTTATTGTGCCTGGGTGAAAGCCTACGTACAAGGTCAATTTTTTCGTCATGATCGAGGCTGCGGTATCAATTTTAACCCCCAAGCCTTATCCAAATTCAACTAACGTGGTGTAATAAACTTGTGATTCCCCTCGGTTGGATTTAAACAATTTTGGTTAGAATTTTTATACTTTTAGTTCTAGGGCTTCGCATCTCATTTGAATTGGACACATTTCAACATTTTAAAGTATATTACAAGCTCTATCTTTCCATAGATAGATACTATATGATGCATGTATATCAATATATTTTTCAGGAAGTTTCTTATTTTATTATTAGAAGCAAAAATAGTGAGATTTGTCCTGCTGAAAGCCCAGGCTTGATATTTACTAAGGCATATCCTCGACTTAAGTCGGCGCTCTGTTATATCTAAAAACCTCTTCATATAAAAATGAAAACAATAGATACATTTAGTATTAGGGGATTAAACCTACGAAACATTCTTACGGATACTTAAAGTTTTTAAAGCTATATTTATAGCTTCTTTACATTTGCCCGCTGTTTTTTTAAAAGGTTATTTCGCGTTAATCTATAAAGAAGACCAAATTTATTTGCAAAAAATTCATATGTCCGAATTTTTTGCTTTTTCACAAATCGATGTAAATCTTGTGAACTAATTCGACTCTAAAAAAATGAAAGTAGTTCTTTTAAAAAATTATATTCTTTATGTAATGTCTGTTATTTGAATCTACTAAATAGGTGTCTATTGCGAAGTTGTTCTGTAATTTAGGAAGCCTAAATTTGAATGTTTATTTAACTGCACAACTAAAACTCGCTTTGGAAACCCAAACTTATGTGATCATAAAAAGTATTTACGGGTACCGTTTAATTTCTTATGGGATATACTAGATTATTGCTTTTGATTTTGTGATATTTATTTGCAGAACGCTTTATAAATTATCCGAAGTTTAGACACTGAAATTTTAGACCTTATTTCTAAGAAAAATACATTTTGAATTTAATTGAAGACTTTTTTTATCAGGTATCCTGCTTTATGATGGCATTATAATTTCTAAAAACCATCTCGATACTCAATAATTTATGCTCCAATATTATATATTTCAAAATGCAAGTTTTAGCGTAAATTTTTCCATATAACTTATTAGCGTACTTTTGAAAGTTTATTTCCAAATTTCTTCTTTTGAGAATAAGTTTATTTGAGAAGCCTATATTGTCACGATTTGGGCTCTACTATAATTTTCTAGGTTTTAATTATTGCAAATCTAGTTGAGACTTCTTATCGTATTTCAAAAATGCAGAAGGAACAAACCAATATGTTTCCTTCTTAAAATAAACTCCGGAAACATTTTTTTACCATTTATAGTAGCTTTTACGAATGCTTTTTATATCATTCTTTTGATTTTGTGATTTTTTTATCAAAAATTTTGGTATAAAATCATGTAAATCGCATAAATTAGCTGAATTATGTCGTTTTAGGTCTATAAGTCACTTAATTTCTTATATTAGATTTTTATTTAATGCTTGCTATGTGATTTTTGATCATTTTCAACTAGGGAATGTTTGATACTATCAATATATGATACGGTTTTGCTTTTACAAAAGCATCCCAGTATTTGTACGTTTAGATTCTTTTAACATTCTTGCATATTTGTGAACAAAAACGCGCTATTGAAAAATGCAGTCTGTTCCAGAAAGTAATCATTTAAGTGCGACTATTCTTATTGATTATATATCTGTTTCGAAGAAGAATACAAAGCTTCATTTTTCATAAAACTAGAGTAACCATATTGATCACAAGTCTATAAATATCATCGTTTACCAAAAGCTGATTGGGGTATCAAATAACTACTGCTAATGCATTTTAAATTTTTGTATTTCTCATTGAGTGAACAGCACAACGAATGAATACACAAAGCAAGGGATTACGAACATATCTCATGTACAATCTAATTTTCATTTTGTATACTCTTGTTAAAGGTTTTTTAGACCCGTCTGCAAAAAAATTGTTTTATTTATTTAAAAATATCACAAAATTACTGGGTCCGATCAATTCAATAAACTTTACGATACACTTTATAAAACTTTAAGGTTCTTCCAGAGAATAGACTTTCTGACCCAATAAATGCTTGATTAAATCGGTTCCTAAATTTTAAAAGACAATGATCGAGTTTATTCATGTACTCTTTACCCATTTCTAATAAATTCCTGATGAAATTTTGACCGTTAAAACTTGCTTTATAAACACAGGGTAAACAACCATGGAATCGAATTTTGTTTTCGGTTTTAAAAAATTTGGCACAAAATAATTGAAATATAGTTTGGCTTCAAATAATGCATGTGTACCTCGATAACCTTAGTCTGCGTTATGCATAACTTTAAAAATGTAAATTTCGCTCTTTAATAAAGATATTTATGAAAATGCTTAAGTTTACTGATATATAAATTATTTATTATGCGTCTTTTTATTCAAATAAAAAACATATCCTGTGAAAATTCATCGAGTAGAACAAACAAGGCTTTAGAGTGTTAAAAAATGTTATGCGATAATCGGAGAATGTGAACATAAATTTGTTTTTATGCCAAAAATGTACCCAAAACTTACAATTCCTACCCGATGGTAATAATTACGGATTCAATGCTCGCAAATACGCTATTATTAAATCGAACCAAACCTTCCCAAATCTAGGATTATTTATTTCAGAATATCTCCCTGATTTCCTACATCTCATTTTTTTGTATGCCTCAAATATTATTTTATTATAGACAATAGCTTCCGCTTTTTTATTTTAACAATTAAAACTTAAAATAAAATCTCGCAATATTTTCTTATGACTGTTTCGACTGTATTTACTTATCTCATTTAACTGTCTTCTCGAGAAGATATTTTGTAAAAAAACAACCTATAAAATCACATCCTATGTTCCAATTCTGGTCGTTCTGAGATTTTCTTTGGCTGTTATCCCGTAATGCTTACTGTGCTGCTTCGAAATTTTGTGCTGCACATGTTTTCATTATTAACTTAATAGATGACAAAATATGAGGGTAATCCACTGTGGGCTACATACCACATTATCAAACAATTATTTTAAGCTTTCCGGTAAAATCACCGTCATTGTGGCTCACTCTTCGAGATTTAAAGATTTTTGACAACATTCTTCTCTTATGTTAAGATACAATATAATTCCATTTGTAGAATATAACAATGATAGCGAGCGCCGATTCTGGGTAGAAGAATAGCTGTTACCAGAAGACTGTATAGAGCAATTTCAAGCCTTTTTAGGTAAGAAAGAAATATATAAGAGAAACAAAATGGCTGTATATTCTTCAATTTGTGTTTCTGCTCTGACATAAGGTTGTGAATTATGGGCACCCCCTCATTCAGTAGATACGGAGGAATACAAGCTCCTGAGATGAGATTTTTGATACATATATTAGGGAAAAATAGAAGAGACCGAATCAAAAATCAGACAGTCAGGCAGTTTCTTCAAACGAAAAGATTATTGAAGAAAATAGATAATTAAAAATTGTGCGTTTTGGACACATGAACAGAATGAAAACCGAAATAATTCGTAAAAGAACATATAAAGCAAGGTGCGAGAGCTAATGATCAAGAGGATACTAAGGCCATAATGGTTTTTTTCTTGAAACTTGCGATCTACAAAAAAAGTAATAGAACCTAAAAATGCTAGAGCATTGACAAGCGACAAAATTATTGGAGTTCTATTTTTTTCATCTTCAACACCAAGAGGTACTAGAGGACTGGAATAAGTAAGTAAGATTCTGGGTTGATCTGTACTTTTATTTTGGTTTAAATTCTTTTTTTACCTTATTTCGCCAAGTTTATATCGCACAACAAAAAAATAGTACCCATAATCATTGATGCGGTTTTTCTCAGAAAATTTCAGATTCTTGTGATGCATTTGGCAAAAATTTTTCCAATAAAGCCAAAGCAATCTGAAACATATTTTTTTAGTCACTTAATCTGAGACAGTATTTTTCTGATTGCTATTAGCCTTATTTTTGGAAATTGCCTAGAGTATTACTGTCTATTCTTGATGTCGTACGATGTGAAGAGTCTCATCCTAGAATCTAATTGAAAAAGATGGCTTATCAACAAAGCTAAACATTTACCTCCCGATTTGTGTTTTATTTGAAAAATGACTTAGCTATGTACTTTTTCGGGTTAGGAAAATATAAACGAATTATCGGGCGTATTCGTATGGTTTTGCGGCATTATATCTTATTTATCTTCATATGCGTTTTTAGCTTTTTAAGCTCTCCTCTGCTAACTTCTTTGACTAGTTTTAAACTAAATCAAAATTTTTAAATTTTTATTTCTTCTCTTTATAGTTTACAAATTCTACTTTAATTTTTTTCTTTTGATAAATATTTATATTTGCCTTGGATTAGAAACACATATGATTACATTTAATTGCATGGTGGAGGGAGGATAACCACATACAAAACTTTCTGCTTGGCAATGAATGTTTGAAACTGGTGTAAAGATAATGTTTTGTATTTTTGGTGGGAATAGAACCACACTAAATCTTCGGTTATTTCGTGAGAGTTTGTTTAATGAGGAGAAGATCAACGAAATGTCAAAACTTTTTCTACAAATTTATTTGTAGTTTTTTATGTAACCAGATTGCAGATCACAGCTGAAATTGTAGGTAGTTGCCATGTAAAAGCATGGAAACCTAGCCTTGCTCACTCGGGTTTCAAGACTTAGTGCCTGGGAGATATAAAAATAAAAACCATTAAAAGCCGGGAGAGCTAAGTAACAGGTTATAGCTGCTGGTATGGCATTGCACTATTTATGTGGGCCCCATATAAGTCTCTCAAATATATCTTAGCTAGAAGTTTATCGGTTCAGAAAGTGTAGAGTAAGTGGGAATGCTGCATAGTCTTGGGGGGGAGCCCAGGGGGAGGTTTCGGCCTTCGATTACACTCCATGAAACGGACATTAACGAACTCCGGGCAACTACCTCGCCTATTAATTAGGTTCTAAACACCTGGTAGATGAAAGGCTTTGGGATGTAGGTATCGCAGGGGTTACCGATAGAGTGTTAGGGTAGCAGTCATTTATGTTAAACCTATAACTACGTTAATGTCATGAAAACAAATATAACACTTGCCACTATTTTAAAAAGATGTGATACTTTTAATAAAACTCTAAGTACTGTATTTTATATATCATCGTAAAAGAAAGAACAATGTTTCTATAATAAAAATACGATTTAAATTCAATATAAATTACATAATAGCCTGACTGATAACGATAAAAAAGCATTTAATTACAAATTTACCTACATTTTAAAATACGCAGAATTTTTAAAGATTTATAAGGAATTATATGATAACCTCTATTACCTTAATATTTTTTAAAATAAAATAATAACAGATAGAATTTAGGTGCTTCTCCTCTGAACTAAAATTTTCGATAAAAGCCTAAATTATTACAATAATGTATTTGGGGTAGGTTATAAAAATAAATTTGAGGATCTCATATCTACCAGCGCCAAAGAGCTTATTTAATTAAATTTTTAGCATTTCATAAAATCAAAAGAATATCCAATTTTCAATATAGCTCATAACATAAAACTATTTTATACCAGACAAGCATTAAATTTAGCCCCATAAATAATTATTTTTTAAAATAAAAAATTTTAATATTAAAAGCCAACATTTTGTCAAAAAATAAATCTTTGCTTTTAAAACGATAACCAAGCTAATTAATTATTATTTATATTTAATGGAAAAATCTATGTTCGATTTTTTTAAGACGAGTAATTTTTATTGATCTTACTTGCATCATTCTAAACACTATCTCCACTGTATTTATCTTGATTTATGCTTAACTCTTTTTATATTCTGAATATTTTTTTTTATTTCAGTCGTTTTATTCGTATTCTCAGGTTCCTTGGTTTTGGTGATTGATTTTATAACATGTTTTTATCTTATTTGCGTTTATTTAATTTGGGTATAAATTTTTCAGGAATTTTTTACTTATATATTACATTTCCAAATGCACCATTTGACTACACATCAAAACTGAGCTTAGTAGAAGCTTTCTGTCAATCGAAAAAAATAGTTTGCCTTTTTAAAGTCCTATTTCCAAATGTACCCTTTATTCTTACTGATATTCTAAGCTTCAAGGTATATTTTAGATTTTTAGTTCTAATAAATAGTACTCCAAGCCTTCACAAAACGTTTGTCTCAATATTTATAAAAAAATCAATATCATTTGGAATAAGCAGTAATTCAATATTTTTAAAATCTGCAAATATTATAAATAAAGCAGTTTAGCAAAATTGTGAGTAAATAATCTGAATAAAGAAAAACTTGATAGCCAGAATTTCATGAAAATAATTACGATATGTGCTTAAAACATAAAGAATGCCTAAATTTGAAATTTAGAGTAGTTTTTTTTCATTTACTATATATTATAAATTTTCTCTGAATATATCGAACTTCAAATATTTCGAATGAAAAATTAATTACGATCCACCTTTATTACTGGTTGTATACATGTACAATCTTTCAATCAAAAGTTTCATATACAAGTTTTAAATTATAACTGCAAGGCTCAAATAAAATTTCTTTCTTATCTTTTAAATTAATAATTTACTATTTTTATGCGGTTTTTTAATCAAAATATTTTTGATTAAAAATATTTTTTAAAATACCGTAGATACACAGACGAAAAAGCCATCTTTCAGAGTTTTATGAAAAACAAATGTTTACATACAAACTACAAGAAAATAATACACCGTTAAAGAACATAATATCTAATTTTATAACCAATACCATCATATTCACTATAATTTATATAATTTACATGTCCTATTATATAGTATTAATATATTTTCTATGCTCTTTATTCGAATTTAAAAGATTCTTTACATTTATAATTAGGTATCTCATTTTTATAAATTTAATTCTTTCATAATTAGTTTATCATTTAATAATTAAATTCCGAGAATTGGAGATCACTGTTTTGAAATTTTTGATATTTAATATAACAATTCTCTTCTGTGTAACATTTGAAATAATTTTTGAAATAAATAATCGTTATGTGCTGAAAATACTTTACCAATAATTATGCTGTTTATTTATCAATTTCTTAGATTAATGATTTTATTCAAGTATTTTGCAAATTTTATAGCTTTAATTTTAATTTGAAAAACAAATTGTTCGAAATACATTTATCTTTTTTCTTAAATTTACTTCTTTTTTTATTATTGAAGCGATTTAAAGCTACATTTAAGTAATTCTTTCAATGAAATTTTCTTTTTTCAATCGATTTTCTTAATTTTTAATATTCTTTATATAACAATATTCATTAGAAGAACGAAAAATATTTTAGACCGTACATTAGGTATAATAGTATATATTTTGTTTTATATTATATTGAATGGAACCTCTATGAACAATTTTTTGTTAAAAGAACAATTGAAAGTTAGGCGAATCAACATATAATGTGATTTAATTTAATAAAATTTATTTTTATAACCTCTAACTTTTTTCACAAAAACAATCGTTAAATTAATCAAAAAATTGCAATTGATTTACAAATATTTTTGGTTTTAAAACAATGTGGTATATTGTTTAGTAGTCTAGAAAGATTTATCACACTTAAACTACATATTTGAAAAAGAAAAAGCCAAATTAATCTAAAAACCATTGCTTGGAGATTCAGGGTGATAACCTACACTTTCTGGTTTCTTCAAAAGAAATTTTTGCATGAAAGAGGAGGGTCTTCAAAACGGCGAAAATTTTCTATAGAGTTAGTTTGTAATTTTTATGTAACAAGATTGAAAATTCAAATTAAATATTTAGTTAATACCGTGTAACACATATATTCATAGTCTTTCTTACATCACAAGACATTGTGACAAGTATATTAAAACTTTAATGCTTAAACATGCCTGAATGCCAGGTAGCTGGTTATTCTGTTGGTATATTATTGTAAACTCTAGATGAATTCAATGCAAGTCGCCGAAATATGTTTTAACTGAAAACCTGCTCGGTTCGTATGTATAGAGTATGTGATAATGCTGCTAGTGTTTAAGTACCCAAAATAGGTTTATACTTACGATCAAACATAATATAAAGAATATTATCTATTTCAGGCAGCCGCATAGACTAGTAAATAAGCCAAGAGTGTCTTTTAGATCAAATGCTTCGAATGTTGGCATTGTAAGAGATCTATATGTTTTAAATGGCTGATATATATCTTTATATTCAGAAATGTATTTATGTCATGGAAACAATATCGAACCAGCCATTTTTGAAAAGATATGATGTTTATTCTATAAATAAAAATATTGTTTCCTATTCTGGCTTTTTTAAATTGTATTGTTTATCTTTATAGTGTTTCACTGAATATTTACTTTAGTTTTTTTATCTTTTGTGTGATTTACTATTCTGGTATTATTTTTAAAAATAAATCTTTTTTGTGGATTTTATTTTTTAATCTTTGAAATTTTTGAAAAATATTCTTAATAAAATTGCGATTCTGATGCTTTAATATATTTCGATTTTTTATCTCTTTCTACATTTAAAAAATTGCAAATTTTTTTCAAATTATTTTATAATGGTAAAGAGTAAACATTAGTAGTATTATGGTTGGTTTAATGTATTATATTAAATTTGTTCTTCATTGAAATATATTGTGTTTTTTACATAGGTTTTGGATTTTATTTTGAAAAGACGGATGGAGAAAGGAGATAAGCATTTGACGAGGTGTGTGAATTGAATTAAAATTATATTTATAAAATTTAAGAACAGAGGGATGATGGTAGTACATTAAGAGTTGTGTTAATTAAATTGAAATTATTTTTTTTAAGAAGAGAATAGATTAAGGAAGAGTTCGGTGGTAAATAAAATTTAAGCTTGTGTTTTTAATTTATTGATTTAAAGATAGATAACATAGGAAAAATAATCGTGTCTAGAATAATTAAAATTACAAATTTAAGGTTTAACAACTATTTTATGTGGACTTGGATTAGTTTTTAGAAAACGTAAGTAATCTTTTATGTTTGTTGATTCAAAATATATTGGTTTATAGGACGTTTTGAGTTTGCAAATAAATGCTTATTTTGTGCAAAAGTAAGTTTTGAAGTATCATAAATCATTCAAGGATTATATTATTAAATAAAAGGCTTGGATTAACCATAGCACTGAAGTCTTCTTTGTAGTAAGTTTAAATCGATCAAACTGATTTATAGACACATTTTTCATGATGCTAAATATCTGAATAAAAGAAAATGAAGAAGAACAATCGGATTGTGTGAAAAAAAAACCATACCGAATGATAGATTTGTATGAACTTAGAAGAAAAAAACCTCTTTATAAAACCTTGAGCAGAAGCTATATAGAATCATGTTATTTGTTTTGACTCATTAATAAGGTTTATACTGAATAAATATTTTATATATTTTGAAAAAAAAAATTGTATTTGGTATAACAAAGTGCAAGTTTGCATATTCGGTATTTTAGAAAGAGAAATATAGCCTCTAAGTAAGTAAATAGGAATTAGATATTTATGTAATATATCTGTAAAGTATGTTAGGTTTTTTTCTAGAAATAAGAAAGAATTTAGTCGAAAATTACATTGAAGTGACCTTGGTAAAATATAATTAAAGTCCTGTAAAAAATTGTAAACAGTCTCTTTGAAAATTCTTCCAATTTAGTATGCGGAAATAAGAATTTCAACAGCTTTCAACCGATTTCAAATATAGAATGATTAAAACTAAATTTATATTTGATAAAAAATAAAATTAAAAAGCAATTATTTGAACTAAAATTCATTATGAGCTTTATTCAAAATAGTAAGACTTCGAAATTGATTAAGTACTATTTTAAATTAATGTGTAGTATTTGCGTATAAATATAGTATAAAGGGTTTTTTATACTATGAACCGACTATAATTGATCTCGAATAACTTATATGTGCTTTAGAAACCTATATTTGATATAAACGTATGTTAAATTTCGAACGATCTAAAGTTCAGTAAACCAGGTTTTTTTCATACGAAAAATAGACTAAATCAAATGCCAACAAAAGCGTAAAGATATTACACAGTTGTAATAAATAGAGCAAATAAGCACTAAAATAGGCAAAAAACGGCATGTACGTGCTAAAGAAAAAGACTGACAATAATAGCGATAATTAATATTGCAGAAAGTAAGCTGAAATCACGGTAAATAAATTCTCGACTCAAAATATAAAAAAAATAGAACAAATAAAATGCTACATAAATATCTAGGGATAAACTACTTAATGGAAATTATACGTCTTGTATTTAGTAAATTTGATTTCTTGCAATTTACCCATTAAGTGAATGATGACCACAATAAATACATTTTTTTGTAAAATTATTGCATATTTAGCCCAGAATTATTTTCTTATCAGGGCAAGTTGAATTTGGTTAGTAGCATTGAAGCTAAAAACCAAGTACAATTTTAATAATTTAAACGAAACGAAAACATAATTAAAATATAACATTTTCACTGTGAAATAGAATTTGAAATTTCTTTCTATTAAATATATTCGTTGTTTGGGTTTTATCAAAAGAAATACCATTTTATCTATTACTAACTATTGGTTGATTTATGGCGTCTTTTTTTAGAAGAAAAATGGAATTAATAAATTTAACTAGAATAAAATCTTTATGCGAATTACTGATTTTCCGTGTTCCTTTAACCAAATTCAAAAATGTGATGACATAGCTCTAGCAAAATACTTCGAAATTATGTGTTTAAACATCAAGATGGTGCATTTACTTACAAATATAAAATTAATTGAAGCAATTTTATTTTTTTTGTATATCCACCAATTTTTTTCTTTTTCTTAATATTTTTTTGCTATTTTTATATAGAATAAGTAAATCATTTATTTAATAAATTTCTGGGTCAAAATAGGTTTACTAATTTTATGCATTTTCTTCTACCTCGTTTACCCCTACTATTGCTTCTTTCGAACCCGATTCTTAATTTATGTTTATCGTCGGCTTCTCAAACGTAGTTCTTCCTTCTGAAATTAGGAGTGTATTATTTTTCTTTTAAAATTTTATGCACCGTCTTCCTCAATCTTCGCTTGTTTTGGAGGGTGTGTTGGTTCCTTAGGCATCTCTGCTCTCATAATAACAGAAATTGACCCTCTCTCTGCACTCTCTTCGGCATTTAGTTCTGACTTCAGTCCTCTTCGTAGATCGAAGGAAATTGTTTCGACTGTCTTCTTAGGTACTATAGACTGAATGTATGCCTCATATTCATGGGTATTTCTAATTTTTTAAGCTGTGAATTATGGTATTTTGTTACAATACCGTCCCAAGTCATCACATAAGGGATTATCTCAACACTACACTTATAAATAAGACCAAACTCATTGGTAGCGGGTCATATTCATAAATTTTCAGTTTCAACTATTTGAAGTGAATCTTAGAAAGGGATTCTTGTTTCAATGAGTGTTATCATATTTATCTTCATATCTAAAATAAATATATCGGACCTATAAACAAGAATTTTAACAGCATTATAATTCTGGTGTCCAGTCTTATCTCTGCCTACTCATTATCAAGAATTGTTTGAACTGAGTGGCTCCTAATTCGGTTTGAAGACTTAAACTTATATTTATTTAGGAGAAGTAAGTGTAGGCATAAAAAAAACTTACTTGTAAAAATATATTTTTCCTTCATATTAATACATAAGTTAATATCAAATAAATTTTTACTAACTGAAAGAATATAACTAAATTATAATTTTAGAACTAACTAGTTCAAATATAAAGGTTTTATAATTTTATTAATTGTATGTATTTTTGAGTAAATTTTCAAATCAATTTATTAAGTAACTTAGACTAAAATCACTGGATTATTTTTTAAATCTTTGATCATTTATATATTCATTAAAATTTCTACAAAAGTTTTTTTACTTTTATATTTTTTTAGATAATTTACAGGAACGAAAAATAAATTTATAAAAATATTTTTTTCTCAGATGATAACTAGAAGTCATTAAGATTTTTTTATTTAAATAATTTTATCACACAAAAATGATTCATTTTAACATTTTTTCTATTTCATTAATGTTTTGAATAATAAAATCATCGAAAAGTCCAATATAAAAATTCTTTTTTTTGGTGATTTCTTCCTCTTTTGATAATTTTTTTCTTTTAACAATTTCATTTTTATATTTATTTTCTTGAAAAGATTTTAATACACGATCTGTATTATTTATATAATCCCATCTAGCCTTGACAGAATTGTCCCATACAAATCTAAGACTCAAATTATTATTTGAATTTTTTTCATTGATTTTTTTAAATGCTTCTAATGCACTTCTGGAATCATAAAATTCTACAAATTTTTGATTGTGACGATATTCTCGTACAGCTTTTATTTCTCCAAAAATACTGCACATTTTTGATACTTCTTCTTCGCTTAGTGTATTATTATCTTTATTGGTTATAAGAATCGTACTTTGGTTTTTTCCTTCATCGCATTTATCCGATTCTCTTGGTATTTCATATTTAGAAACTGTATAAATTGGAACTGCCGGAAAAGGCAATGTAGAACATCTTTGAAAAAATAGTTCGGCATTTCTTAAATCATAAAATATTATAAATAAGATATTTTGATTTTCTTTTATTGTATAAACTTCTTTAACGGTAAATCTTTATAAAATGGTTTAATTTGTTCTGCATTTTCTAAATTTGTAATTAATACAGTTCTTGTAGATTTATCTTCGATTGCTGTTTCTTCTTGGTAAGGTCTTTTCATGGGTGATACAAAGACTAGATTATATAAAATGAAAAGTTTACGATTTCTGTTAAACATTGATATTTTTAAAGATTCAAAATTGTGGATTTAAAATATATTTGAACTGCAAAAAATTTCAAAATATATGGACTGATATTTTATTCACTAAGCATTCAGAAGAAAATTGTGGTAGTCGAAAATAGTTCATAGATTTTTATAAAAGTTTTCTAACGAGAAAACAAAAGGTTTACTACTAAGAAATTATCTTTAAGTACCAATTTACGCATTTGATCTTTTTTTTGGATTATTTATAACAGTTTTTTAATATTATAATTAGAAGACGGCAGGGGCAAAATATCATATGAAATGACTTAAATGACCACAAATACACAAAGATATAAAGGCATATATTCTGTCTAATGCATTAAAAAAGTCTGGGCGAATCAGTTCGATTGATCGACCAAAAGAACCCGTTAAAAGACCAAATGACAAAGACAACAGGAAAAGTGCGCCATTAAGTCTTATTAAATCACCTGGCGTGCACAAACAACTAACCTTTACTTTAAAGCAAATAGAACAAGTAAGATGGGGCTGAAAAAGTTACACCTAAAAACATTTTCCTCTTTTATATTTTAGATGGGAAGTGCCGTTAATAACATAAATGTTAAGTCGGATTAACGAGAGGATAATGGAAAGACTAAAACGGCGGAAAAAATTGTCAAACTAGATTTTAAGTCCATATAAAATTATAATTGAACTAGGACATAATCCTAACTTGTTTTTTTATTATACAAATTGGAATAAACTTCAAGTTATATTAAATTATTCATTCAAAATCCTTTTTATTTAGCTTATGATTAAAATTTAAATGATATTTTTAAGTTTTATTCGGAACTAGTTGTCTATACTATACCTACAACATTGTTTTTGGGATAAAAACTTCAAATATTCATACACAGGTCCGGATCTATTAAAACAAAAATTTATCAAAATTACGCACAAATATGATTGCATATTTTGAGTACTTGTCTTAATATTTGTCTGGGCAAAAATATATGAATCAAAATATTATAATCGTTATTTCCAGTTCTAATATGCCATTTATCTAATTTTCGATCCGAAATATATGCACCACATTAATTATCCAACATTTTGCTACATTCATATTATTTTTTCAAACCTGTTTCTCTATTTTATTTTAAGAGATTTTTCAACTCATACACACCTAAAATTAGGTTTGACTCTCAAAATTCATCTAAAGAAAAATATATTTTTAAGATCTCTTATTGTGGTTTCTAAAATAGTCACCTAATTGTTTTTTTTTACAAAAGTTTATTAAATCATAAGAAAATACCAATTATTCATAATATAGACCATTTTTTCACAAATAATACAGTTATTAATTGTGGCATTAATTTCAAATATTGATAAAATGTTTAAAATAAAGATAGTTATGAAATATTAAATAATTTTCTTGAATTGGAATATAGCTTAAGAAAATGTTTTAATTCTATGCAAAAAAAATTTTAAGTTAAAAAGGCCGAATATTTAGCAAATATCACCTTAAATGGAGCTATAATAAAGAAAATATCGCTCTTAGATCTATGAATTTAAATTGTTTGATTCCATATAAAAAAAATTTGATTATGTGTATTTGAAGATGAGTTTTTTGCATCGAGATTTTTTGCAGAATATCTGTGTTTATATTAAAAAAACATGTTAAAGAATGAAGTCATAATGATTGAATAAAATTATTCTGAATATATAAACTAAAATAATTAGTTGAAGGAATTTTTATTCAATATGAAAAAATAGAAAATGTTTTATATTAAAATAAATTACAAAAACGGTACTTTAATACACGGTTAATACTCATACAAAACCCGGAAAGCGGTTTATTGCAAAGAAGATCTACTTAATTCTATACTTTTTCATATTTGTAAACTTTCCTTTGGTTACTTTTATAATAAGTGAAGAAACATATTCATACGAGTCAGCATTGATATCTTTGTTTGGTTCAAACTTGAATGATTTCGAAGAACCAAATTCGAATTCTTCTGATTGATTAAATATAACTTCATATGCTTTGACGTTTTCCTCATCCGGTATACTTAAAATAACAAGTTTGAATTCACATTTTATGTTTTTTGATATGCGTTTATGAATGAAACCCGATATTTCGTTAATTGTCTTGACAGCTTGATTGCCTTTAAACAAAAAGCCTATTTTTGCAACAAAACCGATATTGGCTATGGCTTTAGAAGAAATTTCAAAGTCAACACTTTCACATTTATATATTTCATTTGGTCGCTTACCTTTCAGAAAAAATTCTTTGTCTTTGGTGTCTAATGCTTTTAATAAATAATCTCGAACTTCAGGACAATACTCGAAATCAAACATAAAAAAGCCTTCATTCGAATTTCTTATGGCAATAAAAGCCGCCACTTTGGATGTCCTAAGAGCAGATGAAAGCTCTTTAAATTCATATAATTTAACATCCTTTTTGAATTCATTTGGAAATTCTTCTATCAATGAATTCGCTTTTTTATTTCCAATAATAGCAATTATTAAAAAAACAGTAGCAATTGCAACAAATATAGTTAAAGAAATTCGAAGCGCCGTCTTATTTAATAATTTCATATTTTTTTGGATTTTTTTCTATATTTATAGAAATAAATTGTTTTTTATCTTGATAAAATTTCAAGATAGTGGTATATTATCGAAATCTCTATTTACATTTGTAATTATTCTGATAAGTATTGAAAGAAAATGTACGCATAATTTTATTTGTTGCTTTTTTTACTAAAAAAAACAAATACAAAATTTTTATTTGTTAGTTTTTATTTTTTTCATCTACCAATAGTAAAAATATTAGTATTTTTTCAATTTTCTAAATTTTCAAAAATTTAATCTGAAATATTGATTCTGAAAATTATTTACTAAAAATAGTTTTTGATTCTCGATCATGCCGAGAGCAGAATTGGCTTAAACTCTTCCTGCTTGTCATAAGAGGTGACTAAAAGAGACTGGTCCTCCAGGTTGGGAGTTAGGCGTCGGGTTAACAACCAACCCTTTAAAACCATCTTGTTAAAAAACCCAAAAAAGTATACGACTAACTGAAAAGAAACCCGGATGGTATTACCTAAGAAGGCCAAGGCTTGTGCAGGGCTGTAGTGCCGAGGATGAATAAATAAAAATTGATTTTTGAACTAAAATATCTAATCTAAGAAAATAGACGTACAAAAATCTTTCCAAACACAAATACTAGCTTCAAATTATTATAAATTATAACGTCATCATAATCTTTTCAATTGTGTTTAACTTCATGCCCCAATCAATATTAATATACAACAACTTATGCAATGAAGCCTATTCTACCTAATTATATTACATTTTTGTTGGATATCGAAAACTAAGCATAAAAATGTAAGATAACTAAAGTAATTTGACACGTAAAGATCTGTTTCTATAATTAAAATATATTCATGAAACAAAGACATACACCGGGTTCTAGTATATAGTGACCAATATAGCGGAGTATGAAATATTGAGGGGTTTTAACATATACTAATCGATAAATCCAAGCAATCAGTCACAATTTGTAAAAAATAATTCGCTATTGTCAATTTAATATCGAGAAATCTTTAAATCGAATCTTAAAAACGACAGAATGCTCTATAAATTTAGAATGGTTTTACTTATATTCTGACTGTATTTTCTTAAAAAAACTTCTAATATTTATTCAAAACCACGTCTTTTTTCTAGAAGAAAATGTCTTATGTTGTTTTAATGACATAAAACAGGCATGGATATATCATAGATCATTCATTCCCTAAAACTCTATAGTTATTTTATTTGATACCATTATACTTCAGCATTAGTTCAAAAAGATTTCAACATTTATTTAATGAGGATTGTAATTCCCTGGGGTTCGTTTTTTTGGGGTTGATCGCTAGTCGAGACTTGCTGTTGGCTCCAAGATAAGCAGAATTTTAACCTATTCTACACTTTCCGGACTCAATAAAATTAGCTAAGATTCTTATCAGAAACTTACATGGGTCTACCTATAAGTTCCAATCCCATACCGATATGTATAACCCGCTACCTAGAATTTATGGATTTATAAAGAGTTTGTTTTTGTATTACCTAGGCCTAAAACTCTAAACAAAGTTCAATTTATGGAATTCTGTTTTTTATAGCCAACCTGCAAGTTCAGTCGGGTTTCTGATTTAGTTATATTAAAAAATATAAAGTAGGTTCGCGGAAATATTTTCATCGGTTTACAGATTCTTTTCTCTTTTATTTATTTCCTCATAGATCAATCGAAAATATAGTGAGGTGTTCAGCTCATAAAAACGACAAAAAATGATTTTCGTATCAATTTTAAACTAAATTTCGAATCTTAAAGATTAGTGACTAACCAGGTGCAATAACTATCGATAAAAATATTACTCTAATTACTTACTATGGGTTAAAATTGTGAAACTGCATGCAGATGAATAAGAAATTTTCTTTTTCCATGTATTTCAAACTTCCATGTTACAGATTTAGCTCTGCTTGAATTTTGTAAATATTAGACTAGAAATCATTTATTTGAACAAGTAAATACCTACGGCGACATACTTTGAAACGTTTAATTGTTCGAAAAATGTAAGACACCAATAATATGATTCTGATTAAGAATAAGACTCTCATGATTTGTTTATAAACATTATACAAGCAATAATAGTGTGCAGAGGAAGAATCGATACACTTTGATATGTTTAAATCCTACAAAATTAAGTCTCACAACAATTTCTAAAAAAAAATTGGCCACTTCTAAATGACAAAAATAGCAATTGTAAATATATTTGTATTTACCTTTTTATGTTATAATTTTTATTTAAGAATTAAGTTTAATAACTTTAATCCGATTGTATTTCTAATAATCTTCCAAATGCATAAACATCAGTATGATAAGATAATTTTTTTTGATTCCACGCTTTGCAATCAATTTATTCTCGCTATAATTTTGCATATAACAATAAATAGGGAGAGGATAACCAATAAAAAAACGTTTGGCTTGACAATGAGTATGTAAAATTGGTGTGAAGACAAATTTTTAGAATTTTTTTTTGGGGGAGGGGGGAGGTAAAACCACAATAAATTTTCGATTGTTCCAAATAATTTGTATAAGGAGTAGAAGTCAACGAACTGGCGAACTTTTTCTATAAATTTATTTTGTATTTTTTTATTTAATCAGATCGGAGACTGCAGCTGAATTTATAGGTAATTGCCATCAAAATGATTAGAAAACTAGCCTTGCTCACTCAGCTTAGAAAATTGGCGTCTAGAGATACAAAAATAGAACTTTAGAAGCCAGAAGAGCCAAGTAGCGAGTTTACCTGTTGGTATGACATTGCACTGTCTAAGCGAACTCAATATAAGTCGCCGAGATATATATTGGCTAGAAGTTTATTGGATTAGGAAAACATAGAGTATGTAAGAATTTTTCATGATCTCAGAGGTGATTAGGGTAGGGTGCAACCTACAATCACAGTTAGCACAACAAACATTAACGAACTTTAGGCAACTGCCTCGCTCATTTTTTGGCTTCTACACACTTTTTCGATGAAAGTTTACGAGATATAGGTATTCCAGAAGTATCGATGGTGTTTTGGGGTGATTTAATAAGGCTAACCCTAGAACTGCGTTAATGTCCTCTAAAAAATATACAACTTGCTATTGGTTTTTCAAAGCTGTGATATTTTTTAAATGAAATAAATTCGAAGCCATGATAAATTAAAACACTAAAATATCTATGTTTCAAATATTCATATAATTCTGATTGACTTTATTACAGAGTGATTTTTAGTATAATAGTACTTCTTATAAATTAAGTGGCTGTAATTGATCCATATTCTTGTGCAATCCATTAATCACAATATAAGATCAATGTATTTGCATCAAAGAAAAACAATATTGGTTTAATAAAAAAATAGATAAGATGAATATTTTAATGGACAAAAAGAGAAAATTTCTGGCATATGGGAAACGAAAAAGTCGATTTCTTTAATTAGAAACATAGTTTTTTAAAAAATACAAAAACTTTTACCATAGTTTACAAGAAAAAATAACTGACACCTAAGCTCAAATTTAAAACCATTTAAGACATTTGAATGGAAAACTTGACAGTTCGTATTTTTCATTCAAGAAAATTGTTTTAACGCGCATAACTTCAAACTAAATGCAAATAAAACAGACTGTTTTTTATAGAAAATTTTCCATAGAGTTTTTTCGCCAGAATATTTTGTAATTCGAAAATTAGACTCACTTTTATTTATACAGGAATTCAAAAGACTATATCTCACAGAGGTCAAAAATTAGATATAAAAAGCTTCAAATAAATGTGAATCTATCAATGATCATTCATAAAGAATAAATGAAAAAAGATTAAAATGCTTTTAAAAAAATGCGAATTTAAGAATTAGCCAAATTATTTAGATCTCAAACAATTGATTTTTCATTCGAAAACGAATGATACGTATAAAAATGTTTGATACATTTAATTTAACTGAATCAAAAATAATAGGGTTACTAGAATATTGAGTCAGTCAATAAATCAAAATTAATGTTTCAGTTTTAGTTTCTAATATTTTTACACTCCATATAAATAAGTTAAAATTTTAACAGCTAAGATGCTTTTAAAGATTTTTTAGAACTATTTAAAACCCGTTCAATTTTGATTTAGTATTAGTCCGCATAGCTTTAAAATGCTTCGTTTATCAACTTCAAATATTAAAGGTCTCTATTAGTTATAATTCCAACGTTTTAAACATATTTGATATATTAATTTACGAAATATTTCATCAATTGTAGGAAAGATTAGCTATAAAATATTTTTATACTTTCTAAATCAATTAATATAGGAAAAAAAGGTGGTGAAAAGAATATGTTTCGGAAGAAAAAATATTGCGTTTTTGAAAAATTTACAATAACTTAAAAAGGAGATTACTTACAAACCATTGAAGATGAGTTTTTCTAAGAATTTAAAATATAATATTAATATTTTCAACCTATTTGGCAGGTTTTTATAGACATGAAGAGAAGTTCGTTAATATTGGGAAAAATATTCGGAAATGGGATAAGATCCTCTAATTGAGTAAAATAAATCTTGATAGGTTTAATCTTCGTCATAAAAACACTTCGTTAATGTATCTGTGATTAAAGTGAAAATTTAAATATCATGAAAAATATAAAATTTTTATTTTTTAATATTTAAATATTTTAATATATGAGTGCTTTAAGCCCAACTTCCAAAAAAAACATTTTTAATTTAAAGAGCGAGGGTAAATGTTCCAAAAAATTAGAAAAAAATCATAGCTATACTTTATGTTTTGAACAATTGTTTTTATGATTTATCTACTTAGGATATTCAAGTTATTAACAATTATTATATCAATGTAAAATTTTTTCTAAACAAAATATATGAAAGATTATTTTTTCAATAATTGTTAATTATTCAGTTTTATTGAAAAAAACTTTTTTAAATTAAAAAATTAATCAATTATTTTTATTGTTTCGAATTTATTTTAGAAAATATATGATAAAATACTTTGATAAATATATTTACAAACCCGGATAAAAAACTTGGTAAATATAATTACAAACCAGGATAAATTATTTTATATACATTTCGAAAAATTGGCAACCCATGAATTTTTTTCGAATAAATAAAATAATATCGTTTCTATGTCTTTTAAAAGTTTCTAAATCTTCTGTAGGTGCCTGTAACCGTGTTAGTACGTCCAAAGACCCCGAACTAGTAAATCAACACGATGAAACTTCAAGCCGCGAAGCTAGCTATTTAGGTTCTGTCCTGGATAGACCGAGGAAATTTACGAAAAAAGATATTCTTGTTTGTGATAGTGGGAACATAATGCTAAGAAGGAATCCAGTATCAGGATGGGATATATATGAATCTTTAGATTCATCTAATGATTCTAAAGCGATGGGTGATAGACAAGACAAATCCGTCGAAACTGAGGGTGTAAGAATATTTAAATCTTCTCTGGGGGAGCGAGAGTTGCGGGAAAGTCAATCCTCGAGCGAGCGTTTCCCCGTGCTTGAAGTAAATGGCAGAAACGAAATATCAGCGGATAATCTTTTCAGTCTTTCAGGTGCTCAAGAGTATTCAAATTTCTTGAACTATGAACAGTTATCGGAAGATTCTGATTATAGCGATTCTTCATCTTCAACTTCAACTTCATCTTCAACTTCATCTTCATCTTCATCTTCATCTTCATCTTCATCTTCATCTTCATCTTCATCTTCATCTTCATCTTCATCTTCATCTTCCGAAAGTTTCGAATTTTTTTCAGAATATGATGGTGCGAGTACAATGGGTTTGTAATTCTGCATAATAGTAAAGTTAATTCGGGTAAATTTAATCGTTTCTTTAATTATATAAATTTTAAATTATATTTTTTCATATTTTTATTCAATTGGCACAGTTTTTCATTCAAGACAATGGATTTTAATTAATCTCGGCATATCAAATCAAAAAAAGTTGTGTACTTTATTTTTCATTTTATGGCGCAAATGTTAATTTAAAAACGCGTTATAAAACTAAATTTGTTATAAGTTTTCTATGGATTCAAATTTGAAACCTGCATTATGGAATGAATTTTGAATATTTTTGGGTTTTAAGCTTTTATTAGTAGAAATATTTTAAAACAAAATTCGAGAACTACAATTTTATTTCTCTCTTGCATTTTAATAGATCAGTGATTATATTTTTTTCTAACCCATGATTTGCGGTAAATTTAATATTGTTCAGCAAATTTTAAGGTTAATGATTAAAATTCATGTTCTGTTCATTTTATAAGAATTAATCAACTAAATAACTTTATTTAACAAAATTAGATCACGTCGAAATTGGATCACGCGTAATATTGTTTTCATAAATTACAGCAGTTCAAATGTTTATCAAACATGACTGCACCCCTAAATACCTCCGTGCGTACCCCTTGCAATACCTACATCAAAAAGACTTTTCCATAAGATATTTAGAACCCAATTAGAGGCAAGAAATTTTTCTGTTATTTGTTGGTGTATGTTGCATGGAATGTGATCGTAGGTCGGAACCCACTCTAGGCTCCCCGAAATATTCGCAGAATTCGCACTTTTCTAAACTACCATTCCCATAAACATTCAGCTAAGATATATCCCGGAAACTTACATGAAGTCCGCCTATAAAATTTATGTATACACAGGTTTAACCTGCTATACGGCTTTGATCATTAAAAGGGGGTTTTTTTATATCCACTGAGGGCTAAGACTTCTAACCCGAAGTAGTAAAGCTATTTTCAATGCTTTTACATGGAAATCACCACAATTTCAATCAAAACTTATAATCTAGTAATTAAAACCACACAATGAATTCATAAAAAAATTACTGCCATTTCATAGACTCTCTCTTCTTCATGCAAACACCCTTAGCACAACTGCAACCTCGGTGTAGTTTTATTTTCACGAGAAAATTGTCACATACTTTTTACAGTAATTTCGCATACCCTTACCATGCAGATTATTTTTATTAGGGTCATCTTCTTTCCACCAGTTAATAAATTTCAAAAATAGTATAAAAAACATTGCTAAGATTTTGAATAGCGGCAGAATACGTTGGAATTCTATTTGATGATCTCAAACACCAAAGATAAAAAAGAATTGGAATATATAAATAAATCCAAAAAAATACACGAATTGCGAGCCAACTATTTTTATACTCAATGCTGTTATAAACATATTTAATATGTTTAAAGTAACGATGGTATATCAAAAAAAATTATCCCTAATTAAAAGCTTTGATTTGAATTGTAACAAAAAAAATGTTTGCCGGTTTAGTATTTGATGGTTTGAAAATTAAAAAAGTTTTTAAAAAAATAGATAATCTTTGCATCAAGGTTTAAAGAGCTTTTAAATAGACACATTAAAAGGTAATAGACAATTTATAGGCATTTATAAGGTATGTATTCAGGTTTTAAATATCCTAACAGCTTTTCAAATATTTTATTATACCTTTTAAATTACCAAATGTTCCTTCTCTAGAACAAAGTGCATTTAAATATTTATTTTCATTTCATCTTTGTAGTTCTTTAAAGAAAAATATAGAGTCAATGCATTTTTTTTAATATTTAACACAATTTTCTCGTTCTATCACGTGCATTTTGAGAGGTAATTTGTTTTACATGCACTCCGATCCCATCAAAAACCTCCATCGACGTTCTTCACTTACTCTTTTCAAAAGTTTTTTCTAATTTAAGTCTTCATGTCGATCAAAAAATATTGTTTCGAATTTCTTTTGAGTACTATCGATTGTTTATATGTCTTTATATTCATGAATATTTAGAGTATCTGAGGTACTTCTCGTGTTTTTTTGCCATTGTGCCTTTTCAAGTATCATATAAAGGATCGGCTTTACACTGCTGTTATAAATAAACCTGGATTATTTCTTTATAGATCATACTTCCAAAGTTTTTCGGTTTACCCGATTTGAAAAAAAATTGGAATTAACTCCTACATAAATAGGGTGATCACATTTCTATTGATTCACACAATAATCGGTTCTTTTTTTCTTATCTTAGCTTTACTTTATTTTCTGGCTTTATTCTTATCTCGGCATATCCATCTTCAAGAAGTTTTAAACAAAGTGACTCAAAATTCTTTTTGTAGACATAAATTTGTGACTATTCAAAGATAAATGTAGACATTTGATCAAGTAATTATAGCTTTAAAGCGTGGTTTTGATTTAAAATTTTCTCTCATTAAACTGTTTAAGACTCTACGATCTACAAGATTTGTTAAAGTGTATATAACGCCTTTCTGTTCTACAATATGTATTTCTATCCTACAAAAAGTAGAAAATAGCTCAATCGCGTGGAATGATATTCTTTTTCTTCGGTCATATTTAAAAGTCAAACTCCCATGGAACCATAGATTATTGATTATATAAATGTGAATATCGCAGCAGAAAAACAGAAGCTTGGCGTTCGCAACTAAAAAACGAAGGCGTCTCATCGGGAAGAATAGTAAACATACGTTGTTACAGCGGCCAAGGCTCTAAAAAACTGTAGCGTCGATGAAAATATAAATCTGGAAAGATTCTCGCTTTTATTTCATTATATAATTCTTAAAGTTGAGCTTCATTTGTATTCTTTTTATTGAAATTCTCTTCCAACGCCCATGTTACTTTTAAAATTTCTTTTTGTAACGCAGATGAAGGCTATGTGCATTCTTTAGATTTAGAATTACTGTGTTTCGAGTTGATAGTTCTATATGTTTTCCGTACAAAGCAAGTATAACAAAAGCATGTTTTGGCTTGCGAATCAACACTACTATAGCCTTTTACAAGTTATGATTTAAAAAATTTTAGGTTCTCATTGAATCTTGATTGCAGAAATATCTTATTTTTTCCTTACACTGCACGCATTACTTCATTGCATTAAGAAACCCCCCAATTTAAATGTTATTACCTCAAATCTTATATCATGATATGTGTTATTCGACATAAGATTAATACTTTAAATACATTTTGCTTCTTTATCTAATCAGATTGAGGTACAATATTCCTAATGGTTTACTTTGTGATTCTTAAAACAAGCTTCGTGTCGGATGGATTCTCCCATATTCTATTGTTCATTTATATTTATAAAAATCTGCACTTCTAAAGAATAACTATATTTTTACATACATCTTATTAGTGGCTGACTATTATCTCTTTATGCAAATCAAATAATCTTTGAAATGACTTTTACTCTATCTCTCATACATTTGTAAAGGAATTATCTATTTCAAGAGCTTATGTAATGATAATGAAAATAGATGATTAGAAGTCAAACATCTGCAACCGTATTGATTGCCTCTTTTGTGTATTCTCTATTTAGTTTTTGGCTCCTTATATTCATTATTAATACAAATATGAACAGAATTAAACATATCACTGAAAACTTCTCTTCTAAATCGTCTTATTTGTAGTTTTGGAGCTATCCTCTAGATCAGTTTCTCATCTGGCAAAAGTTACCAGGATAGTTTTCGAGGAAAAAAACCTGAGAAAATGTTTCTGTTAAGAGAGTCAAAATAAAATGTTCCATATAAGTTATAGGAGGTTTATGGTTTAACAATGTCGCTTTAATATTTATATTTTTATTTTATTCGGCAAACATGTGACAATAGCTGTCCTGTTGTTAATTATTGTCCAAAAAATCATCTCTGATTAGTATTGGCTAATACCGTTCATCTCCTCCATAATGTATCAGCTCTAGCTAAAACTTGACGTCAATTTAAAAATATAAAAAATGATTGATTACTTACCATAGCCTCTTTTAGGTATTTTTTGTTTGAATCAACACCTTGGGTTGTAGCGAAACCAAATGTTCGGAATTTTTGTACGAGACAAATAATCTTATCATATCATAAAATTTTGTGTGAAAATAAATAAGTTTCTTAATAATAAAACGGTAAATAGCGCACAGTCCATACGATTTGTCATTTAGAAAGCTACAAAATATATATAAACTAATTATCTAATATGAATGAAGCCCGTGAAGTATCTTATAGAAAGAGTATCAAGTATTTATCATATGTGACTGTATTTTGGCTTTTTTAGACAAGTTGACTATAATTTAACTGTTGATTACTTTTAGTATAAGCTCGATTTTGAAACACACGGAGTCCGAAGATTAAAAGAACCCCAGAAAAGGTCAAACATACGATTCTCTGCTTTAAATGATTCTCATTTTTTATAAATAGTAAGAATATATCTGATAATGTAAAGAATTATTTTTTTTAATTAAAACCTCGGAAACATTATCTATAAGGCCTAGATGTATACATTACTTGCCTTAATTTTCTTAAAGTGTTTAGTTTCTCAAGAAGAGAGCTTGCTATCCTACTGTATTTTCGGAAATATCTCTGTAAAGTTTATACATGCAGATTCAAACCATTATGTTTCCTTCCAGAAAATTTTGGTTTTCCTTGTGTATTTCATCTCTGCAGCATATCTGCGAATTTATGCTATACGCAACGTTTAAAATTAATTAAATTACAAAATAGTCTTTATATGGACTTTCTTATTGATATATAAGGCCAATGGCTTTTATATTAAGCAATTTGGCTGTATGTTTCGACACCGGATCGCTTGTTTTAATATACTCTTTTCGCTGATCCTTATTTTATGTAAATAATTTAAGCTCATATATAGGCTCTTAAGTTTATTTAAGGACCACGGTTTTTTAAGAAAAGTTCCAATTTTACATCTCTTTCTATTTTTCTTAAGCCTTAAGTCTTTTGTTTCCTGGATGTTATGCAAAATTTTTAAATATATAGAGAGTTACAAGATAGCCGAAATTCTCATTATTGTATTTCCAAATTCTTCAGCTATTTCGAGGTTTCTTAAAAATTTATTGCCTCTAATACAAAAAAACCATAAAGTTATTTCGGTGTGCCCAATTTAACCTAATCGAGTATTATCTGGGGTCTATTGGTCTACTTACTTTGAATATCCAGAGTACAAAGGATCTGTCATGCAAATAGGCTTTTAATCCGGTGACTTTAACTTAACTAAGATTAGTGTTTTTGGTAGGGTCAAACGTAAATCTCACAATTTTTTTTCCCTTTTAGTTTGGTGATAGATGTTTTTCTTTGTATAAGAAGTCGGAATCAGTTAAATAAATGGTTCATGTTGCCCATATTTTTACATCAGATTTTCACTACTATTCTGTCAGCAGGGTTGTGATACCGTTTATTTTGTTAGTATTTCAAGCCAAGTTTTTTATTAAATTTATTACTTTAATAAAGATTTTTTTAGATTATTTATACAATAATTTAGTTTACAGGAAAAATTACGAATTAAAATGAATTTTTTTTATTTGTAAATGTAATCAAATTTCAGCATAAAACCAGCAAACGGTGGATTCAAACACAATTGACATATTTTTTTATTTTTTACTTCCTTGTACAAATCTGAAATGATTTATATTGTGGATGATTTTAGAATGAATGATTTCAAAATATTGATGAGTATGCAAACATTTATTCTGAATATGTATTTTGTCATTTGACAGAAACCATATATTTTAATTATCATGTTTAAAGTAAGCGTAGTAGTAAGATTCATTCATTGATCCTCGCAGCTGCATCCTTGCAGGAGCCTTGGCTTCTTTATTAATTCTACTTACCGGTATGTTTCCAGCGGGTTTGATTACTTTATTTGGGTTTCGTAACAAGGTGGTTTTAAAAGGTGAATTGCTTGCCCTACGCTCAACCTAAAGGACCAATAGACAGATGTTTTCATTAGAGATTAATATTTTCTCCTTTAGTCATTATATTTTGTATGTGGATTCGACTGAATTTGGCTGTATAATGTGAACCAAAAATTTCTCGAAATAAAAATGAATCCGAAATTCTACATATTTAAATAACTTTAAAGTTAGCTTTTTGCAATTACAAAGCCTTGTTTTTATTAATATAAATCAGCGAAAAGAGAGGAAGATGGTGTTAAAGTTTTAAAATCATAAAATAATACACTCCTTATTTCACAAGGAGGAACCACGTTAGAAGAACCGACCAATAACATAAATGAAGAGTCGAATTTGGAAGAAACGAAAATAGTGGTTAAAGAGGTAGAAGAAAACATATAAAAATTTTAAAAATATTTTAACCCAGAATTTTATTAAATTAATATAAATCTATAAATTTTATTGGGTTATAAAATTTCCAATAAAAGATTCTACTATGTAAATATGTATCATTGGATTTGTTTTTTGTAGTTTCTAATATATTAACTACCAAACATGGATATTTTATTGAAAGAATGAAAACAAATATTTTTAAGCCCATTTTAATACCATTTTAACTTAAACAAAGCAAATATTGGTTTTATTCATATAATTAGATTCTTTTTAATCAAAAATTTGAGATATAAAAAATGTACATGTTTTTGAAACCTTGATTTTCTATTTAGTTCTCAAATTTGCATAAAATTTGAATTTTTTTCTTTATCAAATTTAATTTAAATAACTCTTTTTAACATTCTGGTGTAATATACAATAAAAAATACCTCTCTTTAATGATATATTGAAAATGTCGTGTTTCATATATTTGTTAAATTTTTGTTTATTGTACATAGATTTATTTTTTTTTGTTTTATGAATGTAGAGGCATACATTCAGTCTATAGTACTTAAGAAAACAGTCGAAACAATTTCCTTTGATCGACGAAGAGGACTTTAGTCAGGGCTAAATGCCGAAGAGAGCTGGGAGAGAGCGTCAATGGGTGTTATTATGAGATCAGAGGTGCATGAGGAACCAACACCACCTTTAAAAGGAGAGAAGAGAGAGGAAGATGATGCAAAAAATTTTAAACCAAAAAATAAAGCACCCTTTATTTCACAAGGAGGAACCACTTTAGAGGAACCGACCAATAACTTAAATGAAGAGTCGGATTTGGAAGAAGAGACAAAAGTGGTTAAAGAGGTAGAAGAAAACATATGAAAATAGTAAAAATGTTTTAACCCAGAATTTTATTAATAAAAATTTTTTTTTTTGTTTTTATAAAATATTTTCGTTAATAAAACAATGAAATGATAATTTATGAAGATTTCTAACCTGACACATTTCTAAATCAAAAAAGTCTTCTAGAACATTTTTTTTAGAAAAGTTTTCGAATCTAACAAATATGGAAATATTTGCAATTGAAAAATGATGCCTGGAATTATGATTTTTTATTTGATAAATATTCGATTGTTCTCGAACAAAAATAAATTAGATTTTGGAATAATAGATCATTAAATTCAATTATTCAAATGTTAAATAAACAGAGCCGATACAAAACCTCCCATGAATACAAAACGCAATTTGATTTTATTAACAATTTTCAAGGTTATAACGTATTCATTCAACAGAAAAAAACAAAGTGACAGTTTGCAATTCAACTCGGATTCAAATGATAGCACATACTGTAGGTATGAAAATGTTGATGATAATGTCAAAATTATTTCATTCATTAAGAATAAAGATTTATTGCATTCCGAAACATATCGAGATGAGTCTTTTTATAATGAATCAGTTATATCTAGACAGAATCAAAATTATTTTCATCAAGCTCAAAATCCATATATATTAGCAGAACTTTATAATACAGAGGATAAAAAAAACTTTATACGCTATAGAGAGGATATGAGGTCAAATAAAAACAGAACAATAAGCATTAGCGATGAATCCAAAACCGATTCCATTCAAAGTAATTCAGACAATTCAATCGAGAAATATTATGATGAAAGCACAGATTCATATGTTTCTAATAATTCAAATTTTACAAATGGAATTATTGGTGAAGATATTTTGGAAGATGATTTTTAACATCAATTTTCTGATAGTTTTAGTTATGAAGAAGAAAAAAATTATGGTGAGAATTTTGTTTGAAGTGGGATATTATAATTAAATGTTTCTTTTGATTTATATACTTTCATAAGATCAATTCAAGGTTCTATATACATGTTGAGTAGCTTTGATCAACAAATTCTAAAAATAATATTGTAAAAATTGAAATCAGTGACTACCATTTTTATGTTTATTTCAAAACAGATAAATAAGGTTTACAAAACTTGTGAAATTTTTTCTATTAGATCAAATTTCTAAATTATTATAGGAAAATGACCCTATATATTAGCAATAAAAAAAGTTCCGTCTTAAGTACAAATTTAAAAGTTGTAATACAATTGATAAAAAAAGTTATTTTCTATTGGGATTTTTGGATTTAAATTATATTTGGTGCGTTATTATTTAAAATATAACTAAAATAAAAACTATTATGCCAAGATTATGCGAATAATAAAATTTAAATAGTTGAAAAAATAGTTTATAGTTTAAATCTCTATAATTTTTAAAAATTAGATATATATTGCTGAAATATATTTATTTACATTTTAGAAGCTTTGCTACGCTAAAAAAATTTTTGCCTCAATTACCTCTTCGTTTACTAGTGTTAATTAGCAAAGAATCAACCGCGATGAGTGAAACTTTGCGAAGTCAAATTGCTTTTAATACATCAAAAGTTTCCTAGCCAAAGCTTTGAAAATTTTATGTGCAACTTTTTAAAAATATTTTTTTTACTCTTTTATATTGTGCTAGGCAAAGACACTCACTCGAATCACCATTAACCTGTAATAACATATTTATTATAAAACAGAAGTATATTAACTATATTAGGTGCTCTGGTTGTATTAATAGTCTATGCTCCATTTTTATCTCATATTTTGCATAAAATTATACAAGGTCATTATAAATAACCAACAAGCCAATAAAAGCCAAAATTAATTGAACGAATGATCTCTTCTTTCTATTCGAGAGAATAGTTTTAGAAATCAAAATTTTCTTTACATGTTTATAAACCATTATAATTTACATTTATTGAAGTTGTATTTTATTTCATTAACAAAGCCTTATAATTTCTGTTGCTGATTCGAGTGAATTTGATATGAAGTCCCAAATAAGGGCACTCGATCTTCTTATAAATCAATTTTAAATATTCTCTATGTGCTCTTACTATATTCAAGTCCTGCTCTATTGTCTAACAGATCTTTTATTAACCTCCAAGATCACTTAAGCTTCCTTTCTTCTTCTCACTTTTGAGATTAGAAAGTTTATCTAAATTCTTTTCGGTATAAGAATTCAATTTCTATGTCCTCGAATACGTTATCGTGTTTCATACTTTAAAATTTTGATTCCAAATCCAAACTCAATTCATTTAGAATTCACTGGCAGAATTTTTCTCTTCCTTCGGTAGGAAATATTTGAATTTGAAATATAATTACACGTAAACTTATTCCAGTTGATCTTCAATTCCTTTTGTCTATGCCATTCAAAGTAGCATTTTTGTTATTAAAACAAGTCCAATGCTACACTACTGTCAAATCTTTATAGTGTCGGTTTATTTATGGTTCATGTTTTCGATGAAGTATTTATGAGCTTTCGCATGTAAAAAACCTTGAAATCGCGTTCTTTATCTAAAAATTAGATCAGGGAATCTGTGATGTAAATAAGAAACTCGCATCGCAAATAATCATAATATAGGGTAATGACTTAACTATCAGATATGTAATGCTGATAAAACCGTAAATTTTATCTGTAATGTTCGCAGATATGACTTTGTTTGAAAAATGAAAGATTTTTAAATCATTTCTAGGGAGGCGCTGCGTAATCGCCTCCTTTTCTTGATATTTAATGACACTTTTATTTTCTTAGGGGCTCTATGATTCACAGTCTTGTAGATTTCAACTGTTTATTAAAGTTTTTCAAAATTACTTCTATAATGGATTGACAGAATTTCATAACAACCAGAGCAGCAAAACTAGATAGATTTTGAAAGATTAATTTTCGAGGTAATTTTTCCAACAATTTTATTTCTTTTATGTTTAAAACTTGCTCATTGCTCGTGAATTTTTGTACGAAGATTTTCAAATTTTTCCACTATAGGCAGAGAACTAGGTTGTTTCTTGGTAAAAAAAACATACAATCGTGGTTATTTTTTATTTCAATTGTTATCACAAAATCTTGATAACAGTAAAATCCCTCAGCTTACATGTGCTATATCTAGTCCTTACTTAGAAGATTGTGATATAGTGGCTTTGCCTTCGTCTGTTTGTTTTTTGAATTGCACAGAACATTTGTCGGCGATTTTAATTTATATAAACCTTTATAAAATTACAATTTTACCATGCGTTCATTCAATCCTGTTGATATGTCTTGTATCATCTTTATTGAAGTGATATTATTTGTTATAGTAAAACCCTAGCCTCTATATATATGCTGTTAATTAATGATTTATTCGGGTCGAAGTGGTGCGAAACCTCTCCGATTCTATTCCCATTATTGATGTAATCTGGATTTTTTTGTTTGAAATTGTAAGGATTCAGCTTCGCTTCTTATATCTGCTAAACGAAAGCTATAAAAGAACTGCATACTTAGTGACCGTCATTAAGTTTAGAAAAATCTCTGAAACTGAGCATAATAATGAAATTAGAATGCATCTGAATCATAGCACGGCCAAATAAGTTTTACTAGGAAATTTTTTTGAGCAATCACAATTGATTGTAGTGAATATAATGTGTAGGTTTCTACAAAAAAATCGCGAAAAAAAAACAAGCCGCCAAACAAGAAGCTATGAACGAAGTGGTTGACTATATACTAAATTGGAAATTGAAAGAAACACAAAAATATTTTTATCAGGCTAAAAAAATGACTTTTGAACATGTTTGATCAAAATATTTTGAATGATCTATGTAAAATTCATTATCTCGCTTTTTCAAACACAAAAAAATTTCAATGAAGTGTAAAATCCATATGAAAGCACGAAATAAAAGCCCATAATTCTCTCTACAACAAATTTTGAATCTTTTTAATTGATTATTTAGATTTGAGAATATTATGACATAGGAAATTCTGTGCTAGATTTATTGTAAAATCAAGACTTATGGAACAAATGGATACATTCGATTTTATTAAAGGAGCGAACAGAAATATTCATTCAAGTTTTCTGTAGTAAAAAAGTTATAAGAAAATATCAGAAAAATTAAATCCAAATTTCAGGATTTAAAATAATGTAAAACTATTCTCCGTTAGAATTTGAAACATCCCGAAGAAATTCCGTATAAAAAAATGGCAAGCAGAGAATAGAGCACGACATAAAATCTTCATTCATTAAAATTTAATTCGTATAGATAATGTCTTATATATTATCTAAAAAAATATATTTTGATCTGAGTAGAAGAAATATCGGTGAAGTAAATTAGACAAAAAAATGATTAAACTGAAATATCAAATGCTCCTTCAAACTAAATTTACGATTTTCATTAATTGAATAGCCTCCTGAGATTATTTTCGTAACTCCAGGTAGACTATAGACTTCATTTGTGAAAAAAATCTTGCTTTAACATGCTATGCCGAGGCGTCCGAAGCGAAAGATTGGATTTTCTGATTAATATAAGGGAAAATTATTATTTAATACTTTCTAGAGATTTTCTAAAAAATGAATTTAGGCGCCAATGCTAGTTCTTTTTGAACAAAGTTCTAAAGAAAATTACTTCGCTTTTAATTTAAATTGTGATAAATTTATTTACGGCTCGGAATAAGAAAAGTGTGCCTTTAAATACCTCCCTAGATAAAATCAAAGTGTATGAGAATAAGATAATTTTAATATTATATATTTCGATTTCGATCTTTATGGGATTCTCTGAGGATTTTAATCAAAATATTCTGTCTATTGTGGTTTACCACATTTTTTAGTATGAACTGTTAAAAAAAATATATAGTAAGTATGATAATATATTAAAACTTTCGCCAAACTTACTACCAATTTTATGTTTTTTAATGAACAAACTTTCAAATGTATGCATTTTTTTTTAATTGAAGCTTTCAAATTCAATATCCTTTAATTTTTTTAATCTAACTCATGAAAATTTATAAACATCATTTTACATACATGTAAGTTATATTTATAAAAAAATACTTGGTATGTGATACCTTATTTTATTTTTATGATTTCTGGCGCTAAGAAACATTTCATGTGAAATTTCGACCATAGATAAATTTTCTTATATAAAAAAGATACTATTAAGGACAGAATGTTTAAAAGTTTATTAACTTTAAATAAAATCGCGCAAATAATTTATACATAATTAGCTCTAAAATATATATAAATTTTCTAAAAACTGAAAAAATGGCACTATAAATTATTTCGCTTATTAAAATCTCCGGTATAAATTTGAAATATATGATTCAAACCAAAATTTTTTATTTGGCAGACTATAAATATAGAATCTAAAAGATGTGGAATTTAAACTATTCTGATTAAATATCAATTCATTTATGATTTAAATCCGCTAAATATAATTTATATCCAATATTTTAATCAGAAATGTTCATATAATCGAAGTTTTTAAAAAAATTTCTAATGGTGGGGATTTGCTTTTAGTGTCTATTTATTATTAAGAAAAAAAATATTTGACCTAGTAAAGCATAAATAAGACCGATACCTTCTGAATTAGTTCTTGAATTATTAATAAACTCTTTTTTTGATGGCCTTAAGCTCGTTGCAATATAAGAAAAAAAAGCTACCTGGAGTTTGAAATGTGGCTTTTTTTATTGAAAATGTGTTTTTAAGATCAGGATAAAAATCTACTGCGAACATTCCACAAAGATATTTCTATTCTTTAATAATTATCAATGTTTATAGTAGTTGTAAATATTAGAGCATGTTACCTAAATTTCAGTATGATTTGACCTTAGATATAAAACTATATCTTATCAAAGAGAAATACTTTTGCTTATAATAATTTGGCTTGATTCTTTTATACAATTAATCAACTGAGAACTTTGTGCTTGATTATAGATAACAGAATGTAAAGTCGTAAGCCATGTCTACTATATCTAATATGGTGTACTAGAGAAGTTTTGGGAGGAAAATAAGCAAAAAAACATTTAAAAGTTTCTTACCTGCCTCAATATGAATTGAGGTGTCATCATAGTGTCAGATGTAGTAAATATAGGAATTATCAAGATATAAACACATGAAAAAGTACGGAAATTTCAATTTGAAAAGCAATAATCTTATGGAGAGAGAATAGTAACAAGTCCATCATGTTATTTAAATATTTTTAAAAGAAGGTTTAGAATCAAAGGAAATCAAGTTTGCAAGTTACAAATTCACATTAGCAAATTTATATGTCAAAATAAACAATCAAGCATTTTAGGGCTATTAAAGGCTAGAAAAAGCTACTAATCGGCTTTGGTAATTCTTTGAATTCATAGCCATTAGCCATAGAACCATACTTTCAGACGATCTTTTGTATGATTAAGGAAAGAATATATTTTCGAATACTAACTAAAGCTATTAATATTTGCGGAATCTAAAAATCAAGCAGATAATTTAGCATATAGGCTTTAAAATCTACATGGGCATGGTAGACATGATGTTATATTGGAAAATTTTTTTAGCTACTATTATTAGAGTTGCCTGAATTTAAAAACAGTCAAAAATCAATGTAAACACGCTCTTTAAAAAACTCACTAAAATTTTATTTCAAAAAGAATAGTGGACTCTTTCAAAAATACTTTTAAACTTTGGTATAATATTTGCAGTATATTAGTTTTAAAAAAATTTTCATCCGATTGCACTTTTATAAGCAAAATTACTACTCATGGCTTTTTTTGAATCTTCGAAAGTGAGAAACAAAATAGGAAGGCGGTTACATGCGGATAAAAAAACCTTAATAATAAATTTAGTGAATTGAAAACAAATTCTTATGTATGGATGATTTATGACCAAATACCATAAAAATTATTTATAAAATTCTCAACACACGCGAATGAAAACAAATTAAGTTTCAATATAGACTTTAAAAAACTTGAATATGATGTTGATTACAGAAGAGAACTACGATAAGCCTAGGTTCGAATGTGAGACAATAAATATTTTTACATGCTGCAATATCAATTTGTAAGAACGTAGTATAAAACTATCATATAAATCGTTAGAAATGCAATAACTTAATAATTTGGATGTTTCCCCACATATGCCTTTTAAACCCCAGATCTTGAATAAAAGCCTGGAATAAATTATCTACCCAAATATAGAAGATAAGTTGAATCAAAAGAAAGAAATTAGAAAAACGATTAAAACAAGAATATAAATAAACGACATTAAATAAATGTTCTATTTTAATATAAAATAGTAAATCCTAACTAACTTTATTATACACTATAAAAAACCATTTTTATATTTTATAATTTATCCATTTATTTTTTACTGTTCAAAAAGTCCTAAAAAATAGCTCTTTCAATTTAAAAGATTCTATTTAAGGATAATTTATAACCTATAAATATTTAAATAAATTGCAAACCATGAAATTATGCGTAATAAAGAAAACATTGACATTTTTATGTCTTTTACAAATTTCTGGGTGTTCTACAGGCTATGTCAAAGACACCGTGCTTTTAAATTCTGATAATGATAAAGAAGTCAATTATAGCGTCGAGAAACATAAAAACAAAGATGGGGTTATTCTATTGTCAGCATGTTCTAATCCGGATAAATTGCACTCAAAAAAGATTTTGTTCCATGTGGGACGAATAGAAAAGAAAAGCAACCAGGATCTTCAAGTAGTCAAAGTTTAGAAGATTATTCTGAGGATATTAGCGGAAATGGTAGTGGTGAGAAGGAATATTTGAGAGATGCAACTTCATATTACCAGACTTGTTTTTTAAGAAATCCACGGGAAGAAAAAACATTTCGTGAAAAATTTTCCGAATTAAGAATTTGTGGTACATCTGAATCTTCGCAAGATATAAGACTTGAAACATTGGATGCGGAAAAGAACCCCGATTTATCACCAAAAAAAGAAAGCTCGGATTCTTCTACTAATATTTATTTTTTTCCTGCATCCTTGAATGATTACGATAATCTTTTTAGGGATCAATTTTTAATTCCAGAATATTGGATTGATGATTTATATTAAAGATATTTTATTTTTATTGCATAAAAGTTTGTTATGAATTAAATTTTGTCTTTTTTTTCCTGATGATATACTAAAATTATAAAATAACGATTTTTTAAAAAATATAATTTTAACAACTTTTGTCATTTTTTTATTTTTGGTATTTTATAAACTATGAAATCTTCACATAATTAGTACTATTTACTAAATTTTGTAAACAGCTGTACGATATTCACTCAAAGTTTTTTAGGGATGTAGATCTTTTCCAATACTAATTAAGGTTTAGTCGATTTTTGTAATGTGAAATTTTTATTAGAAAAGAATCGGTTATTTTATGGCATAAACAGCTTTTAACAGCATATTATGTAAACTTTTCGAATAAATAGATATTTTTAAAAACTTTTGCGTTGCAAAGCTTATGCTTTGGGCGAAAGAAACCAATTTTATTCATCTTCAGTATATTTCTATCTAAAAGAATATTTTGAAGCATTTACTATGAATCGCAAATATAAGTATATATTTAGTATTCAAACCTAGATATTTTTTTAAACAAATTACAAAATATGAAAAGAATCGATTTTCACTTTCTAAATGAAAGTTGAAAGTGAAGACTACAAAGCAAAAACTGCATCAATCGATCAATATTTCGTTGTTCAAAAATTTAAAATATAGAATAAAAAACAAACATTTATAGTTTAAACGAATATCGTTAAATAAAAGACTACGCATATAATTTGCCAAAAAAAGAGATATTTTTCTTTATAAACGTAAATCGTACAAAAATCCGTCTTTAATCACAAAAGAATTATTTGTTTTATGTATTTGTGCAGTTTGTTTAATTCGCAATAATAATACCATTATGCAAATACCTTCATGAAAATTCTAATAAAGATCAGGGATCTGAAAATACATAGAAATATAAGAGAAATATAATTTGATGCTTATCTTAATTATTTTAAACTTTTTAATGCGAATAATGTATAGCTAAATTTTATTAAAGAGTCAAACTTCAATAATTGATTTACAACACAACAATTATATAAATCTAGTTTAAATATTATATAAAATATAAAACGTTTTTGAAAATAGTTTTATCCTAAGATATTACTAATTGGTTAAATAAATCTATTTTCTTTCTTTATACGGTGTTTCTTAGATTATAAAATGTAAGTTCAATATTTTTTTTGAAAAACATTCATATTTTAAAACAGTACCGGATGTTATATTGTTCTCTGAAATCAACCCATTTCTAAATTTAGCATAAATGTAGGCTATAATAAGACTCGATCGGTACCTCTACAATACTTACATCTTAAGTCTTTTATCAAAATGGCGTTTTAATCCAATTAATAGCCTAGATAGTTGCACGAGTTCTTTAGTGTCCGCTGCATGAAGTGTGATCATTCACCAAAGCGCGCTCTTAGTTCCCCCAGAACTATGCGCATGTCCACTTACTTTACACCTTTAGGACTCAATAAAAATTCTACTAAGATATTTTCGAGGAGTTAATGGGTTCACTTAGACATTGCAATGTCATACCAACAGCTATAATCCGCCACTTGAGTTTCCTGGTATTAATGGGTTTTCTTTGTATCTATTAGCCGCTATGTATTCTAATCTGGTTGAACAAGGGTATGTTTCCACGCTTTTACACTGCGATTACCCACAAGTTGAGATGCGATCTCCAATCCAGTTACAAAAAACTAATAAATTTGTAGAATAAGTTTCCATATTTTTTTGACCTTTTCCACCTCATACAAATCCCACGAAATAACCGAAAATCCAGTGTGGTCAGGGTCCCACCAAAAAGCCAAACAATGATCTAATAAATCGATTCACTAATTCATTGCTAAGCAGAAAGTTTTTATGTGGTAATCTTCCTTTATCATGTAGATTTAGTAATACATATAAATATTATAATAAATTCTTTAATTACAAAGTCTTGAAAATATAGCTATTTAGATATTTGTAAATTCTCTTTTTGAGGAATTTTAAAAGCCCGTTTTTTTTAACGATAAAAATCTTTTAATCAAAAAAAAATTAAAATTTCGTTTAATAAATTGTTTTTTCCTTTTTGATTTAATTTTGTTAAATTTATTATACGTAATTTTTAATAAATTGATTGCTAAATTTGAATATTTTAGTTAAACAAGAAGAATAATATTAACTTAGAGCCAAAACAATTGAACGTTTGTGATACATCCGACAAGTATTCATTATATAATTCAAATAGCAGTAATTTGAATCTTTATTAAACCAAACGATTTGAAAGTACTTAAGAATTCTTTATTATATCATAAAATATTTAATTTGATTAAGCTGTATTGTAATACAGCGATTTAATTTTGTGGAAATATTTCATTTGTGTTACAAAAATTGTGTAAATGATATGGACTAGATTTATTTCCATTTTCTTTATCATTCGATGTAGCTTTTCTATATATGATTTTGTTTTATATTGCCGGCTAAAAATGATTTACCTCATTTGCAATTATTTTTTATGTTGAATTTTTGTTCAGATATTTTCTTGACAAAATCTTTATATCGTTTTTAGTGAAAAAAAATATGTTAATAAAATCTTGATTTTAAAACAGTGTTATAAAAAATCTACTTTGCAATTTAGGTTAAAATTTAACTGAGTATTTTTTTGTGCCTAGGAAGAAGATTGCATTTATCTTTAATTTAATATTTAGGATGTTTTGTAAACCAAAGTGTTACTATGTGTTTCATTTGATATTTCTAAGGATAACAAAAAAATGAATTTGGCAAAGGAAATTATATAAGCATGTATAAATCATGTTATTATTACAATTATCGATTTCCCGATTTTGGTTATTATTTATCATTTTTTATTTTTTATTTCTAAAAGGAAATTTTTTTCGACTTAATTTTATTGATTAAATTATAAATTTTACTGATTAAATTATAAATATAATTGGATCTGTTTAAGTCTTATAAAACAAACCGATAAAATAATACGATATGAATACAAAATGGACTTCAATTTTATTGACAATCTCAAAGTTTATAATATGTTCACTGAATAGAAAAACAAAAAGCATTAGATCGGTTAAAGAAACAAATTTTAATGAATCTACATATATCAGATATGAAACAGTTGATGATGATGTTGAAATCATTCCATTAGAAAATGATAATTCTAGTTCATTTTATTCCGAAACCAAGAGTGACAACATTTCATATTCTGGGGACGTTTGCTCCAGTAAGGATCCTATAAATCTGTCTAATAATTGTCGATGTCGGCATTTAACCTCTGAACTATATACAATATTTGAGGGGAAAAAAATTGAAAGTTGTAAAGATAAAAACGAGCCCGATAAACAGAAATTTGCAAGGATTAGACCAAAATCTGAATCTGATTTACTTCAAAGTTCTCCCTGGGATTTAATTGAGGATTTTTCGGATGCAAGTACCATATCAGATGTTTCAAATAAATCGGTTTTAACAGATGGAATTATTGGTGAAGAAACTCTTGAAACCCTTTCACCATGTCAATCTCCAAATAGTTTCATTTATCAAGAATCCTAATTAATATTATTAATATTTAATTGTGCAGAAAAAAAATAAACTGATGATTAAAAGCTTTTATAACTTTAACATTTTAATGTAAATTATAATCGTATTAAATGTTTACAACTATGTTTAAATCTAATATTAAAATATAAATTTTACTTCAATTCTTTAAATATGTATATATACTTTGCAAAAATTCTGGAGGAACGATAACTACATTAAAAAATCATCTGCTTGGAAATTTGTATATGAAAATGGTGTGAAATCATTGTTTGGATTCTAGCTGGAATTATAACCAGACTATATTTTCGATTGCTCCATGTAAATCTATATTTGCTTACGATAGTTCATTAATGGTGATTTTATTTCTCAAAAAAGTTTTGGGTTTTTATTTATATAGATTAGACCTACGAATTTAAATGTAATTGCCATGTAACAGAATGGAGGCATAGCCTCGCACACTCGTTAGAAAACTTTGCAACTGAGAGATGGAAAACAACGTACACTTTAAAAAGCTTTGAATTCGAAAAAGCAGGATATACTTGTCGGTATGGCATCGAAACATAGAGATGTTCTCGTGACGATTCGCTGTTTTATAAATAAACACCATCTTCTGATCGGAAAATATAGAACAATTAGGAAGGGACCTGATCTTGAATGTCCATAGATTGACCTACGATTCTACACAAGAAAAAAACATTAATAAGCTCACGGTAAGTTCTTCGCTTATTTCAGTCCTACCACATTTTAGATGAAAAGTAAAAAATTTAGGTATCTATGGAATAATTCCCCACCATGCCGGTAGCAGAATTGGCTTGAAGTATTCTCTGCTTGTCTTAAGAGGCGACTAAAAGAGACTAATCCTCCATATTGAGGTTGTGCGTAGGGCTAACAACCCACCCTTTAAAACCACTTTGTTACGAAACCTGATAAGTAAACAAACACACTGGAAAAGATCGGTGGGCGGTTTACCAAGGGAAGCCAGGGCTCGAACATGGCTGTTGTGCCAAGGATAGATGAATGAATATTCTAAACTAAATATATTTAAATTCATCGGTGGAAAAAGGAACAAGTCTTGAAAAATACATTCTAAAATGACAAGACATATACTCCTGAAATCGATCTCGGAATAAATCAAACGCCGTCACACAACCTTATTATTTTACTATAAATCATGATTTTATCTTACAAAACAATATTTTATTAATAATATGTACAAATGAATCCGACATTTTTTAAATTTAAAATAAAAACGTTAGAAAAAAATCTTTTGTATTTAAGCTCAAAAATAATGTTAATTACGATTCACTGATATTCAAAAAAAAGACTTAGATACCAATCGTCATATCGTTCGACTAAAAAAAATACCTTGAATTACAAATTTTAGTTCTATAAATTTTTTTCCTACTTACTTATTACCCAGAGGCACTCTCTTCAGTAAAGTTTGATAACTTATGCGATATTTCAAATTCTTCTTATTTTGCGCTAAACTTCGTCGTCACACCGTATTTGGTTTTTTTAGATCTTATTTTGCATCATATCGTTGTCTTGCTGGTTTCACTTTGTCTTTTTTTTCTTAAAAATTTGTTTCAAAAAATTATAGAAGTTCTATAATCACAAATACATTTGTGTGTTGTAGTCATTCAAGTCTTTTGTTGGGATATTATGTATTATATTTGGATCTTAATAATAATGAAGTACAGACCTTATTTACTTTATCGAAAACTCGTTGGATTTAAATTATGATCGAATACTTCTACAAAATAGCATTTTTTCCTAAACTAAAATAGTTTTATCTTTTTTTATCACCTATTTTTCAGAGGCATGAACTAGAATAAGTCTAATACTGTCTCAATAATTTTTATTTTTCTCTCCTTGAATATAGAGTTTCAAGGCAGTTTAGATAGGCCCACTGACTTCGGTGCTTTCGTCAAATCTATAGAATATTACTAAACTTCATTCCTTAAGTCTCCTCTACATTTAAAAATAGATACTTTTTCATATATAAACCAATATATTGCTAAATATATTGTTATTGTATGTGTAAAATTTGTTTCCATATGCAGATATATCAATACTGCGTTTTCAGTCTTTTTTTTCTGATTCTGCTGCTAGAATTTTTATATAAGATTTAATACTGATGTTTTTATTAAAAATATTCAGAATATCCACTATACTATACATTATGCGTCAACTAGATATTTTTTTTTGTATTTTGTTGTGTTTAATAATCTTTCGTTCTAAATTTGGGTCAGATGATATACAAAATATAGAATCTGTTACTTTGGTCTTTTTTAATACTATAATCAATTGATTCATTGACCACCAAATAATTTCTTTCTTTATTTTTTACTAAGTCATATTAATAAATAAATATTTTAAGGAATTGTTCAAGTGATTCCTGCTCTTCTAAATTCTAAATATATCAGCCAAATAGCTTTCTTTAAAACATTTTAAATATGATTGGAAATTCATTAACTTTCGATTGGCTTCAATAACATCTAATTTCTACATTTCTTTTTTCCTGTATTATCTTCAGTTTTTCTAAATGTCTTTATAAAAAAACATCAATTCAAGGTACTTGTTTCTTTAAGTTTTTAACCTTATATAATTAATTTTTATTTTCTATTTATTTCTTGTTTTTTTAACTATCTGAAATTATTAGAAAATATTTATAAAGATATCTGTGTGCGTCTTCTATCTTTGTTATATATATATTCGAATTCATTTCATAAATTTAATAACTTGCTCTGAATACTTTGTAATTATAATTATAAATAGCGAGATATAGTGCATCTTTTTCTACTGAAAATTAGTTATTCTTTTGTGTTAAATAATGTAAAAAGAAGTATTAATAAAAGTATTGGAATCAAATAAAATAAATATAGAATGAAATATGAGCTTCGAGGCTATTACAATAAATCTCTGAATGAGAGTATCATAATTCATTAAGTTTATCATTAAGAATCAATAAACTATATGAATAAATTCTTATTTCTAATCGCATGCTGATTGACTTCCTAAAACAGCAGTTCTTAATCGGGAATACAGACAGATATTTTTTGGGGAGCAAGAAGGCATTTTTTGGAGTTCAACAGAAGTCCCTTTCAATCTAAGCTCATACAGAAATTTTGATTATGGTTTTTTTTTTTTGCAACAAAATACAAATATGCAGGACTAATAATAAACTATAAAAAGTTATGTATATTTTGTCGCTATGCCTAAGATCTCCACACATATATAGACAGTCATGCTCGTTGTGACTTAGATAGGTATCAGCAAAATAAGCACTATTCTAAACAAGAGAGCACACCTCTCTCCATCTCTATCCAAATCTACCATTGCGTCCTTGGCAATTGGTCGACACAGCTCTTTGTGTCTAATACATGCAACGCATATATAATTCCAATTTTAAAGAATCTTAACAATGTATAAACTTTTAATTGATCAGTGGCTTAAACCGAAAAAAATGTTATCTTGATACTACAAACCTTAGTAATTTTCTCATAATTTGTAAAACATATTTTATGTTAATTTAAATCATTTAATTGATTATGGGAATCCATCTATGTCAAAAAAACATCAATGATACGGTAATTATGGTAGTTTGGATTCACTTGGGCAACAGAAAACGATAGTACGCAACTACTCAATGTATTTTATGTTCCAATATACTTTCAAACAGCTATATCAAACCATCAAAGTTCTTAGTCATTTTAAAAATCAGCATGGTGGTGAAGGCACGCATAACATACACAGCTTAAAGTCAAAAAAGATCGATTATATTCCGGGGGTAAAATCCGAAAATCATGCGCTTCACCAATCAAAACCCGCCTCAAAAGCGTTCTATCAAGTAGAATATTTGTGGGCAAAGAAAAAAATACCTCACAGATCCCTAATGAATTAATAAAACCTTGAGCATTAATAATAGCTAAAACGGTATTAATTCCGAAGAACATAATATAATCTAATAGATTCCGTTATCAAAAAATATAATTCGATCGCGAATTCGAGATCTTAGTAAAGATATTTTAGTGCAGATAATAGATGATATAAATTTAAGTCCGATTAGAAATAAGTATACAATTTGATGAATCAACTGATGTTGAAATTGCAGCCACCTTCTGGTATATGTGCGATATGTAAAAGAAAAGGAAATGTTAGAGGAATTTTTATTTTGTGGACCACCGAAGTTGACTTCGGGAGGAATTGATGTTTTTTATCACAAAAAAGATTTTTCCTTTAAAAATGATCACCTTTGGATTTTATAGGCTCAAGATGCATTGATGGGCATCAGCAATGTTAGGCGATAATTCTGGATTTGTTTCTTACATGAAAAGGGAATTTCCGCAAGTCCCAATAACACATTGCATTTTACATTGTGTTAAATAATCTACCAGAAGCCTTAAAATATCATCTAATTTTAGCAATAAACGTAGTAAAATATATCCGTGGACGATCTTCTAATCATCGCATTTTTCGTGCCTGTGTGAAGAACTTGTGTTCCGCATACTGTCTTTCTATATAACATCAAAACGATAACTCTATAAACGCCGCATGCTTAGCCAAGTTTTTGAATTACGGGAAGAAATTATTCAGTTACAGACTAGTCGAAAGTTTGATTTTGTGAAGGATCTTGAGAGTAAGGATGCTATATATACTTAGACTAGCCTACTCAGCAGAAATATACAGCCACGTAAATAAATTGAACATATCCATCCAAGGATTTAGGACGATATATTATAGCAAGTAAAAAATTATCTTCGTTTATTGGAAAACTAGAAATTTGGGTAGTTCGAGTTCAAATTAGAAAATTTGTAAACTTTCCTTTGCTCGATTCAATTTTTGTAGAAAATGAAAAAAATAAAATATACCTGACATTGCAATACATTTAAAATTATTGCGCGAATCTTTCAATGGTTATTTTTCTATAGGAAGTATTACCAAAACTCAGAAAAAGATTCCGAAACATTTCTTTACAACCCAAATTCGATGGATAATAGTGATTTTTAAAAAGAAGATCTTATTAAAATGCGAGACAGTGGACATATTCAAATGGAATTCGAACAATTATAATTACAACAATTCTGGTGTACACAGTTATAGGGTTATCCACAATTGGAAAAAGAACCATTGAAGTTATTTCTACTAGTTAATTGTGTGAAATAAGTTTTCTCTCGCTTTTGCATATAAAACCAGCGCGGAAAATCGCTAAAATGCAAGTGATGACCTACGTGTGTCTTTTTCAAAAAAAGAGCCTCGCTTTACAAATATTATAATCAACAACAACAGTCTAGTCATTAAATAAAATAATATCTTTAGTTATTTGATAATAAATTGTCACACTATTTAAATAAGCAACAAATTTGCACAAAATCGAAACACTTTTTAATTGGAGAAGAGAAAACTAATCTTGAGATTCAAATGAATGCAGCCATTCAAAAGGTTAAGAACGACAGCTACAAACCATACTTTAGTGTTCATAAACTTAACCCCAATTCTCTTATAATTCTTGGAATCTGAAATGACTTATACCTATACAAGCCATTAAATCGTCAAAAATAGACAAATATTACTTTCAAATAAAGAATCAACAAGGTGGATATTCATCATGTTAAAATTCATAAGCAGAGCCCTTAATTTTCACTATTTTCATTTAGGTTTTTATATACATACCCGATCTTGTATTCTTATATATTTTTGTGCTACTTACTTACTCAATATCATTACGGCCCATTAAAAGCCCTAGCCTCATTCACTATAAACTTTCATCTGTCACAATCAAGTGCCTCTTTTTCCATTCGTCTATACGAAGGTTACTGAGATTATTTTGTATATTATCTGTCCATCTAGTTTTTGTGCAGCCAGGGAGTCTTCGATCATCGGGATTGAACACATATACTTTTTTTTAGCTATTCTGCTTTCTAGCATTCGTCAAAGATGCTTCAGCCATCAAAGTCTGGTTCTTTTAATTAGTTTACTGACTCTATATTTGAATATAAGTCTTGGAGCTCGGTGATGTTACGAATTTTTCACACTCCTTGCCGTTTCTTATTGCTCCGAATATTCTCCTTAAGATCTTTCGTTCCCGTGACCTATGTATTGCTTCATTACGCTTTGTCAATATCCAAGTTTTGCAGCCATACATCACTATAAGTCTAAGAATAGTCTTATAATTACTATATTGCTTCTCCGGCTTGGAAGTCGAGATTTTAGTATTTCTTGTAAGCCAAAATATGCATTATTTCCTGATTTAATTCTCTCTTTTATTTCTGCACTGTTGTATTAATCTTTGGTTAGAAGCCCTCTTAGATATTTAAAGGAGGCTATTTTTAGGAAGCAACATTCATCTACCTGAAAGTAGGTTGGAATATTTTCCTGATTCCTTGTAGTTATCATGTATTTTGTTTTACTCATTAATACAAAGACCTGCTTTTCGTGTTTCATATTCAATCTTCCTGACATGATCTCGAGTTCGTCTTCCTGTTTTCTATGATGTCAACGTCATGGTATAGCCGAAAAAGTGTACTTCTCTGTTATTCAGATATTGTCTCGAATCAGTTTCTACCTTTCCAATAGCCTTTTTGAGCGTGATGTTTAAAAGCATACAGGAAATTGCATCGCCTTGCTTGAACCACGGCATATTTCAAAATTTCTGAAACGTTTTTTTGCTACATAAATTCTACTGTTTGTCTTTTTTATTGTCATTCGGATAAGGCTTACGATTTTCTCGGGAATCTGCATTTCTGATAATTTTTCAGAAAAAAAATTTCGATTAATGCTATCGTATGACTATTTTTAGTCTATAAAAAGCTGATGAATGGGCTGGCTATACTCGTAGCATTTTCCCAAAAGACGTTTTACGGTAAATTTCAGTCAATTATTGATCTTCCTTTTTCCAAGCCAGCGATTTATGATCCGAGGTTGCTTTCTATATATGGTTTAAGACGCCTTGCTATAACTTTAGACAATATTTTATAAGTGACATTTAGGAGAGATATTCGCCTGTAGTTTGTGCATATAAATTCGGAGCCTCTTTTTGTGAATTGGCACTATAAGAGCCTTATTCCAATTTTCTGGCACTTTTTCGTGCTTCCAAAGCTTTAAGATCGGAGATAAAACTTCTTTCAAAAGCACCTACCCTTCATACATTAATATCTCCGCGTTTATACGATTCTCATCGGGTTTTTTTCATTTTTTATGGAATTAATAGCCGCTTCAATTTCAAAAAGTTACAGCTCTAGTATGTGAATGTTGTTCGTATATTTTGATTTGGTATTATGTGTGTTTGTAAGATCTAGCACTTTTTTAGGCTGCAGAATTTCGTTTAAAGGTTCTTTAAAATACTCTGCCTATAGATCCAAGACCTTTTTCGGATCTGTCACTAGCTCTTCATTTTAGCTCTGCATTGCAACTTTTCTAGTCTAGATCCCTTTCGCGCCCCTTTATCTTTGCATACATTTCTCGCGTTCGTTTTTTAAAGATTCTTCTCATACTTGCTGTATCTTCTCTTCTAGAATCTTCTTTTTTTTCCTGCATACATTGAAGCCTTTGTTCTATGACTTATAAAGATAAATATGTTCTGCTGCGTTTATATTTTGTCAATCAATCCGAATTTTAGCCGTCTTTGAACAGTTTCCTAACAAAAATATGTTATTTTTTATCTGAAAATTTTCCTTATTCTGAGCATCTGCTTATAATTGTTTCAGAGCTTTGCTAATCGTTATTTACTTCTTTTTCAGTTCAATTTATCATCAATTTTTATTCATTTCCGTATTCTTTATGATGTATTTATTAGTATCAAGTGATTTTGTACCATAAAAAACATTTTTATGCATGCCATATGTATTGACTAATTCATTCGTTGTATATCATACTATATTTTTTTATTGAAAATCTTTTAATTCAATCAGGTATAAAATTCAATAAGATCATTCATCCAATAATTGTTTTATGCAATTATTAAGGATATAAATAAATTGCAAAAAGAACCAACAGAAAAACATCAATCTTACATAAATTTTTTTATTGAAATATAAAAAGCAATGAAATAAATTTTAAACTCTTTATTGTAATGTACTTAACTCTAGAAAAGATTTTTACACAATATTTATCTGAAATATTTTTTTAAACAAATAGAATCTTTCTAGGTCTTTCATATTAGTTATTACTCATTATTATTGACTGTATAAGAATTAAGAACAAATAATAGATTCATATTATTAATCAGAACACTATTATTGGTGCTTTACTCTTTTCAAATCAAATAAATATTTCGAGGCAGGTTTTGCTCTTCGTTGGAACAAACTCGATTGTATAAATATTTTCATGTTTGTTGTGCTAATATTACAATAAATATAATTTTATTTCCTACTTTAATTTTATTTCCTACTTTCATTTTATTTTCTACTCTAATTTTATTTCCTACTTTAATTTTATTTCATATTCTAATTTTATTTCATATTCTAATTTTATTTTCTACTTTAATTTTATTTCATTCTTTTTTTTTTTTTTTTTTTCTTTAATTTTATTTCTAATTTTTTTTTTATTTCCAACTCTAATTTTATTTCCTACTCTAATTTTATTTAATTTAATGAAACTATATAATATTTATGATGAATCATTTTTAAAAAAAAAATTAGAAGGCCTTCTAACAAAAATGGAAATAAAAAAAGATTTAAAAATAAAAGAAAATATTTTTCTTTCCAATAATATTTTACAAAGTAGCGAGGAACAAGAAACTTTAAAAGAATCAAGTAATGGTCGATTCAATCCTTACGAAAACAATTCAGGAACTACTTTGTGTATAAAACAGTCCGGTTATATAATAGCAGCATGTGACACTCGTCACTCAGGAGAAATGAATATAAATTCTAGAGAAATGACCAAAATATATAGTATTGGTGATTTTATTCTAACTACTACAGGTTTCTATGCAGATAGTTATGAACTTTCTATTCGATTGAAATATCAAATTAATATGTACGAAGTACAACATAATAAGAAAATTACAATTCATTCTGCTGCTCATCTTTTATGCAATATTTTGTATTCTAAAAGATTTTTTCCGTATTTTACTTTCTGTTGTTTATGCGGATTTGAAAATAAAATTCCTTATATTTATAGCTACGATCCTGTAGGATCGTATCAAGAATGTTCGTGTCGATGTAATGGTAGTGGAGCAGGTATGATACAACCTTTACTTGACAGTCTTATTTCTAAGAAAAACTGGAACAATTGTACAATTCAAGATTTAAATGATGAGGATGGTCTTAAATTAGTACAAAAGGCATTTGAAGCTGCTTCAGAACGAGATGTTAAAACAGGGGATTTTCTTGAAGTTTATATCATCAAAGAAGGTGAAATACAAAAATCTGTATTTCCACTAAGAAAAGATTAAATAAAAAATTTCTTCTTTTAAATTTTCTTTTTTTAAAAAAATCAAAATTTCACCCCAAATGCAAGTTTTTGTAAAATGCTTGGGACAAAATACAATTACAGTTGATATACCTTGTAAATCATCTAGTGATGAGTTGAAAGGTATATTACAAGAAAAAACAGGAATTGTATCAAAAGATCAGTTATTATTTTACTGTAATAGACCACTAAATGGATGTTCTTTAGAAGAAATGGGAATTACTTCTCTTTCAACTATTTCTATGACACAGAAACTATTGGGTGGTGTTCTTTCAGAAAATACACGTGCACTTGCCATGTCATATCAAAATATTAAAATATGTAGGAAGTGCTACTGTAGGAACGGAGCAAATGCCACTCACTGCAGAAATCAAAAGTGTGGACATTGTGCTGATTTGAGACCTAAAAAGAAGAGAAAGGATAAGAAATAATTAATAAATTTGGTTTTATTTTTATTTACATTTTCTCAAATAAATATGTTTTTTACTCTTAACTTGTACTATAAATCCAGTTTTATTTATATTTCAAAGAATGTATTCCATAGTATTCACTGGTAATATAAATCCTGTTTTTATTTTCTTGAAAATATTCTCTAAACTCAGCTGATACTATAAATTCTGTTTTATTTTCAAGGATATTATCTATAATATATATATTCTCTAAACTCAGCTGGTACAATAAATGTTTTATATTTAACGATATTTTCTTTAATAAATTCATTCTCTAGTCTTTACTGGTATTATAAATTTTTTAAATCTTACAAACTTTTTTGAGATAAAAAATTGAAAAATTTGCATTTAATTGTAATTCATTTAAAAATAGTAAAAATTAAAAAAAATTATATAAAAAACTTATTTGCTGCTAAAATTTAAATAATTTGTAAAAACTTTGGACATAATTTTTTTTAATTTTTACTATTTTTAAGAATAAATATTGAATCAAGAAAAAACCCTTAAAATCAAAAAAAAATATTTTTTTGCATAAAATAATAACTGAAGCACATCGAATAAGTTATTTCTTAAATTATGGCATAGATTATTTTGTTTTTATTTAATCTCGTCGAAAAATAGTAATTAAATAGAAATATATGATTTGTTAGCTAATGAGTTAGGTCTTATTTATAAATGTATTTTTAAATTATCCTTTTTGTGATAACCTGAGATGGTATTGTAACTAAATTTTACAAAAGATTATTAGAAAAATTAAAATTATTAGATCTAATGAACGCTTATATTATTGCTTGATAATAATTAATTATTAGTATTTAAAATGATATAATTAATTAATAGTATTTGATTAATAGCATTTAAATTGAGGTTTCTATTATTTTGAGGCTTAAAATAACTTTATTTAAAAATATCACATCTTTTTAAAATAGTGGCAAGTGTTATATTTTTTTCATGACATTAACGCAGTTCTAGGTTTAACATAAATAACTGCTACTCCATCAATACCCCCTGCGATACCTACGTCCCAAAGCCTTTCATCTACCAGGTGTACAGAACCTTAATAGGCGAGGCAGTTGCCCGGAGTTCGTTAATGTTCGTTGCATGGAGTGTGATCGAAGGCCGAAGCCCCCCCCTGGGCTCCCCCAAGTCTATGCAGCATTTTAACTTACTCTACACTTTCTGAACCCAATAAAATTCTAGCTAAGATATATTTCAGCGATTTACATGGGCTCCATCTAGAAGGTGCAATGTCATACCAACAGGTATAACTTGTTACTTAGCTTCCCAGGCTTTAAATGGGTCTTTGTTTTGTATCTCCCAGGCGCTAAGTCTTCTAACCCGAGTGAGCAAGGCTAGGTTTCCATGCTTTTACATGGCAATTACCTACATGTTCAGCTGCGGTCTGCAATCTGGTTACATAAAAAACTACAAATAAATTTGTAGAAAAAGTTTCGCCATTTCGTAGACCTCTCCTCCTAATAAAAACTCTCATGGAACAACCGAAGATGTAGTTAGGTTTGATTCGAACCGAAAACCCAACTAATTATCCTCACACTAGTTTCAAACACACATTGCTAAACAGAAAGTTTTTTATGTAGTTTTCCTTTGATTCTTAAATAGCATTTAAATTTTGATAAAGAAAAACAATATTATGACTTTAATCTATCCAAAAAGAAAATTAAAAAGTAGAAAAATATATTCAAATGTATTTTATAGTGTACACTTGTATTTTATAAGTAATTGAATATAATTCTAAAATAAAAAAAATAATATGATTTGTATTTCATTTCTTCGTATGAATCAAGAAACTTTTTTATTTCATTTAAGAAAACGGCATTTTCAATTTTTTTTTACTCAAGATTCAATATATAAGTAAAAGGAATAAATTGTAACCGAGTAATATTGAAATAACGTGGTATAAATAGTTCAAAGACATGACCAATTCATTTTTAAATATTACTAAGTATCAAGAAGTATTTCTAGTTATTAACTAAGTATTAACCAATTCATTACTGAGTATTAAAAAGTATTATTTATATATAGAAATGGATTTAAATTCCTAAAAGTAAAAAATTAAATATTTCGAAATATTAGTTCTTAAGCAAAAAAATAAATTACATTATAAATAAAAAAATTAATTCCACATTGTTATATTCTCAAATTTAAATAAAAATTTTACTGTGAAAAGATATAAAAATTTTTTTATAAAAATTATAAGAAATTAAATAAGAAAATTTATTCTTGCAACTCCTCAACTTTCAAATCTTCGTCTTCCAATGGAACATCCACTTTCTGTTTAGTAGCAATAATTTCTACATGACAAGGACTCTTATTATAAGGACTGACACGTCCATGTGCTCGATGCATTCTTCCGTGTACTTTGGGTGCTTTATTGACTTGAACGTGTGTTATTACCAAAACCTTTGGATCCATACTTTTGGCTTTTGCATTTTCCACGAGATTATCTATCAATCCTTTAAATAATTTTACTGATTTTAAAGGCCATCTACCTTTGTTTGGTTTACATAGACCCTTGGCTTGAGAAGTACATTGAATACCACCATTAAATCTTGTAAATGGAACACATTTCTTAAAATTTTCAACATCAGCCAAATACTTAAGTGCGTCTTCTAAAGACTTCTTAAGAAGTGGACGAGAAGTTTCTCGTGTGTTTTTAAAGCTTACTTTCGCTTTATTGACACAGGCTTTTACACCATCAAAATTAGCAATCTTTACGCTGTATTTATTTTTCATCCAGGGTTTTTTTACATTTTTTTTAAAAAAATAAAAGGAATAATAAATTTTATGAGAAATATGAATAAGTAAAGTCTCTTTCATGGTAAAATTTTCAAAAAAAATTACAATATTTTATGGAAAATAATTTTAGGTGAATTGTCCCTTTCATGGTAAAGATTTTTCCCAAAATAATTTTAAGTGAATTGTCCCTTTATTGGTAAAGATTCCAAAAAAAATTACAAATTTTATGGAAAATAATTTTAGGTGAATTGTCCTTTTCTTTAAAGGATTTTTCAAAAATAAAAATAATTTAAACTGAATTCTCTTTCATAGTAAAGGTTTCTATAAAAAAAAATAAAAATAATTATAAATGAATTGTCCCTTTCATGGTAAAGATTTCTCTAAAAAAAATATATGCCACATATTCTTGGAAATGGGATTTAGAAGACGAAATGTGTGGTATTTGTCAACAAAGCTTTGAGCAAATGTGTTCTGAATGTACACATCCAGTTAATTGTAAACCCTGTATAGGAAGCTGCAAACATGCTTATCACATGCATTGTGTTTCTAAATGGTTACAAAGTAATAAAATATGTCCCATGTGTAGAAAAGATTGGAGTTATTATAAAATTTTTGATTAAATTATAAATTTTTATAATTTCATAAGTAAATAAAATCTATTAAAAATCAAATATTTTTTCAATTTAAATATTTCATAAGTAAATAAATTTGTGCTTCATTTTTTTCATTTCTCAGTTCTTTTTCAATACATATATTTTAAGAAATGTAAGTTAAAAATATATTTGATTTTTCAAGTAATTTAAAATTAATTTAACCACTTTTCTATAAAAATATTTTTTTTATTTTATTCAAATTAAATAACAGAATTAAATATTCTTTTATCATTTGCAAAATTAAATTTATTTGAATATTTTTATTGTGTATTCAGTGAGTTAGACTTAATATAATTTTTATAAATAGCGTGTTAATAAATCAAACGAACTTGTGGAGTACATTATTCTATTTCAAGATATATTTAAATATACTCAGTAGAAATATAGTCGTACTTTAAAATAACCAGTTTCATCTTGAAATTAAACTCAAGTGTCAGAAAAATATTTTTACCAATAAATAAGAGTTTATTTTGATAAGAATTTAAAAAAGTATATAATTATATCAGTAAGTCAGTTTAAGGGATTAAGTTGTATCTGAAGGCGAATATATTCAAAAGAAAGAAATAGCGGGAATATTATTCTTAAGAAATGGTATAGATACTCTAACAGCATACCGAGTAAGTTTATATATTTTGAAAAAATTTGAAGTAGAAAATAAAATTGTAAAGCTTTTTTACGGGTGTGATTGAATATATATTGCTTGAAACAAAGGCATATAAAAAAGAAAACGAGACCAAGACTTGAACCATAATATTGAGCTAAAATAGAATAATATTTTTATAGCACCAGGGATTTGGAAGAAGAAACAACAGTGGTAAAAGAGGTAGAAGAAAATATATAAAAATATAAATGAAGAGTCACAGTTGGAAGAAGAAACAACAGTGGTAAAAGAGGTAGAAGAAAATATATAAAAATCGTAAAACATTTTAATCCAGAATTTTATTAAATAAATTATAAAACCAGTATTATCACAAATGAGTTTTTAATTCTTTATTTTGATATTAACTTTTTATTCAAAATAAAAGTGGAGGGAGATAAATTTAAAAAAATATAAAATTTTGAATTTTTTTATGATGTGACACAATCCTATTCAATAGAAAATTTCATAAAATTATAGAAGTCTAATTTCTTTCTGATTTCATAAATAAAGAACAGATTTGGGTATAATTTTATAAAAGTCAAAGAGAATTTGAAATTTATATTTTTTTAATTTATTTAATATACAAGAAAAAATAACGAATAAATTAATTTAATTTTTTAGACTCTTCAGTTGATAAATGGTTTCACTTTTAAATCAAAGAATCAGAATTTATATTTGATAAAATCAAACTTTAAATTTAATATTTTTAATTAATTTAGTCCTAAGAAAATAATAAAAGAATCAGAATTTCTATTTGAAAAATCAAATTTTAAAATCCAAATTCGTTTATTATTGAAAATACAGAAAAAATAATCAAAAGACATAAAGTATATTTATTAATATAAAAACACAAATCACTATTTATTTCTATTATAATACCAAAACATAAAAATCTGTATAATTCCAATAACTACACTGAACATAATCAGAGCTATAATAGTTTTTTCTAAGCTTTCTCCATTTCTTGTATTGATATTATCACTTAAAATACCAAGAATGCCTTGAATAACATCACATCTTTGATTCAATACTTCAACACGTGGTTTGATTTCTAAATAATGTTTAAATGTTTCATATAATGAAGCATATCCGGGATAGTGCCATAACATTTCTGGTTCATCCAAAATATTTGTGATAAGATTTAAATTAAACCGCAGTCTGTGTAATTTACCAACCAATTTTAAAATATCTTTCCTTGTTTTACCAACCTTTCCTTCATTTTCAACCTCTTCTGGCAAATCTTTAACTGTGTCTACAGTCATATCAACTAAATTTTCAAAATAATCCAATTTGACACTCTGTGCTATCGCATTTGAAATGACCATTTTATTAAAGAAATCTTCTGTATTTAAATAAATGATGTCGTTTAAAACCATCGGGTTTTCTCTTACAATTCCGTATCTAAAAGATTCGACTTCTACTTTTCCAACTTCATATTTATTTTCTTCAAATTTTTTTAAATGGTTAAGAACTACCGTTTCATTATTCTGTTGCAGACCCCAACATACCACCACACCATAATCATAATAAAAAATATCAAAAGATTGCTCTTCGTTCGGTGAAATTGGTAACCGAATAGAAGCATATAAACACTCACCAAAGTACATTGTTGCTTTATTAAATATTTCATTTTGATTTATATTTTTATACAAATCTTTTAAATTTATTCTTTCTGCTGTACAATATGCAGTCACTCGCTTCAAATCTGCTTCTATTTTCACACTTTCTTTTGATTGTGTTTCTGGTAATATATTTAATGGCAAAGCATCCTTCATAGCTCTAAGCTCTATTCTGGCTTGTTTTTTACCAACTGGAATGTCTTGTGTTGTATTGTGTAACGATATCTTTTGTCTGAATTGCTTATGATCATCCATTGAAGGGGTGAGTATCCGTATATGGAAAAAGGGGAAATAAGATCTATTAACAACGAAAAATAAAAAAATGCTTAAAAAATGGTGAAATATAAATTTTTTTGTTCGTTGGTAATTAAATAAAACAAAGAATCATTTTTTTTGTAAATTTGTTTTATTCTTTAAATATTTTTTATGATTTCTATCAATTGGGTTAAAAATTGGCGGCACTAATTTTGATGAAAAAAAGTTAAAATTTTAAACGCTTATAAATTTACGTACAAGTATTTTTAATTGGAATAATAATTATATTCAATAAATTGGTTTATATTTCAGTATTAAAACTTATGTTCTTACAATTATATTTAACTAGAAATTTATTCTTTTATTTTTGAGATAAACAAGCATCCGATTCTGGATTTAAGATTGTTGTTTACTATAAATTTATTGCTATATGAATTTATTAAAAAATATAAATTAACAAAAATATTTATTGCTGTAATTATCAAATTTAAGATTTGATTTTTAAAAAGTAGTATTTATTATTTCTTTACTATCGTTATACTCGTGCAGATTTCAAATCCAGAATTTGATATATACAATCTTATAATGAATTAAATATCTTTGAATATAAACAATTCTTATTTAAAGGTATAATTCTTACTACGTTATTGATCTCACTGCATCATAAAATTAATACTTTATTTAAAAGTATCACATCTTTTTAAAATAGTGGCAAGTAATAATTTAGTACAAATGTAATTTTTAGAAAAGAAAAATCGTTAATAAAGAAGCAGCAACTTGTAAAAGATGAAGAAGTATCGATTGAATAAATCAGATAAAATTACTTGCAGGAAAACAGCCTTTTTATACACTGAAATAAAAATAATTCAATACATTTAATTATAAAGGCCTTAATCGGATTTCAATATTCTTTATTTATACATTAATTAAGGTGTGTTAACAAGCGGTTATTGCATAATTTGATAATGTTTTAGATTAGAGATTGTCTCTTTAATAATATTTTTATTGCAGATACAATTTAGCTCAAATGATTTAGTAGATAAAATATTTTTCAAATTGGCTTTTTGAATCAAAATTTAAAAAAAATCTAATTTTGAAAGGAAATGGCATGCTAGTGATATTGGTTATTTGGAAACCCTACAAATGAAAAAATTAGGTTACGTGTGATGCTAGTATCGGTTACATCTAGATAAAAATATATTTTGAGGTGCAAAACGAAAGTAATGAAAATGTAGTCAATTTAAAATGTCGTAGAATGTTTATCAATTGATGGTAAAAAACTTTACCTCTTCAACATCCGTAAACAAAATAAAGTTGCTGGTGTAGATATGCCTTTGTTTCTGATAAATATAAATTTGTGCTAGGAAACCGAATTAGAACCTCATTGTTTAGATTTTTTTGCGAAAAACAGTATTTTATTATAGGTGTAGAATAATGTATAAAAAATGATGACAAAGTCAAAAATTATAGATCAATATTTAAAATTGAGGTATGAATATTGTTTAAACGACACATGTTCGAATAGAGTTACGAAATATAACTTGCTTTCAATAGCTAAAACTAGCAAACAATAAAATTATAATTATGTAAAATGAATGGATTAATACTGTGATGTAGATATTATACTTCAGTTAAAACTTATTTATATTGTCTATGACCAATAAGATATGATCTAGAGGATGTGATACCCCGAATTTATGAGAAATATCATAAGTCTCGATCGATTAAGAAGACTTGAGGTACGAATAAATTCCGATTAAAACCGGAGAAGACCATAGTAAATGCTACAGAACGAACGGGAAAACATGACCATATTGTTCAAGCATTTCTTTTGTATAGAGAAAAAAATATATTTTAAGCAAATAAAATTTCTATTTATTGCGTATCTAAATGTTTAAAATGACTGAAGGAGATACGTTTGTTCAGGAGCTAGAAAAATAACTAGATGTAAAAGACATCTTAACCAAAACTTAAACAAGATTATACAGAGCAAAACCACATAAATTCTAAACCATTTTTTATTACTTATCTAATCATTCCAGTTCTCTTATATCTCTAGGCAATCAGGACTGTTTTTTATAAAAAAAATTATATTTAATGGTTTAAATCCAAGGGTCGTCAATCTTTTAGCCTGCGGTCTACATTAACTTTTATACAAAGACTGGAGGAGAAGAACCACATTTTATACCAAAGTATTTTAAAGAATTTTCCCAATGTTTATTATTAATGTTTTCAGTTAAATATTTAAAGTTTCATACAAATATTCAAAACCTTAAAAGTATGTCTTACAGTATTTTTTAAAGAAAAATTTAAATTATTTGTCACGAGCTAATAAATACCCCAATGTCCAATAGAATTCCCGTTGTTTTCTAATGATTTTATACGCCCCCGTTGTTTTCTATATATTACACTTTAAGCCTATATAATGGAATCATGGAAATGATTTTTATTCTATACTTTTTTGAGCTCGATTTAAAAAATGCTCATAACTTTTAAAGTTGAATTTCCCTCCAAAAAATATTCGTTAAAATTTTTACAGAATATAAAAAAAATTTGGGTTAACATTCAATTAATAAAAAAATGCATAGTTATAATTGCAACGTAGACCTAATTAAATTAAATATGTTTTATTACGCCACTGGAAACTGTTCTTGTGTCACAATCATTGTTTTTTACTTCAATCATATTGTTCATCAAACTAGTTGTAACTTTAAAAACATAATTTTTACGTAAGGAGTTCACATATGTTCCTTTCGTCTCTGTGTTTATGTCCGAATCTTTTTATGGGGCCATTATCTTCCATATACAAATCTCTCGAAATGCTATTTTACATTGCTTCCTATAAGGTTATATCAATAATTTAAAAAAAGCTTACCGAGATAGACAGCAATTTTACTATCATTTTGCAACTATGGGTTATTATGATGTTGTGGTGTTTACCGGTTTATACATGCATATTTGGGTACAATCTCCAAGCTTTACTGTGTTAAACTGCATTTTCTTCAGTAAAAATTGTGCTAGAATTTACTAAAATAGAAGGCATCATTATACAACTTTTGCAATTTATTATTATGCTCTAAAAGGTAAATTTTTAAAACCTGATTGTTCGAAGAAAAACAGGCATAGAGATTTGTTCTTTGCATTATTTGTTGTTCTGTTTTATGAATAAACAACATCTTTGTCAACTTCGGCCTATATTCTTCACCTTTTTTGCATGCAATTTTTTTAAAGGCCATCTTTTTATGGTTTAATTGGCATATTCGACTTGGCTTTGTACTTTGGTTGTAAAGTCTTCCACGTATAACTCTTATATCTAGACAAGTCAAAGCATTTCAAAGAGTAAATTTTCTCAATATTAGGTGTTATCGTCCTTTATTTCAACCGAAACAATAAATTGAAAAAAAACCAAAAATTCAATAAAAATTTTACTCATTGTGCTATCTTCTTAGTATTAGTACTACTTTGAAAAGTTTTGGTATATGTGACAATTATAATGTTAATCCATAAATATTAACCATCATAACTAATTATATACTAAGATCTATACAATTCTTTATGTGCCAGTTTTATAATAGCTTGATATAACTTCCTTTTCTTTTTTTATCTGCAGCTTAAAATCTTGGAATTGTAAGTACTATACACTTGTAGCTATTTATACAGTAAAGAAAAGAAAAACTAGAATTTAAACTTCGAATATATTTTTATATTGTGTTATGTTGTTTAGTATCAGTCTCTTTAGGTTTTGGATGTTTTTTTTATGTTTACAAAATTAACAGAAACAAAAGAGTGTAAACTGTAAAAAAAGTAAGCGAAAGAAAATTTATTTAATCGTATGTCAATGTTTAACACATCATGGTTTTTTTTTAAAAACAAAAATTTGAGAAAATGGTTATGAAATAACGGTAGTAATAAAATATCGAGATATGTATAGAAATATCCAGAGAAGAATAGGACAATAGGGTTTGAGAATAAAAGGGCAGCATAAAAATTTAAAGGGTTATATCCTTTATAAAAAGTATATAGGAAATAAAGAGGATTCTATTCGAGATCGGGAATTTATTGGCCCGTAACATTTAATATATATCACATCTTTTAAAAGGGAGCATATATTATACTTTTTTGTCGTTAACAGATTATAGATTTTAAATAGATAACAACTGCCAGCGCCTTCTTTGAAATTCCTAGATCTAAACATAGAAAGCTAAATATCTAAAAGTATTCAAATTTTATTTAATGAGCGAGGTGGTAAAGATGTGTTAATTGATTCTAATTACCTGAAGCGTGATTCCACGATCCAACCTAAATGAATATCCAATATTCGCAAAATCTCTCTCCAGTCTCAATATTTCGCCCCAAATAAACATATTACTAGGATATATATTGGAGACTCACATAGGATTTACCGAGACGTTGCAATGGCATATTAAGAAATATAATCCACTACTTAGTCTTACTGGATTCTCAAAGGGGATTTACTTTATCTCTTGGACACAAAATCATCTAACAAGGGTCTGGCAAACCATTTTCATGCTTTGGCATGACAACTACCTAAAATTTCACTCGCGAATTTTTAATATAGCTAAATAAAAAAATACAAACTTACTAAAAAAATTTCAAAATATTTTAGACATTCTCCTCTTCATATAAATTCTTAGATAAATCAAAATGCAATGAAATTTCATCTCACATAAAATTCAATCGAATTTTGACGTCTGTTTCACACAATCATTTCAAATAAGATGATTTCTAGTGTGTTTATCTTTCCTTAAATAAATGAATTCCAAAGAAAATATAATCAAGTATTTTCGACATTATATATGTATTCCACAGTTGGCTTTTTGTTAATGTTTTTTTGGAAAAAAACTATGTTTTAGACGGGTAAAAATTTTTGTTTTAATGGATAAGGATGTTTCAAGCAAATAAACAGTGCTTATGATCTTTATGAGAAGGGTAATTCGGCACAGACATAACGTGCATTGGTAAGACCTATTTTCAAATAGAATCATTATATCGACTCAAAAATGCTAAAATATGAACAATAAATGCCAAATCGACTATTAGAGTAATAGGGAACTAGTAATGTGCGATTAATTTAAAAAATTTATATCTTTTGACTTTATCAGTATTAAAATCATAAAACCGTAAATTTTTTTAATTATAACGAGACGGAACAGAAAAGTCGCTGAAACCAGCTACGCTTTATAAATTTCTAATAATTTTTTAACAAATTTTTAAAAAATTTTAATGCGATGTTCATGTATAAACGCAAATTTGAATAGATCTTGTAGTATTTAAAACCTTTCCAAATATTAAACCGATTCGTTTGCTCTTGTTATATTTAAAATTGATACCGGCTCGAAATTTTTTAATTGGCTGCTAATTGAATTCGAAAAATATTTTTTCGCTATACATGGCTACTTTGTTTTATTAAATATGCTCGAAATCGTGTAAGTGCGCAACTTAACAAAGTTTCTATTTACGCACTTAAAAATTATGTGGATATCGATAATTTTAATATTACAAAAGAGAATGAAATAAAGATTCGGGGATCGGATATGTAATCCAATGTAATATTCGCTATATATTTGAATAAATACTAGGCTACCACGATAAATGATTTGTAAATTTACATAGGAAGATTGAAGTCAATATTAATAGACATCGTAATAAATAAAGATAGGGATATAAATAAAAAACTTAGAAACGCTGCGATAAAGATGCTTAAACTCAAAGGAAACAAATCTAAAAAATTTTTAGCAAATAAAACAGTGGGATTAGATTTTAAGACATTGATTTCATGATACAAATATGCTATTCAAATTATAAAAGCTTGTAAAATAATCGTCTCGAATGTAGTTTCGCTTAAATATTAAGAGGAATATGAGACTCCTATATAGAGAATCAAAGTTTCGGTTTGAAAATCGAATTAAACAATAAAATAATGTTCTGGACATGAGTATTTTAATTTTAATCGCAGAATGGGAAGACTAAATCGATGAGATTTAGCAAAACAACCTTTGAAAGTTTGTTTCAGAAAATGCAGTCAAAATATGCCCAATTTAATACTAAGAAAGGAATAAATGATGTCCAACAATTTTTCCAAAGATATTCATACAAAAGTTGCAAATTAAAACTGTAAAAGAAGCTTTTATGAAATTAGAAAGTTTTTTTAAAGGTTATAAATTTGTTTAGTTATCGACAAATCTACACAAAGAACTAGATTTTTTCTGGGTCTCAATTTTCTTTTCTATTTTTTTCTCATAACAAAGAAATAAGACACAAATTGGGAACGGAAAAATACTTACTTATTCCATTCCTCTTTTACTTCTCGGTGTCTAGGGTGAACAACAAGAAATTTTCCAATTGCTTCTTTTAATCAGTTGTTACTCGGATATAGGGGTTGGTCTATAGATTCAATGTAGTTTATATCACACAAAAATCTCAGCAATTCTTTTCATATCTATTTCAAACACTCATTGACAACCAGATAGTTTTTAAGTGGTTATCCTCTCTCCACTCACCAAGTAATACACAAGCTTATAGTTGAATGCTAAAACCACTCAAATTATTTTCAGTATATAATTTGGATATGACCGGAGAACGGTTTCATTATAATTAAGATAATATTTAATCTCTAAATTAGTAAAAATAAAAGAAAACATACCTAGGATCATCGGTCCTTGTTTGAATAGTTTACTTTTATTTTATAGCTTTTTATAGAATTCTATTTATTAAATACGAAAAGAAATAAACACGAAAAGAAAACAAAATCGCTATATTTTTTGTTAAAATTGATCCAAATAACGAATGAATCATTTATTTTTCATTTTAGGTTGAAATGAATATCAAAAAAGGCCAGTACAATCAATGATGTAGTTGTAACAAGCTTTTTACCCCAATAATTCCTACAGATATTTTTTATATTTTAAAATCTATAAAAAAGTAGAAATTGTGGTATTAATGTATACATATTTTTGAATTTGGTATATTAAATTAAACAATTTTAAAAAACCAAAACAAGCCGCAGATTTATTAAAAAAATCATTTTTGAATTGCTTGAAATATTCTTAAATCCTTTTTTGCTGAGAATTAATTCAATCATAAGCAAGAAAATTATTTTTTGATTTAACGAAAAACTAATAAATTTTAAGTTATGTATAAATTTTGGATATTTTACCTAGAAGATATACTAAATAGAATAAATAATATATAAAAAATTATAGAATGACCTATTCCGCTGTTTTTAAAAAGAAAATAAATCGAGTAGACATTCGAAAATTGTATATGTAATAAAAATATACGTGCAGTACCAGGAAATGGATTTGAATCCATCTGACTCAATGTAACACGGAAATTTTTTAAACCAATTTTGTAGATAAAAATTGCAGCTTTTCAAACTTTACCTGCCCCGATATTATATTCAAAGCTTCTATGCCAACGAACTTTAATGCAAAGACTCCTTCATTCAAAGACGTAGCACATTATTAAATGACAATATGCATTTCAGAAATATTTATTATTTTTTAACATTTCCTATTTATAATTAATGGTAAATTCTTTGTATAAATACAAAGATTAAATGTTTTTTTTGTTCATTTTGTTTCATTCTAAATTAAAAATTAATGTAAAAAAATATTTTTTGCTGTTTGAGAAATTCTAGAATATTTTAGTTAAGAATATTACAAAAATTCAAAGTACCTATATTTTTTTGGCTTTTTGTATTAAAAATAAAATCTGTAAAAAATAATAACAAATGTTGATTTTTTTGCAATATATTTAACTTTTTATCATTGGATATATATAATCGGAAAGAATACGCACCAAAAACTATCCTTCTTGACATGATCAAATAAAAATAGCAAAAATCATTGCATGAATTTTCGAAAAGCATAAAATATCTTCACATTTTTGGTTGTTCTATGAAAATTTATTTAAGCTGGCAAAATATAACAAAAAAGGCAATTTATCTACAGACTTAGTTAGCTATAGGGTTTTTATACTGTTTTATATACTACGGCTGATCTTAAAAACAATACATATGCAAAACAATTTAAACCTAACTTTCTTCAGACATGGTAGAAATCTATAGACCTGGAAATACAAAAAAAGTGTACTCAATGAAACAATAGGAAACCTAAACGAAAATTTAAATTTGTTGGAGGTTATTGCAAGTCTATGTGAAAACTTCCTTACACAAGTCGCAGAGATATATTATATCAGAAGTATATTTGGATCGGAAAGTATGGAGTACGTGAAAAAGCGGCTGGTATTTGAGGAGCGCAAATTGGGCTTAAAAGTCACACATCTCATAAAACAAATATTCTCCAAATCTTGGTAGATTTGTCAATCAAATCCGTTTTACAACCCTTTGGATGCAAAACTTAAGATATAAGTATTTTAGCATGAACGACGGCGTATTGGTTAGAAGTTATCTATTTAAACCCCAGTTCGGCGTTAATGCCACGAAAACAGTATAATATATGCCACTTTTAAAAAGACCTGGTATCTATTTAAAGAAGTATCTATAGACATGCAGCAGAAGAATAAATAAATCGATTTTTAAAGTACCAAACCACAATCGTCAAAAACTGGCCATCCTAGACAATATGGAAAGTTTTCCGATAAGTATTGTGCACAAACAAGTAATTCCCTAATATTTTTTTTAAATTACAAATACATAATCCACAAATTTTTTACAATTTTTGACTGAAATTTAATCGAAGAAATTATTTTTAGCCAACATTTTGGTTTGCTTAATTCTAACACTTTTAGATTAGATTTTGGCCTTCGGATTTATTCGAAAAGTTTCTTATATTTTTCTTCATTGGGTCGAATTCCTTTTTTTCTTTTCAAATTGAAGCTTCAATAGTTACAATGTATTTGCTTCAAATATTTTTTTCTTTTTAGAGGGAAAAATTCTTTATCTGAAGTGCGGCTATTAATCATTTATCATATCATTGTACTTAGTACTAAAATTACTATTTTTGCTGATCTAGATTCTATTTTGTTTCTTAATGACAAAGAATTGTTTCAACTGATTTTTTTTAGTATAGCCAACAGTATATATGGTTCGGCTGTACTATTATTTGAACCATTTTAGGCTAAATCGTATCAAATTTGGGAATTTAATATTGGTTAAGCCATAAGAAACTATTGCAAAATTATATATTAAAATAAAATTCGAATAATTGGCCAAAAAGTCTCAATTTTTAAGTTTCTAAATTTTAAAAATTTAAAGAAAGCTTGAGAAGAAGTAATCACTTTTCCAGTTAGTGTTATCGCCTTAACTTTTTTCTTAAAGATAAATCAGAAATATTATTCTTAATTTTAAAAATTGTTTTTTTAGTTTTCTAATTTTCGTTCTAATATTCATTTTGCACCATTTATTGAACTGAGTGACTCCTAATTCGTTTTTAAGATTTGAATCTATATTTTTTTCACAAAACATAGATATAGAGATAGAATCAAACCATTAGATGTTACCTTGATTTAGCCAAAATCATATTTCTTTGATAATTACAATGTATTCGCGAATGAAAAGATCTAAAAACGGTTCGAATCGACTCTTCCGTTACTTAGGATGCATTTATATTTGATGCATTGTTTAAACTCAAAAGACTTAATTTGAAATATTTCTTTATAAAAAATACACAATATTTACTAAAAAATATCTTTTTATTCAAAATCTCAGGTTAAGATTTAATTATAAGTTTATATTTCGCTTTATATACTCAAATATGATAATTTCTAATACCTTTTGTAATGTTTCATGAATTTGAAAACTTAAGAATGTTTAAAATTTCCCATATCGTTTATAAATGCCAAAGTATAGTTTAATGCATTTAAAAATATAAATATTTTCTGATGAAAAAAATGCATGAATGTTTCCTGTAAAGATGATACTTTCGCTCAAAACAGTAAAAATATTTTAGAAAAAATCATAAAATGGAACATTTTTATATTTGAAAACACCATCAATGAAATAAAAAAAGCCCAGAAAATAGATAGAATATATTTTTTGAATATAGATATTGATTTCATGAAATTATGTAATTTATCCCCGGAATTTTCTAATAATTTGATTAAAAACTATAAAGAAGCTTCACATTTAATCAAAAATCAAATTTTTATTTCAATTAAAAACCAAATATACCCGCTGAATCTACATTTAGATTTTTTAATTGATTTATCTGAATTCTTTAAAATAAGATTAATTCCTCGAAATTTACCATATTTGATATGTCTTAAAAATATTAGAAATTTCTATCTTTTAGCTAAAAATGCTTTAAACATAAGTAATAATAAAGAAATTTATGGTTTCAAGGCTAGAATAATATCATTTGATCAGATAAAAAGTATTCATAGTAGAATATTCAAATGTTCAAATTTAAAGTATAAATGTGACAGTTACTGTATAAAAATAAAAAATGATTTATATGTAAGTATAAATAATAGAATTAAGAAAATCTCTAATGATGAAAATATTGTTTGTTCTCTCTGCAAATCTAAATTTCAAGAAGACCATGCATGGGTTAGTTATAAAGAAAAATATTTCTATTATTTGATAAACGATAATTTAATTATCAAAGGTTTTTCTACATTTAAATTACAAGAAAACTTTTACTATATTTTTGGATTAATTTCTAGAAAGTATAATGGCTATCCGTTTTTGAATATTTTAAATTTTCACTGTATTTCTTCTACTGAAATCAACGAAAGAATCAGATCAAATGATTTCTTTGAAGAATTATCAAAAAGAGTATTTAAAAACGTTTCATGTTTCGAAAATGCAAAAAAATTAATGTTAATATTAGGTTTCTTTAATTTTAAATCTTCTAAGATTATTATATACTGTGATGATATTCTTTCAATGGAAAGACTCTGTAAAATGGTTTTTTCATTTTTTAAATGGAAAATTCCAGTTATTTTTGAAATAAAAAATGCATTCAATGACAGTTCATTCGTTATCTTACAGAAATATAAAAAGAAAAGAAATAAATTGTTAAATTTCGATTCGTTTTACATTCCAAATAAAAAAATAATATTTGATTACTCATATGAAAAAAACGATATTAGAAGAGTATTTCTAAAAACATTTAATTCTAACTTCGGGGATCTTCTGGAAGAAAACCAAGATATATTTCTTAGATTACGAAGACATTTCAAAAATAAGGTTAAACCTTCTAAAATTCTAGAACTTATGAATGACCTTCTTATATCCCTACAATTCTTATCTCAAAAGGAAATAATCAAAAAAGAAGAGTTAATTTTAATTGGAGATCTTATTGAAGATACATTCTTGCCGAATTAAATCGAACAATACTTAAATATATATAAAATTAAAATCTATAACTTAAATAAACAATGGCATAGACTATATAATAAGTATTGTCTTTGAATCGAAATTTAAAAATAAATTGGTATTTTCTTTGGTATTAATTATACAGAGATAAATATATTACATAGTTTCTTCAATCTATTTTAATAACAGATAACCATCTTCATAAATATAATAAACCATAGATTCAGTCGTGGCTTTTTTTGAAATAAATCTATAATTTTGAAATTCTACAGTATTGATGCAAAACTTTTTAGAAAAAAATCCCAGATATTTACATTTAAATATATGATGAGAAAAAAATTTAAAGTTTTGTAAAAAAATATTGGATATTTTTTCAGGTTTAATGTTAAAAATAAATTTAAATTCAATTTTCTCAAATTTATATCTTATAATAGTTTAAAAAAAGCCATATTTCATGATTTAAATTTTATAAAAATTGTTTTTTTTATGAAAAACATTCTTCAAATCTCAAAAAAAATTATCCAGAAGTGAAAATAAATCTTTTTTAATTAATTATGTAAAATAAATATAAAATGTTAAATTTTAATTAGTAATTTAAAAAACCGATATAATCATCAGTGCTCTGTATCGTTTCTAATACTTTTATATCGTTAAACCACAGCATATTATCTATATCAATAAATAATAAATTATTATTTTCCATAATCGAATCCTTCATTTCAAAATCATATTTTTTTAAAAATATTAACTTACCATTCACATCTATTTCGAATACAAATGTACCTTTATCACATAAAACCATCAGTTTTTTGTCAAAAACCATTATTTTTTTAAGAATTTTAATATCTTCAATTTTATGTGAAGTTAATTCATTCATATTTTTTAAATCCAAAACTTTTATATTTCCATTTATTTCACTAGCAATTATAAAATCATTGTTCATATCTAAAGAAGTTATTGGTGAATTAAACAAAAATAAATAATTTAATATTTTTTTATGAATATTGTGATATATTTTTATTCTGCCATATTTGTCGCTAGAAATAATATTATCATTATATATTAAAATACCTGTTGTAAAACACATATTACCACATACAAATACAACAGTAGATTCGTATATTTTATATATGTCTCCGAATCTATCAACTAAATATATATCTTCGTTGTCTTTAAACATATTTGATATCATTTTTTTAATTGCACAGATAAATTTTAAATTTAAGTTTTCTAATTTATAAAGACATTTATTTCTATCAATTAAATAATTATATTTAATAAATACAACTTCTATTTCATGGTTTATTCGTTTCAATTCATTAGCATTAGAATCCAATATAATAATATGTGTTCCGCTTAAAATATAAAAATTATTTCTGTAATATGATATTTTACTGAACATAACGGTTATTATTTACATTTTATAAAAAGAAATTTTAACGAAAATTTAATTGTCGAAAGGAAATTCGAAAGAAAATTTAATGAAAAAAAATGTAAATTTACTTTGGATTAGATTATAACTTACAAATATTTTTTTTAATAATTTATTGTTGCTCTAAATTATTCATTCTTAATGCCATTTTTAGTTTTTTTTAATACTTTAGGAATATAAAAACCCTTAATAAGCTTTTGGTTTCAATTCATTATATTATTTCATTTGTGTTTCTAATAAAACTTTTTTTCTATAAAATATTTAATCGATGACACTTTTCACATACCATTTTCCGTTTGATTTAATTTAAAATAAAAATAAAAATAAAAATAAAATTTTACAGATCGTTTTTAGAATTTTCATTCTATAATCGTCAATTGTTTTTATAAAAATGTTGTAGTCAATAGAATAATACTTCTTTTATAATTTACTTTGGTTTTTTTAATTTAAACTTAATTTTTTCTATCTAAGAAAAAATTTATCAAAACAAAAAACGTTGGAAATATAAACATATGAGTAGAGTTCGCGCCTTTCTTATTTATATAACTACTTAGAAGATTTATAAAGAACAAAGCATAGATCCATATAATATTATTTTTCTTCTATTATTCTTACATTTGGAAAGATAGCTTATTTCTTAAACAGTTTAAATTTATAAGGAATAATCGTTGTAGCGTTGACCAAATAAAAAAATAAAGTATTCAATATGTAATATGATTAAAAGACAAAGAAACATTCTAAATATCTAAGATAGAATTATTTCGAATTTGATTCCAAACAATTATTGAAAATCATTTTGTAAATGAGTAAGTGCATATATATTTTTATACATCAAATTAGAGCAATAATAAGATATACCGATGTCATGTATGAAATGCAAAAATTATATTTTATCGAATACAGGAAGAGAAAAATTTGGCTTTTACTAAAAAACACATAAATTGAATGCTCGGTAAAAATTTCATTTGAATCTTAAGTAACTAAAAATTCAATACAACTTTTATATTTTCCAATGATTAAATACTGTCTTAAAAATTGAAAAGTTTAAAGAACGCAATAGATAATTTAGTTTTAAAGAAAAATTTATATATTTCACTTTAGTAAATGAATGATGTTCTGATAGAGTAATAGCCAACCTTTTTATTTTACCCGAATAGCAATTTATATGTAATATTTAGCGGTAGCTGCTGTATTGGATGAGTTCTGATGCAAAAAGTTAAAAATTAGTTCTTCGTCAGAATTTTATTCAGAAAATTTAAATAATTAACATTTAATTGTAAAGAGCTGACCTTATATTAAGATTTAAAATCATGACTTACATAAAATTTACTTTCGAATCCCATCAATTCATAATCTAAGAAATTTTTATATTTGTATAAAATTATTCACGAGCCAGCAAAATTTTTGCATGTCATGGTAGCATGCCGCGATAGGTTTCCTACACATCTTTAAAGCACAAAACAATTTCCAATAAAGTACTGCCTAACATAAATGAATTTAAGTTATTAACTCAAATCAAAAATACGCAGAATATCCTGTAAAAATTACATTTCAATATATACAGAAAAGTTGTAAATAAAACGAATTAGAAGAACCTTATGCGAGAATAAAGGCATTGAAAATATTCACATGATATCGAGTATTGTTTCTTGATGTGTAAATTAATTCTTTTCCATGATCAATATATAAAATACAATAGATCTTAAATTTTCTTGGCTAATCTTATGAACATTAAAATAACAATATGTTAATGAAAAAACAATGTTTTGCTGATCAAAAGAGAATCTTGATCTAGAAGACGAATAAAGACAGAGACTTAGATATTGTGAAATACTATTATTAAAAGGCATATTTATTCTTTGCTCAAAATTTGTCGCAAAAAACATCCAAATATAGATGCTCTTAATATTGGTTTTATATTCCTAACACTCGTTTTAAATAAATTGAAATAAACTTCTTAAAAACCATATATATTATAAAATTCTTAATTGGAGACATAAAATATTCTTATTGGCAATTTATATATTATAAAATATGAAAAAACTGGTTTCGAATGACTTGTAGTTAAAAATTATTATAAATATAGAAGAAATAACGATAAAGAATATTTCGTAACTATAAAGTAAATAAACACGTAATTAAAACAATAATACAAAAAAAGAATTGAATTAAGATAAAGAGGAGTTCTTTATATATTTAAGCCTCTCAAGATTTTTAAAAGTTTTGTATAAATATTTTAAATTGTGGATAAACTATAAGGAATCCCAATTTGGGAGTTTTCAGATGATTTTTTAAACATAATTCCGTCTCTTACCTTTTATTTATAAAAAGTTATATACTTGAATTGCAGCGTGAATATAATTTAGACTAATAAAGGAAACAAGAAAATCTTTTTTGGAAATTCGGCATCTATTTGTTATCTCGGCGCTAAAAAACCATTATATAACCTTAATTACAACGAAAAAGTACAATTCTTATAATTAAAAACATATTATATAATCATGATAAGAGAATTATTAGTTTCCGATTAAGCTAATTTCATTGTTTTGTTATCAGCGAAGAACTAACTACCTTATATTCAATGAGATAAATTCTAAAAGTATATTCAAGGATGTTCATTTCTCCAAAAATTTACCATGAATTGTTCCATTTTTGTAAAGAGCAGAAAAATGAAATTAATATTAAGGAGCATGCAATCATAGCCAAGATAAAATGTATTTGGAATAAAAAAGCTTATTTAAATCATATATTGCTTAAATCATTTCTTAGAGATTTGTTTAATATTCAAAAATTTATTTCAGCTACCAATATAAAAATTCAGAATAGAATAATTTATATTATAAATTTTTATGTCTATATTAAATGTGAGAATACATATGATATACCTATTGAAATAATAATTACATCTTTATATTTATTCTAAATAGTTGAAACGAGAAAATGGTTAAATATCGTTTATTTAAAAGGAGTTAGTCTTTTTAATACTACTAAAGAGGAGATAATTCTTTATGTGATAACCTGGAATGATATGTTGGGAACATATAATAAGATATATCTAAAAAGACTTAAAATTTCTTTTGATATAAAAGAAAATGCTATTTAGATAGTGCAAAACAAAAGACAGTCGAAACAATTTTTTTAATCAAGGTAGAGAACCTAACTTAAGACATCAAGCGAAGAGAGTTCGGGAGAATTATTTGATTTGTTGAAAGATCATAGAGACATACACAACTTACTCCCTTCAAAGCAATGAAAGAACAAAGGAGAACATGCTAAAAAAGTAAATACAAAAAATATTTTGCTTATAAATTACATTTCATAACCACAATAGAAAAACCGACAATAAAGTTAAACGGTACACGGATTTATGAAAGAAAGAATAAAGTATGGAAAATAGGCTGAGGAAGTATCTAAATTGATAAAAATATTTTTACCCTAAATTATAATTAAATAAAAACCTAACTCGATATAAATTTCTTTTTATTAAAAAAATAACAGATTTTTATTTTATATTTAAAATGAATTAAAAAATGTGCTAATATCAAGATTTTGAGATTAAACCCGATTCATATTAAATAATAAAATGTGCACCAATGAAATGAAATACTCAAAGAATTTAAAACAACTCATTCGTTTGTTTCAAAATTTTATGTAGTTTATACTTGATCATATACTAATTATTTTTAAAAATATAAACTAGGAATTTAAAAAAAGTTAAACTATAGTAATTTTTTTTACAAATTAACATTGTTTTACTTAACAGGCTCAGTGTAAGTATCAGAATATAAAACTTAAATATACTGGTATTAGTCTAAAATAACTTTGAAATTGCTCCTACTTGTTGTTGAAATACGCAAGATAGATTCGAAAATGAATTGAAATCCATGAATTTATCCTTGATGCTTTAAATGTTGCCAAAACACCCAAAACATGAATAATAATACATCTCATAGTAGATCCAGAAAAACGATTTCTTGCAAATCCAAGTTTTGAAACATCATTACTTTTTCGAAAACTATTAATAATATTGCCACTTTGATTTAGCTTTCCAAAAATAGTCAAACATAAATGATCTTAAACAGAAAACAATGTATGATATGATGAAATATCATTTTTCACCGCAAAAAAATGGTTTTTTCTAAAAATTGAAAATAATTATTAACTACAAATTTTTTAATGATAAAAAACAAATTATAGATTTTTATTTTGGTTATTAGACGAAATAAACAATAACATAAGAAGAAAATAAATTAAATTCCACGGAGGAACTATAATTTTCTTGTAAAATTTTTAAAAATGCACATTTGAATCTTTTTTGAATAAATGTCGAATTTAAAATTTATAATTTTTTAAAATAACGAACTTTTCCTTATAAGGCATATTAAGTACCGCCATTTTTGTCAAATTCATTTAATATGTTTTTAATTTAATTCTTTCTATTTAATATTTACTAATATTTATATGCTCTGTTTTATAAAATAAGAAGGTACGCAATACTACATTCGTTTTGTTTTGATTAAATATATTTCTAATCCCCAGCTTTTATGAAAAAGTATTTGAGTTTAAGAGATTTTAAATATTTTTTTTAGATTCGTGATTCATTAGCAAGTTAAATCTAATTAAAATTGCGCACTTTAAATTATTAAATAAAAATGTAAAAAAATCAATTCTTTTTTCTGAGGAATTCTATAAATGGAAAATTGACACGGATTTTAAATCTTTAATTCATATTAAAGATTATCTTGCTTCGTTTTGATACAAAAAAAACGTGTCAAAGCTTTTGTTTATCAAAAAAAGCTAAATTTATTTTTTATAAAAACTATTTAAAGAATAAAAAAATTCGATTTATGGGGAAAACAGAAATTCTTAAATTCATATCCGGGCAAGTTTTATCATTGATTCTTTCAGTTGCAGCTCTATCTGCCAGTTTTTTAAATACAAATACGAATTTTATTCCATTCTACGCATTATCAATGGCATATATTGTGATTCATATCGGAGGCCACGTTTTATACCTCTTTCAACCTGCAAACGGTTTTTTTAAAATTAATATTTTCTATTACGTAGTGGCAGGAATGACAGATTTTTTAGGTGGATACTTTCAGCTAAGGGCATATAAAGAACTCAGTAGTTATATAGTTGTTATGCTATCACAGATGAATACACCAATTACAATGATTCTAGAATCTTTTGTTTTTAAAACTAGCGAATTTGATTATATTTTATTCATAGAATTTTTTGCATTAGTAATCGCGATATTATGTATAAATTATTTTACAAGTGTGATTCCTATAAAAATATCATTGCTAGGAATTTTTTATATTTTATTGTCAGATTTATGTTGTGTAACAAACGGATTCATTCAGGCAAAAATCATTCCTGAAGTTGGAATTGGAAATTATTTAAAAGGATTTACTTTATTCGGGTTTTTGACAGGTTTTATGATGACAGGTTATTTCTATAGAGACTACGTATTTAATATTCGATGGAGTTTGAATTTTTACTCAAAGAATTATGTATATCTGTTTTTATATACCATTTCGTTGTCAACATTTTATCTTTCTGCCTCTAAATACATCAACTCTTTTGGATTGGTAGCATTTACTGCTAGTTTAATTTCAGTTTCTCTTTATTTTGGTAACTTCGAAAGATTAATTCAAAAAGAATATAATTTACTTCCAATACTGGGTAGTTTGGTTTGCATAATATTCAATGCATATATTGTTTACTCAACCAAGAATCCCATCCAATAAAACACAAATCTAGGGGATTTCCTTTGTGTTGGCATGCCGCTAATTTAGTCATATAATACAGAAGTATTAAATTCTATTTAATTTTAAATTGAGTCTATTTCTTATTTTACTGGTATATATCTTATAAAACTTTACTGTCTCGCAAATTTTAAAGAAAATTTGGGATTTGTTTGTTAAAACCAAATTTTTGGCTAAAAAAAATTATATTCAGATGTGTATTTCTTTTAAATAATTCAAATTTTCTAAGTATTTTTATAGATATCAAGATAGGAATATTTTGATTAAAATTGTCTCTGTCAAAAGACATTGAAACATTAAATTTCAAAAAAATCTATTTTAAAAATATTTTTTTTTTGCAAAACTTTAAAGAAAAAGGAACGAATATCCTTACAATTAAGCAAGTCATGAGAGAGCTGGTGTTAAAAAAGATAAACGAAAAATACTATACCTTTCATTGTAGATGGATTTATCACATCGAGGAACCCAAGATAAATATAAAATACGAGTCGAATATAAAATGAAAATAAATTGCTTAAAATGATGACATGAAATATATAAAAAATTTAAGAATGATTTTTTTGAAAATTTACTTATTTACTCATGGCATCGTGGCCCATTAAGAGCCCTAGCTTAATTTACTAGAAACTTCCACCTGTCACGATAAAGCGCAAATCTTTTTCATTCATCTATACCAAGGTGACTGTGATCCTTTTTTACATCATAACTCCTCTAGTTTTGTGACGACTAGGAAGTCTTCAAATTCGGATTGAACATATACACCTTTTTAATGCTCTGCTTCCAGGCATTCACTCAAGATGACCCAGATATGGGAGCCTGGTTCTTTAAACAGTGTTTACCTATGCCAGATGCCGATATAAATATTGCAGCCAATGTTTTACGAATTAATCTCCGGCCTTGGCGATTTTATATTGGTCTTAAATTCTTCAATCTTTCGTTCTTATAAGTCTATTATCGCTTCATTAAGTTTCTCGATATTCAAGTTCCGCAGTTGTATGTCACCATAAGTAAAAAACTGGTTTTAATATTCTTTTTTTGCTTTTCAGCTTCAAAATCGATATGTAAGGATTTCGTGTAATCCAAAATATGTTTTGTTTCCTGCTGTAATTTTTTATTTTATTCCCTCAGTGTTATCATTACTATACGGCAGAAACATACCTAGATACTCAAAAGAGGATTTACTCTTAAAGCGGTATCTATTTACTTGGAAATAGGATGGGACATTTTTCTTGATTTCTAGAAGTATACATGTACATTTTTTATAATCAAAAGAAGACTTGCTTTTCCTGTTTTATCTTTCATAATGATCGCGAAGATCGTCTATTATTTTTCTTTTATATAAATGTCATCGGAATAGCCTTAAAAGTGTATTTCTCAGTTGTAAAATTCTCTTTCGAAAAATTTCTTACTTTTCACATAGCAGTTTCGAACGTGATATTAAAAATCATACAGGAAAGCGCATTTCCTTACCTCAAATCCCGCCATAGGTCGAAATCCTCGAAAATTTTCTAGCTATACAAATTCTTCACTTTTTCTTTTTTAGAGTCATTCTGAATAGATTACTATTTCCGGAGAAACTACAATTCTGATAATAATTTTAAAATTTCTTTAAGGAATTATGCAAAAAAATATCTCATAAAAAATATCAATTGAACTTATAGATTCATTTAAATTTATATTGATACATTGATATACTCTGTGAAGGGTGAGCATAACCACATTAAAAAATTTCAGCTTGGTAATGAATGTGTACAATTTGTTGTGGAATCATTGCGGCCATTCTGGTGAAGTATAAACACACTGGATATATAGACATACCCCCTATAATATCGAGTTGCAATTGATTATAAGAAACAAATGGAAAACATTCGTTCGTTCATCCTCGACATTGAGAGGTAAAAGAGGAACAGGTAATTATGTAACCAAATTTATTTTTAAAAAAATAATTTAACGTGATTTTAGTAAAATAAAACATACTTTTGAGATAATAATAGGATATTAAATGAATTAGATATTATTATCAATCAGAAACATAGATAACATTGAATTATGAACTTAAAACCTCTACAACATTACATAAAATATATTTATTTCCTAAAAACATATTTTAAAATTTGTTGATTTTGGAGAATATTTAAATGCATCAAATTATCCTTAGTTGCAAGCAAGAAAGCTTTATCATCCTATCAAATGCATTCAAATGAACGCGGTTCATTAAATATAATTATTTTATATTCAATTTTCAATTTGTGGTTTTTTGCTTAATATTAAAAGAATTTTAAGCAATAGAACATCTCCAAATCAAAATCATTTAAAAACTAAAAAACTAAAAAACTAAAAAACTAAAAAACTAAAATCTAAAAAACTAAAAAACTAAAAATTAAAAAACTAAAAAACGGAACAAAAATACAAGAATGTAATATTATTTATGAAATTTAGTTTATTATATTTCAACCTAAGAATTTATCTAAAATTTAGATTTAGAAAAATTCGATGTGTTCGATTTTACCAATATAACTTTATAAAAACATCTTGATATTATTCAAATAATAAGCATCCAAAGATCTATCATTTTAAAATACATAATTTTTATAAATAAATTTTGGATTAAAAAGTAAGAAAAACTTTGAAAATATTTTTAACCAGACTTATAAAAATCATTATTATTTAACAGATTTTGTAAAAATTATATGGTATTAAATTTTCTCCGAAACTGATAGTCTATATGATTTAAATTTAGCCAAATATTATGTTATTGCTTTTATTAAGTTAACTATTAAGTTTTGCCCGCATACTATTATTTATTTATGTATTTTTAGCTGAAGTATGGAGTCATGAAATTATAAAGTAATTCGATTTATGTTAAAAAAGTCAAAGTAGCCGAAAAATATAAAAGAAAAAATTTAAATCAAAATGTTTGATCAAAAACTATCCAAACAATATTAAATAGGTTGAACTCTCTAGAACGATTTTTTATAGCAAAGATGTAACAGAAGAAAATATAAATTTCTTTTTGACTAGTCATTGCATGAGGGGTAATTTTTTCAAATTCCAAAATTAAGAAATTCGAAGTCGATAAAATTTTTTGTTTGTGTAAAGTGTAAAAAAAATGTGAATTTACACCTCATTTATTATCCCAAGAAATTCTTTTTTCAAAAAAATAAAGATTTTCTTTAAAGAAAAAATTACCGATATCATGATCACGATAGCCGAAATAAATAATTTTATCAAAATCTTTATAAAAAGAATTTATACATTTATCGAACTCCCTAAAAACAGTTACATTTTTAGAGAATTCACAATCAATCCTAAAAAAAGTCATTTCTGCTAAAACTTGTGACATTGTAGCGCTTGTAACTAAAACAAAATTTAGGCTTTTTTCAAATAGTTTTCTTAATATAGAAACCACCCGACTTATTTGTACATCGGTGATTTTACATGCTTCAATGTACAAATCCCTATCTAAAAATCTATCAAAATAATTTTTGTTTGTCATTTCAATATATTTTTCTGCATATTTTTCTTTTACCAATTTTAAGAATTCTTTCCTCTGCAAATCAAGCCTTTTTTCATATAAATTGTCATATGTTTCATCATAAATAGTTTTTAAGATATTTTGCATGCTATTTATCGAATCTTTAATTAAATTGTAATCAGATTTTCTTTCTAAATTATTAACTTTCATGAAAAGTATATAATCGAAATCTAAAATATATAAAATCTTTAAGTTTTTAGAAATACACTTAGCATTTAATATTTCCTCTTCATTCAATATTTCGGTTTTTCTATATAATTTATTTAATTCAATTTCTCGATCGTAAACCTTTAGTTTCATTTCTCTATCTTTTTTATATTTAATTCTATCACTTTCTATTCTTTCAAGAATACATCTTTTCTCTGTTTCAGACATTATTTCATCATAATTTTTTACTTCCTTAAATTTTTCTTTAATAATATCCATACATTCCGAGGAAATTAATTTTTTTTGATGTAAGTAGAAAATAAGCCCATACATGTATTGGTTTAAATTATTTCGTGTGTTTAGACTATCAATTAATACATTCTCTTGAACAGGGATTTCTAGTTTTTCAAAAACCCGCAATACACAATAATTTCTTGGTGTATTTATCATTAAATTTAATTCGTCTAATGCTTCTTTATTATTCAGAAAAAATATTCGCATTCTTTTTTTATTTTCCTTAATCCATTTCCTGTCTTTGATGTTTTCTAAGCATAAATCTATTTCTTTTTTGAAATCCATAATGGGTTATCATTTATCAAAATTTCAAATTTGTAAAAAAAATTATATATTTTCAATTTAAAATTTCTGAGTTGAAATACAGAATAAAAATTGGCTAAACAGTTTTAAAATAACATGATTTATTCAGAATCAAAACAATTATAAAAAATCTAAGTATGAAAAATAATTTACACTTTTTTTTATCGAATTTAAAATAAATCGTTTGAACTAAATGACCAGTATTATATTTCTACTGAATAAAGATTAAGTGCATATTTTTTTCTGAGATAAATTATTTATGATTCTTGAGAAATCATAAAATTAATTTACCTTTTATTTAATTTTAAATCAAACTACGAATGAAATATTTCAAAAATAAATTGACTTTGTTTTAAAGGAGAATAAAATTTTAAATAGAAATCAATTTCAATATTTTATAAATTTAAGAAAATCATGTCCAAATTGTATCGAATGTATCATATTAACATATTTTTTATATTTTTTTTAAAACATATTTGTTCCTTTGTTGCAACTGATATAAGTCGAAGTAGAAACCCGACAACTCGACAACAAAAAGCAAATAAACAAAAAGAATTTGCGCAACACATTGCAGAAAAATACAATATACCGATGAATAGCACAAAATTTAAACCTACCAAAAGAGGCGCAGAAATCAAAAACAAACCAGATGAAAAATCTAAACAAAAAAAATCGGTTTCACATCTGAAAGATCAAAATAGAAAAATAAATAAATTTAAGGATAAATTAGAGGATAAAATTGATTCTTATAACGATAAACAAAAATATTTTACTAAAAAAATAGCGAACAAAGTCAAAGAGAAATATTCTGATTTAAAGTATAAAGGGAAAAAATTTTACAAAAAAATACCAAAAATAGCTTCATTTTAAAAAATAAATGCAAAGATTTCTACTTATCTTTTTAAATTTACTTCTATCTATTTTTGAAATTTTGATTCATTATTCTAGATAATATTAAAATGACATATTTACTCTACTAATCATTTTGAAGTTCCTTTGATCAATAAATATTTAGGTTTTATCATTCATAAAAACTTATTCCTTCAATCCAGAATATCTTAAATCTAATAAATATTTGATCATACTTTTTGTGGTTTTTTTTATTCTTTTTTAAACTACTGATATTTTCCAAGAAAAGAAATTTTTAAACAAATTGATTAAAATTAAATAGTATGCTTTTGTGATACATTTAAGGATAATAATGGTATTTCTGAAAAAGTAATATCACATATTTTCATAAAAAAAATTATATATTAAATAAATTAAAAACGAAATAGAAAAAAATATTAGATTTTTACTTAGAAAATTTATGTGTTAAAAAGTTAATCAACTACAATACTCATGATATTAATAAAATTAATATCAACTCATAAGAAACTTTTTAAAATAATTGATTTTATTTTCATTTGATGTCCTAGGATTAAATATATTAAATAATAAACTAGGTTCGAAACCAAAAATGCGATTTATTTAGCGATTATGGATCTGAAAGAATCTTAAATAGGAATAAATATAAAATTTGCGCAGCCTATCTTAATGTATAGAGTACATTGACTTATAGTGCACCCTTAAAAATATATTCTATTATTATTACTCAAACGATTGCATGAATTTGTATCAAATAAATTTTAAACAAAATTTTATTAAACAATTTTATAGTTTTCAGCATTAACATGATACATTTTAAGATATTTTGAAGTTATATAGAATCATTTTGAAAACAGAAATACAAATTTTAGAATAGTATAGGACCTCACTAGATAGATCATTTATACTTAATCAATGTTAAAAATTGGGTGATTTATATTTAAGAAACAAAGAATCACATAAGTAATTACTCATTGGCTTTTCTTAAATAGGCACAAAAATTGAATTTTCTTGAAAAACCAGTATGAAAGTGTAGATTTTTTAGTTGGATGAAAAAACCGTTTAAATGTTTTAAAATGCACAAAAGAAGCCACTACATAAATAAATTATTTGTAAATTAGGTTTTGGGTAAAATAAATCTCTTTTGGTATCAGTTGCTATTATTTGGACTTGCAAAGAAGCTTTATATTCTACGATTCGGGTTTAAGCCGAAGATACTTTGAAAAAAAAATCATTTACCCAAAGTTGTAGAAACATCTAACATTTTAGAAAAAAAATATTTATTTTTTAATCTTTATTAATTTCCGTGTTTAAAACACAATTTTCGCTACTTAAAAATTGAGTTTTAAATTATGATATTAATAGGTATTCAATAATAAAATATTAAACACCAAGATAATATTTATGGAGTTAACAGTAAAAATTTACATTAAAAAAACTATTTTTAAAAATTTCAATTCTATTATTATAAAATATTGTGTTATCTTGAACCCAACAAATTGAATTCAATTCTATAATCTTGATAAATGTTTTTTTTGAATGTAATTACTTACAAAGATATAGATTAATCTCACAATTAAAATCAGTTTTTTAGTTTTACGTAAAAAAGATGACGGACTATGAGATAGAATCTGCATTCAAAAATTTAATTGTAGCTTGAATTATATTTTGAAAAATTTCCTTTTGAGCTCTTAGAATAAATGTTAAAATTTTCACAATGAATCTTATAAAAAAAGTTAAGTATAAACCAAAGAGACTTAATACATTTAAAATACCTAAGCCATGTTTTTGTGTCGTTTTTGAATAATGTTTAAAACTATAATTAACGTAAATTCGTGTTTTCGGAGAGCCACAGAAATAAAATCAAAATTACTGTGTAAAATAGTATTTTTTTAGCAGAGATATTTTTCAAAAACATCTAAAATTCAGAGAAAGATTCCAGAACATTATTCTGATAAAATAAAAAAACAGACAGCAGCAATTGTAACAAAAATACGTAACAAAAACATGAATATATATGATGTAAACTTAAAAAAGTATTACGTAATGAAATTGAGTTTAAGCACCTAAAAAAATATTATATAAGAACTCTATCGACCAAACCATCTTTAAGAAATGAAGAGATATTCAATAAATGAGTCTAAATATATCTAAATTTTATTAAAATATTCAAACGATGTTAGTTCAAGAGACAATAGAACAAACATTATTTATAAGATCGAATCTATAAATACTTTTTTTGCCAAAATTAAGGTCGGATTGTAAATATATTTTAAATTAATTACGTTAAATTGTGGTTCTAAGATTCTAGAATAAAATATAGTTTAGAAAAAAATACTCAGAAATTTCTCCCCACAATATCAGCTTGATTCACTCTCGCTATATATAGATTCATCAAATTCAAAAAGCACTTTTTGTAATGCATATTTATAGAACTATTCAATTTTTGGTTTAAAATAATTTAATTGTTCTTGATAACAATAAATTAAGAAAGTGACAAGGTAAGAAAGAAAATGATCTATTATTTGTTTTGAGATTTTCATCGAATACTCTTTGCAAGACTTTTTTCATTTTAAAGGAATTATGATCTACATTTGTATAAGTCTTAGCTTGGATATAATTATGAATGAACAACTAAAAAACATATTTATTATATTTAAATTTGTAGTTTGAACAAAACATGTTTTACGCAATAAATTTAGTTGAAACTTCAACTAAATTAGTTTTTTTGCGACTAAAAAGAAATAGATTTTTAATTAGGAAAATATATGTTAAAAATGAACACATATACTGCTATCATAAGCATGTACATAGGGTGCAAAAATTTCATCTGGCTTTTTAAATTATCTATAGCGCTGTCTAAATTGTTATATTTGTGCAACCACCAAGAAACTGACTCAGAATCGGCTTATAAAATTTAAATAAATTATTTTATAAACCACAATAACGCTTTTGAAAACCGAACAAATTATATCTAAAAATAACTCAATATGTACTATAAATCATCGCCTTCATTAAACAAAACAATGATATTATATCTTGATATAATATATACTGATGTAAAATTGACCATTTCAGGCATATTTTACGATCTAGAATGTTCTTTCAATGTGGCAAGTAGGAACCCATATTAAATAAAACGATCCTTAAATTTAAAAGAAATACAAAATTTCATAAATTAATTCTCTTGGAAAATTTTTTAGGCTAAATTTAAAGATGGTTATGAGGGAAATGTTAATCATACTGCTATATTCTTAGAACAATCAAAAGCATAATATATAAACTTAGTATGATATTGCATAATTTAATAAATGTCAGTATACAATTTTTTACAGATAACACAAAATATTAGATTCAAATGCAAAAGACTTTCAACCTTTCATCCTCAGCACTCCGGCCCTGTGCGAGCCTTGGTCTCCCATAGTAATGCAGGCTACCGGTTTTTTAGTGGATTCGTTTACTTATCGGGTTTCGTAACAAGATTGTTTTAAAGGGAAGGTTGTTAGCCCTACGCCCAACCCCAACATGGGGATCAGTCTTTTTTAGTCGGCTCTTACGACAAGCAGAGCATACTCCAAGCCAATTCTACTTCCAGCATAGTGGGGAAGCAAAAAAACATTGCCCAAATAAATCTGATACTTTTCATAAGATAAATATACAGAAAAATATTTGGTAGCAAAAAACAAAAAAAAATTAAATAAGGGTAACAAACGACACCGATAAGATGAATAATAGTAAAACTGGTGCAAAAATGTAAATAACACTTACCATCGGATCCCCATCTTTACCTTTAGTATGCAACAAAAGCACTTCCGCATTCAAGCCAAATATGCAATAACGTACAAACTAGTTATTTTAACACGTTTTTCTTCCTAATACACCACCTCTTTTTCGGTTAAAATCTCTACTGACAAACATCGTACGACATGACAGATAACTGGGCTATAGCTTTTCCATAAAATAACAGGCCAATAGACTACGACGAATATTTTATCCGTAACAGCTACATCACAGATGGCCTATAATTTTCTTTTTGCAATACAAATGGGTTGAAGAAATGCCTCTATATGACTGGACAGTGCTTCAAAGGTACTACAATGAGGAATTTGGTTGCGTTGGAACCTCGAGCTGATAAAAAAAATACTAGGTTGTAGGGGAATTAAAACAAGAAAACGATGGAAATAAACTTGAATTACCCTTATATCTCTAACGCTGTTCACTGGTCGAACCACTACGTGCATACACCCGAGAGATACTTTTTTATATAAACCATGGCAATCTTGGTGAATCAAATTGGATAAGTGGTGTTCGAACTCGGAAACACCCAAATGAATTAACTGTCAGTAAAGTTCTTGACATCATAAATCCTAATAGTCACCTATCACGCTAAGACGCATATATCTGGGGCAAATACGGATGCCGTGTATTATACATGCGTGCTGGTATAGTATTACTAAAAAAAACATAAAATGAAACCTAGATCCACTTGCATTGAAAACATAAGGATATAATTTTTAAGTTTATACTTTCCAAAGATCCCGAGAGGCTGTACCAGGAAAAGATCACCGGCTATCAAAACGGAAAATTAAAAAATTCCAATCCAGAGTTTATCCAAACTTGAGAGTATAAATGATTGTTCCGAAGCTTAGGTAAACAATAATGAGTCTTCGGATTTCTATTCCAAAATCTTATATGTATAAAAGTATGATGTAATTCTAAAAGAAATCGTGGGTTTAAGCTGTTAATGAGTTCGATTTTATTGTTAGATAGCGTATCTTGTTGCATTAGATGTTATCGTGGGTCCTAATATAAATGAGAGTATTGGTCTAAAATTGCGTTAAAAAAAACATGATGACACAGTTACGTATAACGATTATTTGATTTTATTTGCACCATATGATCTTCTTTTTTTGTTTTCGTGAGTTTATGAGTTCTAAGTAACATTAATTGGCTTATCACTTGGAAAGCCGCTGAAATTCGAAGTATTTAAAATTCTATATCAAGAAACTTACAACTCTTTAGATATGTCTCTATTAGATTATGATGGTCATATCTTTAAAAAGTACTGCCCGGGCTGATTAACTCTATGCTAGCAAGCATAATAAAACCCGAAAGATATTCCGTGAAGCGACTAAAACTACAAGCCCCTTCCGTTATGTTCCATCTTTAAGATTTAACTGCAAATTGTGTTACAAAATCGGTCTTGCTTAAATGCTAGAAACAAGTATTACAAGAAACAATCAATTTTACGGAATTGTATGTGTTTATGAATCAAAAAATCAGACACCACCGAGTGTTGCTCTTAACAAAGAACTCGTAAATAATCCAAAAAGCTACTTATATTTAATTAAAAAGAAGCTTAGATTCACTATTTCCTGTTTTTTTGCTCATTTTACCGGAAACTCTAATTTACTCGATTGAATACTGGGATTATTTGCAGCTTCTAAATTTGAATTTTATTTATATTTGATTAGGGCCTACTAAAATACAAAACAAATAAATCCAGAGAGGAATGCTACAAAAAATCGTTTTTAGCTTTTTCTTTTCGTTTTGTGTATGGATTTATTAGGTGCAAACTTAACGAAAAACATACAAAAGAATATACATTATGATTAAATTCTAATTCTACATATTACGTTTTCTTTAAGATCTTAAGCTCTTTGATAGACCATTTTAAATCGAAAACTATAACGGGAAAGAGCAAGAATTAAAAGCTATTGAGTTAAAGATAAAAAATAGAACTTGACCCGAAGTTATACGTGTTCCAAATATACTGCTATTCTTCAAGAAAGTTTAATTTAATAAATATCTGCCGATACTAGAAAATAGCTGAGGTAATTGACTTTAACTCGTGCAAAGAAGTACAAAGCAAACCGTTATTGGGATTTGAAAGACTTTGCAAATTAGACTAAACGCAAAGGATACGTTTTAGAAAATTGCGCAAAAATGCTATCGTTTATTAACTTAAACTCGGGGTATAACTTTGACTTGACAAGCCGACTTCTGTAAATTAGATGATTGATGCGGGAAGTGTTGTCAAAAATAAGTACGTCCTAGCTCAAGATGACAAGAACGTTTATTACATCAGAAAAATACTTAAAAGAGAAAAACATGGTGTTGGGTGCGAAGCAAAATTATGCATCTGTAAATTTAAGTTTGTTTGGAAAAAAGCTAAGAAATATCCAATCGACGATCAGACTTCCAAGATATAAAGAATACAAACGGTACTGGCCTCGAAACATATATATGGGTTCAAAAAGTAAAATAGAAGCGGGAATATGCGGTAATTAGGAAGATTTAAAGTGGACATAGCTTGCAAAATTATTTAACAAATAGAAAAAAAAACTTATGTACGAGTTTATAACCTAGAAAAACCATATGTGTTTTGAATCTTCCTCCTGGCTAAATAAGAGAAGCGTGAAACAGATCGAGGAAGCAGTGTTCTGCTATTACCAGGATATAAATGTATTCTGGATGACATGGGATATATTAATACCGCACTAGTCTAAAAAAACATTACATTATAGCGACTCGATGTAGATAAAATCCTCGGTGGGGACTACATCACATAGCATAATGAAGTTTTTCGATTTTTTTCTACTCTTTTTTAAAATCATAAGTTTAAGTCTAAAAACAAATTAAGAGTCGATCAGTTCAATAATTCTCTAAAAACAACATGTGAGGATGAGAAACACTAGATATAACACCGATTTTTCGATTCGAGAATAATATAACCGATATATTTGTTTTAGGTAAGGGTCAGAATTAGATATCACTCCTTGGAGTACGAATTACTTTCCAAGATATACTTCTATAATTGGACCTGTAAAACTTAGGAAGTATAACCTGCTATCCTATGAATTAACTCTTATTAATAGTGAGTGTTGAAATAATAATTTTATGTAATGACCTGGAACTGTATGTATTGTGACAAATACCCTAAGTTATACCTCAAAAGATTGCTATAAACCATAACTACATAGGCTAAAATTCAGTCGATCGTACTAAGAAGACGGTCGAAACATATTTCATTGATCTGAAAGAAGAGGACTCGGGTCAGGACCAAATTCCGAAGAGGGTTTCAAAGAGGGGCAATGGATGCTATTAAGGGAACTGAGATGCACGAGCAATTAGCACACCGGTTAAACCAAGCTAGTAACTAGGAAGATGAGGTTAATTTTTTTAAAACAAAAAAATACTTAACTTCTTATTTCACAAGAAAAAACCGCATTTGAAAACCTACAAAAAACATAAATATAGAGTTCGGATTTTGAAGAAAAAAAAGGGTGGTTAAAGAGGTAGAAGGAAATTTATAAAAGTAATAAAGAAGTTTTAACCCTGAAATTCATTAATATTTTTTTAAAAAATAATATCGTTCTAGTAATTTCAATTATTCGTTTAAGATTAAAAAATAGAAGTAATTTAAAAAATAAAAATAAAAAATAATGATCCATAAAGCATCAATTAATAAAGTCCGTGCCTCTTCTGACTCCGAAATCCTATAAGTCCCGTTTATTAATAGAAATTTTTCTAAAAATTCAATATTTTTCCAACGAACGAAGCCATTTAAAAAGAGGTTTGATAAAATAAATTTATTTATTTATTTTAGTCAAAATCTTTGCTGGATGTTATAAGAGAAACAGCTTCAAATAAAGTTTAAAATTTAAAGGCAAAATTGAAATAAATTTAATAAAACAATTCATTTTTTTTTATTCTTCCTTATATGGGTAGAAAGAAAAATGTTAGCAGCGAAATATCGAAAAATACCAAAATAAAGGCTGCAAACGAGGCTGATGAGGTGAAGAAGAGTGATAATGAGGTACAAAAATGTAAGCTACACCCACCGGCGATTTCCCTACCTTCCTCCACCTACACAATAATAACACCTCCACCACCAAGCCAAACATGCAGTAAAATGCAAAATAGTGGGTTTGACACCTTACCTTCGCCTAAATCACCAGTTCCCTCTTCGGTTGAAGTTTCTGCGTGCGAGCCATCGTACGACATGACCAGTCCCTGTACTCTAGCTATTCTGGAAGGTAACAGGCTAATGGCATTGCAGACGATATTCGATTCCGTAACAGCCGACCCGAAGGAATGGCCTCGAATTGTTTTTTTTTGCAGTACAGACAAGGTTTGAAAGAAGGCCAAGAAATGGCTGGACAGAACTTCACAGGTACTATAATGAGAAATTCGGCTGCACTGGAACTCTTAAAGTGTTAAAAAAATTGGCACAAAGTGAGATGGGAAAGGAAGTAAAATCAGAAGAGAATGGAGAGCGACGTAGAATCGCCACTTGTCTCGCTGATACATGCACCTTGACCGACACCACGGAGTACATAAACCTGAGAGATAAATTCTTGAGTAAAATCAAAGAAATCTCGATGAAGGAAATTGGAAAAGTGGTGGTCCGAACTAGAAAACATCCAAATGAATTGGTTGATAGTAAAGTTCTGGATCTCATTAATCGAGTAGTCGGTGAATATGCAGGAGCTCATGTACCCGATTCAATTACGGAAGCCGCGTATATCATGCAAGCTGCGCAGATATGCTACGACGAGGCAACACGTAAAGAGAAGCCTAGATCCGCTTGGAAGGAAAACATAGAAAGTAAAATTTCTAAGTTAGTACTTTCCAAATATCTTCTCTAGAAGGCTCGTAAGCAGGAAAAGCTCTCCACTTCATAAACGAAGAGCCTTAAGAAAATAATGCGAGAGCTTAATTTAAACTTGAGCAGTGTAACTAATCTTTCTGAGGCTTTAGTTAAGAAGAATGAGTCTTTGAATGTGTATGAGAAAAAAATTACGATGCATGAAAGTAGGAAGCAATTCCGAAAAGAGAATCGTATGTTTGAGTTTTTGCAAGGTCGATTTTATCGTAGGTTATCTGAGCGTGTGGAATCCGAGCATGTGGTTAGTCGTGATGAAATTGTGAGTTTTTGGTCTACAATGTGGAACAAAAATGATGACACAGTCACTTATGAGGATTATTTGATTCCATTTGTATCAGATAATCATCCGACCACGTTTCCTTCACTTGATGAATTATTAAATATCATTAATTGGCTTCCCAATTGGAAAGCTGCTGGAATTGATGGTATTTACAATTTTTTCATTAAGAAACTTACAACTCTTCACAAATATATTTATGATATTGTGAAAGTTATATGTTTAGAAGGAACAACTCAAGCTGATTGTTTTTACTGCGGGCTTACGTATTTGATACCGAAAGGAATTCCACAAAGAGACTCTGACTACAGGCCAATCACTTGTATGTCCAACCTCTACAAATTAACGATAAAGTGTGTAACGAAAGTCGTTGCACTTGAAGTGGAAAGGCGAAAGTTGCTTGCGAAAAACCAAATGGGAGCAGTTAGAGGTGTGCAGGGAGCGAAAGAGCAGGCTCTACTAAATATTGCCTTAAATAAAGAGTATGGAAATAATCTTAAGGCAACATGGATTGATGTTAAAAAAGCTTATGATTCAATAGATCATGCTTATTTAACTCAATGCATTGAAAACCTTAATTTACCTGATTGGATCCTGAAATTTATTAAGGTAATTATATCAAAATGGAAAATTGATATATCAGTAGGGCCTGAAAAAATCATGAGCAAGAAGATTGATAGAGGAATTCTACAAGGAGATAGTCTGTCACCTTTGTTATTTGTGCTGTGTATGGATCCATTAAGCCGAAAGCTTAATGAAAAATACACAAAATTACAGTACAAACAGATGCAGAATCCCATTCTACTTATAATTTCTTGTTTATTGATGATCTTAGGCTCCTTGCAAAAGACAGCTCCACATTGAGTACTATGACAGGCGAGGCAAAGGAATTTTTAGAGGGGATTGGCTTAGAGATAAACAAAGAGAAGTCAGCCACAAATGATACGTGTTGTGAAGACACTGCTACTCTTATAGAAGCTGTTAGTGTTTACAAATATTTAGGAATAATAGAAGAAAGCAGAGGAATTCCAACACGTAGCTCATTTGAAGAAGTACAAAGCAAACTTCTATCAAGAGTTGAAAGACTTTGTCCACTAGATTAAATGCAAAAAATTTATTATGCAATCAATCAACATGCGATATCGTTAATCAACTACCACATAGGAGTACTTCGACTTGAACCAGCTGACTTCTCTAAGTTAGATGATGCTGTGCGTGCGGTGTTGGTGAAGAATAAGATACATCTCCGCCCAGGATGTAAAGAGCGTTTATACCTTCCTAGAGCAGAACTTGGAAGAGGCCTACATAGTGTTGAGTTGCGAAGCGAACATATGCTTCTGCAACTCTTGGATTGTCTGGAAAAAAGTAAAGAAATATCAACTAGACGAGCAGCAATCCTCAAGGTAGAGAATAATAATAAAACCCATCTTGCACTAATAAAAGGCTTCTTAAAAGTAAAGTACAGGTTGGTAGAAGAAGTCACTAAGAAAAGTTTAGAAGAAGCTCAACTTGCAAAACTATATAACGAAATAGAAAAACGAAAACTCCATTCAAAGTTATATAATGCAAGAAAAAATGAGCTTGTGAGTGTTATTGACTCGTCAATATGGTTAAAGAGAGGAAATATTAGGCCGCGTGATGAAGTAGTGTTCTGCTATATCCAGGATAGAAATGTATTCTGGGGAGCAGATGATATGTGTCAACATTGCGAATAGTCTGGTAAGACTGTGGATCATCTAGCAACTAGATGTGAAAAAATGCTAGGCCATGATTACACTAGACGGCATAATGAAGTGGTTAGATGCCTACACCTTCTCCTTCTAAATAGATATAAGTTTAAGTCTTCAAAACGAATAAGGAGCCACTCAGTTCAAGAAATTCTTGATAATGAGTATGCAGAGATAAGAGTGGACACCAGAATTAAAACTGATGTTAAAATTCGGAATAACAGACCGGACATATTTATTTTAGACAGGAAAAATATTGAGATAAAAACTCATTGAAGTAGGAATCACTTCCCAAGATTCACTTCAAATAGTTGAAACTGAAAAACTTAGGAAGTATGACCTGCTAGCCAATGATTTGGGTCTTATTTATAAGTGTAGTGTTGAGATAATCTCTTATATGATGACCTGGGACGGTATTGTGACAAAATACCATAAATTTCATCCTAAAAGACTAGAAATACCCATGAATGTAGAGGCATACATTCAGTCTATAGTACTTAAGAAAACAGTCGAAACAATTTCCTTTGATCGACGAAGAGGACTTGAGTCAGAACTAAATGCCGAAGAGAGCTGGGAGAGAGCGTCAATGGGTGTTATTATGAGATCAGAGATGCATGAGGAACCAATACCCCCTTTAAAAGAAGCGAAAAGAGAGGAAGATGGTGTTAAAATTTCAAAACAAAAAATAATACACCCCTTATTTCACAAGGAGGAACCACTTTAGAGGAACCGACCAATAACATAAATGAAGAGTCGGATTTGGAAGAAGCGGCAGCAGTGGTTAAAGAGGTAGAAGAAAACATAAAAAAAATTGTAAAAATCTTTTAATCCAGAATTTTATTAAATAAAATTTATTCTTCCTTTAAAACCTGCTTTTAATTGTTACCATGTTGCTATTGAAAATTTCAATAATGTTAAAAATATTTTCTTATTACAACGTTTCGCATGTTTTTTCGTCTTCAAAACCAAACTTTGAGCTTTTTATAGATTGTTTAGGTATGTAATGCTTTTAAAAAGCTATTTTTTGCCTTTCCTTATTTTCACAATTATCTCTATTTGGTATAAAGAGTTTTAAATTCGAATTAAAGAACATTCTAAATACATATAAAGATACATTAAACAAAACAAAATGTTTGCTATAATGATTCTATAGATTTAAACTATCTTTTTATAGTTGTTTGACATATTTTTTTGCCTCCTTTCTTCTAAAGAAATCCTTGTATAAAAATTAAAAACAAGTAAGAAAATATAAAGGAAAAAACGTGAAAAGAAGAATAGAAAAGATTGATAGGCAGAAATCTGAAAATTCAACCTTAAAATATGTATTTGTAATTTACAAGAAAGTTTTAATGATTTTCTTCATCATTTAGTGGAAAAAATTTTCTATAAATTAAATAGACCGATAAGATTACGACTTTAAATAATAGTAAAACTTTATTCTATCTATTTTAAACTGGTTATTTAAGAGCAAAAATATTTATTTTTATTTCTTGAAAAACCCATTGTTTCAGCTGGGTGTTTCATCGAAAGCCCAAACAAAAAATTTTAATATTAAAAGTTATTCCTAACATGGTAAATAGATAATTCTTCATTATTAAAAAATACATAAAACAAACCATTTAATATTAAATAGATCAATCCCAGAGTGGACTAAGAGCTTTTCTAATATTCATCGAATCCTCCTCACTAACATATTTTGATTTCGTTTGAAAATATTTAAAACATTCAGATCTCTTCACTATTTTATTATCCAATATAGCCTGTAGAGATATAAAAATAAAATCAAAGGATTTTTTTTCCGAACTATAAATTTCAAGCGCTTTGAATATTTCCACACATCCATCTTTTCTTTCATTAATTAAAATTGAACAAGCCAATATCTTTCGGGGATTATTCTCAATAATTTGAAAAACCTTTTGATAAAAAATATCTATGGACTCTTTATTATCCATAAAACATTTATAAATATCTTCAGCGCTGCAATTTGCATCTAAAAGCGATTTTAAATCATTTTTTAATTCCATATTTTGGTCTCCGATATTTACTGTTAAATCATAATAAGATTTATCTCGTTCGGAAAAGGAGCTATCATTTTCCAAATCCTTAGCTACAATATTGTCTACTTTAGTGTGGCCATCTACTTTACAACTGTTTCCACAGGCCAAACACTCTTTCTTTAATGTTTTTTCATAAACAAAAAAAGTTTCTGGATTTCTACATACATCACACATAACATATATCTCAATAAAATCGTATATTTTTGCTTGAACTTTATTTGTATCATGAGAACCATTGACAATATATCTTCCATTTTTTGAATCGAAAAATGAAATTGAACCAAGCTCATAACTTATAAATTTTAAAATATGAACAGTTTTCCTTCGAAGCGAATGTGCTATTTCCTCCAAATTAACGATAACTGTTTTAATTCCATTACCCTTACCTTCAATTTTTACCATAACACCGGGCATTTTATAGCGATAAAAAGGATCTTTGTTGTTTCTGTCAATATCTACACGTTTCATATTTCATAAATATGGGTGCGAAATTTAATTTTTTTAAAATTATATTTTAAAACAAAGGCGCATATATTTTTTTCAAGTTAAAAATATTTGATTAAATTAAAAATTTGCTATAAAAATAATAAAATTTTCCTTTACTAGCTATTTATGCCTAAAAACATACAATATTTAAGTATAAAAAAAAATACCCAACCGATCATGATTATAAGCATTAACCTTAATGATCCAGTTGGTAACTAGCGAAATATATGGAAAAAATAGAGTGAAAGATACCTTCCTTAGGGTACTAAATTCGCTTTAAAATATTTTTAAAAAATTACCCCTTTAAATGAGTTTTGGTTTCAATAAATTTAATGATTGGCTTAACTGCCATATACCAACTTTTTTAGCATCAAAATGCAGCAATTATATTTCTTTAACAAGGTTCGTGTAATAATCATCAATCATTTCAATGTTATATGGTCTACATGTAAAAAGAAAGTTTCTGGTTTTAAAGGTAACTTGCTTGGCAACTATAAAAAAAAATCTTAAAATTTTTTATAAACAGTTTGTGGTTTACTTAATAACACATAAATGAGAACAATTCTTCTGTTGGGGATATTCTAAAAAAAGATTAAAGCCATTAGTTAAAAAAATGAATGATAAAGTCAAAATTAATTTTATACAACCAAGGAATATATTTGAAGCAATAAAGTCATTGTAGAAATTGATGAATTAAAATTTAGTAAACAAAAGTATAATAAGGTTAGGGCTCGTTGAAATAACACCAGCTCGTAAAATAATGTTGATACCTATCTCTGAAAGAACCAAAGAAACAATTATCCGCATAATATTGCAACTTGTGAAGCCAGGTAGTATAATCTATACAGACCCTTGGAAAGATATAGTGATTTGGAAAAATATTTTGATCATAGGCAGTAAATTACTCGCGCGGATTTATTGATCGAATTCCAGTCTTCATACCAACAAGATTGTGAGAAATTTCTCTCCATTTAAGAGGTTTATTCCAAATTGATTGCGAACTGAATAAAAAAATTTGGTTAAATTTATTATTTGCTGTTGGAAAAAAGAGAAAATGGATTATTAGGTGTGATGCCAAGATTGTTTAGCTCTTAATAAAGCAGTTTAAGATATTTATTTCTTAAATTTATCATTATATTTAAATTAAAAAAATTGGTCAGTGTTAGAAAATGTTAGCAAGTTAGGATCATGATGTTATAAATAAAAATTTAAGTGTAATTTTTTTAAATTTTTGTTTTTAAAGCAAATTTAGTACCATAAAAGTGGGTATCTCTTCTCCGAAAAAATATTGTACGTTTAATTTACTTTTCGAAATATTTAAAACTCAAATTTCGATTAAATATACTTTTTTAATTAGGCAATGAAAAAACTGATACAAAGACTACAATTAGATAACTAATTAAAAAATTTTGCATTTATTTTGGCCAAACAGCCCCCATAAAAGTTTTTCGGGTCGTTAATACGGTGTTTCCATTTTGTAAACAATTACGACAAAAAAGATGATGGTTTTTTAAATTTTAATTAAAGATATTCTTTATAATATTAAAACCATCAAAATAGAATTATACACGAATAAAAAAATGAAAGTATCATATAAGGTTATATAAAGCAAGGGAAAAAAATGAGCTTGTGAGTGTAAGTTACTCATCAAGATGGTTGAAGAGAGGTAATGTTTGGCCAAAAAATGAAGTAATGTTCACTATATCTAAGATATAAATGAGTTTTAAGGAGCTGGAAATGCGTTTCAACACTATATTAGTTCGATTAAAAAATATATATTTTCAGACTCGACATGAGAACATATTTGGACATGATTTCACCAGAAAACTTATGACCTGGTTTGATAACCGCCATCATTCCACCAAAATATATATAAATTTTTGTCTTAGAAACAAATACGGAGTCACTTAGTTCAAGAATTCTTGAAAACGGGTATGTAGAGATCAGAGTAGAACACTAAAATAAAAACGGGTGTCAAAAATCAGAATAATGAGCCAGATATATTCGTTTTATGCATTAGACAGAATAAGATTACTTATAAAAGTAGAAATTCCTCCTCGGGGCTCTTATAAGAGTTAAAAGAGAACCCACGAAGAAACATAAACTAATAGAAAAAGAGTTAGGTTTTATTTTAAATGTAGTTTGGGATTATAAAGATGTATTATATATAAAGTTACCATATGTCCCGATTTGGTCGGGAATCCCGATGTTTTAGACCTTTACGAAATGTCCCGTCGGGACACTGTGTGTCTCGATATTTTCCCAGTTTCATTATCCGACAGTTTATTTAATGATTCCTATAAGGCAACACTCGGGAATATAAGTCAGGAGTTCTTAGAAGGCAAACTGGAGGTATCAGTTATCCCTCTGCTGCCAAGAAAAGTTCCTTCTGTATACCAAACAGATGTCTTGAATCTCTACACCTCCTATTTTTTCGTCTCAGTTGCTTGTGATCATTTCGCTGTGATAAACCGGCTCTGCCTACACCTACTTATTCTACGTGAATCAATAAGTAAGTATCAACTAAAATGAGAACTCTGGTTTCAAAAACGTGGTGTCGATTTTTAATTTTAAAAGATTCATTGGAGATATTTCATTTATTGAAAGTAAAAATACGAATAGAAAAGAGAAAAAAGATCCTGCCCAGTACACAGCAGCCCAATTTTTTTTCCAAATAAACAAAAAAATTCATATTAATTATTATGCTGTGTAATTATTATATGTTTCACCTGTTGTTTTATGTATGTGCAGGGTCAGGTAAATGTACTTCTGGGCGGGGGTTGACCCGATCATTCATCTAAAATCCCGATTTCTCAGCGCTTTTTACTCATATGTCCCGATATCGGCTTAAAAAAATCTGGTAACCCTAATTATATAGGACAGTTTTGCTATAAAATAACAAAGACGTATTTTAAAAGGCCAAAAATACCCATAAATGTAGAGGCATCAGTTCAGCGATTATTTATAAGTTGAGACTCGAAACGATTTCCTTTGATCGGCGAAAAGGAATTGATTCAAAACGAAATTTCAAAGAAAGTAGGTTTGACTATTACCGATTGCTCATAAACAAGACAAAATAAACAAAAAACTAATATTTCTTCAAGAAACGCTGCTAACGAGTAAGATGGTGCTAAAAAAATAAAAACATTACACTCCTCTACTATTGATACTCGCTACTGCTCTAATGGTAAGGATTTGTGAATTTATTTCCGCAACAAAGTTGACCTCGGTTGGTCACTCTTTAACCTTCGAATAAGAGGTTTACGCTGGGCTCATAATCTAACTAGTAAAAAAAAATGTACTGGCCTCGGCTGAGCTCCAACATTATGTGGATTGTGTTCAATACAAGGGGAAAGGAACAGGCTAAAAAAAATTACCTGCAAAATCACACTTTCTGAACCAAAAATAATAAAAAAAAGGTTTGAATTAAAAGGGGAAAGTAATGTGGTTAAAAAGTATGATAAGATATAAAAAAATAGGAAAGCATTTTAAATTAGAATTAAAGATAATTTTAATAAGAAAATAAATTACACAACCTATTATTTAGATATTCTAAAGTTCTAGGCAAACTATTTGCTTAAAATTGAAATAAATTAATTTTAAAATACTTACGAAATAAAATACGATATTAAAATCCACCACATTTTTGGCGATTATACTATTTTGAACTTATAGGATTGAAAATAGCAGGTAAAAAAACTAGATACATTTTTATATAAATTTACAGTTCCATCCTAAGTTATTTATAAGAAATTATAATATCGAAACAGACTACAAAAAAGAAATTGTAAATGAAACATTAATACATAGTATCAATATTATCCAAAGTTATCATATAAGAAATTATTTAAATATAAAATCATTATTAAGAATCGGTTAATTTGCAAACAAAGTATAATTTCTTGTTTGAGGGTTTAGACAATCAAATACTACCAAAAAATCGATATTTTATTTATTGCGGAGTTTTAACTTTTATTTAATAAAATTATGGGTTAACAAATTTTCGCTCGTTTAAAATTTTTTTTCCAGCATTTCAACCACTTCTATCTCTTCCTCCAAGTCCGAATCTTATTTGTATTAGTTGTTGGTTCCTCTTCTGGGGTTATGCCATCCAAAATAAGGGGTAAAATATTTCTTGTATTTTCCGTTTTAACACCATCTTCCTGGTTATCTGCTTGGTTTTAAGGGAGTATTGGTTGTTTATGCACCTCAACTCCTAAAATAAGACTTAATGATGTTCTCTCCTAGCTCTATTCGGCATTCGAGCCAGAATTAAGTCCTCTTTGTCGATCAAAATAAATTGCTTCGACCGTCTGCTTGCGTACTATAGATTGTATATATGCCTCTACATTTATGGGTATTTGTAATCTTTTAACATTCGTCTTATGGTATTTTGTCCCGTACCGTCCCATGTCATCACATAAGGAATTATATCTACATTACATTTATAAATAAGCCCTAATTCATTTGCTACTAGGCCATACTACCTAAGCTTCTCCGTTTCAACTATTTTATGAGAGTCTTGGGATGTGATTCCTACTTCAATGAGTGTTATCTTATTCTGCTTCTTGTCCAATAAATATATCGGCTCTATTACACCGAATGTTGACATAGGTTTTTATTCTGGTGTCCACTCTTATCTATGCATACTCTTTATCAAGAATTTCTTGAATTGAGTGGCTTCTAATTCGTTTTATAGACTTAAACTTATATTTATTCAGCAAGAGTAAATGTATACATCGTACCACTTCATTGTGTCGTCTAGATAAGTCATGATCAAGCATTTTTTCACATTTCGTTGCTACCTGGTCTTCTGTTTTTATAGACTGGTTGCAGTGTTGAAACATACCTTCTGCACCCCATAAATCATTTCTATCCTTGATATAGCAGAACACTGCTCCGGATTTTTTATGATATCTAGAGAAACAATTTTAAGTAAAATATTTTTTTTTGAACGTTTAAACTATCTTATATATTTTCAAAAGCCTAAAGAATAAATTTAATTTCTTTCAAGCATTAAATTAATATTATAAGAATGTGTGGTTGCCTATTTAAATATTTTGATAAATTTAATTTTCATTTAAAAGTATCTTTCTAAATTTAATTTCTTAAAAATTATTATTTTAATCGCCATTTAGAAAACTATTTGATAAATACGTATATATCATATTAAAATTATTCACAGTGTTGAATAATATAAAAATTTAAAGAATAAATATTTTATAGAAAATATTTATTTGTGTCAATTTTAAATAATATCTGATTAAAAATTATAAAAAATGTTACAGATAATTTTAGAATTTTTTTCTAAATATTGTATAAAATGCCAAAATAAGAAGAAAAATTATTGAATTAAAGAATTTCAAGATAAAAGCACATAAACGAGAATAACATGTACATTTATAAAATATGTGCATTCACAAGCGTTCTTATATATTAGAGCAGCCTACATTTTGGTGACATTTCAAGTTACAAAGCCCCTTTTTTTATGAAACTTGCTTTTGTTCGATATGCATCGAAGTTTGCAGCCGCGTGATTATAATCCTAGACTTAGGTCTTGGATGACATTCTGGCACATTCCTTTCGTAAATCTCAGATCTAGAGATTTATTCTGCAGAAATAAACTTTTTATTGCATATTTTAAATTAGTTTATAGAATAAAATTGATTTAAACCCCCATGTTTCCTGCCTAATTTATGGAAATTAGCATCTGTTGTCATAAGAAGAAATGCAGGAATGTTTCTTCTATCGGCGCGACTTCTGTCAACATTTTTGACTCGAACTGTTATAGTTTTTCTTTTATTGGCAAACGAATGTTTTGAATTAGAGTATCAAAGCATTTTCGGCTTGTTTTTTTAGATTGCTTATTGAAATCTCTCTGTTTATTCAATATGTCCGATACTATTTTTTTCAAATCGAAATTCTCTAGAACATTATAATCTTCATTCTAACTTTTTTCTTTTTCACTGGCCGAAAGATCAAATAGCGCTGAAATGTTTATCTTTCTTTCTATTTAAGGAAAATCAGAATTTGGTTATAATAAGGAAGTTAAAGTCGGAACATATTATCAAAAGAATATGCATTCTCTATATTATTCGAATCTTTGTTAGATCGGCTACCTCATTCAATGGTGAGGCCTCTTCTATATATTGTAAATTTTCTTAGTCTTATAATATTGTTTCTAAGTCTTTTACAATTTATATAAGGCAAAACGTCTATAGGTAGAAAACTTTTACGAAATTTTTTTAACATTGTTTCATTCATTGCTTCATTCGTTTTTTCTTGTGGCCCCTATGATAAGAAAAGGTTTTTATAATATAAACAAAAAGTAACCCTTCTGACCATTTTCTCTGTTATCATAATCCAACCATAATGAAAGCATATTCTCAACAATCGATTCGCACGTTCCACGGAAAACTGACTCTGAGAGTGTCTTGGTATTCTATGCACCATCTTTGACTTTGGCCAAATGGTGCATACTTATTTAGTTTATTGTTTACTGTTTTCCTGCCATTATCACTTTGCAAAATAGTAGGCTCACCAGAAATAGTAAGAATATTTATGAGCAAATAAGCCAATTTTTCAGCTCTTTTGTGTTTTACAAGTCGAACCTGCATTAATTAGGTGTAATGCTCTTGACATATAAGTATGAATTTCTTTGGATCATAAGATCGAGACCATGTTGATTTTTCCATGTGAAATCTCGAATTTATGTTGTTACTTAGTATATGTTTTAGAATAATCCTTTTTTGTTACATTGTGTTGTTTTCGTCCGGCATTCATAAATTAGATAGGCTACTATCATTTCTATTCTGATGTTTTTATACTGTGAATTTAGCTATTAATCCATATGGTTTCTACAATGTGCCAAATCAAAAAATGTGTATCATGTAAAATATGAAATATAAATTCCTGATGTACATAAAAATCAATCTGCTTTTTACCTTACTTCAAAAGAATAATCAACCATTCCTTCTCTAAATATATAATATGTCAAACACGCGTAAACGCTAATGATCCTCAGAGTTTTTTTATCATAATAACTTGCTTTTGGATGCTTTAACATTTCTATTAACTTCAAGTATAGCTTTATGTGAGAATTTGTGTATTTTGACTCTGTATAAGCACACTCTATTTGACTTTTCCTAAACGAAGCTTAATATAACTTAGATCCGTTAAATTGTTTTGTGTATTTGATTTTTTAGAAAAACAATTTTAACTAAATAAAGAAAGACTGGAAAAAATATTCAACTTGTTAAAGTGCCAGATGTTACAAGCGACATATCTAAAACAATTATTGGCAGTACTAGCGGCAATCATATCAGATGCACATTGCTAAATTGCTTTCATTTTTCAAAGTAACTTGGGAAATTCTAGCTGTATTTATTTTTACTTAGACCTGTAGAAATTATTTTAGATCATCAAAAATTTTCTTAAATTTCCCAATTACTTTCATCGATCTTAACTTATAAAGTTAAAATTTAAAAACAGAGTATATTTATTCTCAGAATTTTTCCTTTTAATTTTCAAAATCTTAGTTTATGAATATCTTTAAATAATAAAAACAAGAAATTTTAAAGCATATTTAAATATATTCGAGTGATGCATTCGAAGCTAATAAATATATTCGAAAGAAGACTAGATTCGATTCAAAGATTAAAGTAACTCTGTTGAAAGATTATCTTGGTTTATTATGATATATCATATATGGCAGGCCAACTAAGAAAAATAACATAATAGATTATAGCATAAATAAATTAAATGAACATAGAGGTACCAATACCACTAAAATTACAGTTATGAAATTTATTGGGTATTCCGAAATTACAGTCTAAAAGACAGAATGGAAAACTTAGGATATATATGATGCCATTAAGAATTAACAAAACACTAGGAACTTAAAATGAACCTTAGACGTGGATCGGACTACATATTAAATAAAAATACTGTCAAATCAAAAGTTCTAATTTTTTAAAATCAATATTTAGAAGAATTTAACGCGGCAATAATTGAAAATTTTTTTTTATTTCAAAATATCATACTGTGTAAAAACAGTGGCAAGTGTAATATTGTTTTGATGACGTTAACACAGTTCTAGGTTTATCATCAATAACAGCACTCCACAATCATTGGGACCCCTCAGATACCTACATCCTAAGACCTTTCATCTAACAGGTGTGTAGAACTTAACTAACAAGGGATCTAGTTACTCTAATACGTTGGTGTCCGTTGCATGGAGTATGATCACAAGGACAAACCTTCTATGTGTCCATAAGACTAAGTAGCATTTCAACTTACTCCACCTTTTCAAACCTCATAAACTTCAAGTTAATATATATATATATATATATATATGCGACTTACAGGGCTCTATCTAAACAGTACGAAGAAATGGCAACATATATAAGCTGTTACTGGATTTTCCAGGATTTAAAAGTTTTTATTTTTTCTCAGGCGCAAAGTCTTCAAACCCTAGCGAGTAAGGCTAGGTTTCCATGCTTTTAAATGGGAATTATCTATAAGTTCAACTGCGGTATTCGATCTAGTAGCATAAAAAAAGAAAATAAATTTTAGAAAAAGTTCCGCTATTCATAGATCTTCTCCTTCTCATACAAATTCTATGGATGAAGGGAAATCTATTGTAGTTTTATTCCCAAAAAAATCAAAACAATGATCTTCATGCCAATTTCACAGAATCATTGCCAAAAAGATGATTTTTATGTGGTTATCCTCCCTCCACAATTATTGGCCTCATAAATTTTAAATTAATCAAATTTAAAATATAGTATGAAATTTATTTCTATAAAATGTGGTTTCTACATTATAAACATTTATAAACTTAAAATTAAACTTTGTGTAGAATCAGTTCTATTTCCAAATTTTGCAACAATTTATTAAGAGAATAAGTAATTTTAATCTAGAACAATACAATTCACAACCAATTTCATTAAAGACATTGATTTAATTGATATCACCTTCCATAAATAGATCTAAGAATATCATAGAATAGTCTGAATAAACAAATTTTCCTAATCCGGAAACAAATTTGTTCAAAAAAAAGTATTTATAGAGCGAAAAAACCCAGAAATTATGAAAAATTCAGAAGCAATATTCTTCTTCAGAAATAGCGAGATAGGAAAATGGAAACGATGCTTATTAGATAGGTCCTTGCATCGGTATAAAAAATATTATAGAGAAATAAAGGATAAATGTGGGGAGGGGGGGTTTATTTTTAATGAAAACTCATTGGAACCGAAGTAAGAGAAGAAAATGAAAATAGGAGATCTCTGCAGAACAAAAGAGATTATATTGTACTATTCGAATTAGAAATGAAAATAGAGTCATGGTGTGAAATCGAAGGATTCGGTCTTATGGTTAAGATAGAATTTATCTTACGAACCGAATAGACATTGTGCTCAAATAAGTGTTTATTATTGTGCACTGTCAGAAATAGAAAAAAAATGTAATGTAGGAAATAAAATTCGAAGAATATAGAAACAAAATTCATAAAGTTAGAAGTTAGAACTTATGATGTTTTTAAACTATAGAAAAAAAGAAACTTCAAAAGAAGAATTTCGAAACAAAAATCAACCCCCCTCCCCGCCAAAGAAATTTATAGCAGAAATGACGAAGAAAAATGAAATTTCCTGGCCATATAACAAATTTATAATTCAAACTAAAAAAAGAATTAGATTATAACCATAAAAAAGAATAAAACTTAAAATGAAAGAATAATATTGATAACAATGAAGCTGAAAATAATAACTAAAGAAACAAATGAAAATGAAAATTTGTGAAGACTTTGATAGATAAATAATGTTTGATTTAAAACTTAAATTATTCCGAAATTAAAGAAAAATGTAAAAGCCTCTTTATAAACTAAAATATATTCAGCAATAAATCAGTGAACAGGACATAATTATAATCATATAGAATTATAAGAAATCACTAACTAGATAGGTAAAGAACCAAACTAAAAAAATGATTATATTCTAACTTAAGCTAAATTTATAAGTACCAATGTTCAGAACTAACTTTCAAATATTCGAATTTTTATAATAAAAACCTGTTAAATCTGAAAGATAAATTCATAAACACACAAATCCTTGGGAAATATACTAATCAATATTACATGAATGAGAAACAAAAAGGATTCAAATAGCATTATTTTAAATACAGAGTATGTATCTAAAAGAAATTGAAACACAGTATGACTTATAATGATATATTATATTATAACGCTTAATTTAAGATCCATTGATATTAAACCGTATTTAAACAAAGTTCTGATAAGTTGTATTTCCTGGAAAGTAGAGCGATGTTCTGAATTTTCATTGATATTCGCAATGCAACAAAAATTTATTTCAGATTTATCAATGAACCGTTAATCTAGATACATAATAATTTCAATAAAAATTTTCTAATGATTCCTTTTCTTAACGTTTGTTTCTATTTATAAATTTTTTATTGAACTTTCTCAAAGTTTTTTAAAAAATAATAAATGCATAAGAAATTTGTTTCTAAGTTTGTAAAATATCAAACAATGTTTTTATTTAAAAGTATCACATCTTTTTAAAATAGTGGCAAGTGTTATATTTGTTTTCATAACATTAATGCAGTTCTAGGTTTAACATAAATAACTGCTACCTCAACACTCCATAAGTACCCCCTACGATACCTACGTTCCAAAGCTTTTCATTTACCAGACGTGTAGAACCTAATTAATAGGCGAGGCAGTTGCCCGAAGTTCGTTAATGTCCGTTGCATGGTGTGTGATCGAAGGCCGAAGCCCCCCTGGGCACCCCCAAGACTATGCAGCATTCCCACTTACTCTACACTTGCGGAACCCAATAAACTTCTAGCTAAGATATATTTCATAGACTTACATGGGGTCCACCTAGACAGTGCATTGCATATCAACAGCTATAACCTGCCTTTTAGCTCTCCCGGCTTTTAATGGTTTTGATTTTTATATATCCCAGGCGCTAAGTCTTCTAACCCGAGTGAGCAATGCTAGGTTTCCACGCTTTTACATGTCAATTGCCTACATTTTCTGCTGCGGTCTGCAATCTAGTTACATAAAAAACTACAAATAAATTTGTAGAAAAATTTCGCCATTTCTTAGACCTTCTCTTCCTTATACAAACTCCCAAAGAACAACCGAAGATGAGGTGGGGTTTTATTCCCACCAAAAATCCAAACAATGATCCTCACACCAGTTTCACACACTCATTGCCAAGCAGAAAGTTTTTTATGTGGTTATCCTCCCTCCACATAACAATGTTTTTATAGAAATATTTTAAAAAAATTTATTGCTCAATATTTAATGCATATACTTAACCTTAACCGATAGAGTATATGAGTGTAAAATTAGGGTGCTTTAATACAAGAGCATTTCAAATTCGATATTGAATTATTGAAAACAGTCATTTAAAATCCAAAATAATATTTTAGCAAATATCAAATTCAACATCGTATTTCATGAAAGTATAAACAAATATAATTTCTCTGGAAATCAAAAATATTTTTGTGCGAAATGAAAAATACAAATAAAATAAAAATTTAAATATTTCTTTAAAAAATTTCTGTCAAACGCCAGAAGTTTAAATAATAAAGAACAAATTATAAGAAGCATGAAATTACAAATTTACTTTCACTGATCTGAGAATCAATAAGTTGAACATCTATTGATCTTTGATTTGATATTATTAAATCGATTTTTTAATTTACATTATAACATTAAGAATCTAAAAATAAATTATACTCCCTCTGTCTGGAAATATGGTATACATTTTAAAAAAACCGTAGATTATCGTGAATATAAAAAATAAATAGGCAACCGTCATGATATTGTCATAGTAAATATTCATGACAATATAACCTAAAATATTTGACTTTAGTAATATCATTCTTAGTTAAAAAGTTACCGCTCAAAAATCAGTGTTTCTTAAGGTAAAAAAAATTAGTACCGCTGCAAGACGAATATGGAAAATGTGGAAGGAAATTTGTTGAATTTAGAAAAAAGAGATTCAAAATATAAAGAGTTACCCAAAGAACAACGTCAAGATATTTTAGAAAAATTATTACAGCAGATGAAGGAGAATAAGTTAAAACACGAGGCCATCAACGAAGTTTCTTCTGCCTTTCAAGTTTCCCGGCTAAACGTTAGCAGAATTTGGCATGCAGCACAAACTCAATACACAAAGGGCAAGATATATGCCGATGTTTCTTCAAAAAAGAAAAAAAAATGCCGAAGAAAACCTAAAGAATATTTGAAGAATTTAGCGCAAATAAAGAATACACCATTAAATCGTCGAGGAACGCAAGCAGTCTTTCCTTTGCAATTGATATTCAAAAATCAGACTTTGTTTGATATATTCAAGTCGGGAAAGTATATCAAGAGAATATCTTCTACAGTTAAACCAACTTTAACAGATAAAAATAAAATGGACAGATTGAAATTTTGCTTGTCTAAAGTAAATCTTGCTAATAATGGAGATTTGCTTTTTGATGATTTGTACGACTACGTTCACGAGTATGAAAAGTGGTTTTATCTAACTAAAGTCAAGCGCTCTTATTAATTAATGTTAAACGAAGAAAAACCGGAGAGAAACTGCAAAAGTAAGCGATATATTACGAAAATAATGTTCATGGCTGCAGTAGCTCGACCATGCTATGATGCACATCGAAAGCTTTATTTTGATGGGAAAATTATAATATGGCCATTTGTTTATTAAGAACCAACTCAAATAAATTCTAAGAATAGGGCTAAAGAGAAAGATAACAAAAAATCGTGAATCTGTTACAGTAGTACATTGCAAAAACATGATCATTGATAATGTAATTCCCGCAATTAAATCTAAATTTCCGCCAGCATACAAAAAGAAAACAATTTACGTACAACGAGACAATACAAAACCCCATTTTTCTGATAATGATGCAGATATTGTCGCTCTTGGTTCTGCTGATGACTGGAATATTAAATTTAAGGCGCAACCGGCAAATAGCTTCTATTTAAATGTTCTTGATTTATGTTTTTTCAACTCCATACAATCGCTGCAATATGAAGCTTCGCCTCACACAATTGAAGAATTAATAAATTGTGTTTAAAATGCATTTCATCAATTAGAAGCGAATACTCTCGATAACGTTTTTACAACATTCCAAGCATGTATGGAGTCAATTATGTTAGCAGATAGAGGAAATGGTTATAAAATACCTCATTTAAGTAAAGGAAAACTTCGTCGCGAAGGTCGAATGCTAGAAAAATATGTATGTTCCAAAGAAGAATACGTTAAAGCCAAATCAAATTTTAAGTGAATTATTAATTTTAATATATATTTTTTTAAATTTTATTTAATATTTACATTAATATTTATTAAAACGTTCAAAAGGTAATATAATAAACTTGTCATGCACATTTTTTGATTTATTATATTGTTTCGTAAATGTATACCATATTTCCGGACAAAAAAATTGCTAAAATGTATACCATATTACGGACAGAGGGTGAATATAATTTAAAATAACTGTTTTTTTAAATTTTGATTTAGTAAGAGTCATAATATCATTATTTATTTTCAAATAAAAAATCAAAAAATATCATTTAATATAATCATTAAAAAGTAAAATTTATTTATTTCATGGGATTTTCTCGTAAGAAATCTTTTTATATCTCAATATTCCATAAAGAGACTAAACAAAGAGAGAAATATGACCGAACAAATTAAATTAAAAGTTTTAAAAATAAACGAAAACATGATTTCAATAGAAAATATAGTTAACTAGTATAGATTCTGTTGTAAAAATATATTTTTTAAAAGTAAGATACGACACAGAAAATATATTTGTTTAATTTTCTGTTCAAAAGAATTTTAGATGGAGGATAAACATTTGAATTATACAAAAAAAATATTAATGTTTTTTTTGATTGAAAATTTACTGTTAGAATCTTTTTTTGACTAACCTATTTAATTGTTATAAATTTAAATTTTTAATTTAATTTACTTTTAAATTCTATTAAAGTACTAAACAGGCAGATTTAAAAGTTTTCCTTCAAAATAAATTTGATAAATTTATTTTTCGAAAACATATTTGAAGAGAAAATCGTATTTTTTTTTAATAGAAACTATTTTCACTGATTAAAATTTAAAAGTAAAAAAATCTAGAAAAGGATTTTTTCTAATTGTAAGGTTTAAAATCAAAATAATATAATTTCGAGTTTTAAAGCTTTAAACCGCATTCACAAAGTATTCGTTTAATTTCATCATCACATTAGAATAAGAATAAATTAAGACCTCCATGCGTCATTTGAATTCTTGCAATATACTTTGGTATCTAGTTAAAAGATTTCCGCCTGAGTAAAATATTAATTTGAACGAGGCTGGAATATATTACGTAAGAATAGAAACCTTTAGACCAAAGATGGATTAATATTAACTAAATAGATATAAAACTAGCCAAAATAAAGAATATAAGCCTGATATAAGCATTTTTCGTACAGAGATGCAATATTATAGCTAAGAAAAGATTTATTAAATAAAATTCTGGATTAAAAGATTTTTTACAATTTTTTTATGTTTTCTTCTACCTCTTTAACCACTGCTGCCGCTTCTTCCAAATCCGACTCTTCATTTATGTTATTGGTCGGTTCCTCTAAAGTGGTTCCTCCTTGTGAAATAAGGGGTGCTTTATATTTTGGTTTGAAATTTTTACACCATCTTCCTCTCTTTTCGCTTCTTTTAAAGGGGGTATTGGTTCCTCATGCATCTCTGATCTCATAATAACACCCATTGACGCTCTCTCCCAGCTCTCTTCGGCATTTAGTTCTGACTCAAGTCCTCTTCGTCGATCAAAGGAAATTGTTTCGACTGTTTTCTTAAGTACTATGGACTGAATGTATGCCTCTACATTCATGGGTATTTCTAGTCTTTTAGGATGAGATTTATGGTATTTTGTCACAATACCGTCCCAGGTCATCATATAAGAGATTATCTCAACACTACACTTATAAATAAGACCCAAATCATTGGCTAGCAGGTCATACTTCCTAAGTTTTTCAGTTTCAACTATTTGAAGTGAATCTTGGGAAGTGATTCCTACTTCAATGAGTTTTTATCTCAATATTTTTCCTGTCTAAAATAAATATGTCCGGTCTGTTATTCCGAATTTTAACATCAGTTTTAATTCTGGTGTCCACTCTTATCTCTGCATACTCATTATCAAGAATTTCTTGAACTGAGTGGCTCCTTATTCGTTTTGAAGACTTAAACTTATATCTATTTAGAAGGAGAAGGTGTAGGCATCTAACCACTTCATTATGCCGTCTAGTGTAATCATGGCCTAGCATTTTTTCACATCTAGTTGCTAGATGATCCACAGTCTTACCAGACTACTCGCAATGTTGACACATATCATCTGCTCCCCAGAATACATTTCTATCCTGGATATAGCAGAACACTACTTCATCACGCGGCCTAATATTTCCTCTCTTTAACCATATTGACGAGTCAATAACACTCACAAGCTCATTTTTTCTTGCATTATATAACTTTGAATGGAGTTTTCGTTTTTCTATTTCGTTATATAGTTTTGCAAGTTGAGCTTCTTCTAAACTTTTCTTAGTGACTTCTTCTACCAACCTGTACTTTACTTTTAAGAAGCCTTTTATTAGTGCAAGATGGGTTTTATTATTATTCTCTACCTTGAGGATTGCTGCTCGTCTAGTTGATATTTCTTTACTTTTTTCCAGACAATCCAAGAGTTGCAGAAGCATATGTTCGCTTCGCAACTCAACACTATGTAGGCCTCTTCCAAGTTCTGTTCTAGGAAGGTATAAACGCTCTTTACATCCTGGGCGGAGATGTATCTTATTCTTCACCAACACCGCACGCACAGCATCATCTAACTTAGAGAAGTCAGCCGGTTCAAGTCGAAGTACTCCTATGTGGTAGTTGATTACCATATCGCATGTTGATTGATTGCATAATAAATTTTTTGCATTTAATCTAGTGGACAAAGTCTTTCAACTCTTGATAGAAGTTTGCTTTGTACTTCTTCAAATGAGCTACGTGTTGGAATTCCTCTGCTTTCTTCTATTATTCCTAAATATTTGTAAACACTAACAGCTTCTATAAGAGTAGCAGTGTCTTCACAACACGTATCATTTGTGGCTGACTTCTCTTTGTTTATCTCTAAGCCAATCCCCTCTAAAAATTCCTTTGCCTCGCCTGTCATAGCACTCAATGTGGAGCTGTCTTTTGCAAGGAGCCTAAGATCATCAATAAACAAGAAATTATAAGTAGAATGGGATTCTGCATCTGTTTGTACTGTAATTTTGTGTATTTTTCATTAAGCTTTCGGCTTAATGGATCCATACACAGCACAAATAACAAAGGTGACAGACTATCTCCTTGTAGAATTCCTCTATCAATCTTCTTGCTCATGATTTTTTCAAGCCCTACTGATATATCAATTTTCCATTTTGATATAATTACCTTAATAAATTTCAGGATCCAATCAGGTAAATTAAGGTTTTCAATGCATTGAGTTAAATAAGCATGATCTATTGAATCATAAGCTTTTTTTACATCAATCCATGTTGCCTTAAGATTATTTCCATACTCTTTATTTAAGGCAATATTCAGTAGAGCCTGCTCTTTCGCTCCCTGCACACCTCTAACTGCTCCCATTTGGTTTTTCGCAAGCAACTTTCGCCTTTCCACTTCAAGTGCAACGACTTTCGTTACACACTTTATCGTTAATTTGTAGAGGTTGGACATACAAGTGATTGGCCTGTAGTCAGAGTCTCTTTGTGGAATTCCTTTGGGTATCAAAAAGGTAACCCCGCATTAAAACCAATCAGCTTGAGGTGTTCCTTCTAAGCATATAACTTTCACAATATCATAAAGATATTTGTGTAGAGTTGTAAGTTTCTTAATGAAAAAATTGTAAATACCATCAATTCCAGCAGCTTTCCAATTAGGGAGCCAATTAATGATACTTACAAATTCATCAAGTGAAGGAAACGTGATCGGATGATTACCTGATACAAATGGAATCAAATAATCATCATACGTGACTGTGTCATCATTTTTGTTCCACATTGTAGACCAAAAACTCACAATTTCATCACGACTAACCACATGCTCGGATTCCACACGCTCAGATAACATACGATAAAATCGACCTTGCAAAAACTCAAACATACGATTCTCTTTTCGGAATTGCTTCCTACTTTCATGCATCGTAATTTTTTTTCTCGTACACATTCAAAGACTCATCCTTTTTAACTAAAGCCTCGGAAAGATCAGTTACGCTGCTCAAGTTTAAATTAAACTCTCGCATGATTTTTTTAAGGCTCTTCGTTTCCGAAGTGGAGAGCTTTTCCTGCTTACGAGCCTTCTCGAGAAGATCTTTGGAAAGTACTAACTTAGAAATTTTACTTTCTATGTTTTCCTTCCAAGCGGATCTAGGCTTTTCTTTGCGCGTTGCCTCGTCATAGCATACCTGGGCTGCCTGGATTATCCGTGCCACTGCCTTTATCGTCATCGGCACATATGAATCAGCATACTCACCGACTACTCGATTAATAAGGTTCAAAACTTTACTGTCAACTAATTCAATAGGAAGCTTTCGAGTTCGGACTACCACTTTTCATATTTTCTTCTACGAGATTTCTTTGATTATACTTAAAAATTTATCTCTCAAGTTTATTTACTCCGTGGTGTCAGTCAGGGTGCATGGCTTGGTAAGACAAGTCGCGATTCTACGTCTCCCTCCATTTTCTTCTTGCCTGGCTTCCCTTTCTGCCTTATTTTGTGCGAGTTTTTTAAACGCATCGATATCTAATGTGGAGCCAAATTTCCCATTATAGTACCTCAGAGTAGCGGGCCAGCCATTTCCGGGCATTCTATCAAACCTTTTTTGCACTGTTAGAATAGAATTTAGGCCAGTCTTCCTCTACGGCTGTGACAGAGTCAAGTATTGAGTGCTATACTAACAGTCGATTTCCTTCTAGAATGGCATCTGTATTGATGTTAGTCATGCCGTTAGCTGGTCCACACGCAGTGGCATCCGTCTCGAAAGACGAGGGTATGGTGTCAACAAGTAGACTGAACTTGTCTGGCAACTATTGCCGTGGTTGGTGGATGGTGTTATAGAAGGTCGGTTGAGATGGAAGTCTCTCGATAACATTGCTAAATCTACATCACACATCAAAATCTCTCCAGCGCTGTTCTCCAAATTGTTTACGGCCTTTATTTTTTCATTTCTTATATTTTTGCTGTCTACTTTTTTCCTTCTACCCATTTTTGAATTTGATTTATATTTCTTTTTTTTTTAATATTAATCTAGGAATTTTAAAAAAGGATGTAATTATTTGTACGTATTGTTATAGATAACCTATATTAGGCAATATTTTTCATATTATTAGAATCTTCTGCTGTATTTTTTATAAATATAATTCAATGTTTTCATGTGTTGTATTATTTTTGCCGATTTGTTTGATAGAATGAAATTTCTTATAGTTTCGTTTTTTTCCTTCATTCAGTTATAGAACATGAAAAACTCAAATCGTTTATAAATTGGCATTAAAATAATTGTATTAAACTTTTATTGCATTATATTATGAAAAGAAAATTAAATTTAAAACTAAAACTCGTGAATTGTAATGTAACAACAAAATTTTACTTTTACAGATATAGATCTAAAATTTCTCCAGAAAAATAGTTATTTAAATTGTTTATATTTAAATTTTAATCAAATGCAATAAGTTTATAAATAATTTGAACTACAATTTTCAACGATAAAAATAGATTTGTAAAAAAACTAAGCGCTTGTTTTATCTAAAAATTTTTATATGATATGACTATGAGTTCATTGAAAATACTTTTGTAAAATTAAAGATTTTTTTTGATTTTCGATATGATCTCAGATGAATATGTGAAAATATTTTAAAACAAGTGTAAATTTAAAGATAGATTAAATCTGTATTTTTTTCTCACAATATTAATTTGCGCTATAATCTTCGAATATATGTAAAATAGCTTCGGATTTATATGAATCATAGAGTATTTGTGTTAAAACAAATTTTTGAAGTATACATATATTTTTTTCGATAACTATAACACCTTATATATTCAAGCCTATGAAATAATTTTCTATAATATTTTGCGGTTAAATGACCTAATTTTTAGTATATTTTATAGTTGGTTACAGCTTTGAAATAATAAGCACCAGAAAAACCTGAGAAAAATTTGAATAAAAAAAATTGGAAATTAATAGGAAGAGATCAGATAATGGTTTTTAATATTTTTATTTACAATTCTGGGAATGGTATACGATTATTATTGAATTATGACTCTCCGGAAAGTATTTCTTTCCTAATTTTATCAAATTTGTCCGCAGTTTCTTAAATTTAAACATATTTTAGACATATTAAATAAATAGAATCTAAGTATAAATAAGAATGAATCTAAATTTATTGTGAAAAAATTTAAGTTTAACATAAAAATTGATTTCATGGCGCCAATTTATGTATTTGTTTTTTCTAATACACCTATTATGTGAATAAAACTATAAATACTCTAAAATCTTAACTCATACGTTTCTATTCGTTCTTTTTTTTTCTTTAAAAAAATCATTTTCTATTTTATAAGAAATAATATTCTGAATCGATTTACCAAATATAAAGAGTGTTTTATGCAAAAACATATAATATATTTGATATTGAAAAAATAGCCATTTTCTTAAGTTTAAATCAAATATTGATTTTTGATTGATCAAACATCTCATGTCTTATAAAACACATAAATAAAGATTTCTGAATGTGTTATTAGAGATATGTTGCGCTTATTCTTACTTTCACTTTTTTAAAGCTTTTAAATTGAATATAATTTTGATTCATTTGATACAAAACTTAGAAACAATTTTTTTATAAATTTGTCATTTTTTTGAAAAGGTGAAAAGTTTACTAAGAAACTATAAATAGAAATAAAAGTAAAGGAAAAATTCTTATAAAAAATATATTTATTGAAATAATTTTCAAAGTACAACAGAGTCATTGGTAAAAGAAGTATGAAATTATTGGTGCTTTTAGATATAAATAGTAATTCAGAACTGGTTCAATTTTCGGGGAATAGAAGTATAAGTCAAGATAAAAACATAGCTTAATATAACAAATTAGTGTGAAAGCTTCTTCGTATTTTCTAGGCATCCTTATAAGTCATCATTAGTAAAATTTATAGTTGTATATATGCTTAGTATTTTGTATTATGTCCATTATATCATCTCTTTGTTGCTTATACTTTTATTATGGATTTATAAATTTCACAAAGTTATATTTGTTCTAGGTTTATTTTAGAGAATGCAGAGGTTACTAGTATAATAATCTAAATCTTTCAAAGGCATTGCTTAATCTTGGTATTTTCGTATTAAAATTGTGTTTAAAAGGTATCATTTTTCTTGGTTTTGTTCTTTTGCACACCATTCGACAGATTTCTTATAGATTAAGTATTATGTACAATTTTATTATATTTTAAAAATATTTTATAGCTGACTATAATCCTTTTATCTATCGTAAGGCATATTTTGAAATTCTTTTTTGTTTTAATATATTCATTCCAGATACAACATACAAATTTATCTATCAAAGTCTTTACAAATTTTCATTTTTATTTGTTTCGTTTATTTGGTAAAATTTCGGCTTCATTGGTTATCAATATTTTTATCTTTCGCTTAAAGTCTTATTCTTTTTTATTTGGAATCATAAATTTCGTATATGACAAGAAATTTTATTTTTCTTTGTTATTTCTGATCAAGATTTCTTTGGCGGGGAGGGGGGTTGATTTTTGTTTCGAAATTCTTCTTTTGAAGTTTTTTTTTTCTATAGTTTAAAAACATCATAAGTTCTAACTTTATGAATTTTGTTTCTATATTTTTCGAATTTTATTTCCTACATTACATTTTTATTCTATTTCTGACAGTGCACAATAATAAACACTTATTTGAGCACAATGTCTATTCGGTTCGTAAGATAAATTCTATCTTAACCATAAGACCGAATCCTTCGATTTCACACCATTCCTCCATTTTCATTTCTACTTCGAAGAGAAAACATAATCTCTTTTGTTCTGCACAGATATCCTATTTTCATTTTCTTCTCTTACTTCGGTTCCAATGAGTTTTCATTAAAAATAAACCCCCCCTCCCCACATTTATCTTTTATTTGCTCTATAATATTTTTTATACCGATGCACAGACCTATATTATAAGCATCAGTTCCATTTTTCTATTCTGCTATTTCAGAAGAAGATATTGCTTCTGAATTTTTCATAATTTCTGGGTTTTTTCGCTCTATAAATACTTTTTTTTTGAACAAATTTGTTTCCGGATTAGGAAAATTTGTTTATTCAGACTATTCTATGATATTCTTAGATCTATTTATGGAAGGTGATATCAATTAAAACAATGTCTTTAATGAAAATTGTTTATGAATTGTATTGTTCTAGATTCAAATTACTTATTCTCTTAATAAATTGGTACAAAATTTGGAAATAGAACTGATTCTACACAAAGTTTAATTTTTAGTTTATAAAGTTTTATAATGTAGAAACCACATTTTATAGAAATAAATTTCATACTTTATTTTAAATTTGATTAATTAAAAATTTATGCCTGATATAAGGTTAATTATATTTTTTTGATTTAATTTCCATTGTGGAATAGTAAATGTATAAACAATAAAAAAATATTTAGAATGCTTCATTTCTTCTAATTAAAATTTTATACATAGATTTGTTTTAACTAAAGATGTATGAATATAAGTAAGTCATTTTAGATATGTGCTTTTTTTTAAAAAAAAATTGCAAGATCTTAATATTTGTCTAAGAGATATTTAAATTTCCTGTTTTAAACACTATTTTATCGAGTTATCACTTTATTATTTATCTTGGTTCTAAGTAATATCATGAAAGAGATTGTTTTTTCATATTTAAACAAAAGAATGATATTTTTTTAGTAATTATACCATTCATTCGCAATTTATGCAGTGTTTGTTTTAATATCAAGAAAATTTCGTGGCAAATAGCAAATGTGAATAATTTCGCAATCATGATATAATATCTACTTTCGAAAGATACATTTTTATCTTTTGTTATTTCATTCGGAATAACTTGTTGTGTAAAAGAAAATAGAAGTTCCCTTAAGGAAGTATTTCACTACATCATGAATTTGGAATAATGTTGAGTAAGATGGATCTAAACACATGTAAATAATTGTTCAAGTAAATAAGTGTAGAGATTTTCAGGCAAAAAATAATATTATTTAATAGCTCGCTTTTTCTCTACGAATGGAACACAATCCAACGATGAATTATAGCTTGACAAAGTTATAGGTGGTCAAAGAAATTTTTATTCTGATAGGTTAGGTTATCGGCCACACGTAAAAATTTCTGAACGAAAGATAAAGAGTGCACCAACCGGAGATCAAACCGGCCTTTGGAAGCAAATTCCGATATCCTAACCACTCGACCATTAGCGCGAGGCAAAACTATATTTGACCTAATTTTTCTTTATCTAATTAATAATTTTACTTTGTTATAAGTTAAATCAAAACATTGTTTAGAATTTAAATTGCTAACATATTTTAAATTCTTGCTTCGTGTTTTATCTAGAAAAATTAAAAAAATATATACCTATCCTTTGAAAAATATTTTAAAAATTAGATTTCACAGTTCTCAAAAAAAAATAGAATCTGTAAGGCTCTTCTGAAAGAAACACGCAAAATCGATTTACCTATGTAACCCTATATTCAAATATCTGCAAGTAATCTAAGAATAAATAGTTTTAAATTCTTTGCATTTCAATAATTTAAATTAAACTAAAGTGGTATACTTATATATAATAATAGCCAAGGCAAAAAATAATAACTATACAAAAAACTAAGTTATGAATATAATATAAAATGACAATATCAATGAAATATGATTTCGATATTATTTAAAGAAAAAAATATATCTCTATAAGATCTCTATGCAGTTGTAGATGTAAACCATTTTTTCGATAAAGATCTGCAATGAAGTGTGAGATTTAAGTGAATATTAGCCCTTGAAAGATTTCTACTTTTTAAAACTTAATATCGAAATTAGTACGTATTTTTATAAATTTCTAATCTTTTTGTTTTTATGTTTTAATGTATAGACATAAGTCGGCATTTAATAGTGTTAAGTATTCAAAAAAAATGCGAATTCAGCGGAATTACTTTATTTGTTAGTTCGCGAATATCAAACCAGCAAATCTCAAAATGAGCAATACAAAAGAATTAATGTATTTAAACATCATTGAATGCATATTAAAAATCTGAGTAATTTTGGTTTCAATGCATTTAAAAATTTGAAAAATATGAGTAGGAATATAAATTAAGTTTTATTGCGATATTTTTTGCACATAAAGACTTCGATTATATAATGAAGGCTGGGTGCCATTGTCGAGGAAAAATTTATTAATTTTAACATATATGAATTAAGTTGCATAATCTTAGAACAAAAATTCAAGATATTTAAATAAAGCGAGACTTCTCTTGTATCTTCCTCGAACGCTTTGAAAAATTAAACGACATGCACAAAGAAAAAGTGTTTTAAAATTTTGTAAAAGAAAAAAATAAACATATTTTTGTATTTATATCTACAAAGACCTAAGAGATTCAAGAATTTATCTCGTTCAGTTATTAATGGTTTATTAAAAAATGATAAGAAGTAATTTAAAATGTTTTTACTAGATTTGTTGGGAAAAAAAGCTCAAAACATAAAAGTTATCATAATCAGATTTTAAGCTCTAAATTATGAATTATTTTGATCATGATATTCCTTATTTTTTGCCGAATTCATCATCTCTGTTTATTTTACACTCAAAATAAAATACACAGATTCGTTAAGATCACTACAAAATATCAGAGTAACTTTATAATTCTGTCATATCGGTATTTTAATTTTCAGGAAATATTAAACACACTTTAAAATGTTTACCATAAAACCCAATTTATTTATGATGAACATCTATATATTTCCCATGATATTTATACATTAATTAATTGCGTCTATTGCCATTAAAAGAAATCCTGTCTATTCAATCCGATTATTATAACATTAAAAATACATAAGCTGTAATTAACCTTAATTAAGAAGCATTTCCTTTTTAACCCATTCCGAGAAAAAGCATACACTCTTGTAGCTTTTACTTACATTAATTTTTCAAAAAATATCCATAGATTAAAAATTCTTTAATTTCAATTATTCGTGATTTTTGTATTTTTGAAGCATAAATTTATTTTATAATCTACCATTTGAAATATTTTATGATTGTTTTATTATGTCGCATAATATTTTATTAATAAATTTCGATGATAAAGATAAGATATAATTAAATACATGGCGGCTTTAATAGCGAAAAATGATTTTTTGAATTTAAATTGCGTTTTTTTCTTGCTTTTGAATGAGAATTCAAAAGTATACTCTAAATTGAACCATAAGTGCCAAAAATTACAAAAGAATCAAATTCGATATGAAAGCTGAGCAGTTTTAATAGAATGCAGTATTTGCGCTAAAAATATTCATATAAAAGCTTAATATGAAATTCATCATCGAGAGTTTAAATTTGAACTTTGCAACAAAATTTAAGGTAATAACTTATACCATTAACATAACATAACATATATCTTAATCAATTTCGTCCATATCTTCAAGTCAATTCGTTTTGTTACAAAAATAATTTTTTTCTAATAGGAAACTCTTATAATGTTATATGAAGCGAAACTTTGAGCAGATTATAACAATACCAGAGATTTATATCACGTACTAACAATATATCACATTTTAAAAAACCAATGCCTTACTTTCGTGTCAAAGTGATTTTAAGCAATATGTTATTGGCGTATTTTGAATTGGATCGTGGTATACCCCAAAAACGACTGGATCAATATAGTCTCATGCAAATCGAAAAATATTTTACCCTGTAAAATTAATGAGCTTTTTTACTAAAAATCTATATTACTTTTGAAAAATCAGGATAAGCTAAAAATTATCTAAATAACTTTAAATACATGTTATATGGTTGTTTTACGTATTTATTTCTGTTTTTTTACTTTCTTTTGCAATTGAAAGTTTTTTTCGGATTTTTTTTGCTCTTTGTACGTTTTTCTAACAAACACGCACTTTAAATTTTTATTCTGCGAGACATGGTTTAATCTGCTTTATGTTTAGTAATTTAATTCGTTCAATATAAAATATTATAAAGATTACAATAAAATAAAGATGATTTTATATATATTTCTGCGAAGTGTCTTTTTCGTAAGGTTTCATGTATTATTTAAATATATAATTGTTTTACTCCAAAATATTTAAAAAATAAAAATAAGTACATTTTAGTTCCTAAGAATTATCTATTGGTTAATTTGATACTCGATTTATACTTGATTGAAAATAAATCTTTTGAATTTCAAATAGATATAAATTATGTTTTTAAAGTATATATGCCTGCAATACACGTTTGATAGATGGGTTAGAAAATATTTTATCATAATTATGGATTTGTCAAAAGTATTTTAGGCCGCAACTAATTAACTAACACAAATTTGATATAGAGAGACCTTTCGGAAAATATTTCACATATGTTTCGAAAAAAATTCAATTAAATTTTATGATTTACTATAAATTTATTTACTCTATAAAACTAACGTTTGGAAAATTACAATGATATGCAATTAATATACAATATTTTAATACTTAAAAAAATTTATACATAATTTCTTCTAATGTATTGTTCCTGTGAATAAAACATGTTTATTTTATAATAAATTTCAATCTAATATATTTTTACAACTTTGCGACAATATTTTAATCTTAAAAAGGTTAATAAAAAATTATGTTAGCCTATTAATATCAATCACATAAATAAATATGCCTTTTTAATAAAATTTACTGATATATGTCATATTTTAAAAAGGCATAGTACTTTATAAACACATTTTTGAAATAAAAATTGTTTAAACCATTTAAAATATAAACAAATATAGCTCCGCTTGTTTCAATAAATAAAAATGTCTAAAAATTCTTATGTTTTTTCACAGGACAAAATAATATAATTCGCAAATCTTATATAGTTTATAAACATGTAAATCCTATAAATTTCTAAAAATCAGAGTTGACTGGTGAATAATCTCAAGTTATATCAGGAGCAAAACTATAAATCCAATTAAACTATATTTTTGTGGATTATTGCAATCTAAACTCTGTTAAAATAAATTTTTACGATTTATACCCTCAAGAAAAAAAAAATTCATTAATTATTTCCATTCTCGTAGCAGATCCAAAATGTATTTAAAATGCGTAATAAGTTTATTTTATATTTTAATTTATTACGTTGTAAATTTTTCACATCGGTTTCAATACCGTGATATATTTATATGCCAGTATTTAAATATAAACTGTAATTTTGATATAGTAAGCTTTTATTTATTTTTTTGATTTATATGTATTAAATCTCTAATTATACTTCTTTGCCTACCTGTATTAAGATTAAATCATAGATTATAATTAAAGTATATAATTTAATATTATAGAAAAATAAACTTTATACCCACAAACCAGTCTTCTTCTTAATTCTTTCTTGCTTTCAAGTCAATCTTAACTCCAATCTATCCGAATTTGGTTTAAAATTCCTGTCTTAATTTTTTTGTACTTGAAAAAAAGACTCAAGATTTTACAATGAAGATGAAAAAAAATTTCTCTTTGAAATATCAATTTTTTTAACTTTGTCTTATATAATTTTTTCATAGATGCATAAGTTCTAAAGCAATTATATATCAACATTTTAACCCTTTATTAATATTTGAACATATTACAACTCAATATTATTTGTAAAACTACTGATTAAAATCTATATTTCTATGATTCCTATATAAACTTTTACAAAAACCAAGCTTAAGTTATTTTGCTATGAAATATATAAATCGAAGATTTTTTGCATCAGATTAGATGCTTTATTATAAGTTTAAGAATCTTAAACATATTGGAAATAATTTAAAATTGTGAATAATAATTGACAGCTAAAATAGCTATTTTTGATGAAAGTTCATTATTTGCTGCTTCTAGATAATATGAAAAATTTTCCATATATTGAATAGGATTGTTAACAAGTAGAGATCTATCCCTATTTTTTCTTTCAAATTGTACAGAACTGTTTTTTGCTTTTTTATCATAATATACACCTCTTTTTACCTAAGACAAAACATAATCTACATAACAAATTTTGATTTAAAACTTTAACACCGAACTACTTAAAAATAAGTTTCTTTTAACATTTTTACAATTAAATTAAGCAATAATGTGTTATTGCTCTGATTTTTTAAATAAAAAATTTTAGAATTTAAATAAATATAATAGAAAAAATATTTTATAGTATAAATATTATACAGTGATAATTTTTATGGTTCATAAATATATTGAAAATAATCTTCATTAGTTCGTTTTATACTAAAATATGATTTTAAAAAATAATTTAGAATTTTTCTTTATTTAGTATTGAATTTGATTTATATTTCTTTTTGTTTGTTTTAAAATCTTTTGTTTAATATTAATCTAGGAATTTTAAAAAAGGATGTAATTATTTGTACGTATTGTTATAAATAACCTATATTAGGCAATATTTTTCATATTATTAGAATTTTCGCTGTATTTTTTATAAATATAATTCAATGTTTTCATGTGTTGTATTATTTTTGCCGATTTGTTTGATAGAATGAAATTTCTTATAGTTTCGTTTTTTTCCTTCATCCAGCTATAGAACATGAAAAACCGAATCGTTTATAAATTGGCATTAAAATAATTGTATTAAACTTTTATTTCATTATATTATAAAAGAAAATTAAATTTAAAACTAAAACTCGTGAATTGTAATGTAACAACAAAATTTTACTTTTACAGATATAGATCTAAAATTGCTCAAGAAAAATAGTTATTTAAATTGTTTATATTTAAATTTTAATCAAATGCAATAAGTTTATAAATAATTTGAACTACAATTTTCAACGATAAAAATAGATTTGTAAAAAAACTAAGCGCTTGTTTTATCTAAAAATTTTTATATGATATGACTATGAGTTCATTGAAAATACTTTTGTAAAATTAAAGATTTTTTTTGATTTTCGATATGATCTCAGATGAATATGTGAAAATATTTTAAAACAAGTGTAAATTTAAAGATAGATTAAATCTGTATTTATTTCTCACAATATTAATTTTAGCTATAATCTTTGAATATATGTAAAATAGCTTCGGAGTTTATATGAATCATAGAGTATTTGTGTTAAAACAAATTTTTGAAGTATACATAAATTTTTTTCGATAACTATAACACCTTATATATTCAAGCCTATGAAATAATTTTCTATAATATTTTGCGGTTAAATGACCTAATTTTTACTATATTTTATATTTGGTTACAGCTTTGAAATAATAAGCACCAGAAAAACCTGAGAAAATTTGAATAAAAAAAATTTGAAATCAATAGGAAGAGATCAGATAATGGTTTTTAATATTTCTATTTACAATTCTGGAAATGGTATACGATTATTATTGAATTATGACTCTCTGGAAAGTATTTCTTTCCTAATTTTATCAAATTTGTCCGCAGTTTCTTAAATTTAAACATATTTTAGACATATTAAATAAATAGAATCTAAGTATAAATAAGAATGAATCTAAATTTATTTTGTGAGCAGTCAAGTTTAACATAAAAATTGATTTCATGACGCCAATTTATGTATTTGTTTTTGCTAATATACCTATTATGTGAATACAACTATAAATACTTTTAAAGTTTAACCATATGTTTGTATTCGTTCTTTGTTTTTCTTTAAAAAAATCATTTTCTATTTTATAAGAACTAATATTCTGAATCGATTTATCAAATATAAAGAGTATTTTATGCAAAAACATATAATATATTTGATATTGAAAAAATAGCTATTTTCTTAAATTTAAATCAAATATTGATTTTTGATTGATCAAACATCTCATGTCTTATAAAACACATAAATAAAGATTTCTGAATGTGTTATTAGAGATATGTTGCGCTTATTCTTACTTTCACTTTTTTAAAGCTTTTAAATTGAATATAATTTTGATTCATTTGATACAAAACTTAGAAACAATTTTTTTATAAATTTGTCATTTTTTTGAAAAGGTGAAAAGTTTACTAAGAAACTATAAATAGAAATAAAAGTAAAGGAAAAATTCTTATAAAAAATATATTTATTGAAATAATTTTCAAAGTACAACGAGTCATTGGTAAAAGAAGTATGAAATTATTGGTGCTTTTAGATATAAATAGTAATTCAGAACTGGTTCAATTTTCGGGGAATAGAAGTATAAGTCAAGATAAAAACATAGCTTAATATAACAAATTAGTGTGAAAGCGTCTTCGTATTTTCTAGGCATCCTTATAAGTCATCATTAGTAAAATTTATAGTTGTATATATGCTTAGTATTTTGTATTATGTCCATTATATCATCTCTTTGTTGCTTATACATTTATTATGGATTTATAAATTTCACAAAGTTATATTTGTTCTAGGTTTATTTTAGAGAATGCAGAGGTTACTAGTATAATAATCTAAATCTTTCAAATGTATTGCGTAATCTTGGTATTTTCGTATTAAAATAAAGTTTAAAAGGTATCATTTTTCTTAGATTTGTTCTTTTGCACACCATTCGACAGATTTCTTATAGATTAAGCATTATGTACAATTTTATTATATTTTATAGCTGACTATAATCCTTTTATCTATTGTAAGGCATATTTTGAAATTCTTTTTTGTTTTAATATATTCATTCCAGATACAACATACAAATTTATCTATCAAAGTCTTTACAAATTTTCATTTTTATTTGTTTCGTTTATTTGGTAAAATTTCGGCTTCATTAGTTATCAATATATTTATCTTTCGCTTAAAGTCTTATTCTTTTTTATTTTGAATCATAAATTTCGTATATGACAAGAAATTTCATTTTTCTTTGATATTTGTGATCAAGATTTCTTTGGCGGGGAGGGGGGTTGATTTTTGTTTCGAAATTCTTCTTTTGAAGTTTTTTTTTCTATAGTTTAAAAACATCATAAGTTCTAACTTTATGAATTTTGTTTCTATATTTTTCGAATTTTATTTCCTACATTACATTTTTTTTCTATTTCTGACAGTGCACAATAAAAAACACTTATTTGAGCACAATGTCTATTCGGTTCGTAAGATAAATTCTATCTTAACCATAAGACCGAATCCTTCGATTTCACACCATGACTCTATTTTCATTTCTACTTCGAATAGAAAACATAATTTCTGTTGTTCTGCACAGATATCCTATTTTCATTTTCTTCTCTTACTTCGGTTCAAATGAGTTTTCATTAAAAATAAACCCCCTCCCCACATTTATCTTTTATTTCTTTATAATATTTTTTATACCGATGCACAGACCTATCTAATAAGCATCGTTTCCATTCCCCTATTCCGCTATTTCTGAAGAAGAATATTGCTTCTGAATTTTTCATAATTTCTGGGTTTTTTCGCTCTATAAATACTTTTTTTTGAACAAATTTGTTTCCGGATTAGGAAAATTTGTTTATTCAGACTATTCTATGATATTCTTAGATCTATTTATGGAAGGTGATATCAATTAAAACAATGTCTTTTAATGAAATTGGTTGTGAATTGTATTGTTCTAGATTCAAATTACTTATTCTCTTAATAAATTGGTACAAAATTTGGAAATAGAACTGATTCTACACAAAGTTTAATTTTAAGTTTATAAATGTTTATAATGTAGAAAGCAACTTTTGTAGAAATAAATTTCATACTTTATTTTAAATTTGATTAATTAAATTTTATGAGGCCAATAATTGTAGAGGGAAGATAACCACATAAAAAATCATCTTTTCGGCAATGATTCTGTGAAATTGGCATGAAGATCATTGTTTGGATTTTTGGTGGGAATAAAACTACAATAGATTTCCCGTCATCTATAGAATTTGTATGAGAAGGAGAAGGTCTATGAATAGCGGAACTTTTTCTAAAATTTATTTTATTTTTTTTATGCTACTAGATCGAATACCGCAGTTGAACTTATATATAATTCCTATTTAAAAGCATGGAAACCTAGCCTTACTCGCTAGGGTTTGAAGACTTTGCGCCTGAGAAAAAATAAAAACTTTTAAATCCTAGAAAATCCAGTAAACGCTTATATATGTTGCCATTTCTTCGTACTGTTTAGAAAGAGCCTTGTAAGTCGCATATATATATATATATATATATTAACTTGAAGTTTATGAGGTTTGAAAAGGTGGAGTAAGTTGAAATGCTACATAGTCTTATGGACACATAGAAGGTTTTTACCTGTGATCCTACTCCATGCAACGAACACCGATGTATTAGGGTAACTGGATCCCTTGTTAGTTAAGTTCTACACACCTGTTTGATGAGGGGCCTTAGGATTTAGGTCTCCGAGAGGTCCCAATGATTGTGGAGTGCTGTTATTTATGATAAACCTAGAACTGTGTTGATGTCATGAAAACAATATTACACTTGCCACTTTTTTTATACAGATATGATATTTTTAAATAAAAAAAAATTTTCAATTATTGCCGCGTTAAATTCTTCTAAATATTGATTTTAAAAAATTAGAACTTTTGATTTGTCAGTATTTCTATTTAATATGTAGTCCGATCCACGTCTAAGGTTCTTTTTAAGTTCCTAGTATTTTGTTAATTCTTAATGGCATCATATATATCCTAAGTTTTCCATTCTGTCTTTTAGACTGTAATTTCGGAATACCAAATAAATTTTATAGCTGTAATTTTAGTAGTATTGGTACATCTATGTTCATTTAATTTATTTATGCTATAATCTATTATGTTATTTTGCTTAGTTGGCCTGCCATATATGATATATCATAATAAACGAAGATAATCTTTCAACAGAGTTACTTGAATCTTTGAATCGAATCTAGTCTTCTTTCGAATATATTTATTAGCTTCGAATGCATCACTCGAATATATTTAAATATGCTTTAAAATTTCTTGTTTTTATTATTTAAAGATATTCATAAACTAAGATTTTTAAAATTAAAAGGAAAAATTCTGAGAATAAATATACTCTGTTTTTTAATTTTAACTTTATAAGTTAAGATCGATGAAAGTAATTGGGCAATTTAAGAAAATTTTTGATAATCTAAAATAATTTCTACGGGTCTAAGTAAAAATAAATACAGCTACAATTTCTCAAGTTACTTTGAAAAATGAAAGCAATTTAGCAATGTGCATCTGATATGATTGCCGCTAGTACTGCCAACAATTGTTTTAGATATGTCGCTTGTAACATCTGGCACTTTAACAAGTTGAATATTTTTTCCAGTCTTTCTTTATTTAGTTAAAATTGTTTTTCTAAAAAATCAAATACACAAAACAATTTAACGGATCTAAGTTATATTAAGCTTCGTTTAGGAAAAGTCAAATAGAGTGTGCTTATACAAATGTAAAAATACACAAATTCTCACATAAAGCTATACTTGAAGTTAATAGAAATGTTAAAGCATCCAAAAGCAAGTTATTATGATAAAAAAACTCAGAGGATCATTAGCGTTTACGCATGTTTGACTTATTATATATTTAGAGAAGGAATGGTTGATTATTCTTTTGAAGTAAGGTAAAAAGCAGATTGATTTTTATGTACATCAGGAATTTATATTTCATATTTTACATGATACACATTTTTTGATTTGGCACATTGTAGAAACCATATGGATTAATAGCTAAATTCACAGTATAAAAACATCAGAATAGAAATGATAGTAGCCTATCTAATTTATGAATGCCGGACGAAAAAAACACAATGTAAAAAAAAGGATTATTCTAAAACATATACTAATTAACAACATAAATTCGAGATTTCCCATGGAAAAATCAACATGGTCTCGATCTTATGATCCAAAGAAATTCATACTTGTATGTCAAGAGCATTACACCTAATTAATGCAGGTTCGACTTGTAAAACACAAAAGAGCTGAAAAATTAGCTTATTTGCTCATAAATATTCTTACTATTTTGCAAAGTGATAATGGCAGGAAAACAGTAAACAATAAACTAAATAACTATGCACTATTTGGCCAAAGTCAAAGATGGTGCATAGAATACCTAGACACTCTCAGAGTCAGTTTTCCGTGGAACGTGCGAATCGATTGTTGAGAATATGCTTTCATTATGGTTTGATTATGATAACACAAAAATGGTCAGAAGGGTTACTTTTTGTTTATATTATTAAAACCTTGTCTTATCATAGGGGCCACAAGAAAAAACGCATGTGAAGCAATGAATGAAAAAATGTTAAAAAAATTTCGTAAAAGTTTCTACCTATAGACGTTTTGCCTTATATAAATTGTAAAAGACTTAGAAACAATATTAAAAGATTAAGAAAATTTACAATATGCAGAAGAGGCTACACCATTGAATGAGGTAACCGATTTAACAAAGATTCGAATAATATAGAGAATGCGTATTCGTTTGATAATATGTTCCGACTTTAACTTCCTTATTATAACCAAATTCTGATTTTCCTTGAATAGAAAGAAAGATAAACATTTCAGCGCTATTTGATCTTTCGGCCAGTGAAAAAGAAAAAAGATAGAATGAAGATTATGATGTTCTAGAGAATTTCGATTTGAAAAAAATAGTATCGGACATATTAAAAAAACAGAGAGAATTCAATAAGCAATCTAAAAAAACAAGCCGAAAATGCTTTGATACTCCAATTCAAAACATTAGTTTGTCAATAAAAGAAAAACTATAAGAGTTCGAGTCAAAAATGTTGACAGAAGTCGCGCCGATAGAAGAAACATTCTGGCATTTCTTCTTGTGACAACAGATGCTAATTTCCATAAATTAGGCATGAAACATGGGGGTTTAAATCAATTTTATCCGAGAAACTAATTTAAAATATACAATAAAAAGTTTATTTCTGCAGAATAAATCTCTAGATCCGAGATTTACTAAAGGAATGTGCCAGAATGTCATCCAAGACCTAAGTCTAGGATTATAATCACGCGGCTGCAAACTTCGATGCATATCGAACAAAAGCAAGTTTCATAAAAAAAGGGGCTTTGTAACTTGAAATGTCACCAAAATGTAGGCTGCTCTAATATATAAGAACGCTTGTGAATGCACATATTTTATAAATGTACATGTTCTTCTTGTTATATGTGCTTTTATCGCGAAATTCTTTATTTTAATAATATTTTTTCTTATTTTTGCATGTTATACAATAATTAGAAAAAAAATTGTCAAATTACCCAATTTTATTGGGCATTATATATAATGCCCGGTCAAAAATAATGAGGCTCAAATATTTAAATCTGCCATAACATATATACGATTTCCAATTACATTAAATTTAAGGATACAAATCAAATAAAAATACCGAATTTTAAAATATTATAATACACCTTGCCTAGAAAATGCTAATATTTTAAAATTCGATTTATATTGGCAATACCTACGATTAAATATTATTTACAGATACTTTTTTGTAAATAATTAGTACAAAGATATTTTTTTAAAACTGATATTTCCCTTATAAATATTCAAGAAATAATTTTTCAAAAATGAATTTGAAATAAAAATTTAATCCTTTATAATGAAGGCTTTATCAACAGAAGAAATTGAATTTACAAGAAAATGCATATTAGAAAATTTAAGAGTTGATTTAAGAAAAATGAATGATGAACGGGAAACTGTATTTATGGAAAGTACTATTGAACAAAGTGATGGGCATTTACATGTTGTAAGAGGGGAAACGGAAATTGAAGTATCAATACGGTTTATAGAAACGGAAGAGACATTATTTACATTAGAAAGAATTGAAAATGATACAACAGAAAGCTCAATTGCACCAGAATCCTCAAAAACACTTGATTCTAGTAATATAGAATCTAACGAATTTTTTTTGAATTTAATTCAAGAAACTTTGAAAGAATTTTTAAAAAACTACAAAATTGGTGTCAAAGTTGAAGCTGTAATTTTCAAAGATGATGGATGCGTGTTTGATTTGTTTTTTTTAGCACTTCAAAAAATTTTCAGCTGTATAAATATTCCAATAATTGAAAATCTTGATAGATTAGATATATTTTGTGATATTGAAACTAGTCTTGATCTTCCCAAACCAAAGACATACGCCGTTTATGAAAATATATTTGTATTGGATCCAAACAAAAATGAGGAACTTTCTAGCGATGGAATTATTCACCTGCTTGTGGATTCTTCAAAGAATATACATGGCATGTTTTTAGAAAATTCTAAACTTATTGATCCGCTTGTTTTAATTGAAGCAATAAATAATTCTGTGTAATAAATTATTTTTGAAAGGGTCGTTTTAAAACGCTAAATTGAAACATAAAATTTGAATAAAAAAAACTTTTTTTAAAATTTTTCTTTATTTTAACGTCAAACTCTGATATTTCTTTAAGGAGCAAAATAATTTAAGTACAGTAAAAAAAACAATTTCTCAAATACAATCATCCTTGATGTCCGGATACTCGTGATGAGGTTCTTCATTTTTTATGGCATTTTTTAAATCCTCAATAGTTATATTTTTATTCTTAGCTGTTTTCAAAGCCTTCATTATTAAATGTTTAATGTAAAAATTCATAGCATTATTTACACTTTCAATTGTTTCTTTGTCGACTTTGGGATTAAGATTGGCTTCTTTGGCAATTCTTGCTAAACGATTTTGTAAATCCTCGAATGAAAGTAATCTGTTTATTTTAGAACTAAGAATATTATAATCTACCGTATAATATTTTAAATCCTTTTGATCAATACTTAAAATATCAGGAAATGACATATCCTCTGATATATTTTCATTTTCTACTAATTTTTCATTTTTATCCGTTGTTTTATATTGATCTATTTGATTTTCAATTTCAGAGATAAAATTTTCATCCAAAAATTCGTCAGTGGAAATCTTTTTACTTATTTTACATTCCTGAGACAATTGTAAATTTTTGTAGGAATTGGAAACCGAATGAAGTTTTTTAATAAACTTGGCTACATATTTGTTAAACTCTTTAACTGATATTTTATTTTCTTCGAGATATTTTTTCATTTCATCTTTATTTATCTCCATTTTTATATATTTTAAAAGTATTTTTTGCAAATCTGATCTCATAAAAATGGGTGTAAGTTTTAAAAACAGACGTTTTAAATCTTTACTTATTTAAATTAAATAAAAAAAGTAATTTATTCATTAAAGAATCCTGTCATATCAGTTTATTACAAAATGATTTCATATAATTTTTTTTTAGATTTTATCAGAATTTTTCTTCAAATTTTTAATTAAATTTTAAAAATTTAGGAATATAATTTATAAAGTAGATCATTTTAATCAAAAAAGAATAAATTATAATTATTATTGTAATTCAAATGATTTATATTTTTATTCTAATTTACTAAAATTTCCCTATTTTCTTTATTTATTTTATTTTTCTAAAATAGTTTTAATTGTTTAAATAAATGCTATTTGATGTAAATGATTCACACAACAATTAAAATTTATCTTATAAATACAAAATATTAAAATTGTGAAATATTTCGACAAATTAAAAATTTAAGAAAACAAATAATAAATTAAATCAGAATCTTCTTGGTTCCTCAAATTATATTTAAAATAATGAAATATATATTAAAAAACAATAAAGATTTGTCAAAAATTTAAATTAATTGTTTTGATCAATTGAAATTTTTATTAATTTTTACATTTTTTTTATCAATAGATTAATTAATTGCTTGAAAATTTAACGGTTTTGATCATAAATAATTTCATTTTATTTTTTAAAGATCAAAATATCAAATTTCAATAAAAATACAAAATCAATATAAAAATGTAAATTCTAGAAATTATGATTCAATCGAACTTTTATGCCGGTATTTCTTAAAGATACCACATTTCAATTGTTTCTGTTAAATTATAAAAAAAATATTTTCTTTATATTCATATATATTTAACATGAAGACAAATTTGGTAAAAATAAATTCCAAATATGTTTAATTTAAAATAAATTTATCAGTTTTTTTAATTAATTTACAAATCAACTTTGACATGATTATATTGGTTATTCTCTTTATTCTGAATTTTTATTTATCTTCTATTATTTGAATTTTTGATTTTCTATACTTTTAAAATATATAAAGTTTTGATCTTCAAATTAAAAAAGAAAACTATATTAGCATTAATTATGTTTTAAGAACACAATAGTTTACATAGTAGACAATGATATGCCTCAGTTAAATAAAATAAGTTTTTAAAATCCGTGGATAAATTATATTTTCGCTTTTTTATTAAGATTGCTTACAAAGGAAATAAAAGAAAATGATTTAATAAATAAAGTCAATTGTATGAATTATAATTTTATTTTCAGCAAATATTTAACCTCAAATTTTCTCTTAAAATTTTGTAACTAGAAACTCCTTAATAAAAAACAATGCTGTGTTTATAGTTTAATGTAGTAATCCATGAATAATTATTTTACTTATATTTACCAGTGAGTGTAATTTTAAGTAATATTTTGACTGATGAAAGGTATTGAATCAAAACTCTAACAATTGGATGGTTAAAGATAAAGTTTAAAATACAGTTTATTGTTTTTAAATGTATTTTGTCAAGAATAAACCACAAATTACTTAAAATCTATAATTAATGCATCAATTTTTTTTAGATGAAGAATATAAGCATAATAGACAAGTAGATTATATTTTACGAAATTTGGAAAAACCTTATTTTTATTTATATTTCTAAAAGATAATTCGTTTATAGCTTATTACCTTAAATATCAAAGTATAGTAATAATTGTATTTATGTTCCTTGCCGCTAGCTTTCTTGAAATCAAATACAATATTCTCAAGGAAACACATGTTTATTTAAAACTCAAGTATATTTAACTGATATGTGACTAATTGTGGATGAAGGATACTCTCGAGAAAAACTATCTGCTTGGTAATGAATAGATGAAGTTAATTTAGGAAGTTAGTGTTTAGATTTTTAGTTGAATTAAAACTAAAGGTAATTTTAGGTTGTTTCCAGTGGCGTATATATAGAAAAAGGTCAGCAAAACCATAAAAAATTTACTACAAAAAGAGTTTTTAGTATTTTATTCAAGTATATTTGACATAAGAACTAAATTTACATGTAAATACATGAAAAAATTGTCTTGCTCACTTGGATTTGAAGACTTACCATCTAGGATATACGAAATACTTACCCTTTAAAAAGCCAAAAAAGCTAATTTGTGGCCATACCTATTGATATGTGCCGTAATTTTCAGAAAACAGCTAAGTTTTTGGTACGTCTCTAACAAGGAGATCGTCTTCCGGCTCACAATTCCTCTGTTATTGTGTAAAAAATTGTTTTTATATGTAGAATAATCGTCTTTATTAATTTTATTCATCATGGCACATCCCTCTTTTTTATTTTAAAATAAAAAAAATATTATATTTTTGTGATATAAATAATATCACAGTATGTCATCTCAAAGTCTGTCTCGATCCTATATCGGTCAGTAAGATATATCTTATACAAAGGTTTATCGGGTTCGGCAAGTGTAGAGTAAAAGAGATTGCTTTGGCCTTGGGGTCCAAAAGGAAAATTAGACCCTGTATCACACTCTAGGCAACGGAAATTAGCGAACTAAAGAAAAAAAAACTCGCTCAATAATGAGTTCTACCCGCCTAGGAATGAAAATCTATTGTAGGAAAGTATCATTGGGTTACTAATAGAGTATTAGAGGAATAATATTTATATTAATCTAGATCTCCGTCAATGGTATTAAAACAATATAACACGTGCCACTGTTTCTAAAAATGTGTTTTTTTTAAACCAATAAATTAGACTAAGTATATTCTTTAAATATATTTTAATATCTGGTTAGATCACCTTCAAAATTCATTACCAGGATTGTTTTGAAAACCAAGAATAAAAGAATCCTATTCCAAGTACGCCTTCCTCTTAAGTTTTTTTTTTTTCAATTTGAATATTACGAATAAACCTTTTGACACTAATGAATATTTAAATAACTTATAATCTTTAACTTTTGTTAGCAGCGTTATTGGAAAAAGGATAACCACATAAAAAAGTTTCGGCTTGGCATTGGGTGTGTGAAACTGGTATGAGGATAATTGTTTGGATTTTTGGTGTGAATCAAACCACACTACATCGTTGGTTTTTCCATGGGAGTTGTTATGAGGAGGAGAGGTCTAAGAAATGGAGAAACTTTTTCTACAAATTTATTTGTAGTTTTTTATGCAACCAGATGGCAGACCGCAGCTGAAATTGTAATTAATTTTCATGTAAAAGCATAGAAAGCTAGCCTTGCTCACTCGGTTAGAAGACTTAGCGCCTTGGAGATATAAAAATAAACCCGTTAAAAGCCGGAAGGGCTAAGTAGCAGATCTTACCTGTTGGTATGACATTGCACTGTCTAGGTGGACTTCATGTAAATCTCTTAAATATATCTTAGCTAGAAGTTTATTGAATTCAGAAAGTGTAGAGTAAGTAGGAATGCTGCGTAGTCTTGGGGGAGCCCAAGGGAGACTTCTGCCTTCGATCAAACACCATGCAACAGACATTAACGAACACCGAGCAGCTGCCTCGCCTATTAATTAGGTTTTACACACCCGGTAGATGAAAGGCTTTAGGATGTAGATATCACAGGGGGTACTGATAGAGTGTTAGGGTAATTTATGTTAAACCTAGAACTGCGTTAATGTCATGAAAACAAATATAACACTTGCCACTATTTTAAAAAGCTGTGATATTTTTAAATAAAAATTGTTTATTAAAGTTTTATTCCTGTCATTACGAATGTTGTTATGAATAGATATTCAAAACACAAGATTTTTTTCGTATATTTAGACAAATATATTCATGAATTATTTTCTTCGGATCGTTTGTAGACGATCTTAAATGCCTTTTTAATCTAGATATATGTCTTAATTACTTTATAATTACAATCTAAGATAAAAGACTTAAATTTTTTTTCCCATTACGTTCTAAATTCTTCATTAATATTTCCGTGTGTTTCTAATGTAAATATTCTTATTCAATGTTCCATAAAAACTCTTGGTTCTAATCAAAGAAAATGGTTTTATTTAGTCTTTTTTCTTTCCATTATTAAGTTATTTAAAAGATGAACCGCCTTTAAAATGAATTATTTGTAAATATAAGACTTTGAATTTGTGTTGTTTATATTATCGTATACAAAACAATAAATTTCTTTTGATCTTTACATTTTACTTTCTAGGAATATTCTATAATTAACCTAAACTTTTTTTGGTCCGTGAGGCATTTTACCATATTTCACCATCTAGAATTTTTCTGTTACCGATGATATTAATTGTTTCTTTTAAGCCAATCTAAATATTGAGAACGAATTTATTTGCTTCGTAATTTGCCATCTTCTAGGTCCCTTCCTGGTTCTGATCAACTTAATAGGGAAAAATAATACGTTCTAATATATGATATATTTGATATTGATCTAAGAAATATGTTTTGTGATGAAAAACAAAAGAATAGGCAAATATCATTAAAATTCACACACGTGGTTGTTAATTAAAGGTATCGCATGTTGATAAATGGCATGAAAATGTTTCATTTTCATATACTTATCGTGACGCCATTTTGATCTTTGATAGTAATTCGTGCTCATTGTTCTCAAATAATATAATCCTTAAATTTCTTCGTTATTTTTCATAAATCCTAACTATTTATAAACACATGGTCTAGATTCTAAAAACTGTTTTTTTCAAAACACTATTTCTAAATATTTAATTTATTTTGTAATCATCGAGCTTAATAATTTAATAGTACTTGGCAAATCCTAAAATAAAATTGAAAATAATAAAAATATTTATAAAATACAAAATTCTATCAATTAGGGCTACCAAAAAGTATTTAAGATTTTCAATTTATAATTATCTAAACAATATACATTTCAGGATATAATTAGAAATCAATATTTAGATCAAAAAATACTATAATTTTATCGTTAAATTATAAAAAATATTCAATAAAAACTATAGTAATCCAAATCAATGATATATTTCCATTTTTTAGTCATATATTTATTTATACACAAAGCATTTATTTCAATCAATAGTTTTTATCTCCAATCTTTGAATAATTGACGATTAAAAGATAAAAGATAGAAGTAAAAGGATTGAAAAGATTTAAAAAGATTATAAAAGATAGAAAATATACAGGAAAATCCAACTGAACAAATTTAAAAGGAAAGGTAGAAAGAAAAAAGAACTAAAATTTAAAAAAAAGGAGGAATAGATAGAAACAGGAAATAGAAAAATATAATTACGATACCGAAATATATTTATTGCCCACTTCCACTACTAATAACTTCATAACCATGTGCTAAAGCCAATATCATACCGAAAAGACCTATAAGTTCTGCAAAAATCATAAGTAATAAAAACTGTGTAGTAAAATTTTTCTGTTGTGCTCTTGTAACAGTAGCACTCTTAGCTATTGTACCCGTAGCTATAGATGCTACCATACCACCAATGCCTGTCATAAAACAAGCTGTAAGTAATTGAAATCCATTTGAATAATCTTCTACTTTGTATTTTGCAAATATGAAAAAAATTAAAACAGAATAAATCAAAGACGCAGATATAAATGCCAAAGGTATAATTGTTATGGAAAGATCTAGTCTTATAGATGCTGATGTACATATTCCCACTGCTGCTTCTTGCATTCCTTTACCTACACCTATAAACGAAGGTAGCACACCCACCAATAAAGCAGCGAGACGTATTAATGGAAAATATATTGCGCTATTGTCTGTAGTAGTACTTTCTGCCATAATAACCCCTAATTGTTTTATTAAAATAAAAAGTAATTTTAAAAGAAATGTTTTGTTTTATTTTTATTTTTTAGAAGAAATCTATCGGTTTAAAATTGGTGAAAAATGTATTTCAAATAAAAAGAAATGTAAAAAAATAATCTTTAATATCAAAATATTTTTTTGTATAAAAGGTTTTAGAATATTTATTTGTAAATATTTTTTTAAAAACTATGAATTTTTTGTTTTGTTGATTTTCTTTAACTATTTTTAATAAAATAATTTGTTATTAAATCATTAAAGATTTATTCTAATTTTTATTAATATTTCTTGGTAGTTATAGTAACAATCGTAGTGATATTATTACTCTGTTTGGATCAAGAACGAAAACATTTTATTTTAAACACCGTAAATTTTAATAAATGGAAATTTTTTGTCAAAATCTTTAGAATAAAAGATTATTATTTTCAAGTCCGTATATTTTAATAAATGGAATTTTTTTTTCAAAATCTTTAAAATCAAAGATTATTATTTTCAAGTCCGTATATTTTAATAAATGGAAATTTTTTGTCAAAATCTTTAGAATAAAAGATTATTATTTTCAAGTCCGTATATTTTAATAAATGGAAATTTTTTGTCAAAATCTTTAAAATAAAAGATTATTATTTTCATAGTCCGTATATTTTAATAAATGGAAATTTTTTGTCAAAATCTTTAGAATAAAAGATTATTATTTTCATAGTCCGTATATTTTACTTAAGAGAATTCTTTGTCAAAATCTTTATTTCAATGATTTTAATGTTGCATTGAACGAAAAATGAGATATAAGAGACTAAATTTACACAAATTCGGTGGAAATTGTTATTTTCATTTAGGAAAAAATGATTTTTAAAAAAATGAAAAATTCCATGACGATAGTAATAAAATTTGAGATACATGAAATTATAAATGAATGTAATATTTTGATGTAAGTTAAAATAATTTAGATATTCCAAAAGAAAAGATATAAATTGTGTTTGTCTTTATATAAGCTTAAAACAAATATAGTTTTTGGATTCTAAGGTCAGTTCAAATGTGATAGAATCATTTTTAGTGAAATCTGTTGACTCATTTGTGTCAAATAAATTTTATAAATAAAATATTTTCATATCTTTGTTTGGGTTAGAGCCAAAAATAGAGAGTTAAAGAATAATTTAAGTGAATTAATTTTTCGATTTTAAAGGATTGTAAAGAAAAGAATGAAATCTTTAATACGAGTAATCGTGGTTTTTTTTAAATTTTTTTGTCATTAAATTATTGTTCTAAATTGTGTTTTGTATTTACACTAGCCGTTAAGCTCGGAAAACAAACCTTCTTTTACATTCATAAGAAAAGAAATACTGAAAAATATCTTAAACTTCATTATATGTGCCATAGTTCCTTAACCTTTTCAATAATAATTTTTTAATTTCACCTGGTCTGTTTTTCGTATATTTTTTTAGTCTTTTATGTTCAAAATATTACCTGCTTTTGTGCGATTACAAAAAAAAATTTAAACTTTTTTAATCAGCATATTCTTCTTTTTCTCTTTTATTTACTTCGAATTGTTTTGATCTTCAATTCGGCATTTTTTGTTTGGTATGATCACCTTCCATCTATTTTTACTCATTCTGTCCTTTTTCGTGAAGTAATACATCTATCTGAAAAAAACTCTTTTTTAAACAATATTCCGTTTCGGTTTATATATTTTTCGTGCAACTTTATTTTAATTTAACAAAGATAAAGTTCAACGAAGCTATTCAACCAAAATTATTTTTTGCAATTATTATTGAGAATGTAAATAAATTAAACAGAAGAATGGTGATCAAGCATCAATCTTATCATACAATTTTTTATGCAACTGTAAAATCATAGAAAAGAAATCAGAACAAATTGATTTAAGTTTTTTTCAAGATTGAAAACTTAGGAAAATTGAAAAAACTAATCCGGTTTATTTTTTTCCATATTAATAAGCTAGAAGAAAATTCATGAACTTTATTTCAATTTTTAAACCAATAGAATTTTTCAATTGTTTTATGTTCAGTTCTACTCTCTATTCTTGGTGTTTAAGTTTTATGAACAAGAAGAAAGACCTTTTTCTTGATTGAGGCATTCTTAGTGATGTCTTATATTCCTTTAACTAATTAAACATTTCGAGGTAAGTCGTCGTCGTCGGTACATTACTAAATTATATAAATGATATTATTTGACACAATTCAAGTGTGGGAATATTAGGCTATTAAATTTGACTTTTTTAAGCATCCATTTATGTTAAGAATATTTTAATAGGAAATAATTTAGAAATGTTTTTAACAAATTTATATTTAATTGAAGTTTTTAGTACGGTTTTTCAATCGTATTCAAAACAAGTATATACATTTACTCAATTACTTATTTGATTATAAACAAATTCAGAATTAATTTATCGATCGATTGATGATTATGTAGAAAATAATCGTTCGGAATTAATTTATCTTACAAATTTTGGCGTATAAATACTAATAAATGACTCAATAAATGTCTTATTTTGTTCTGTTCCACCTTATAAAAATAAAGAAGAACATGAAGAAAATAACATCTTCTCAGACTTAAACCAATGTTTTCGGAGTTATAATTAAAATTTAAAAATTTACACGTTTCAATTAGATTCTCATATTTTATATGCTCGATTCTGGATGAATTTCTTACTGAAAATCAAAGTAATTTTTTATTGTTATTTTATACATTCCTTTGTTGTTCGTTATCGCATTCTTCTGATAAAATGCATAAATTGGCAAAATAGTCTGTTAACCAAAACAAGAATAAAAATATTTTTTCAGACCTTTTATTGAGGTGTATTTTAGTAACTTAGGTCTTATTTTATTTATTCTTAATTTTCATATATTTTTAGATTTTAGAGCAAAATACTAAAAAGTGCGTATATAAAGAACAAATAGAGAAATCCATTGAGAAGAGAAATATATAAAAAATGTATTAAAAGCAGGATATAAAGAATTAATTTTTTGGCAATTTTTCTTAATTTGATTTTTGTGTTTTTTTTTTGAATTTCTCTTTAATTAATTTCTTTTCATATATTTTTATAATTTTTTTGGAGAAGTACAAAGCAAACATTTATCTTGAGTTGAAAGACATTGTAACACTAGATTAAACGCAAAAAAAATTTTTTCTGCAATTAATCAACATGCAATATCGTTGATCAACTGCCACATGGGGGTACTTCGTCCTGAACCGGCTGACTTCTCTAAGTTGGATGATGCCATCCGTGCGGCGTTGGTAAATAATAAGATATATCTTCGCCAAGGATGTAAAGAGCGCTTGTATCTTCTTATAACAGAACTTGGAAGAGGCTTACATAGTGTTGAGTTGCGAAGCGAACATATGCTTCTGCAACTCTTAGATGGTCTGGAAAATAGTAAAGAAATATCAACTAAATGAGCAACAATCTTCAAGGTATAGAATACTAATAAAACCCATCTTGCACCAATAAAAGGCTTCTTAAAAGTAAAGTACAGGTTGATAGAAGAAGTCACTAAGAAAAGTTTAGAAGAAGTTCAATTTGCAAAACTATATAACGAAATAGAAAAACAAAAACTCCATTCAAAGTTATATAATGCCAGAAAAAATGAGCTCGTGGGTGTTAGTGACTCTTTAAGATGATTAAAGAAAGGGAATATTAGGCCATGAAATGCAGCTGTATTCTGCTATATCCAGGATAGAAATGTATTCTGGGGGCCGATGTGTTTGTCGACACAGGGGCAAGTCTGGTAAAACTGTAAATCAAATAGCAACCGCTCAAAAATGCCAGGTCATGACTATACAAAGCGGTATAATGAAAAGGTAAGATGCTTGCATCTTCTCCTGCTAAATATATATAAGTATGAGTCTTCGAAACGGAAAAAAGCCACTCAGTGCAAAAAATTCTTCATAATAAGTATGCAGATATAAGAGTAGATATCAGGATAGAAACTAATGTTAGGATTCGAAATAATATTTTCGATATAATTATTTTAGATAAGAAGTAGAATAAGATAACACTGTTTGAAGTAGGAATTACTTCCCGAGATCCACTTTAAATAGTAAAACTGAAAAACTTAGGAAGTAGGAGTTGCTGGCCAATAAGTAAGAGCTTATTTATAAGATTAGTATTGAGATAATCCCTTATGCGATTCCCACGAACTGTATTGTGGCAAAATTAAGGTAATTCATACCTCATAAAACAACAAATACACATGAATACGGAGGGCATGGTGTTGATCTATAGTACTTAAGAATAATTTTAAACGGATTCCCTTTATCGGCAAAAGAACTTGAGTCATACCAAAATCAGAAGAGAGCTGGTAAAGAGCATCAATGGGTGTCATTAATAGAGCCTAGATGCATGAGAAGCTAACGCTCCGTTTAAACTAAGCGATGACCGAGGGAGAGGTGTTATATAATCAAAAACAAAAAATACACGCCTTATTTCAGAAGGAGGAAGTACATTGGAAGAACTGACAATAAACATAAATCAAAGTCGGGTTTGTCAGAAGAAAAGATGATGGTACAATAGGCAGAAGAAAATATACAAAGATGTGAAAACAAGGTTTAAACCTGTATTTTACTAATAAAATAACGAATTTCTTTTTATTTTTTTTAAGTTTTATGCATTTCCTCTTTTTCTTCTTTATAAAATGGTTTCAATATTTTTTTAATTTATATTTAATTTATTTTTAATTTATATATATTTTTTTTCGGTTTAAAATGATATTAATACATTAAAATATCTTTAATTCCTTACAAAATAAGTATTTTTCCGCGAAAAAAGCATAAATACGCATGTTTTTAAGCCTACATCCGATTTGGTAGATCTGATAATCTGCTATGTTTTACTTTTTGCCATGGTAAAATCAGCAGAGAGGCAGAATGAGTGGGGAGTCTTTATTAAATATTACATTTATTCTCCGATATGCAACAAATTATTATAATTCCTATTAAAGAAAAATGCGCACTGAAAAGGTATATTACAACCACAATGATAAGTTATTTTTATTTTTTATAATTAAAAATGAATTTCTGACACCTTGTATCTACCAAAACTCTTCAGTTATAATCACAAATAACTGAGAGAGATTTTATTTCTTTTGTTGAATAGATGGTTTCTTTTTCTCTGTATAAAATAAATATTTAGTACCAAAAAAACAAAATAATCAAAATTTCAAAGTAAAAAATTATTTTCAAAACATAAATCAGCAAATTTAAAATACACTATGATTTTTAATAAAAATCTTAATTTAAGCATTCATATCGAATAATATATAAATTTTGCTTTGAAATCAGAAAAAAAAAATTATTATTAAATGTAAGCTAAAATATATTTTGTTGTAAAAGAATTATTTAAGATAATTTGAAAATCCAAATAAGCTCAACATTTTCTTCATAAATAATTTAACATGTTGAGCTAATATTTACAAACATTTATATTTAAATGAATATATATATCAAAAACCTTGTTTTGCTTCTTATATCAAACTAGATGCTAAAATCTAAAATTAAATAGAAATTGCTCGTTTCTATCACAAATAAAGCATCCCTTTATTATATAAAGGATGATATTCAGAAATAGAATACAATTACCGAATACTAATTTTTAGCTTTAAATGAAAAACTATGCATTTTTTGAAATGTTGTTGGTTTAAAGATTTCAAATCGAAGATTTAATATATAGAGCCTTATTTTCGTTTAAAAATTCACATATTTTCAAATCAGTGGCAGTTGTTAATAGTTTTGATAAAGTTAACGCATTTTCGGGTTTTAAAAAATAACTGCACCCCAAAACCGTCATTATTCTTTACAATACCTGCATAGCAAAGTTTTTCTCTGCCAGGTGTGTAGAACTTAATTAATAGGCCAGAAAGTAGCCCGTTGTTCGTTAATTTCCGTTGCATTGAAAGTGATCTTAGGTCGAAATACATCTTGGGCGGTAATACTTTGTAGTATTTTCACCTACTCCACACTTTCTGAACCTTACAAACTTCTAGCTAAGATATATTCCAGAGACTCTTATGGGGTCCACCTAGACAGTGCAATGTCATACCAACAGGTATAACCTGCTACTTAGCTCTTCTGGCTTTTAATGGTTTTTATTTTTATATCTCCCAGGCGCTAAGTCTTCTAACCCGAGTGAACAAGGCTAGGTTTCCATGCTTTTACATGGCAATTACCTACAAGTTTAGCTGCAGTCTGCAATATGGTTACATAAAAAAGTACAACTAAATTTGTAGAAAAAGTTTCTCCATTTCTTAGACCTCTCCTCTTCATACAAACTCTCATTAACAACCAGAGATGTAGTGGTATTATATTCCCACCAAAAATCCAAACAACGATCTTTACATCAGTTTCACACACTCATTGCCAAGCAGAAAGTTTTTTATGTGGTTATCTTCCCTCCACTTTAAATATGATACAAAAAGATAAAACTTTTTTAATTATGAAATTGAGAAATACAAGAATACAGAATAAAAAAACTGTATAGAATTTATACATAAAGATTAAATGCTTTAATTTAGACTTTTAAATTTTCTTTTTCAGCACAACATTAACTTTATTATTTCACATGAGAGACTAAGAATTTTTACAAATACAACCCAACATTTTTTTTTGAAAAATATCTAATTAGAGAATAATCGAATTTTAGATTTTATTATTGTTTTAATCCTTTGTTTTTTAAACCTCTTACACGATATATTTCTGCTCATAAAAACATACACAATCAATAATTTAATTACTATAACTTTGATATCAATTTTAAATTTATTTTTAAACAATATTTGTAATTTAAATACACTCTACACAAAAAAAAATACATTAACAATTTCAACGTTTTTTTTTGCTGTTTAAATTATATTTTTACCGCATCTATCTATCGAATCAGAGAGAAAAAGAAGAAATAAGCAAAAAACGAAGAAGGATGTTTGATACAATACCACATTAATTATGTTACATATCTTAACGATAAATAAAGTTCATAAACTTTTTAAACAAAAAATTTCATTCAATTCTATTTTTAGAAGAAAATTTGTCTTCTTCAATAATTAAACATTAGGATGAAGATTTATATCAGGTAGTTCACACTAAAATCCTAATAATAGATAATATCATAATAATATTAATTATATTTTTTGATAATTTAAGATTGCTTATTTTCACTTAATAATTTCTATGTTTTCAGACTATTTTCTTAAGAAATTCAAGTAAATCTATTTTTTGCAACTAATAAGCTTAACCTAATTTAAGAACATATTTGCTTAAAATATAAGAAAATATAAGAAAATAAGAAAATATAAGAAAATATAAGAGAATATAAGAGAATGTAAGAGAATGTAAGAGAATGTAAGAGAATATAAGAGAATATAAGAAAATATAAGAAAATATAAGAAAATAAGAAAATATAAGAGAATATAAGAGAATATAGAGAATGTAAGAGAATATAAGAGAATATAAGAGAATATAAGAGAAATACAAATTTAAACTCAAAGAATATTTCTAGTATTATAAACATAAAGATTATGACGGTTTCTTTTATTATTTTAATTACCTATTGTGTTTATTTATAAGAATATCAAAACTCATAACTCTTTTATATTTATCTTTTACATTCAAACATAATAGGAAACTAAAATTTATTTCTAAAATTTTAGTTGAAAAAACCAATCGTACTTTTTTAGTTAATCTTGCATTTTTGTTTTAAAGAAAATTACACAGGGAAATACAAGAAAATTATTTAATTTTAAATCCTTTAAAAATTTATTTGAAAATAAAATATATCTTTTGTATTTCATTAAAAGGAGCCATAAAAAAATTTGTTTTACATTCCGATTTGAATCAAAATGTGTAAAAATTCTGTATTTTATGTTGTAATCTATTCAATTAATAGACGGAAGGAGTTAAAATAAATATTTAAAAGGACCCTTGAAAATGGCAAAAAATATAGAAAAATCAAAATTAACACGTCTTGCAATAGTAAACCCCGAATTGTGTAAACCATTTGAATGCAATCTTGAATGTAAAAAGGCTTGTCCGATTAATAAAATGGGAAAGGATTGTATAGTTGTTAAAAAAGACAGTAAAATATCACAAATAAGTGAATATTTGTGTATAGGTTGCGGTGCATGTCAGAAAAAATGTCCTTTTGGCGCGATAACCATAATAAATCTTCCTACAAGTTTAGAGAAAGACATGTCACATAGATATACAGAAAATGGATTTAAGTTACACCGTTTACCTGTGCCAAGACAAGGACAGGTGCTTGGCTTAGTTGGAACCAATGGTATAGGAAAATCTACGGCACTGAAAATTCTTGCTGGTGAAATCAAACCAAATTTAGGAAAATTTAAAGAAACACCAGATTGGATAGAAATTCTTGATAATTACAAAGGATCTGAATTACAAGGATATTTTACAAAATTACTTGGCAACGAACTTGAATCAGTTTCTAAAATTCAATACATCGATTCTGTTCCAAAAAATTTAAAAAAAGAATTTTCGAATGAAAATCTTACAGTTAAAGAAGTATTGGCAGTAAAAGATGAAAGAAATTTAAAAGATTTTTTTCTTTCACTTCTTTCGATAGAAAATATAATTGAAAGAGATTTGGAGGCATTGAGTGGAGGTGAATTACAAAGATTTTGTGTTTTACTCACCTGTCTTAAAAAATCAGATATTTATATTTTTGATGAACCTTCAAGTTATTTGGATGTTAAACAACGGCTTTTGGTTGCCAAGGCCATACGAAGTCTTAGTAAAGCTGATAAGTATGTAATTGTTGTGGAACATGATTTAGCAATTTTGGATTTGATGTGTGACTTTGGATGTGTATTATATGGAAAAGCAGGAGCATATGGTGTCATAACTCAACCTTATAGTATAAAAAATGCTATAAATATTTTTCTTGATGGTTACGTGCCAACTGAAAACATGAGATTCAGACAAGAAGCTTTAAAATTTAATATTTCAGAAAAACCAGAAACTTCTGGGGCAGAAATTAGTTATAACAAATACGATGCAATGAAAAAAACATGGAAAGGAAATAAAAGTGGATTTTCTCTGAATGTAGAAGCTGGTTCGTTTAATAATTCTGAAATTATTGTTTTGCTGGGTGAAAATGGAATGGGAAAAACTACTATGGTTGGCTTGATAGCCGGTGTTATCAAATCTGATGATAATAATGAAACTTTTTGCGGTGCAAAGGTCAGTTTAAAAGCTCAGAAAATTTTGCCGAAATTTCAAGGAACCGTCAGAGAACTTTTTATGTCAAAAATACGAGTAAGCTTCCTTGATTTATCATTCATCACTGATGTAATTAAACCGTTCGGTATAGAATATTTATATGATAGAACAGTATCCAGTCTCAGTGGAGGTGAACTTCAACGAGTTGCTATAACCATGTGTCTTGGTAAAGAAGCAGATATATATCTTCTAGATGAGCCTTCGGCTTATTTGGATTCAGATCAACGTATTGCAGTTTCAAAGGTCATTAAAAGATTTATTTATAACAAAAAGAAAACAGCGTTCGTTGTAGAACACGATTTGATAGTTGGAACTTATTTGGCAGATAAGGTAATTGTATTCGATGGAAAACCTGGTATCAAAGGCAATGCATCCGCGCCATTAGATATTGTAAATGGAATGAATAAATTTTTAAAGAATTTAGATATTACATTTAGAAGAGACCCTGAAAATTTTAGACCAAGGGTTAACAAACCAAATTCTGCCAAAGACAGAGAACAAAAAGAAAATAACAAATATTTTTTTAATTAAATTAATTTTAAATTTTTCTGCTATTAAGTTTAAAACTTCTGGTTATTTTTTTTAAACAAATTTACCTCTTTTTTAGCCATATTGTGTCTAATAATAGAATTGAAAGTGTGATTAATATTATATTATCATATTTAAAGGGAAAGGTGTAAAAATTATTTATTTAGTATTTATTTAATAAAATTCTGGTTAAAATAGTTTTACGACCTATATGCATTTGTGTAAAAATTAAATATTTAAATTATATAAATAAATTGAATTTGAAAGTGTGTAACTACTATAATATGACGTTTTTATATTAATTTAATAAAAAAAACAATAGTGATCGATCTATAACTTACTATGAGCCAATATATTGTCTTTTAAAGCGAAATAAGAATCTAAATTTTAAAATAAAGATAAGTAGGCTATTTAGATAATTACAACTTCTTTCCTAGCTTTCTAAAATGCGTAAAAAAAACTGATTAAATAACTGAGCAAAAAATTTAAATATTAGTGTTTGGGTAATAATATGAATGTTTGTAAGCAAATATTAAGGCAATTATATGAATTTTATGTTCTAATCTTTCATATTCACTTACTTTTTTTCAATTATAAAAAATGATAATAGAAAAATGATGATAGAAAAATATATAGTTTTATTTTTTTTGCAGCGGCCAAGGTTCTACAAGAACTGTAGCGCTGATGCCGATGGTTATGATAGTGTAATTTTTATTTATAACTTACTAATATAACAACAAAATGTAATGAATTCGAAAATGTAAAATAAAATAGAAAAAAAAAACAAAATAAAATCAAAAATAAATAGCGAATATTAAACTTTAAATATTGAAGCCAACACAAAATCATTTGCCATATATATTCTAAATTTCTTTTGTATAAACAGAATGCAGTTTTTCAGGTAGTCTTTCTTTGTAAAACACTTAGAAATGGTATTCTGAGGTGTGTCAGGCTAGTTTTGCTTGTATAGTTACTGCAAAAATATATTTTTAGTTAATACTATGAAAAACAGTTCAAATCCACTCATATCAGTTGTTTGATTCTTGCTATTTCTTTGAGTATATAAAATAAATCTCGATGTGTTGCAAAGCCTTCTTTTTTGTTTCAACCGAAAAGACTTTGATCATCTAAAAAGTCATAAACTCGGCAGGCTTCGCATATTGACACCATACTATGAATTTTTTCACGCCAAATATCAAATTTGATCCATCTAGATCGAAGAAGACATTGCTGAAATTTCACTGTGGTTTGTAAATCGCAGCTTCTTTATATTCTTCTTTGTTCCTAAAAATTATCATTTGTGATAGTTTAAAGCTCTATATTTAGTAGCAAGATCTTTGCCAATCAAGTAAAGTTGCCTCGCTTCTTTGAAGAGTGTCTTTTTCTAATGCTGTATAGTACAAAAATTGGGCAATTTTACAATGGTTCTTTTACTTCTCTTCGTTTTCTATCGTTAATCATTTTCTAACTTGCTATATGTAGAAGCAAAATTATCCAGTTGGTTTGAAGCCGTTTAATAGTGTTTGCAAATTCTCGAAGTTAATTTTTTTGGCCCCTTTAATTTTACTATTTGGTTCTGGTATCGTAAGCTCATTTCCCCTTTTTTTATGTAAGTAATAGATAAAGTGAGTTATGAATACGACAATAATTTGATATTTTTCTAAATGTTTCCACTCTATTGTAAATTTAAATTTTTTAATAGACATTAGAGCCTGATTTTTTAAAAATTATATTTAACAAGTTTTTAAACATTTTGTCAGGAAAAATGAATTTATCTATTAAGCTTTTAAACACAAAGTGGAAAATTTTCAAAATATTTTTTTGAATTATGTTTAATGAATTTTATTCTGGCGTGGAGATAGGATAACCACATTAAAACTATCAGGTTAGCAATGAGTGTGTAGAATTAGTGTATAAATCATCGTTGCCATTTTTGTTGGATATAAAACACATCTGATTTATAGAACAATCCTCTATAATTCCAAGTTACGACAGATTAAAAGATGCAAATAGAAATTTCTTATTTGATGATCCTTGAAGCCGAAGAGGTAAAAGAGGAATGGATTATGTAAGTAAGTTTTTGAATGGGAAAATAATAATCATTTTTCGCTTTTCTTTTGGTAGATTTTATAACTCCAAGTAGCCAAACTTAAATAATTTATTGTTTTTTTTTAAACTATGAATCGTTTCTTATGTTTATACCTGTTATACGGAATATTTAAATTTGTTTACTATACTTAAATTTTCTTTTGATCTCAATCCATCCAATTTTTTTCATAAAGCACTCTGATCACTTCAAATATGTTTTATAAACTTCTCATATTGTTAAATATTTTTTCTTTTCTTGTTGCAATTTCTTATTCTTTTAAAGAAGCTAAGAGATAAAAAAAATATATTCGCATGCAATTCTAAACTATAATAATTTTAGAGAATATTCTGTTCTTTGGTTGTTTGAAGTATAATTAAAAACATAGACTTTGAATTAAAAATTTTTCGACGCTTAAACAAACATATTTTAACAAAATTAAAGGACTAGAACGTTTTTTTTGTTAAATTAATATAATCTCTATTTTTTATAGATAATATAACAATAAAAAATGCAACACTTCCCCAAATATATGTTTCGGGAATTTTTATTAAATCCCCAAGTATGTTTTATAGATAAAAATTTTATCTCTTGTAGTATAAAAGCCTGGGTCTTAAGGTCTAAAAAGAGCAAAAGATAAAATATAAAACTATATATTAAGAACTCTCTATGGGGTATGCATCACAAATTTATATACTTTGAAGAGCTATTGATTGTAAAATCCCGAAAAAGAGGGTAAAAGTAGCCGAATATATTTTTTTCAATATATTTTTTTCCTATTTTAATCGCTACTTTTTCTGTGCCTTGTTTATATACTTTGATTATTTCATATTTGAATTAAATTTAGGGTTAGAAAATTAGATTATCATCTAAATCTAATCTATAAACTAATTTTGATTTTAAAAAAGTCTATTACTATTAAAAATTGTATCAAAAATTTGTATCACTATAAGATTTGGAATTAACTATAATTTTACACACAAATCGTATTTCCAGTCCTTAATAATCTTTCACTTAAAAAGAATGTTACTTTATTTTTTACTGAGTTAGTTACTAAAATTTTGCTTCCAATTTAATGTCGCAATATAATTAAAATGTTGTGTCTCAGAACATTTTTCTGATTGCATTTTGTGATAATTTAGAAGAAAGCAAAGAAATAATAAATTTTACAAAAAAATTTCACATTGTCTTCTATAATAGCTTAAGTATCTTCTTATAATTTTGATGTAGATTGTATAAATATTAGGTACAAATATTTAAGAAGAATTTTTTTAGTTCTGTATCTATACTTATAAAATTATCAACGCATGTAAACATGATCTAGATCACAAAAAAATATTATATAATATACAATTTTTTGATTATTTTGGATCTTTTAATCAATACGAAGCAATAAATTTTATTTCTTCAAAATACATATCTAGATCAGTATCGAATTCGGATTTCCATGATGACATTGAGTAAAAGTCTAAATTATAAGATTCAATCTTTAAATCGTATTACAGTTTTATAAAATAATTTCTTAGAACCACTTTTATATTGAGTCTCTTAACATAAGGTTTAGATAAATTATTTTAATCATTTTGTCCTAAACAAGCACAACGCTGGCCTTTTTTTAAATTACTTTTGTAGCAAAATATGAAATTGATTTTTATTCTAGGACTTGTACTTGCAACTGAAAATCTTATTTACATCGAATTTTAGTTTCTATGTTGCTAAGATCGAAAGCTTGATACGTACCTGTTTCATAGGCCCATGCATATTTTTTTTTATTAGATCGTTTCTTTCATATAAATTAAAAGGCAGCCCATAGTGAATTAAAGCTTCTCCAGTTATGGGTGTTTCAGAGACCTTTTTCTTTTGAAGAGTTAGGTTGTCAGTCCAAATCAAACTTTCTTGTAAGAAAGATAAAGAAGTTTATCTTTAGAAAAGTTAAATAAGATTTTAAAATCACAAGTAGTGGAATAAATAAGGCAGAAACAGGTAAGAACATAAAGAAAACAAATTATAAAAACAAATAAAGTCTTATTTCAGAAATTACGCACACACAAATTGAAAGTTAAAATTTACATTTAAACTTTTTTTTCAACTATATGTAATCCAAAGGTAAAGGTGAACTAAGATATATTCATATAAAATTATTCTTTTTATGGAAATTTTCGCTAATTAGAAATCAAAAAAAATAGAAATTTTAAGTATATGCAATAGAAAAATTATAAAAATTATTTTTGCTTTTATGTTACTTTTTCCAGTGCAATATTATTTAAACACAACAAATAAAGCTCTCTATTCTTTATTAATGTTTCTTAAATTATTCTGTTCATTTTTGTATATAAAATAAAGTACAGGTGAGAAAATAAAAAGCTAACGCGTAAACAAAATACATCAACAAAATAATATTTAGATTTTAACCGAAACGAACATGAAACGAAAAATAATTATACTAATTAAGACATTGAACGTAAGTTTACAAAGTAAAAATAGAGTTGTTTATGGAATTTGCGCGAAAAGCTTTTTCTTTTTTTTGTTTTAGGTTCTTATAAAAATCGCGAGGTATAAAAAAGCAATAATTTTTACGAAAACGAGTTTTTTTCTTTAAATTCGGTATAAAATGTCTTCATATATGCAGATTCTGTAATTTAATATTCTTTAAGTAAATCATTTAAGACTCTGGTTTTAACTCGATGAAGTTTTTTATTTTCAATTCAAAGGATGAACCTAAAAATTTTATAATTCAGATAGCTCTTACTCTCTTTTTTTAACAATAAAGAGATTTCTTTAAACTTTTTTTTATTCTATTCCGGTAAAATAATAGTGATAAAAATACATAAATCGATTTTATCAATTATGTTAGTCTTTCTTAGTTTTTTATTTTATAAAGCTATTTTTTAATCTTATTATTTTCAAGTTGATTTGTACTTAAAGCTAACAGTATCCTGGCTATCTGCTATTAGTATTTTAAAATTTTTTCAAATGTGCATTTGAATCTCTTTAATTCTTAAAAGATTAAAGCCAAGTATTTGATTGACGTTAGTTCTAAAAACCTACAAAAAGACTATTTTGAAAAAATCAAATTTTAAAAGAGATATATTTTATCCAATTCCGACTTTTTTACAGTTATTACACATTGTAAAGCTTAAGGTTCAATTTAACTTAAATTAACAATATTGTGTATTTATCCAGTCAAATACGTACTAATTTTTATTTGTGATATTAGTAAAAACGGTTATAATTGTATTTAAGCAGCCAGATGTATTTGATATGCTTATCTTATTAGAATCATAGAAATAAATCATTTATCTTATTTTTGTATATTTAAACTTTAAATCATTTGATTATTTACCGTTTTGAAATTTATTTTAGATAAGAAGAAGAATAAGATAACACTCATTGAAGTAGGAATCACTTCCCAAGATTCACTTCAAATAGTTGAAACTGAAAAACTTAAGAATTATGACCACTAGCCAATGAGATGGGTCTTATTTATAAGTGTAGTGTTGAGATAATCCCTTATGTAATGACCTGGGACGGTATTGTGACAAAATACCATAAATCTCATATTAAAAGACTAGAAATACTCATGAATGTAGAAGCATACATTCAGTCTATAGTACTTAAGAAGACAGTCGAAACAATTTGCTTTCATCGACGAAGAGGACTTGAGTCAGGACTAAATGACGAAGAGAGCTGTGAGAGAGCGTCAATGGGTGTTATTATGAGATCAGAGATGCATGAGGACCCAACACCATCTTTAAAAGAAGCGAAGAGAGAGGAAGATGGTGCAAAAAATTTTAAACCAAAAAATAAAGCACCCCTTATTTCACAAGGAGGAACCACTTTAGAGGAACCGACCAATAACATAAATGAAGATCAGATTTGGAAGAAGAGACAAAAGTGGTTAAAGAGGTAGCAGAAAACATATAAAAATGGTAAAAAATATTTTAACCCAGAATTTTATTAAATAAATACCGTTTTAGAAAGTTATAAATTATGAAGTTTAAAATTGTGGCTATAATTTGACAAGATAAAATTTTTAGAAATTTTATATTTGTAAATAATACAGATATATTTTTTTTTAAAAAAATAAAACTTTATTTAAAAGTATCACATCTTTTTAAAACAGTGGCAAGTGTTATATTTGTTTTCATGACATTAACACAGTTCTAGGTTTAACATAAATGACTGCTACCCCAACACTCCCTCGGTAACCCCTGCGATACCTACGTCCCAAAGCCTTTCATCTAACAGGTGTGTAGAACCTAAATAATAGGCGAGGCAGTTGCCCGGAGTTCGTTAATGTCCGTTGCATGGAGTGTGATCGAAGGCCGAAGCCCCCCCCTGAGCTCCCCCAAGACTATGCAGCATTCCCACTTACTCTACACTTTCTGAACCCAATAAACTTCTAGCTAAGATATATTTCGGAGATTTACATGGGTCCACCTAGACAGTGCAATGTCATACCAACAGGTATAACCTGCTACTTAGCTCTCCCGGCTTTTAATGGTTTTTATTTTTATATATCCCAGGCGCTAAGTCTTCTAACCCGAGTGAGCAAGGCTAGGTTTCCATGCTTTTACATGGCAATTACCTACATGTTCAGCTGCGGTCTGCAATCTGGTTACATAAAAAACTACAAATAAATTTGTAGAAAAAGTTTCTCCATTTCTTAGACCTCTTCTCCTCATAACAACTTCCAAAGAACAACCGAAGATGTAGTGTGGTTTTATTTCCACCAAAAATCCAAACAATGACCTCACACCAGTTTCACACACTCATTGCCAAGCAGAAAGTTTTTTATGTGGTTATCCTCCCTCCACATAATACAGATATATAAGGAATTATTTCTTTTAAATATAATGATACCCAGTAATGTATGGATTTATTTTAATCATACTTATAACATATATTTCAACATCATTGGATCGTAAGTAACTACTTTTTGCTGTTTTTCTTCTAATTTGACACAAATCAATCCATGAATTATACATATTTAGAAGGAAAAAAAAATATTTTTCTAATTTAATACCGAAATCATAAGCAATTTATGAGTATTAGAATAAAAAAGCTCGATAGATATTGCTCAGCTCATTTGACTTGAAACAGTTCGCTGATAAATGCCTATAGAGAAAGTTAGGGCTTATATTATATTTTTATTCTATTATGGCCAAATTTGAATAATGTATTTTTTTCTTTAATTCGGAACATAACACCTATCAAAAATTTAAAACCACAGTATAAAATATTTTTTAATTTTTTTAAAATAAATAGAAATAATCCCTATCGTTGATGAAAAAGAAGTATTCTATTGATTTATGATAAAATACTAACTTTTTTCCCAAAGCGGTAGCCCTATCCCAAATTTATATCAATAAATTATCTTTTAAACAAATATTCGGTGTTTCTGTGAAAAAAATTAAATTTTACTTTTAAAACTTTGCCAGATTAAAAATAATATTCCATTCTTTCAATATCTATGTAAATCTAGTTTTTTAATGTGAAAATATACAATCATAGTTTCGAATCAAAAACCATTTTAACTGTTAAACTCAAAGCAATAAAACAATATATTATATTTTTTTAATAAATATCTGGAATTGCAGTTAGGAATAGGTGTAAGTTTTATCAAAGTTCTGATATATTTACTTATTGATTGCAGCTTAACGATAATTAAATTCTTACCTTAAAAAAACCTTGGCATACATATTTATTTAAAATAAAACATATATTTCAGTAAGAAGAATATATTTGAGTAAAATTATATTTTTGCTTTAAATTATTACATTTAAAGATTAATGCTAATTTGACTGATGATTACCGCTTGAGATATACAAAATTGTTTTATTGTGATATACGAAAAAATCGATGTTTATTATATTTTGAAATTATACAATTGTCGCAAACACAAAAATTTCAAATCCTAGAAAATATATTATAAATTTTGCTATGTTTAAAGCTAGTTCAATCTTTAAAAAAAGATTGAAAAAAGACTATATGCTAAGGGAACCTTTTATAAATTAAGATAGATTATAGAATATGAATACATTCAAACTAGAAATTTGCGACGGAATGATATGATAAATATATTTTTTAATTACATTAAAAACTTATTTTATAATTTAATTTCACTGTTTTTTAAAAGAACTTGAGCTATAAGTATAAATGTAATGTACTTGTCGTAGTTTTTTGGATTTGATAAAATGTTTAGTTTTCAAATCTGCTTATTTTACTAAACATGCTAGTTAATATATCATATACTATTAAAAAAGCAGAATAGGTAATATTTTTCATGAAATAAACGCACTTACTGGTTTAACATAGATAACTGCTCTCCTATAATACCATTGGTATTCCCCAAAAAAACTACATTTCGAAGCTTTTCATCACAATATGTGTAACCTATTTATGTGCGGAGTATATACCTTTTGTTCGTGTTTTTAGTTACCCGAAATTGATCGTAGGGTGATGTTCGCATTAGAATTCCTCAAGCCGATCAGTTTTTCTACTTACTCTACACTTTCCGAAAAAATGGATTTTCAACAATGATATATCTCAGAGACAAAAATAGGATCCATTTGAACATTGCAATGTCATACCATTAGTTCAAATCTGCTATTTGGATTTCTTGGGTTTTTAATGTGTGTTTTTTATATCCTATGATGCCAAGTCTCTAACTAAATGAGAAAGACTAAATTTTCATGCTTTTACATAGGAATTATTAGAAATAAAATTTTAGTCTCGAGTATAATTATATATATAAACATAAAGCTCCTTGAGGTATGAATTTTCATGATTTTGTAAAACATCTCCTTTTTATAAAATTCTCACTAAAAAACCAAAATTAAATTACCTTTTATTCCATTAAAAATCTAAGCTTTTATTTTGAACCAATCCACAAATCTTCGCCAAGAAAATAGTTTTTAATGTTGTCATTCTCTCTCAGGATTAAATCTGATACCAAAGAATTTATTATTAAGGCAAAATTGGGTTAAACTAATTTTCACCCTTGTTATATGTTTTTTATACTTCTTTAACCGCTTTGATTTCTTCTTATAAATTCGGATCTTGCTTAAGTTTATTTTAGATCCCTCTATTTTGGTTTTTTTTAACTGAAATGAGCGTGTTTTGTTTGGTATTAATTCTTTTTCCAACCATTTCTTGTCGCTACTCGTCTGTTTCAAAGTTGTATTGATTCCTCGTTGGGCTGACCTCTTTTTATAACATAGATTGACGCTCTCTCCCTGTTCTCTTAGGCATTTGGTTTCGAATCAATTTTTCTTTGTCGCAAAGGAAATTGTTTGACTGTTTCCCAGAAAAGTATCGAATGAATGTATATCTCTGCATATATAGATATTTGCAGTCTTTTATTATATACCTTATGGTATTCTGTCAAAATAACGTATCAGGTTATCACATAAACGAATATCTTAACACTACGCTTGGAATGATCCAAAAAAGCATAGTAGATCATACTTCTTTGGGTTATCGGTTTTAAATATTTTAATTGAATCCTAGGATTTGATTCCTACTTGAATGAAGTTCAATTTAGTTTATTCCGCGTTTTGTCTAAAACGAATATATCTAGATTTTTATTCTGAATTTTAAGTCACGTTTTAGTACTGGTTCAGGGCTTATTTCCGAATATTCATTTACAAGAATTTCTTAAGCTGAAAGACTCCAAATTTGTTTTGTAGACCTAAATTTTCATCTATTTAGAAAGATTAGGTGTAGGCTGTGATTCAATAATACTTCTGGTATAATTATACCCCTGTATTTTCTTACAACAAGTTGCTAAACGCTCGAAATTTTTATCTGTCTTAGTAAGTGTCTAGCATACCTGCAGCTCTCCAGAATATATTTCAATTCTGAATATAGCAAAATAATGCTTCATTACATGACACAATATTCTCTTCTTGAGACATATTGAATAGTCACTAACACAAAAGCTTATTTTTCTTGCATTATATAGTTGTGAAGGTAGTTCTCTGCTCTCTGCTTTGTAATTGTATTCTACAAGTTGTGACTCTTTTAAATTTTTTTATTAGACTTCTTCATTCCTCTATATTTGTTTTATAAGAAACCTTTTGTAGTGCAAACAAGGCATTATTGGTATTCTAAACAATAAAAGTTATGTTCTTCGAGTTGATATTTCTTTATATCTCGGAAAAATCTAAGAGTTGCAGAACTATATATTTACTTTGCCACTCAAGCCTATTAATATATCTTTTATGTTTTTTTCGAAAAACCATAGACGTTCTATACAGCCTGGTCCATGATGTATTTTATTTTTTTACCAACACGGCAAGTACTAATTCATTGATTTAGAGCCGTCAGCTGGTGCGAGTCGCTTCGTTTATATATGATAATCGGTCAATGATATCGCACTTTTTCCAATTTGAAAATATTTTTTGGATTTAAACTAATGCAGAGATTCTTTAACCCTAGCTGTTATCTTGCTCATTACTTCTTAAACGAGCTAGTTTTGAAATTACTCTAAAATCTTCTATTATTTCCAAATGTTTGTAAAAACCAAAATATTTACAACTGTAGCGTATCTTTGTTATAGCTATCATATAAGGTTATCTTCTCTTTATCTATTTCACAAAAAAACGCTTAAGAACTTTTTCGTTTGTTCTTTCATAGATCCCATGGTTTAATTGGGATCTAAAGGTGCTTAAATTTTCAATAAATAGCGGATGGTCGACGGATTGAAATCTGATTATTATTTATTGTATTCTTCTTCTATTTCTCATTTAGTTTTCGGCTCAAAAAATCCATAAAAGACAAAAAAAGAAAATATGTCATACTATCCCTTTGTAACAAGTTTTTTTCAATCTTTTTTTTCTGTATTTTTTTTGTAAAACTGTGGTAGATTGTTTTGCCATTTGAAAATTCCCTTATAGTATTTCACTATTCATATACATCATCATCGGCGCTGCAGTCTTTGATGAACTTTGGCCGTCGCAACAACATCAGTTCGTGATTCTTCCCGATGATATGCATTCGTTCTTCAGTTGTGAACGCCGAGCTTCTGAAGGTCGGCTGTGACATCTCTCATCACCTTTTCGTCTGAAGTATTTCACTATCAAGTTAGTAAATCAAGGTTTTAGATGTTTTAAGTCGATTAGAATAATTTATTGACTCATAAGCATTTTAATATAAATTCATATCAAATTAAGGTTATTTCTGTACTTTTTATGAAAGGAAATTTTTAATATTTCTTGCTCTCTACATACCTATTACGTACCTTCCCGATTGATTATCTGATAAGACTCCTCTTCTTTCTACCTTAGGCTGGACGACTTTTTTTTACAGATTTCGTGTTCAACTTATAGGGTTTTAAGTTACAGGTATTTGACTGTACTCTAAACTTCTCGGTGTTTATTTTTAGGTATAAAGGCAATGAGATTACAAAAAAAAGTCGGCTTAAAGCGTTCTTTCTAACATTGGCTTTCATATTATCCTGAAAACTATACCGCAACGTCGTAAATTTAATAATATATAAATCATAAACACAATATATTCCTGCGGTTTACAGTTATGATACCAGAATTTTCACTACGAAATTCAGCAGGTGAATAGAATATATTGGATTAGTATCAAAAAAACTCTACTAAATATCATAATACATAACTTGGTCATGGAAATTTGAATTTTATTCTTGAAAAAAACTCATAATTTTATTCGACCAACTTTTCCTCAGGTTGCATTTGTCGAGATAACCCGAGATTTAATTGAACTTGCCAACTTTAATATACGATTCTTTTATCAATTTGTCCCACTTTCAGGGATAATACAGGTTTTTTGTTGAATTTTTTAAACTCTTTCTTTTTAACTAAAGCTTTAGAAAAGTCATTTTGGGCTGTCGAGTTTTAATTAAACACTGGCATAGTTTCCCGAGTTCTTTCGTTCCGAAGGAAAGACCTCGTCTGAGGAAGAGCATTTTCTAGTTAATATTTGATACGTATAAGCTAAAAACTTTGCTTTTTGGTTTTCGTTCTAAGCAGATCTAGGTTTCTATTACGTCTTACATTGTCATAAAATAATGCGCGCATCCATTATTGACTCAAGTGCATGTGATTTAGCACAGTCTTCTGGTGTAATTGTATGCTATCGAAAACTTTACTGACTACAGATTCAGGTAAATCTTGCAAGTTGGTACCACTGCCTTTCATTTTTATTCTCAGATTGATATGTTATTTTGTTACTAGTACTTCTTTTCTAGCTTAATACAGCTCTATGTCTGACAGAGAACATGGTTACGTGAGACAGGGGAGATTCTACATCGTATTTATCCTTTAGATCTTAATTCCTTTTGAATCCATCGAATATCAAACTTTTAAGTCTTGTAGAGTATTAAAAGCCGAAAAAGTTTTTTAGTACCGGAAAAGCCTTTTTTAGCTATTTAATGAAACTCTCCAGATCTTGCCTTAATTCAAAAAATACATTTCAGCCTATTTCTCTAAGTTTGTTGTCATTAAATTCAGTATTTCCGCAGAAATTTAGCAGTTTATATTGTAAATGGGCATATTACGGAGATTTGTCTTGTCATAGATAGATTGCGCTCGGTGTCTTCAACCCAATCGTAAAGGTGGACGTTGGACGAATATACGATTTAAAACATACATTTTTTTGCGTGTCGCATGTTTAGTATGACCAAGAGATGTAATTTTTGTATAAAAAAGAGAATAGGGGTGTATCTGTTTGGTGTTTGTCTAGTTTATTTCTTCAATTCACTTGATCAGCTTCTTTTTGGCTTTATTATAGTTATTTCCATGTTTTTGCACTAAGATTTGTCTTGTATATTATTAATTATAAATCACGTAATAAACATATTTTTTTCATCTAATTTGACATCAATCAATCAGAGCAACATGCAGTTAAAAGAATTTTTTTATTCTATTAACTTGCATCTGTCTAAAAGAGATAAATCGTTTTTTTATTTATAAAAGCATATAAACCACAATTTAATCAAGGAAATTATTTTTTCATAAATAAATTCTATTCAGACCCTTTATCGGTGAAAAAAGGGTGTTCTATGCTATATTATTATACCTTTTTGCTTATATTTTCTAAAATTCTTCATTTATGATTTAAGACCTTATTGAAATTTTCCTTGGTCAATAATTTTCAATGAGCAACACAATACATTGAAAGAAAGTTTTAAATATTGTTTGACTAACCATTGGTTGTAATTTTTTATGTATATGACACAACACCAAACACTCTTTATTTATTAATCGATGGTTTATACATTATTCGTTTTTTATTTAGAGTTTTTAAATCACATTTGTTTACAATTTTTTAAAAATTAATTCTATTTACTGGATTTTCATATTTTACAAAATATATTTGTAATATAATTTAATATCAGATTTTTATTAATTCTCAGTTCATATTTAATCTATAAATATATTTAGCTTTAATAAAAAAAACAAATATTGATTTCCACAAACAAACTCAAGCATATTTACCTAATTATATATTAACTCAATGAATGATACATTATGATTGTGATGTATGTTTGATTCCCCGCTTTATTAATGTACGGAATATCATTTGCTCTTAATATTTTTTTGTAATCGAATCATGATTATATTTTGGGTTCTCTTTGCTTTTTTCATAAAGAGTCAAACACAAACACAGATTGTTAATTAAGCTGCCCGTTATCTTATTTGGGTTCATTAGTTTATTTCATTTGAAACGCTTGCGAACCAGCTAAATTTCGAGATTATAGAGGAATTATGCATATAATATCTATATCATAATAAGTTATCGGATTATAGTAATATATCCTGAAAAATATAATAGGTTTATTTAGTAGGGCGAAATATACTGAGAGTAAATAAAATAATTATATTTTGGAAAAAAAACATTTTTTTCAACTGATTAAGATAAAAATAAAAAATAATTTAACAAAATAACGAAATATAATTTATGTTTTTTTCGGAGCGCAATTTATAAATTAAAAAATGATTAAAATATAAATTTTTATCAAAATTTGGATTCATGTAAAATTACAAATGAAACAATAAATTCGCTTAATTTATACAGTAAAATTAATAAACTTGATTTTAAATGATTTTAAATTCTGTATTTGTTTGTTATACGAATTAAAATGTTTGAAAACTTTTAAAACTTGAATGCAAAAGGTACAAGAAAAATTTTTTCAAGCATTCAAATAATTAATTTATTTGACGAACTAAAAATTTTTAGATCATCAATATGAATATTATAGAAAGTTAAAAAATATATTAAACTTATTATGTGTGGGATTTTTTTTAATATAATTCTTGGTTTCGTAAACAGTGTTCTTTTCAAATCTACGAGCGAAATTTCCATTTTAAACCCAACTAAAAAATTTTGTGTTACTAAAATAAAACCGGTTTCTTATTTTTGAAAACATCTATACATAAATCTTCTTTATATTATTCATTTCGAGATTGATCTCAATATATTTCTTCCTGGTTTATTGACTGTAATAATCAAAAAAGAATTTTTTATTTTCATATCTGTGTCTTACTTAGTTATTCCATTCCTCTTTTACCTCTAGGTGTCGAGAATAACAACTGTAAATTTTCCAATTTGATTTTTTTAATCTGTCGTGACTCGGGATTATAAAAAATTAGGCTATAGATCCGATGTGGTCTACATCTCATCAAAATGTCGACAATGATTTTCACACACTCCTTACCAACCAAATAGTTGTTAATGTAGTTAACTCTCACCACCTGATATTGTGCACATATATTAAATTTTTTCAAACATTTTTTTTCTTTCGGTAATATTTTTTTAAATACCAGTTGTAATTATACATAGATATGATTTTTTTCACATTTTGTCAAAATATATATATCATGAACTTTAAAACCTTCAAAGATCAAACCTTTTATTTTCTTTATATAAACACTGGTTTTGCATTTTATAGAAGTCTTATTCAAATAATGCAATTTCTTGGCTTAGACTTAAAAAATAAAATCTAAATTATTATGTTTCATATTAGTATGTTTTATTTAAGTTATTATAGTGCTGTGTACCAATTTTACTAAGATATAAATTTTGATTTTGGATATTAAATACTTGTAGATTATATTTGATATAGTCAAATGAAAAAGATTAGGATTAAACAATTCCACTGCTATAAAGTTTACATCATTAAATTTTGGTTTAATATAGCCATATAATTTACTATTTTTTCAAAAATGAATATTTCAAATATATTTTAAATAGAATTTTCATCAAATGGAATTGATGCGCTTTTGAATGAATTAACAAAGTTAATACTTTTAATAAAAACAATATTTAATATACAATGTGAAGAAAATATCTGAGCATAAATCTACGATAAAATACTCGGATAATATTATGAACCATTAATATACAGCAATTATAAATGAAACATATATATGTTATTACACAATTATTTTTTATTATTTAAGCTTTATGAATATATTTTTTCATTGTTATATGTAAGAGGAATCTTTGTTTAGTGTTTTTTATTCATAAAAGCTTTTCTATTGGTTTTTAATCCATTATCTTTATTTGAATTGACTTAAGAATTCATTTAGAAGCATAGAAACACATATATTATTCCTCGCTGGTGCAGACTTGGCTTATAGTATTAGTTGCATGCCGTAAGAAGCGATTAAAAGGGACTGGTCCTCCGGACCGGGGCTTATTGTAGAGCTAACAATCCACCCTTCAAAAAGACCTTGTTAAGAAACCCAAAAAAGTAACGAACACACTAGGAAGAGACCGGTAGCCGGTATTAGCAAGAAAGGCGAAGGCTTGTGCAGGGCTGGAGTGCTGAGAATGAAAAAATGAATGAAAGATATAGGAATATTAAGACTAAATTTTTTTAGTAACATTCTATGGATCTATTTATTCAGAAAATACTTGGTTTGCAAATCCAAAGAATAGATTTTTATTTCAAACAGTAAGATAGATCAATAATATTGTTTTGCGCAATCTGCACTTTTTAAAAGGTAATATAAGGTTATTTCACTCCAAACATGCAAATATATTATCTAAAACATATCTAAATAAAAAATTAATTATAAATTAGACCCGCAATTTTTCTTTAGCTTATTTTTTCCCCTATGGTTTAACACAATCCACATGCGAATTAAAGCTTCGCAGGTTAACGGTATTTCTTACACCTTTTCTTTTGAATGTTTAAGTTGTCATACTGACGCAAATAGATCAAATTATCTTGGTAAGACTATTTTCGATTGGGTGTCGGCTTAAAACTTTAAACACTATATATTTAACTAGTAGATATATTTCTTGGCTGAGACAATTTTTTTTAGTTGCAAACAAAAAAGTTTTGAGTCTTCGAATATTGAAATGATATAGAAATGGAGTCTAAAAATCAAGAAATTTATAATATATTTAATGAAGAATAAGCATCAAGCTTTTTAATTAATTCTAAATTATGATAAATGTGTAGTTTTTGGATTTTCTAATTTAAGATCGGTGTAAACCACCTTTATTCTTGGCTTTTTTTCTATTTATGAAGTTCTACTTATATCAGATAGAAAGAAGTTTGATTCTTGTTTTGATTTTTATGGCTTAATCTTGTAAAAAGCAAACCTCTCTACAAGTAGCTTTATGAAGTTAAAAACCATATTTTAAAGCTTTATAATCATTGGAAGATAAATAGATTTGAATTTAGATTAGTGGGAGAGATAAACCAGGATAAAAACAATCTTATCAGACATTAATAATAAATTTAGAGTGAAATGATTAATTGAGGTTTTTTTGAAATGAAACCCGCGCAAATTTAGTCACACTATGATCATTTATATAAGGAAAAGAAGGTCTACAAAATTATAAAAAAAAATTGCAAGCGTCGTTCGGAATTTTTTATTTTACAAAATTTTAAAGCAAGATTGAACTCGGTATAAATGCAATGTAAAGACATGGGGAAATTGCAGTACCTCTTTGAATAAACAAACCTAGGGCCTTGAAAATATAAAAAAACTTTCTTATAATCAAGAAAAACTAAGTGGCAAATTATACTAATTTTATGACGATAAAGATACTAGATAAACCTCATAGAGGTTGCTGCGATATATGATAGCTTGAAATCTATTGGGTGCGGAAATTTTTCACAAGTTGAATACGTCTGATCATATTGGAGTCTATAGTGGGTTTCTTAATGCAATCCTAGTCCGAGCAACGAATATTAACGAACACTGAGCAAGTTTTTCGCACATTATATTCGTTCTACACATAATTTATATGAAAATCTTTGGTATTTAGATACATTGAGACGCCGATAAAATTATATGGAGCATGAATCTATGGGAAACCTATAATAGCGCAATATATTATTTAAAAATACAACAATACTTTTATTTCAAGGAATGTGATATTTAGTAAATAAAATTAGGCTCTACAAAACAACTAATATATCGTAGTTATATAAAGTTAGAAATAAATTGCTTAAGTTGTATATGGTAAAAAAAATTATTCATTATTTCTCTGATTCTATTGATACAATTTTTATATGATTAAAATTCTCTTGGTTAAAATAAATTGTTTGAAGAACTTAGTTTTGCTCTTCTATCAGGATAGTATAATGTGTAGTTTTTTAATAATTAATACATCTATCTATTGAATATTTTTTAGTTATCATAAATTTATTTGGAACCGAATTTCTTTTACAGTTCATCTGTATGGAGTATTTTTACATATTTTAAACAAAATTCTACAAGTGGTTCTGTTTTCTAAATTATATTTTCGTCGAATTTGATTGATTAGGGGTTGCTTAATAATACAAAATTCCATTTAAATGAAAAATATGTATTCAGAGACAAACGCTAATTTTTTTACCGTAGAAAATGTGGTAAATACCTAAAATACATCGAGATTGATGCTATTTACAGATACATCAATTTTCTAATTTCTGAAATATTTTTGAACTTTAACGAGACTATACCCGTAGTTATAATCTGTATAATTTAAGTAGGTCAATATCAAAAATTATGATTTGCAATAATAAATTTAATCAAACATATTAAAGCAAAAATTACAACATGTATTTCTATATGTAAACTTAATTTGAGACTTTAACGATTTGGGCTCAGAACCTATCTTTTTAGAGTTATTTAATTAAAAATTTATATGTGTTTGAGTAAAAGATATTTTTTATTACAAAATATCAGATCATTTTAAAGCAGAGGCAGGTGTTATATTTGTTTCATGGCATCAACGCAGTTCTAGGTTTTACATATATAACTACGACCCAACAACCAATGGTACCGTCTAAGATACCTAAATACCAAATCCCATCATATAAATGGTGTATAGAACATATTAATGGGCAAAGTAGTTACCAAGAGTTCGTTAATTTCTGTTGCATAGTTGTAATCTTAGGCTTAACCCAGTCTTGAGTTCCTCCAAGACTATGCAGGATACCCACTTACTCTACAATTTTTGAACTAGTAAACTTTTAGCTAAGATATATTTCAGAGACTTACATGAGGTCGCTTTAGACAATGCAATGCCATACGAACCGCTATAGCATTCTACTTTAGCTTCTCGGTTTTAAATGGTTTAATTTTTTATATCTCTTAAACGCCAAATCTTCTAACCCGGGTAAGCAAAGCTATGTTGCGATATTTTACCTGGCAATTACTTACACGTTCAGCTGCGATCCGCAATCTGGTTACATAAAAAACCTAATTAATAAAAAAAAATTAAAAAAATTTTTTTTTTTTTTTTTTTTATTTTTTTAAAAAAAATAAAAAAATTATATTTTTTTTTTTTTTTTTTTTTTTTTATAATTTTTAATATTTTTTTTTTTTTTTTTTTTTTTTTATTTTTTTTTTTTTTTTTTTTTTTTTTTTTTTTTTTTTTTATATATTTTTTAATTATTTAAATAAATTTAATTTAATTTTTTTTTTTTTTTTTTTTAAATTTTTTTTTTAATTTTTATAATAATTAATTATTTATAATTTTTTTTTTTTTTTTTTTTTTTTTTTAATTTTTTTTATTTTTTTTTTTTTTTTTTTTTTTTTTTTAATATTATATTATATTTTTTTTTTTTTTTTTTTTTTTTTTTTTTTTTTTATTTTTTTTTTTTTTTTTATTTTTTTTTAAATAAATATTTTTTATTTTTAATATTATTTTTTATTTTTTTTTTTTATTAAAAAATTTTAAAAAAATAAAAAAATTTTAAAAATAATTTTAAAAAATTAAATTTTAAATTTTTATTTTTTTATTTTTTTTTTTAAATTTAATATTATAATATTTATTTTTTTTTTTTTTTTTTTTTTTTTTTTTTTTTATTTAATAAATTAAAAAAAAAAAAAAAATTTTAATAAAAAAAAAAAAATTAATTTTTTTTTTTTTTTTTTTTAAATATTTTTTTTATTTTTTTTTTTTTTTTTTTTTTTTTTTTTTTATTTTTTTTTTTTTTTTTTTTTTTTATTTTTTTTTTTTTTAATTAAAAATATTTATTTATTTTATTTTTTTATTATTATAATATAAAAAAATTTTTTTTTTTTTTAATTTTTTTTTTTTTTATTAAATAAATTTTTTTTTTTTAATATTAATAAAAAAAAAAAATTTTTTTTATTTTTTTTTTTTTTATTTTTAAATTTAAAAAAAAAAAAAAAAAAAAAATTTTTTTTTTTTTTTTTTTTAAAAATTAATTTATAAATAAATTTAAAATTATTAAAAAATTTTATAAATAGAGTTTTTTTTTGGTTTTGGTTTTTTTTTTTTTTTATAAAAAAAATATTTTTTTTTTTTTCCTTTGTCCCCCCCCTGGGCGGGTCTTGGCTTCCTTAGTAAACCCCCAGTCTTTTTCCAGTGGGTTTGTTTACCTATCGGGTTTCGTAACAAGGTGGTTTTGGAGAGTGGGTTGTTAGCCCTACGCCCAACATAAGGGATCAGTTCCTTTTAGCCGCCTCTTATGAAAAGCAGAGAATACTCCAAGCCAATTCTGCTCCCGGCATGGTGGGGCAATAAAACAATATCATTTGATTGAATTTTCGAAGGATCGCCTTCAAAATTTATATTAAGGAAATTTTTTGATAAGGTACATTTATTCTCTCTTTTTTAGAATTCAAAGATCGTTTTATTTAATATGAGTTCTTACTTTCCACATTAAAAGAGCATTCTAAATCATAAAATATGCCTGAAATGGCCAATTTTACATCGGTATATATTATATCAAGATATAATATCTTTGTTTTATTTTATGAAGGCGATGATTTATAGTATATATTGAGTTATTTTTTGATATAATTAGTTGGATTTTCCAAAGCTATTGTGGTTTATAAAATAATTTATTTAAATTTTATAAGTCGATTCTGAGTCAGTTTCTTGGTGGTTGCACAAATATAACAATTTAGACAGCGCTATAGTGAATTTCACAAGCCAGATGAAATTTTTGCACCCTATCTACATGCTTATGATAGCAATATATGTGTTCATTTTTTACATATATTTTCCTAATTCAAATCTACTTATTTTTAGTCGCAAAAAAAATAAATTAGTTAAAATTTCAACTAAATTTATTGCGTAAAACATGTTTTGTTCAAACTACAAATTTAAATAAAATAAATATGTTTTTTAGTCGATCATTTATATTATATCCAAGTTAAGACTTATATAAATGTAGATCGTAATTCCTTTAAAATGAAAAAAGTCTTGCAAACAGTATTCTATGAAAATCTTTAAACTTATAATATATCATTTTCTTTCCTAGCTTAGTCATATTCTTAATTTATTGTTATCAAGAACAATTAAATTATTTTAGACCAAAAACCGAATTGTTCTATAAATATGCATTAAAAAGTGCTTTTTGAATTTGATGAATCTATATATAGCGAGAGTGAATCAAGCTGATATTGTGGGGAGAAATTTCTGATTATTTTTTACTAAACTATATTTTATTCTAGAATCTTAAAACCACAACTTAACTGTAATTTAATTTATTTCAAATATATTTACAATCCGACCTTAATTTTGGCTAGAAAAGTATTTATAGATTCGATCTTATAAATGCCTTTTGTTCATTGCCTCTTGAACTAACATTGCTCCAATATTTTAATAAAATTTAGATATATTTGAACTCATTTATTGAATATCTCTTCATTTCTTAAAAATGGTTTGCTTGATAGAGTTCTTATATAATACTTTTTTAGGTGCTTAAACTCAATTTCATTATGTAATAAGTTTTTAAGTTTACATCATATTTATATTCATGTGTTTGTTACGTTTAATCGTCATAATTGCTGATGCCTGTCCTATAATTATATCAAATTAGTGTATCTTGTATTTTTTTTGATTTTAGATGTTTTTGCAAAATATCTCTGCTAAAAAAATACGATTTTTAAACAATAATTTAGATTTTATTTATGTGGCTCTTCTGAAACACGAATTTACGTTACTTATCGCTATTAGAATTAGAAAAGAACGACACAAAAACATTTTTCAGGTATTTTAAATGTATTATTACCCTCTTTGGTTTATAATAACTTTTTTTCCAAAATTCATTGTGAAAATTTTAAAATATAATCAAAAAACTCATAAGGTAATTTTTATTAATATAATTCAAGCTACAATTAAATTTTTGTATGCAGATTCTATCTCATAGTCCGTCATCTTTTTTACGTAAAACTAAAAAACTGATTTTAATTGTGAAATTAATCTATATCTTTGTAAGTAATTACATTAAAAAAAAACATTTATCAAGATTATAGAATTGAATTCAATTTGTTGAGTTCAAGATAACTCAATCTTTTATAATAACATTTTATTTAATAAAATTCTGGGTTAACAAATTTTCTCTCGTTTAACTAATTTCTTCCATCACTTTAACCACTTTATTCTCTTTTTCTACATCCGACTTATCATTAATGTCTATCGTAGGTTCCTCTGGTCTGGTTACGTCATCTAAAATAAGGGGTAAAATATTTTTTGAATTTACTTGTTTAACACTATCTTCCTCGTTCTTCACTTCTTTTAAGGGGGGTGTTGGCTGTTTATGCATCTTAGCTCCTATAATAACACTTAATGACGCCCTTTCCCAGCTCTCTTCGGCACTTGGTCCTGACTCAATTCCTCTTCGTCGATCGAAGGAAATCATTTCGACAGTTTTCTTAAGTACGATGGACTGAATGTATGCCTCTACATTTATGGGTATTTGTAATCTTTTAAGATAAGTCTTATGGTATTTTGTCACAATACCGTCTCATGTTATCACATAAGGAATTATCTCTAGATTACATTTGTAAATAAGACCCAGCTCATTTGCTAATAGGTCATACTTCCTAAGTTTCTCTGTTTCAACTATTTGAAGTGAGTCTTGGGAGGTGATTCCTACTTCAATGAGGGTAATCTTATTTCGTCTCTTGTCTAAAACGAATATATCTGGCCTATTATTTCGAATTTTGACATCAGTTTTTATTCTGGTATCCACTCTTATCTCTGCATACTCATTATCAAGAATTTCTTGAACTGAGTGGCTTCTGATTCGTTTTGAAGACTTGAATTTATATTTATTTAACAAGGGCCAATGTATACATCGTACCACTTCATTGTGTCGTCTAGTATAGTCATGACCAAGCATTTTTTCACATCTCGTTGCTAAATGGTCTACTGTTTTTCTAGACGTGTTGCAGTGTTGACACACACCTTCTGCTCCCCAAAATACGTTTCTATCCTGGATATAGCAGAACACTGCTTCATCACGCGGTCTTACACTTCCTTTCTTTAACCATCTTGAGGAGTCATTTACACTTACTAGCTCGTTGTTTCTAGCATTATATAACTTTGAATGTAGTTTTCGTTTTTCTATTTCGTTATATAAGTTAGCTAGTTGAGCTTCATCTAATTTATTTTTAGTGACCTCCTCTGCCATCCCGTATTTTACTTGTAAAAAGTCTTTTATTAGTGCAAGATAGGTTTTATTATCATTCTCCACCTTAAGGATTGCTGCTCTTCTGGTTGATGTTTCTTTAGATTTTTCCAGACAATCCAAGAGTTGCAAAAGCATATGTTCGCTTTTGAACTCAACACTATGAAGACCTCTCCCGAGTTCTGTTCTGGGAAGGTACAGACGTTCTTTACATCCTGGGCAAAGATGTATCTTGTTCTTTACTAAAACTGCACGTACTGCGTCATCCAACTTTGAGAAGTCGCCAGGTTCAAGTCGAAGTACACCTAAATGATAGTTTATTAGAGATATCGCATGTTGATTGATAGCTTGAAATAAATTTCTTGCATTCAATCTCGTGCGGCAAAGTCTCTCTACCCTCGCTATCAGTTTGGTTTGTACTTCCTCAAACGACTTACGTGTTGGAATTCCTCTGCTATCTTCTATTATTCCGAGGTATTTGTAGACACCTATTCCTTCAAGAAGAGTAGCAGTATTCTCACAACACGAATCATTTTTGGCCGACTTCTCTCTGTTTATTTCTAATCCTATATTTTTCACAAACATTTTTACCTCCTCTGTCATCTTTTCAAGCGTTGTTCCATCTTTGGCAAGGAGCTTAAGATCATCAATGAACAAGAGATGATTGGTAGAGTGTGATGCATCCTCTGTTTGTATTGTCACTTTTGCGTATTCTTCATTGAGTTTACGGCTCAATGGATCCATACACAGCACAAACAATATGGGTGACAAACTATCTCCCAGTAGAATCCCCTTATCAATCTTCTTGTTCATAATTTTTCAGACCCTACCGAAATATCAATTTTCCATTTTGATATTGTTACCTTAATAAATTTCAGGATCCAATCAGGTAAATTAAGGTTTTCGATGACTTGTGTCAAATAAGCATGATCTATTGAATCATACGCCTTTTTGACATCAATCCACGTTGCCTTAAGATTGTTTCCATACTCTTTATTAAGAGCAACATTTAGCAGGGCCTGCTCCTTCGCTCCTTGCACACCTCTCACTGCACCTAATTGATTATCTGCTAGTAACCCTCGCCTCTCTACCTCAAGCTGAACAACTTTTGTAACACACTTCGTCGTCAGCTTGTAAAGGTTTGACATACAAGTTATTGGCCTATAGTCGGAGCCTTTTGTGGTACGCTTTTTGGAATGAGATACGTTAGCCCATGATAAAACCAATTAGCTTGTAGTGTTCCTTCAAAACATATGGCTTTCACAATATCATAAAGATACATGTGAAGAGTCGTAAGTTTCTTGATATAAAAATTGTAGATCCCATCAATTCCGGCGGCTTTCCAGTTAGGAAGCCAATTGATAATATCTACAAATTCATCAAGTGAAGGAAACGTGGCCTGGTGAGTATCCGGCACGAAAGGTATCAGATACTCATCATACGTAACTATTTCATTATTTTTGTTCCACATTGTGGACCAAAAACTTACAATTTCGTCACGATTAACTAATGCTCGGATTCCACACGCTCAGACAGGCCACGATAATATCTACCTCGGAACAACTCAAACATACGATTCTCTTTTCGGAATTGCTTCCTACTTTCGTACCTCGTAAGTTTTTTTTCGTAAACAGTTATCAGCTCATTCTTCTTAACTAAAGCTTCCGATAGATCATTTGTTTTGTTTAGGTCTAAATTAAACTCTCGCATAATTTTTTTAAGACTTTTAGTTTGAGAAGAGGAGAGTTCTTCCCGTCTACGTGCTTTCTCGAGGATATCTTTTGAAAGTTTTAACACTGAAATTTTACTCTCAATGCTTTCTTTCCACGTTGATCTTGGCCTCTCTTTACGTGTTTATTCGTCATAACATACCTGTGCTGTCTGGATAATTCGGGCAATGTCTGTTATCGTCATAGGAACATGAGAGTCAGCATATTCACCGACTATTCGATTAATAAGATCAAGAACTGTACTGTCAACCAATTCATTTGGAAGCTTTCGAGTTCGGACTACTACTTTTCCGATTTCCTCCTCAGATATTTTTTTGATATTACTCAAGTATTTTTCTCTCAGGCTTATAAATCGAGCAGTATCGGTCAAGGAACATGGCTCGGCGAGACAAGTGGCGATTCGACGTCGCTCTCCATTCTTTTCCTGCCTAATTTCCTCTTCCGTCTTATTGTGTGCCATTCTTTTTAGCACATCGATAGTTTCGGTACAGGAGAACTTCTCATTATAGTAGCTCTGTATCTCTTTCCATCCATTTCTAGGCATTCGGTCAAACCTTGTTTGTACTGCAAAAAAAACACATCGAATAAATTCCTGACGCTCGGCCTCTATAGATCTGAGTATGGATCGGAGTACAACGAGCCTTTCGGAAATAGGTATGGTACAAAGGTTTGGCCCACTAGCAGCTATATCTGGCCTAGGGGTCACGGTGCTTGAATGCATAGGGTTAGATGGCGAGGGTATGGCTTTAAGCAAGCATACCTTTGTGTTTGTGTTTGTGTTTGTGTTTGCTTCGCTTGGTAGTATAGAAATGTTATTTATGATGGTGAATGGTGTGTACGAGCTTGGTTATATTTGTAAATAATACAGATATATATAAGGAATTTTTTCTTTTAAATATAATGATACCCAGTAATGTATAGATTTATTTTAATCATACTTATTACATATATTTCAACATCATTGGATCCTAAGTAACTACTTTTTGCTGTCTTTCTTCTGATTTGACACAAATCAATCCATGAATTATACATATTTAGAAAAAAAAAATATTTTTCTAATTTAATACCGAAATCATAAGCAATTTATGAGTATTAGAATAAAAAAGCTCTATATATATTGCTCAACTCATTTTGACTTGAAACAGATTCGCTGATAAATGCCTATAGAGAAAGTTAGGGCTTATATTATATTTTTATTCTATTATGGCCAAATCTGAATCATGTATTTTTTTCTATAATTCGGAACATAACACCTATCAAAGAATTTAGAACCACAGTATAAAATATTTAATTATTTTTTTAAAATAAATAGAAATGATCCCTGTTGTTGGTGAAAAAAGAAGTATTCTATTAGTTTATGATATGATATATTCTTTTTCCCAAAGCGGCAGCCCTATCCCAAATTTATATCAATAAATTATTTTTGTAAACAAATATTAGTTGTTTCTGTGAAAAAAATTGAATTTTACTTTTAAAACTTTTCCAGATTAAAAATAATATTCAATTCTTTCAATATCTATGTAAATCTAGTTTTTTAATGTGAAAATATGCATTTATATTTTCGAATCATAAAAACCATTTTAATTGTTAAACTCAAAGCAATAAAACAATTTATTTAATATTTTTTTAATAAATATCTGGAATCGAGTTTATTAATAGGTGTAAGTTTTATCAAAGTTCTGATTTATTTACTTATTGATTGCAGCTTAACGATAATTAAATTATTACCTTAAAAAAACCTTGGCATACATATTTATTTAAAATTAAACATATATTTCAGCAAGAAGAATAAATTTGAGTAAAATTATATTTTTGCTTTAAATTAATACATTTAAAGATCAATGCTAAATTGAGTAATGATTACCGCATGAGATATAAAAAATTGTTTTATTGTGATATACGAAAAAATCGAAGTTTAATATTTCGAAATTGTACAGTTGCCGCAAACACAAAAATTTCAAATCCTAGAAAAATATATTATTAATTTTGCTATGTTTAAAGCTAGTTCAATCTTTAAAAAAAGATGGAACAGAAGACTATATGCTAAGGGAACCTTTTATAAATTAAGATAGATCATAGAATATGAATACATTAAAACTAGAAATTTGCGACGGAATGATATGATAAATATATTTTTTAATTATATTACAAACTTATTTTATAATTTAATTTCACCGTTTTTAAAAGAACTTGAGCTATAAGTATAAATGTGATGTACTTGTTGTTGTTTTTTAGATTTGATAAAATGTTTTATGTTCAAATCTGCTTATTTTACTAAACATGCTAGTTAATATATCATATGCATTAAAAAAGCAGAATATGTAATATTTTTCATGAAATAAACGCACTTTCGGGTTTAACATAGATAACGCTCTCCTAAAATATCATTGGTATTCTCCAAAAAAACTACATTTCGAAGCTTTTCATCACAATATGTGTAACCTATTTATGTGCGGAGTATATACCTTTTGTTCGTGTTTTCAGTTACCAGAAATTGATCGTAGAATGATGTTCGCATTGGACTCCCTCAAGCCGATCAGTTTTTCTACTTACTCTACACTTTCCGAAAAAATGAATTTTCAACAATGATATATCTCAGAGACAAAAATAGGATCCATTTGAACATTGCAATGTCATACCATTAGTTCAAATCTGCTATTTGGATTTCTTGGGTTTTTAATGAGTTTTTTTTATATCCCATGATGCCAAGTCTCTAACTAAATAAGAAAGACTGGATTTTCATGCTTTTACATAGGAATTATTAGAAATAAAATTTTAGTCTTAAGTAAAATTACATAGATAATTATAAACGGTCATTAGATTATGAGCTTTCATGCCCTTGTAAAACATCTTCCTTTTATAAAATTCTCACTAAAAAACCAAAATTAAATTACCTTATATTCCACTAAAAATCTAAGCTTTTATTTTGAACCAATCCACAAATCTTCGCCAAGAAAATAGTTTTTAATGTTGTCATCCTCTCTCGGGATCAAATCTGATACCAAAGAATTTATTATTAAGGCAAAATTTGGTTAAACTAATTTAACCCTTGTTATTTATTTTTTATACCTCTTTAACCGCTTTGATTTCTTCTTATAAATTCGGATCTTGCTTAAGTTTATTTTAGATACCTCTATTTTGGTTTTTTAAACTGAAATGAGCGTGTATTGTTTTGTATTAATTCTTTTTCCAACCATTTCTTGTCGCTACTCGTCTGTTTCAAAGTTGTATTGATTCCTCGTTGGGCTGACCTCTTTTTATAACATAGATTGACGCTCTCTCTGTTCTCTTAGGCATTTGGTTTCGAATCAATTTTTCTTTGTCGCAAAGGAAATTGTTTGACTGTTTCCCAGAAAAGTATCGAATGAATGTATATCTCTGCATATATAGATATTTGCAGTCTTTGCTTATATACCTCATGGCATTCTGTCAAAATAACGTATCAGGTTATCACATAAACGAATATCTTAACACTACGCTTGGAATGATCCAAAAAAGCATAGTAGATCATACTTCTTTGGGTTATCGGTTTTAAATATTTTAATTGAATCCTAGGATTTGATTCCTACTTGAATGAAGTTCAATTTAGTTTATTCCGCGTTTTGTCTAAAACGAATATATCTAGATTTTTATTCTGAATTTTAAGTCACGTTTTAGTACTGGTTCAGGGCTTATTTCCGAATATTCATTTACAAGAATTTCTTAAGCTGAAAGACTCCAAATTTGTTTTGTAGACCTAAATTTTCATCTATTTAGAAAGATTAGGTGTAGGCTGTGATTCAATAATACTTCTGGTATAATTATACCCCTGTATTTTCTTACAACAAGTTGCTAAACGCTCGAAATTTTTATCTGTCTTAGTAAGTGTCTAGCATACCTGCAGCTCTCCAGAATATATTTCAATTCTGAATATAGCAAAATAATGCTTCATTACATGACACAATATTCTCTTCTTGAGACATATTGAATAGTCACTAACACAAAAGCTTATTTTTCTTGCATTATATAGTTGTGAAGGTAGTTGTCTGTTCTCTGTTTTGTGATTGTATTCTACAAGTTATGACTTTTTCAAATTTTTTTTATAGACTTCTTCATTCCTCTATATTTTGTTTTATAAGAAACCTTTTGTAGTGCAAACAAGGCATTATTGGTATTCTAAACAATAAAAGTTCTGTTCTTAGAGTTGATATTTCTTTATATCTCGGAAAAATCTAAGAGTTGCAGAACTATATATTTACTTTGCCACTCAAGCCTATTAATATATCTTTCATGTTTTTTTCAGAAAACCGTAGAAGTACTTTATAGCCTAGTCGTGATGTATTTTATTTTTTTTACCAACACGGCAAGTACTAATTCATCGATTGAGTGCAGTCAGCTGGTGCGAGTTGCTTCGTTTATATATGATAATCGGTCAATGATATCGCACTTTTTCTAATTTGAAAATATTATTTGGATTTAAACTAATGCAGAGATTCTTTAACCCTAGCTGTTATCTTGCTCATTACTTCTTAAACGAGCTAGTTTTGAAATTACTCCAAAATCTTCTATTATTTCCAAATGTTTGTAAAAACCAAAATATTTATAACTGTAGCGTATCTTTGTTATACCTATCATATAAGGTTATCTTCTCTTTATCTATTTCACCAAAAAACGCTTAAGAACTTTTTCGTTTGTTCTTTCATAGATCCCATGGTTTAATTGGGATCTAAAGGTGCTTAAATTTTCAATAAATAGCGGATGGTTGGCGGATTGAAATCTGATTATTATTTATTGTATTCTTCTTCTATTTCTCATTTAGTTTTCGGCTCAAAAAACCCATAAAAGACAAAAAAAGAAAATATGTCATACTATCCCTTTGTAACATGTTTTTTTCAATCTTCTTTTTCTGTATTTTTTTATGGCAACTGTGGTATATTGTTTTGCCATTTGAAAATTCCCTTATAGTATTTCACTATTCATATACATCATCATCGGCGCTGCAGTCTTTGATGAACTTTGGCCGTCGCAACAACGTCAGTTCGTCATTCTTCCCAATGATATGCATTCGTTCTTCAGTTGTGAACGCCGAGCTTCTGAAGGTCGGCTGTGACATCACTCATCACCTCTTTGTCTAGATTATTTCACTATCAAGTTAGTAAATCAAGGTTTTAGATGTTTTAAGTCGAATAAGAATAATTTATTGACTCATAAGCATTTAAATATAAATTCATATCAAATTAAGGTTATTTCTATACTTTTTATGAAAGGAAATTTTTAATATTTCTTGCTCTCTACATACCTATTACGCGCCTTCTAAATTGAATTTCTGATAGAACTCCTCTTCTTTCTACCTTAGGCTGGACGACTTTTTTTTACAGATTTCGTGTTCAACTTATAGGGTTTTTAGTTACAGGTATTTGACATGTACTCTAAACTTCTCGGTGTTTATTTTTAGTTATAAAGGCAATGAGATTACAAAAAAAAGTCGGCTTAAAGCGTTCTTTCTAACATTGGCTTTCATATTATCCTGAAAACTATACCGCAACGTCGTAAATTTAATAATATATAAATCATAAACACAATATATTCCTGCGGTTTACAGTTATGATACCAGAATTTTCACTACGAAATTCAGCAGGTGAATAGAATATATTGGATTAGTATCAAAAAAACTCTACTAAATATCATAATACATAACTTGGTCATGGAAATTTGAATTTTATTGTTGAACAAAACTCATAATTTTATTCGACCAACTTTTCCTCAGGTTGCATTGTTCGAGATAACCCGAGATTTAATTGACCTCGCCAACTTTAATTAACGATTCTTTTTTCAATTTGTCCTTCTTTCAGACATATTAAAGATTTTTTGTTGAATTTTTTAAACTCTTTCTTTTTAACTAAAGCTTTAGAAAAGTCATTGGGCTGTCGAGTTTCAATTAAACTCTGGCATAGTTTCCCGAGTTCTTCCGTTCCGAAGGAAAGACATCGTCTGAAGAAGAGCATTTTCCAGTAAATATTTTATACGTATAGGCTAAAAACTTTACTTTTTGGTGTTCGTTCTTGCAGATCTAGGTTTCTATTACGTCTTACTACTCATAAAATAATGCCCGCATCAATTAAGGACTCGAGTGCATGTGATTTAGCACAGTCCTCGGCTGTCATTTTATGCTATCGAAAACGTTACTGACAACAGATTCAAGAAAATATTGCAAGTTAGTACCACTGCCTTTCATTTTTATTCTCATATTGATATTTTATTTTTTACTAGTACTTCTTTTTTTAGCTTAATACAGCTCTATGTCTGACAGAGAACATGGTTACGTGAGACAGGGGGGATTCTACATCGTATTTATCCTTTCGATCTTAATTCCTTTTGAATCAATCGAATATTAAACTTTTAAGTCTGGATGGCTATTAAACAGCCGTCAAAGTTTTTTTAGTACCGGAGAAGCCTTTTCTTAGCTATTTAATGAAACTCTCCAGATCTTGCCTTAATTCGAAAAATACATTTCAGCCTGTTTCTCTGTGTATGTTGTTATTAAATTGAGTATTTATACCGAAATTTATAAGTTATATTGTAAATGGTTATATTACGGAGATTTGTCTTGTCATAGATAGATTGCGCTCGGTGTCTTGATCCCAAGAGTAAAGATTGGCGTTGGACGAATATACGATTTAAAACATACAGTTTTTTGCGTGTCGCATGTTTAGTATGACCAGGAATGTAATTTTTGTATAAAAAAAGGAATAGGGGTGTATCTGTTTGGTGTTTGTCTAGTTTATTTCTTCAATCCACTTGATCAGCTTCTTTTTGGCTTTATTATAGTTATTTCCATGTTTTTGCACTAAGATTTGTCTTGTATATTATTAATTATAAATCACGTAATAAACATATTTTTTTCATCTAATTTGACATCAATCAATCAGAGCAACATGCAGTTAAAAGAATGTCTTTTATTCTATTAACTTGCATCTTTCTAAAAGAGATAAATCGTTTTTTTTGATTAAAGCATATAAACCACAATTTAATCAAGGAAATAATTTTTTCATAAATAAATTCTATTCAGACTCTTTATCGGTCGAAAAAGAGTGTTCTATGCTATATTATAATACTTTTTTGCTTATCATTCTAAAATTCTTCATTTATAATTTAAGACATTATTGAAATTTTCCTTGGTTAATAATTTTAAATGAGCAACACAGTACATTGAAGGAAACTTTTAAATATTGTTTGACTAACCATTGGTTGTAATTTTTTATGTATATGACACAACAGCAAACACTCTTTATTTATTAATCGATGGTTTATACATTATTCGTTTTTTATTTAGAGTTTTTAAATCACATTTGTTTACAATTTTTTAAAATTAATTCTATTTACTAGAATACTAATGGTGAAGGGAGGATAACCACATAAAAAACTTTCTGCTTGTCAATGAGTGTGTGAAACTGGTGTGAAGATCATTGTTTGGATTTTTGGTGGGAATACAACCACACTACATCTTCGGTTGTTCCATGGGAGTTGTTATGAAGAGGAGAGGTCTAAGAAATGGAGAAACTTTTTCTACAGATTTATTTGTAGTTTTTTATGTAACCAGATTGCAGACCGCAGCTGAACATGTAGGTAATTGCCATGTAAAAGCATGGAAACCTAGCCTTGCTCACTCGGGTTAGAAGACTTAGCGCCTGGGAAATATAAAAATAAAAAACCATTTAAAGTAGGAAAGCTAAGTAGCAGGTTATACCTGTTGGTATGACATTGCACTGTCTAGGTGGACCCCATGTAAATCTCTGAAATATATCTTAGCTAGAAGTTTATTGGGTTCAGAAAGTGTAGAGTAAGTGGGAATGCTGCATAGTCTTGGGAGGAGCCCGGGGGCTTCGGCCCTCGATCACACTCTATGCAACAGACATTAACGAACCCCAGGCAACTGCCTCGCCTATTAATTAAATTCTACACATCTTTAGATGAAAGTCTTTGGGAAGTAGGTATCGCAGAGGGTAACGATGGAGTGTTGGGGTAGCAGTCATTTATGTTAAACCTATAACTGTGTAAATGTCATGAAAACAAATATAACACTTGCCACTATTTTAAAAAGATGTGATACTTTTAAATAAAGTGCTTTTAAAGGATTTTAAATCCTGTATTTGTAGGATATATGAATTAAAATGTTTAAAAACTTTTAAAACCTGAATGCAAATGGTACAAGAAAATTTTTTTCAAGCATTCAAATAATTTATTTATTTGACGAACTAAAAATTTTTTGATCATCAATATGAATATTATAGAAAGTTAAAAAATATATTAAACTTATTATGTGTGGGATTACGTTTAATATAATTTTTGAGTTCGTAAACTGTGTTCTTTTCAAATCTACGAGCGAAATTTCCATTTTAAACCTAACTAAAAAATTTTGTGCTACTAAAATAAAATCGGTTTCTTATTTTTGAAAACATCTATACATAAATCTTCTTTATATTATTCATTTCGAGATTGATCTCAATATATTTCTTCCTTGTTTATTGACTGTAATAATCAAAAAAGAATTTTTTATTTTCATATCTGTGTCTTACTTAGTTATTCCATTCCTCTTTTACCTCTAGGTGTCGAGAATAACAACTGTAAATTTTCCAATTTGATTTTTTTAATCTGTCGTGACTCGGGATTATAAAAAATTAGGCTATAGATCCGATGTGGTTCATATCTCATCAAAATGTCGACAATGTTTTTCACAACAATTTCACACACTCCTTACCAACCAAATAGTTGTTAATGTAGTTAACTCTCACCACCTGATATTGTGCACATATATTAAATTTTTTCAAACATTTTTTTTCTTTCGGTAATATTTTTTTAAATACCAGTTGTAATTATACATAGATATGATTTTTTTCACATTTTGTCAAAATATATATATCATGAACTTTAAAACCTTCAAAGATCAAACCTTTTATTTTCTTTATATAAACACCGGTTTTGCATTTTATAGAAGTCTTATTCAAATAATGCAATTTCATGGCTTAGACTTAAAAAATAAACTCTAAATTATTATGTTTCATATTAGTATGTTTTATTTAAGTTATTATAGTGCTGTGTACCAATTTTACCAAGATAAAAATTTTTGCTTTTGGATATTAAATACCTGTAGATTATATTTCATATAGTCAAATGAAAAAGATTAGGATTAATAATTCCACTGCTATAAAGTTTACAGCATAAAATTTTAGTTTAATATAACCATATAGTTTACTATTTCTTCAAAAATGAATATTTCAAATATATTTTAAATAGAATTTTCATCAAATGGAATCGATGAGTTTTTTAATGAATTAACAAAGTTAAGATATTTTAGTAAAAACAATATTTAATATACAATGAGAAGAAAATATCTTAGCATAAATCTACGATAAAATACTCGGATAATATTATGAACCATTAATATACAGAAATTTATTAATGAAACATATATATGGTATTACGCAACTATTTTTTATTATTTAAGCTTTATGAATATATTTTTTTCATTGTTATATGTAAGAGGAATGATAATTTATGTTTTTTATTCATAAAAGCTTTTCTATTGGTTTTAAATCCATTATCTTTATTTGAATTGACTTAAGAATTTATTTAGATGCATAGAAACACATATATTATTCCTCGCTGGTGCAGACTTGGCTTATAGTATTCACTGCATGTCGTAAGAGGCGATTAAAAGGGACTGTTCCTCCGGACCGGGGCTTATTGTAGGTCTAACAACCCACTCTTTAAAAATACTTTGTTAAGAAACCCAAAAAAGTAACGAACCCTACTAGGAAGAGACCAGTGGCCGGTATTAGCAAGAAAGGCGAAGGCTTGTGCAGGGCCGGAGTGCTGAGGATGAAAAAAATAAATGAAAGATATAGGAAAGTTAATAGCCAATTTTTTTTAGTAAAATTCTATGGATATATTTATTCAGAAAATACTTGGTTTGCAAATCCAAAGAATAGATTTTTATTTCAAACAGTAAGATAGATCAATAATATTGTTTTGCGCAATCTGCACTTTTTAAAAGGTAATATAAGGTTATTTCACTCCAAACATGTAAATATATTATCTAAAACATATCTAAATAAAAAATTAATTGATAAGATAGACCCGCAATTTTTCTTTAGCTTATTTTTTCCCGTATGGTTTAACACAATCCACGTGTGAATTAAAGCCTCGCTGGTTAACGGTATTTCTTATACCTTTTCTGTTGAATGTTTAAGTTGTCATACTGACGCAAATAGATCAAATTTTCTTGTTAAGAATATTTTCGATTAGTCGGCTTAAAACTTAAACCCTAATATATTTAACCGGTAGATAAATTTCTTGGCTGAGACAATTTTTTTTAGTTGCAAACAAAAAAGTTTTGGGTCTTCGAATATTGAAATGATATAGAAATGAAGTCTAAAAATCAAGAAATTTATAGTATATTTAGTGAAGGATAAGCATCAAGCTTTTTAATAAATTCCAAATTTAGACAAATGTGTAGCTTTTGGATTTTCTAATTTAAGATCGGAGTAAACCACCTTTATTCTTGGCTTTTTTTCTATGTATGAAGTTCTACCTCTATCAGATAGAAAGAAGTTTGATTCTTGTTTTGATTTTTATGGCTTAATCTTGTAAAAAGCAAACCTCTCTAAAAGTAGCTTTATGAAGTTAAAAACCATATTTTAAAGCTTTATAATCATTGGAAGATAAATAGATTTGAATTTAGATTGATGGGAGGGATAAACCAAGCTAAAAAGAATCTTATCAGACATTAATAATAAATTTAGAGTGAAATCATTAATTGAGGTTTTAGTGAAATGAAACCCAGCCAAATTTTAGTCACACTATGATCATTTATATAAGGACAAGAGGGTCTACAAAATTATAAAAGAAATTGCAAGCGTCGTTCGGAATTTTTTATTTTACAAAATTTTAAAGCAAGATTGAACTCGGTATAAATGCAATTTAAAGACATGGGGAAATTGCAGTATCTCTTTGAATAAACAAACCTAGGGCCTTGAAAATATAAAAAACTTTTTAATAATCAAGAAAAACTAAGTAGCGAATTATACGGATTTTTGACATCATAGATGCTAGATAAACCTCATAGAGGTTCTGTGATATATGATAGCTTGCAATCTATTGGATGCGGAAATTTTTCATAAGTTGAATACGTCTGATCACAGTGGAGTCTATAGTAGGTATCTTACTGCAATCCTACTCATATTAACGAATACTGAGCAAGTTTTTCGCACATTATATTCGTTTTACACATCATTTACATGAAAATCTTTGGTATTTAGGTACTTTGAGACGCCGATAAAATTATATGGAGCATAAATCCATAGGAAACCTACAATAGCGCAATATATCATTTAAAAATACAACAATACTTTTATTTCAAGGAAAGTAATATTTAGTAAATAAAATTAGGCTTTACAGAACAACTAATATATATCTTAGTCATATAAAGTTCGAAATAAATTGCTTAAGTTGTGTATAGCAAAAAAATTATCCATTATTTCTCTGATCTATTGCTACAATTTTTATATGATTAAAATTCTCTTGGTTAAAAAAATTAGTTGAAGCACTTAGTCAAGCTATTTTATCAACATAGTATAACTTCTAGTATTTTTTATAATTAATACATCTATCTATTGAATATTTTTTAGTCATCATAAATTTATTCGGAACCGAATTTCTTTATAAGTTCATCTGTATGGGTATTTCCACATGTTTTAAACAAAATTCTACAAGTGGTTCTGTTTTTTAAATTATATTTGTAGAATTTAATTGATTAGTAGTTTCTTAATAAGAATAATTCCATTCAAATGAAAAATATGTATTCAGAGACAAACGCTAATTTTTTTACGGGAGAAAATGTGGGAAATACCTAAAATACATCGAGATTGACGCTATTTATAGATACATCAATTTTTTAATTTCTGAAACATTTTTGAACTTTAACGAGACTATACCCGTAGTTATAATCTGTATAATTTAAGTAGGTCAATATCAAAAATTATGATTTGCAATAATAAATTTAATCTAACATATTAAAGCGAAAATTACAACATGTATTTCTAAATGTATACTTATTTTAAGACTTTAACGATTTAGGCTCAGAACCTATTTTTTGAGAGTTATTTAATTAAAAATTTATATGTGTTTTAGTAAAAGATATTTTTTGTTACAAAATATCAGATCATTTTAAAGCAGTGGCGGATTTTATAATTGTTTTCATGACATCAATGCAGTTCTGGGTTTGAAATATATAACTGAAACCAACACACCGTGTTCCCCACTAAGATATCTAAATACCGAAGCCCATCATATAAATAGTGTTTAGAACATATTATGGGTAAGGGAGTTACCCTGTGTTTGTTTATTTCTGTTGCATGGAGTGTGATCTTAGGCTTAACCCTACCCTGGGTTCCTTGGAGACTATGCAGCATACTCACTTACTCTACACTTTTTGAACCTAATAAACTTCCAGCTAAAATATATTTCAGATACTTACATGAGGTCACTTGCAACAATGCAACCCAATATGAATCGCTATAACCTGCTTCTTAGCTTTCCCGGCTTTGAAAAATTTGAATTTTGTATCTCAGGCTCTAAGTATTCAAACCTGAATGAGCAAGGTAGAGTTGTCTAACTTTTTACTGGCAATTACTTACAATTTCAGCTCCGATATGCAATCTAGTTACATAAAACCCCTCAAAATAGATTTGTAAAAAAATTTCGCCATTTTGTATGCCTCTTCTTCATACAAATTCCATTGATCAACTGAAATTGATGTAGGGATTTATTCCCAAAAAACCCAAAAAATGATCTCCACACTCATTTCACATACTCATTACCAAGCAGATTGTTTATATGTGATTATCTTTCTTCCAAATTTTTAAATAATAATGAAATATATAGCCTGATATTAGTATACGGTCAGTTTTAAATTGCAATATACTTGGTTACAAATTATACATGTTATAAATGTATTTAAGTCCTAAGCCCTTTTGATCTAGCCCCTCAAATAAATTTTTTTCTTTTGTTTTGCTCAACCAGACAAGCAGGGATTTTACAACGTTTTTGTTGATTGAATTGTGAGTTTTATACAAAACCCTTTTAATTACATGGCATAGTATAGCACAAAAAACTGTGAATAGAACTATGAACCATTTTATTATGTAAATATACATAAATAAAATTCTATACAGATAGAGAAACTTGATTCATAAAACTAAAAATTTGTCGTAATTTTTTAATTCCAATTATCATTTTAACCATACGACTCTTAAAATATATAATTGTTTCTCATGCATTTAGGGTTTACAGAAACTAGGTTAAAAATATCAAAAAAATGCACATAACTCATTAAAATAAATTCCCCATAGGTTTTATTTGTTAAACATACAGATTATATATATTTCGTAAGGTTTTTTGCATCTAAATCTAATATTTTGCGGTAGTAAAAATAAAATATACTGATTTTAATATAACGGGTAGTATTATTGTAAGCTGGTTGTAGGATAGCCACATTAAAAACATTTCTTGGTACTGAGTATGTACAATCTATTTCAAAATCATTGCTGCCATTGTGGTGAAATATAATTCACACGATATATAGGCAAACTTACTATAATCACGAGTTACAACACATTGAAAGAAACATATGATGAACTTCCATTTTTTCAACCTCTACACCGAGAGGTAAAAGACGAATTCTATAACGAACTAAGTATTATAGTAGGAAATCTTGTTCGGATTTGCGATTTTCTGTATTATAAAACAATATCATTTGCATTAATCCCCGAAGAATCACCTTCAAAATTTATATTGGGGAAATTTTTTTATAATCTCACATTAATTCACTCTTTTTGAGAATTCAAAGATTGTTTTATTTAATATTGGTTCCAACTTGCCCCATTAAAAGAGTACTCTAAATCGTAAAATATGCCTGAAATGGTCAATTTTACATCAGTATATATTATATCAAGATATAATATCATTGTTTTGTTTAATGAAGGCGATGATTTATAGTACATATTGAGTTATTTTTAGATATAATTTGTTCGGTTTTCAAAAGAGTTATTGTGGTTTATAAAATAATTTATTTAAATTTTATAAGTCGATTCTGAGTCAGTTTCTTGGTGGTTGCACAAATATAACAATTTAGACAGCGCTATAGTGAAATTAAAAAGCGAGATGAAATTTTTGCACCCTATGTACATGCTTATGATAGCAGTATATGTGTTCATTTTTAACATATATTTTCCTAATTAAAAATCTATTTCTTTTTAGTCGCAAAAAAAATAATTTAGTTGAAATTTCAACTAAATTTATTGTGTAAAACATGTTTTGTTCAAACTACAAGTTTAAATATAATAAATATGTTTTTTAGTCGATCATTTATATTATATCCAAGTTAAGACTTATATAAATGTAGATCGTAATTCCTTTAAAATGAAAAAAGTCTTGCAAACAGTATTCTATGAAAATCTTTAAACTTATAATATATAATTTTCTCCTAGCTTGGTAACATTCTTAATTTATTGTTATCAAGAACAATTAAATTATTTTAGACCAAAAAGCGAATTGTTCTATAAATATGCACTACAAAAAGTGCTTTTTGAATTTGATGAATCTATATATAGCGAGAGTGAATCAAGCTGATATTGTGGGGAGAAATTTCTGAGTATTTTTTCTAAACTATATTTTATTCTAGAATCTTAGAACCACAATTTAACTGTAATTAATTTTAAATATATTTACAATCAGACCTTAATTTTGGCAAAAAAAGTATTTATAGATTCGATCTTATAAATAATGTTTGTTCTATTGTCTCTTGAACTAACATCGTTTGAATATTTTAATAAAATTTAGATATATTTAGACGCATTTATTGAATATCTCTTCATTTCTTAAAGATGGTTTGGATGATAGAGTTCTTATATAATATTTTTTTAGGTGCTTAAACTCAATTTCATTACGTAATACTTTTTTAAGTTTACATCATATATATTCATGTTTTTGCTACGTATTTTTGTTACAATTGCTGCTGTCTGTTTTGTTATTTTATCAGAATAATGTTCTGGAATCTTTCTCTGAATTTTAGATGTTTTTGAAAAATATCACTGCTAAAAAAATACTATTTTACACTGTAATTTTGATTTTATTTCCGTGGCTCTCCGAAAACACGAATTTACGTTAATTATCGTTTTAAACATTATTCAAAAACGACATAAAAACATTTCTTGGATATTTTAAATATATTAATCTCTTTATTAGTTTATACTTAACTTTTTTTATAAAATTCATTGTGAAAATTTTAAGTTTTATTCTAAGAGCTCAAAAGGAAATTTTTCAAAATATAATTCAAGCTACAATTAAATTTTTGAATGCAGATTCTATCTCATAGTCCGTCATCTTTTTTACGTAAAACTAAAAAACTGATTTTAATTGTGAGATTAATCTATATCTTTGTAAGTAATTACATTCAAAAAAAACATTTATCAAGATTATAGAATTGAATTCAATTTGTTGGGTTCAAGATAACACAATATTTTATAATAATAGAATTGAAATTTTTAAAAATAGTTTTTTTAATGTAAATTTTTACTGTTAACTCCATAAATTATCTTGGTTTTTAATATTTAATTATTGAATACCTATTAATATCATAATTTAAAACTCTATTTTTAAGTAGCGAAAATTGTGTTTTAAACACGGAAATTAATAAAGATTAATAAATAAATATTTTTTTTTCTAAAATGTTAGATGTTTCTACAACTTTGGGTAAATGATTTTTTTTCAAAGTATCTTCGGCTTAAACCCGAATCGTAGAATATAAAGCTTCTTTGCAAGTCAAAATAATAGCAACTGATACCCAAAGAGATTTATTTTACCCAAAACCTAATTTACAAATAATTTATTTATGTAGTGGCTTCTTTGATGAATTTTAAAACATTTAAACGGTTTTTTCATCCAACTAAAAAATCTACACTTTCATACTGGTTTTTCAAGAAAATTCAATTTTTGTGCCTATTTAAGAAAAGCCAATGAGTAATTACTTATGTGATTCTTTGTTTCTTAAATATAAATCACCCAATTTTTAACATTGATTAAGTATAAATGATCTATCTAGTGAGGTCCTATACTATTCTAAAATTTGTATTTCTGTTTTCAAAATGATTCTATATAACTTCAAAATATCTTAAAATGTATCATGTTAATACTGAAAACTATAAAATTGTTTAATAAAATTTTGTTTAAAATTTATTTGATACAAATTCATGTAATCGTTTGAGTAATAATAATAGAATATATTTTTAAGGGTGCACTATAAGTCAATGTACTCTATACATTAAGATAGGCTGCGCAAATTTTATATTTATTCTTAGTTAAGATTCTTTTAGATTCAAATAGATAAATAAATCGCATTTTTAGTTTCGAACCTAGTTTATTATTTAATATATTTAATCCTAGGACATCAAATGAAAATAAAATTAATTATTTTAAAAAGTTTCTTATGAGTTGATATTAATTTTAATAATGTCATAAATATTGTAGTTGATGAACTTTTGAACACATAAATTGTCTAAGTAAAAATCTAATTATTTTTTTTCTATTTCGTTTTTAATTTATTTAATATATAATTTTTTTTATCAAAATATATGATATTACTTTTTCAGAAATACCATTATTATCCTTAAATGTATGACAAAAGCATACTTTTTAATTTTAATCTATTTGTTTAAAAATTTCTTTTCTTGGAAAATATCAGTAGTTTAAAAAAGAATAAAAAGACCACAAAAAGTATGATTAAATATTTATTAGATTTAAGATATTCTGTATTGAAGGAACTAATTAAAAATAATAAAACCTAAAGATTTATTGATCAAAGGAACTTCAAAATGATTAGTAAGAGTAAATATGTCATTTTAATATTATCTAGAATAATGAATCAAAATTTCAAAAATAAATAGAAGTAAATTTAAAAACATAAGTAGAAATCTTTGCATTTATTTTTTAAATTGAAGCTATTTTTGGTATTTTTTTGTAAAATTTTTTCCCTTTATACTTTAAATCAGAATATTTCTCTTTGGGTTTGTTCGCTATTTTTTTAGTAAAATATTTTAGTTTATCGTTATAAAAATCAATTTTATCCTCTAATTTATCTTTAAATTTATTTATTTTTCTATTTTGATCTTTCAGATGTGAAACCGATTTTTTTTGTTTAGATTTTTCATCTGGTTTGTTTTTGATTTCTGCGCCTCTTTTGGTAGGTTTAAATTTTGTGCTATTCATCGGTATATTGTATTTTTCTGCAATGTGTTGCGTAAATTCTTTTTGTTTATTTGCTTTTTGTTGTCGAGTTGTCGGGTTTCTACTTCGACTTATATCAGTTGCAACAAAGGAACAAATATGTTTTAAAAAAATATGAAAAATATGTTAATATGATACATTCGATACAAATTGGACATGATTTTCTTAAATTTATAAAATATTGAAATTGATTTCTATTTAAAATTTTATTCTCCTTTAAAACAAAGTCAATTTATTTTTGAAATATTTCATTCGTAGTTTGATTTAAAATTAAATAAAAGGTAAATTAATTTTATGATTTCTCAAGAATCATAAATAATTTATCTCAGAAAAAAATATGCATTTAATCTTTATTCAGTAGAAATATAATACTGGTCATTTAGTTCAAACGATTTATTTAAAATTCGATAAAAAAAAGTGTAAATTATTTTTCATAATTAGATTTTTTATAATTGTTTTGATTCTGAATAAATCATGTTATTTTAAAACTGTTTAGCCAATTTTTATTCTGTATTTCAACTCAGAAATTTTAAATTGAAAATATATAATTTTTTTTACAAATTTGAATTTTAGATAAATGATAACCCATTATGGATTTCAAAAAAGAAATAGATTTATGCTTAGAAAACATCAAAGACAGGAAATGGATTAAAGAAAATAAAAAAAGAATGCGAATATTTTTTCTGAATAATAAAGAAGCATTAGACGAATTAAATTTAATGATAAATACACCAAGAAATTATTGTGTATTGCGGGCTTTTGAAAAACTAGAAATCCCTGTTCAAGAGAATGTATTAATTGATAGTCTAAACACACGAAATAATTTAAACCAATACATGTATGGGCTTATTTTCTACTTACATCAAAAAAAATTAATTTCCGCAGAATGCATGGATATTATTAAAGAAAAATTTAAGGAAGTAAAAAATTATGATGAAATAATGTCTGAAACAGAGAAAAGATGTATTCTTGAAAGAATAGAAAGTGATAGAATTAAATATAAAAGAGATAGAGAGATGAAACTAAAGGTTTATGATCGAGAAATTGAATTAAATAAATTATATAGAAAAACCGAAATATTGAAAGAAGAGGAAATATTAAATGCTAAGTGTATTTCTAAAAACTTAAAGATTTTATATATTTTAGATTTCGATTATATACTTTTCATGAAAGTTAATAATTTAGAAAGAAAATCTGATTACAATTTAATTAAAGATTCGATAAATAGCATGCAAAATATCTTAAAAACTATTTATGATGAAACATATGACAATTTATATGAAAAAAGACTTGATTTGCAGAGGAAAGAATTTTTAAAATTGGTAAAAGAAAAATTTGCAGAAAAATATATTGAAATGACAAATAAAAATTATTTTGATAGATTTCTAGATAGGGATTTGTATATTGAAGCATGCAAAGTCACCGATGTACAAATAAGTCGGGTGGTTTCTATATTAAGAAAACTATTTGAAAAAAGCCTAAATTTTGTTTTAGTTACAAGCGCTACAATGTCACAAGTTTTAGCAGAAATGACTTTTTTTAGGATTGATTGTGAGTTTTCTAAAAATGTAACTGTTTTTAGGGAGTTCGATAAATGTATAAACTCTTTTTATAAAGATTTTGATAAAATTATTTATTTGGGCTATCGTGATCATGATACCGGTAATTTTTTCTTTAAAGAAAATCTTTATTTTTTTGAAAAAAGAATTTCCTACGATAATAAATGAGGTGTAAATTCACATTTTTTTTACACTTTACACAACCAAAAAAATTTATCGACTTCGAATTTCTTAATTTTTGAATTTGAAAAAATTACCCCTCATGCAATGACTAGTCAAGAAGAAATTTATATTTTCTTCTGTTACATCTTTGCTATAAAAAATCGTTCTAGAGAGTTCAACCCATTTAATATTGTTTGGATAGTTTTTGAACAACCATTTTGATTTAAATTTTTTCCTTTTTATTTTCGGCTACTTTTATTTTTTAGACACTAATCGAATTACTTTATAATTTCATGACTCCATACTTCAGCTAAAAATACATAAATAAAAAATAGTATGCGGGCAAAACTTAATAGTTAACTTAATAAAAGCAATAACATAATATTTGGCTAAATTTAAATCATATAGACTAACAGTTTCGGAGAAAATTTAATACCATATAATTTTTACAAAATCTGTTAAATAATAATGATTTTTATAAGTCTGGTTAAAAATATTTTCAAAGATTTTCTTACTTTTTAATCCAAAATTTATTTATAAAAATTATGTATTTTAAAATGATAGATCTTTGGATGCTTATTATTTGAATAATATCAAGATGTTTTTATAAAGTTATATTGGTAAAATCGAACACATCGAATTTTTCTAAACCTAAATTTTAGATAAATTCTTAGGTTGAAATATAATAAACCAAATTTCATAAATAATATTACATTCTTGTATTTTTGTTCCGTTTTTTAGTTTTTTAATTTTTAGTTTTTTAGTTTTTTAGTTTTTTAGTTTTTTAGTTTTTTAGTTTTTTAGTTTTTTAGTTTTTAGTTTTTAGTTTTTTAGTTTTTTAGTTTTTAGTTTTTAGTTTTTAGTTTTTAGATTTTAGTTTTTTAGTTTTTTAGTTTTTAAATGATTTTGATTTGGAGATGTTCTATTGCTTAAAATTCTTTGAATATTAAGCAAAAAACCACAAATTGAAAATTGAATATAAAATAATTATATTTAATGAACTGCGTTCATTTGAATGCATTTGATAGGATGATAAAGCTTTCTTGCTTGCAACTAAGGATAATTTGATGCATTTAAATATTCTCCAAAATCAACAAATTTTAAAATATGTTTTTAGGAAATAAATATATTTTATGTAATGTTGTAGAGGTTTTAAGTTCATAATTCAATGTTATCTATGTTTCTGATTGATAATAATATATAATAGTCATTTAATATCCTATTATTATCTCAAAAGTATGTTTTATTTTACTAAAATCACGTTAAATTATTTTTTTAAAAATAAATTTGGTTACATAATTACCTGTTCCTCTTTTACCTCTCAATGTCGAGGATGAACGAACGAATGTTTTCCATTTGTTTCTTATAATCAATTGCAACTCGATATTATAGGGGGTATGTCTATATATCAAGTGTGTTTATACTCCACCAGAATGGCCGCAATGATTCCACAACAAATTGTAAACATTCATTACCAAGCTGAACTTTTTTAATGTGGTTATGCTCACCCTTCACAGAGTATATCAATGTATCAATATAAATTTAAATGAATCTATAAGTTCAATTGATATTTTTTATGAGATATTTTTTTGCATAATTCCTTAAAGAAATTTTAAAATTATTATCAGAATTGTAGTTTCTCCGGAAATAGTAATCTATTCAGAATGACTCTAAAAAAGAAAAGTGAAGAATTTGTATAGCTAGAAAATTTTCGAGGATTTCGACCTATGGCGGGATTTGAGATAAGGAAATGCGCTTTCCTGTATGATTTTTAATATCACGTTCGAAACTGCTATGTGAAAAGTAAGAAATTTTTCGAAAGAGAATTTTACAACTGAGAAATACACTTTTAAGGCTATTCCGATGACATTTATATAAAAGAAAAATAATAGACGGTCTTCGCGATCATTATGAAAGATAAAACAGGAAAAGCAGGTCTTCTTTTGATTATAAAAAATGTACATGTATACTTCTAGAAATCAAGAAAAATGTCCCATCCTATTTCCAAGTAAATAGATACCGCTTTAAGAGTAAATCCTCTTTTGAGTATCTAGGTATGTTTCCGCCGTATAGTAATGATAACACTGAGGGAATAAAATAAAGAATTACAGCAGGAAACAAAACATATTTTGGATTACACGAAATCCTTACATATCGATTTTAAAGCTGAAAAGCAAAAAAAGAATATTAAAACCAGTTTTTTACTTATGGTGACATACAACTGCGGAACTTAAATATCGAGAAACTTAATGAAGCGATAATAGACTTATAAGAACGAAAGATTGAAGAATATAAGACCAATATAAAATCGCCAAGGCCGGAGATTAATTCGGAAAACATTGGCTGCAATATTTATATCGGCATCTGGCATAGGTAAACACTGTTTAAAGAACCAGGCTCCCATATCTGGGTCATCTTGAGTGAATGCCTGGAAGCAGAGCATTAAAAAGGTGTATATGTTCAATCTGAATTTGAAGACTTCCTAGTCGTCACAAAACTAGATGAGTTATGATGTAAAAAAGGATCACAGTCACCTTGGTATAGATGAATGAAAAAGATTTGCGCTTTATCGTGACAGGTGGAAGTTTCTAGTAAATTAAGCTAGGGCTCTTAATAGGCCACGATGCCATGAGTAAATAAGTAAATTTTCAAAAAAATCATTCTTAAATTTTTTATATTTTCATGTCATCATTTTAAGCAATTTATTTTCATTTTATATTCGACTCGTATTTTATATTTATCTTGGGTTCCTCGATGTGATAAATCCATCTACAATGAAAGGTATAATATTTTTCGTTTATCTTTTTTAACACCAGCTTTCTCATGACTACTTAATTGTAAGGATATTCGTTCCTTTTTCTTTAAAGTTTTGCAAAAAAAAAATATTTTTAAAATAGATTTTTTTGAAATTTAATGTTTCAATGTCTTTTGACAGAGACAATTTGAATCAAAATATTCCTATCTTAATATCTATAAAAATACTTCGAAAATTTGAATTATTTAAAAGAAATACACATCTGAATATAATTTTTTTTAGCCAAAAATTTGGTTTTAACAAACAAATCCCAAATTTTTTAAAATTTGCGAGACAGTAAAGTTTTATAAGATATATACCCGTAAAATAAAAAATAGATTCAATTTAAAATTAAATAGGATTTAATACTTCTGTATTATATGGCTAAACTAGCGGCACGCCAACACAAGGGGAATCATCTTGGTTTGAAGTTTTAAGGATGGAATTCTTTGTTGAGTAAACAATATAGGCATTGAATATTATGCAAACCAAACTACCCAGTATTGGAAGTAAATTATATTCTTTTTGAATTAATCTTTCGAAGTTACCAAAATAAAGAGAAACTGAAATTAAACTAGCAGTGAATGCTACCAATCCAAAAGAGCTGATGTATTTAGAGGCAGAAAGATAAAATGTTGACAACGAAATCGTATACAAAAACAGATATAAATAATTCTTTGAATAAAAATTCAAACTCCATTGAATATTAAATACGTAGTCTCTATAGAAATAACCTGTCATCATAAACCCTGTCAAAAACCCGAATAAAGTAAATCCTTTTAAATAATTTCCAATTCCAACTTCAGGAATGATTCTTGCCTGTATGAATCCGTTTGTCACATAACATAAATCTGACAATAAAATATAAAAAATTCCTAGAAATGTGATTTTTATAGGAATCATACTTGTAAAATAATTGATACATAATATTGCAATAACTAATACAAAAAATTCTATGAATAGAAGATAATCAAATTTGTTAGTTTTAAAAACAAAAGATTCTAGAATCATTGTAATTGGTGTATTCATTTGCGATAACATTACAACTATATAACTGCTTAGTTCTTTATATGTCATTAGCTGAAAGTATCCACCTAAAAAATCTGTAATTCCAGCCACTATGTAATATAAAATATTAATTTTAAAAAAGCTGTTTCCTGGTTGAAAGAAGTTTAAAGCATGGCCTCCGAAATGAATAACAATATATGCCATTGATAGTGCGTAGAATGGAATAAAATCGGTATTTTTGTTTAAAGAACGAACAGATAAAGCCGTAAGTGAAAGAATCAATGATAAAGCTTGCCCAGATATAAATTTTAGAATTTCCATTTTTCCCATAAATCGAATTTTTTTCCGCTTTAAATAGTTTTCATAAAAAATTAATTTATCTTTTTTTCGATAAACAAAAGCTTTGACACTAATTTTTATGTAAAAAAATGAAGCATTACATTTTTTCTTGTGAATTAAAGATCTAAAATCCGTGTCAATTTTCCATTTATAGAATTCCTCTGAAAAAAGAATTGATTTTTTTACCATTTATATTTAATAATTAAAAATGCGCAATTTTATTTAGATATAACTTGCTAATGAATCACGAATGTAAAAAAAATATTTTAAATCTCTTAAACTCAAATACTTTTTCATAAAAGCTGGTGGATTAGAAATATTTTTAATCAAAACAAAACGAATGTAGTATTGCATACCTTCTTATTTTATAAAACAGAGCATATAAATATTAGTAGATATTAAATAGAAAGAATTAAATTAAAAACATATAAAATGAATATTTGACAAAAATGGCGGTACTTAATATGCCTTATAAGGAAAAGGTCGTTCTTTTAAAAAAATTTTAAATTTTAAATTCGACATTTATTAAAAAAATTCAAATGTGCATTTTTAAAAATTTTTCAAGAAAATTATAAGTTCCTCCGTGGAATTTCATTTATTTTCTTCTTATGTTATTGTTTATTTCGTCTAATAACCAAAATAAAAATCTATAATTTGTTTTTTATCATTAAAAAATTTGTAGTTAATAATTATTTTCAATTTTTAGAAAAAACCATTTTTTTGCGGTGAAAAATGATATTTCATCATATAATACATTGTTTTCTGTTTAAGATCATTTATGTTTGACTATTTTTGTAAAGCTAAAACAATGTGGCAATATTATTAATAGTTTTCGAAAAAGTAATGATGTTTCAAAACTTGGATTTGCAAGAAATCGTTTTTCTGGATCTACTATGAGATGTATTATTATTCATGTTTTGGGTGTTTTGGCAACATTTAAAGCATCAAGGATAAATTCATGGATTTCAATTCATTTTCGAATCTATCTTGCGTATTGCAACAACAAGTAGGAGCAATTTCAAAGTTATTTTAGACTAATACCAGTATATTTAAGTTTTATATTCTGATACCTACACTGAGCATGTTAATTTAAACCATGTTAATTGTAAAACAACTTACTATATTTTAACTTCTTTTAGAATTCTTAGTTTATATTTTTAAAAATAATTTGTATATGGTCAAGTATAAACTACATAAAATTTTGAAACAAACGAATGAGTTATTTTAAATTCTTTCAGTATTTCATTTCATTGGTGCACATGTTAGTATTTAATATGAATCGGGTTTAATCTCAAAATCTTGATATTAGCACATTTTTTAATTCATTTTAAATATAAAATAAAAATCTGTTATTTTTTTAATAAAAAGAAATTTATATCGAGTTAGGTTTTCATTTAATTAAAATTTAGGTTTAAAATATTTTAATCATTTTAGATACTTTCTCAGCCTATTTTGATACTAAATTCTTTTTTTCATAAATCAGTGTATCGTTTAACCTAATTGTCGGTTTTTCTATTGTGGTTGGTAAATGTAATTCATAAGCAAGATATTTTTTGTATTTACTTTTTTAGCATGTTCTCCTTTGTTCTTTCATTGCTTTGAAGGGAGTAAGTTGTGTATGTCTCTATGATCTTTCAACAAAACCAAATAATTCTCCCGAACTCTCTTCGCTTGATGTCTTAAGTTAGGTTCTCTTCCTTGATTAAAAAAATTGTTTCGACTGTTTTTTGTTTTGCTTTATCTAAATAGCATTTGCTTTTATATCAAAAGAAATTTTAAGTCTTTTTAGATATATCTTATTATATGTTCCCAACATATCATTCCAGGTTATCACATAAGGAATTAAATCCTCTTTAGTAGTAACAAAAAGACTAACTCCTTTTAAATAAACGATATTTAACCATTTTCTCGTTTTAACTATTTAGAATAGATATAAAGATGTAATTATTATTTCAATAGGTATATCATATGTATTCTCACATTTAATATAGACATAAAAATTTATAATATAAATTATTCTATTCTGAATTTTTATATAGGTAGCTGAAATAAATTTTTGAATATTAAACAAATCTCTAAGAAATGATTTAAGCAATATATGATTTAAATAAGCTTTTTTATTCCAAATACATTTTATCTTGGCTATGATTGCATGCTCCTTAATATTAATTTCATTTTTCTGCTCTTTACAAAAATGGAACAATTCATGGTAAATTTTTGGAGAAATGAACATCCTTGAATATACTTTTAGAATTTATCTCATTGAATATAAGGTAGTTAGTTCTTCGCTGATAACAAAACAATGAAATTAGCTTAATCGGAAACTAATAATTCTCTTATCATGATTATATAATATGTTTTTAATTATAAGAATTGTACTTTTTCGTTGTAATTAAGGTTATATAATGGTTTTATAAGCACCGACAATAACAAATAGATGCCAAATTTCCAAAAAAGATTTTCTTGTTTCCTCTATTAGTCTAGATTATATACACTCTACAATTCAAGTATATAACTTTTTACAAATAAAAGATAAGAGACGGAATTATGTTTAAAAAATCATCTGAAAACTCCCAAATTGGGATTCCTTATAGTTTATCCACAATTTAAAATATTAAACAAAACTTTTAAAAATCTTGAGAGGCTTAAATAAATAAAGAACTCCTCTTTATCTTAATTCAATTCTTTTTTTGTATTATTGTTTTAATTACGTGTTTATTTACTTTATAGTTACGAAATATTCTTTATCGTTATTTCTTCTATATTTATAATAATTTTTAACTACAAGTCATTCGAAACCAGTTTTTTCATATTTTATAATATATAAATTGCCAATAAGAGTATTTTATGTCTCCAATTAAGAATTTTATAATATATATGTTTTTCAAGAAATTTATTTCAATTTATTTGAAACGAGTGTTGGGAATATAAAACCAATATTAAGAGCATCTATATTCGGATGTTTTTTGCGACAAATTTTGAGCAAAGAATAAATATGCCTTTTAATAATAGTATTTCACAATATCTAAGTCTCCGTCTTTATTCTTCTTCTAGATCAAGATTCTCTTTTGATCAGCAAAACATTGTTTTTTCATTAACATATTGTTATTTTAATGTTCATAAGATTAGCCAAGAAAATTTAAGATCTATTGTATTTTATATATTGATCATGGAAAAGAATTAATTTACACATCAAGAAACAATACTCGATATCATGTGAATATTTTCAATGCCTTTATTCTCGCATAAGGTTCTTCTAATTCGTTTTATTTACAACTTTTCTGTATATATGGAAATGTAATTTTTACAGGATATTCTGCGTATTTTTGATTTGAGTTAATAACTTAAATTCATTTATGTTAGGCAGTACTTTATTGGAAATTGTTTTGTGCTTTAAAGATGTGTAGGAAACCTATCGCGCGCATGTTACCTTGATATGTCAAAATATTTGCTGGCACGTGAATAATTTTATACAAGTATAAAAATTTCTTAGATTGTGAATTGATGGGATTCGAAAGTAAATTTTATGTAAGTCATGATTTTAAATCTTAATATAAGATCAGCTTTTTACAATTAAATGTTAATTATTTAAATTTTCTGAATAAAATTCTGAAGAAGAACTAATTTTTAACTTTTTGCATCAAAACTCATCCAGTACAGCAGCTACTCGCTAAATATTACATATAAATTGTTATTCGGGTAAAATAAAAAGGTTGGCTATTACTCTATCAGAACATCATTCATTTACTGAAGTGAATTATATAAATTTTTCTTTAAAACTAAATTATCTATTGCGTTCTTTAAACTTTTCAATTTTTAAGACAGTATTTAATCATTGGAAAATATAAAAGTTGTATTAAATTTTTAGTTACTTAAGATTCAAATGAAATTTTTACCGAGTATTCAATTTATGTGTTTTTTAGTAAAAGCCAAATTTTTCTCTTCCTGTATTCGATAAAATAAAATTTTTGCATTTCATACATGACATCGGTATATCTTATTATTGCTCTAATTTGATGTATAAAAATATATATGCACTTAATCATTTACAAAATGATTTTCAATAATTGTTTGGAATCAAATTCGAAATAATTCTATCTTAGATATTTAGAATGTTTCTTTGTCTTTTAATCATATTACATATTGAATACTTTATTTTTTTATTCGGTCAACGCTACAACGATTATTCCTTATAAATTTAAACTGTTTAAGAAATAAGCTATCTTTCCAAATGTAAGAATAATAGAAGAAAAATAATATTATATGGATCTATGCTTTGTTCTTTATAAATCTTCTAAGTAGTTATATAAATAAGAAAGGCGCGAACTCTACTCATATGTTTATATTTCCAACGTTTTTTGTTTTGATAAATTTTTTCTTAGATAGAAAAAATTAAGTTTAAATTAAAAAAACCAAAGTAAATTATAAAAGAAGTATTATTCTATTGACTACAACATTTTTATAAAAACAATTGACGATTATAGAATAAAAATTCTAAAAACGATCTGTAAAATTTTATTTTTATTTTAAATTAAATCAAACGGAAAATGGTATGTGAAAAGTGTCATCGATTAAATATTTTATAGAAAAAAAGTTTTATTAGAAACACAAATGAAATAATATAATGAATTGAAACCAAAAGCTTATTAAGGGTTTTTATATTCCTAAAGTATTAAAAAAAACTAAAAATGCTATTAAGAATGAATAATTTAGAGCAACAATAAATTATTAAAAAAAATATTTATAAGTTATAATCTAATCCAAAGTAAATTTACATTTTTTTTCATTAAATTTTCTTTCGGATTTCCTTTCGACAATTAAATTTTCGTTAAAATTTCTTTTTATAAAATGTAAATAATAACCGTTATGTTCAGTAAAATATCATATTACAGAAATAATTTTTATATTTTAAGCGGAACACATATTATTATATTGGATTCTAATGCTAATGAATTGAAACGAATAAACCATGAATTAGAAGTTGTATTTATTAAATATAATTATTTAATTGATAGAAATAAATGTCTTTATAAATTAGAAAACTTAAATTTAAAATTTATCTGTACAATTAAAAAAATGATATCCAATATGTTTAAATACAACGAAGATATATATTTAGTTGATAGATTCGGAGACATATATAAAATATACGAATCTATTGTTGTATTTGTATGTGGTAATATGTGTTTTACAACAGGTATTTTAATATATAATGATAATATTATTTCTAGCGACAAATATGGCAGAATAAAAATATATCACAAAATTCATAAAAAAATATTAAATTATTTATTTTTGTTCAATTCACCAATAACTTCTTTAGATATGAACAAAAATTTTATAATTGCTAGTGAAATAAATGGAAATATAAAAGTTTTGGATTTAAAAAATATGAATGAATTAACTTTTCATAAAATTGAAGATATTAAAATTCTTAAAAAAATAATGGTTTTTGACGAAAAACTGATGGTTTTATGTGATAAAGGTACATTTGTATTCGAAATAGATGTGAATGGTAAGTTAATATTTTTAAAAAAATATGATTTTGAAATGAAGGATTCGATTATGGAAAATAATAATTTATTATTTATTGATATAGATAATATGCTGTGGTTTAACGATATAAAAGTATTAGAAACGATACAGAGCACTGATGATTATATCGGTTTTTTAAATTACTAATTAAAATTTAACATTTTATATTTATTTTACATAATTAATTAAAAAAGATGTTTATTTTCACTTCTGGATAATTTATTTTGAGATTTGAAGAATATTTTTCATAAAAAAGACAATTTTTATAAAATTTAAATCATGAAATATTACTTTTTTTAAACTATTATAAGATATAAATTTGAGAAAATTGAATTTAAATTTATTTTTAACATTAAAGCTGAAAAAATATACAATATTTTTTTACAAAACTTTAAATTTTCTTCTCATCTTATATTTAAATGTAAATATCTGGGATTTTATTCTAGAAAATTTTTGATCAACACTGTAGAATTTAAAAATTTATAGATTTATTTCAAAAAAAAAACATGGCTAGATCTATGGTTTATTATATATATGAAGATGGTTATCTGTTATTAAAATAAATTGAAGAAACTATGTAATATATTTATCTCTGTATAATTATTACTAAAGAAAATACTAATTTATATTTAAATTTCAATTCAAAGACAATACTTATTATATAGTCTATGCCGTTGTTTATTTAAGTTATAGATTTTAATTTTATATATATTTAAGTATTGTTCGATTTAATTCGGCAAGAATGTATCTTCAATAAGATCTCCAATTAAAATTAACTCTTCTTTTTTGATTATTTCCTTTTGAGATAAGAATTGTAGGGATATAAGAAGGTCATTCATAAGTTCTAGAATTTTAGAAGGTTTAACCTTATTTTTGAAATGTCTTCGTAATCTAAGAAATATATCTTGGTTTTCTTCCAGAAGATCCCCGAAGTTAGAATTAAATGTTTTTAGAAATACTCTTCTAATATCGTTTTTTTCATATGAGTAATCAAATATTATTTTTTTATTTGGAATGTAAAACGAATCGAAATTTAACAATTTATTTCTTTTCTTTTTATATTTCTGTAAGATAACGAATGAACTGTCATTGAATGCATTTTTTATTTCAAAAATAACTGGAATTTTCCATTTAAAAAATGAAAAAACCATTTTACAGAGTCTTTCCATTGAAAGAATATCATCACAGTATATAATAATCTTAGAAGATTTAAAATTAAAGAAACCTAATATTAACATTAATTTTTTTGCATTTTCGAACCATGAAACGTTTTTAAATACTCTTTTTGATAATTCTTCAAAGAGATCATTTGATCTGATTCTTTCGTTGATTTCAGTAGAAGAAATACAGTGAAAATTTAAAATATTCAAAAACGGATAGCCATTATACTTTCGAGAAATTAATCCAAAAATATAGTAAAAGTTTTCTTGTAATTTAAATGTAGAAAAACCTTTGATAATTAAATTATCGTTTATCAAATAATAGAAATATTTTTCTTTATAACTAACCCATGCATGGTCTTCTTGAAATTTAGATTTGCAGAGAGAACAAACAATATTTTCATCATTAGAGATTTTCTTAATTCTATTATTTATACTTACGTATAAATCATTTTTTATTTTTATACAGTAACTGTCACATTTATACTTTAAATTTGAACATTTGAATATTCTACTATGAATACTTTTTATCTGATCAAATGATATTATTCTAGCCTTGAAACCATAAATTTCTTTATTATTCCTAATGTTTGAAGCATTTTTAGCTAAAAAGTAGAAATTTCTAATATTTTTAAGACATATCAAATATGGTAAATTATGTGGAATTAATCTTATTTTAAAGAATTCAGATAAATCAATTAAAAAATCTAAATGTAGATTCAGCGGGTATATTTGGTTTTTAATTGAAATAAAAATTTGATTTTTGATTAAATGTGAAGCTTCTTTATAGTTTTTAATCAAATTATTAGAAAATTCCGGGGATAAATTACATAATTTCAGGAAATATCTATCTATATTCAAAAAATATATTCTATCTATTTTCTGGGCTTTTTTTATTTCATTGATGGTGTTTTCAAATATAAAAATGTTCCATTTTATGATTTTTTCTAAAATATTTTTACTGTTTTGAGCGAAAGTATCATCTTTACAGGTAACATTCATGCATTTTTTTCATCGGAAAATATTTATATTTTTAAATGCATTAAACTATACTTTTGCATTTGTAAACGATATGGGAAATATTTAACATTCTTAAGCTTTCAAATTCATGAAACATTACAAAAGGTATTAGAAATTATCATATATGAGTATATAAAGCGAAATATAAACTTATAATTAAATCTTAACCTGAGATTTTGAATAAAAAGATATTTTTTAGTAAATATTGTGTATTTTTTATAAAGAAATATTTTAAAGTAGGTCTTTTGAGTTTAAACAATGTATCAAATATAAATGCATCATAATTAACGGAAGAGTTAATTAGAACCATTTTTAAATCTTTTCATTCGCGAATACATTGTAATTATCAAAGAAATATGATTTTGGCTAAATCAAGGTAAGATCTAATGATGTAATTCTATCTCTATATCTATGTTTTGGAAAAAAATATAGATTCAAATCTTAAAAACGAATCAGGAGTCACTCAGTTCAATATATGATGCAAAATGAATATTCAGAACGAAAATTGGAAAACTAAAAAAACAATTTTTAAAATTAAGAATAATATTTCTGATTTATCTTTAAGAAAAAAGTTAAGGCGATAACACTAACTGGAAAAGTGATCACTTCTTCTCAAGCTTTCTTTAAATTTTTAAAATTTAGAAGCTTAAAAATTGAGACTTTTTGGCGAATTATTCGAATTTTATTTTAATGTATAATTTTGCAATAGTTTCTTATGGCTTAACCAATATTAAATTCCCAAATTTGATACGATTTAGCCTAAAATGGTTCAAATAATACTACATCCGAACCATATATACAGTTGGCTATACTAAAAAAAATCAGTTGAAACAATTCTTTGTCATTCAGAAATAAAATAGAATCTAGATCAGCAAAAATAGTAATTTTAGTACTAAGTACAATGATAGGATAAATGATTCATAGCCACACTTCAGATAAAGAATTTTTACCACTATAAAGAAAAAAATATTTCAAGTAAATACATTGTAACTATTAAGGTTTAAATTTAAAAAGAATAAAAACGAATTCAATCCAATGAAGAAAAATATAAGAAACTTTTCGAATAAATCCGAAGGCCAAAATACAATATAGAAAGTTTTAGAATTAAGCAAACCAAAATGTTGGCTAAAAATAATTTCTTCGATTAAATTTGAGTCAAAAATTGTAAAAAATTTGTGGATTATGTATTTGTCCTTTTAAAAAAATATTTGAAAATTATTTGTTTGTGCATTATATTTAATGAAAACTTTCTATAATATCCTGCGGGCCAGTTATTGACGATTTTAGTTTGCGACTAATAAAATTGATTTATTTATTCTTTTTCTACATGTCTATTAATACTTCTTTAAATTGATACCACGTCTTTTCTAAAAAGGGGCATATATTATACTGTTTTCGTGGCATTAACGCTGACTAGGTTTAAAATAGATAAATTCTCACCAATACCCTGTCAGTCATCCTAAAATACCTACATCTTAAGTTTGGCATGCAAAAGGTTGACAAACGGTTTAATAGACAGATTTGCCAATATTTAGAGAATATTTGTTTTATGAAGTGTGTGAGTTAGAAGCCTACATTAAACTCACAAAGGCCAGCCGCTTTTTCGCTTACCCATACTTTCCGATCCAAATATACTCCTGCTATAATATATCTCTGCGACTTACGTAAAAAAGTTTTCACATAGGCTTGCAATAACCTCCAACAAATTTATGTTTCCCTTTAGGTTTCCTATTGTTTCATTGAGTATACTTTTTTTTGTATTCCCAGGTCTATAGATTTCTACCTTGTCTGAAGAAAGTCAAGTTTAAATTCTTTTGCATATTTATTGTTTATAAGATCAGCCATGGTTTATAAAATAGTATATAAATTCTAGGGGCCAACTAAGTCTGCAGATAAATTGTCCTTTTTTTATATTTTGCCAGCTTATACAAATTTTCATAGAACAACCTAAAATGTGAAGTTATTTTAGGTTTTTCGAAAATTCATACAATGATTTTTGCTATTTTTATTTAATCATGTCAAGAAGGATAGTTTTTAGTACGTATTCTTCCCGATTATATATATCCATTGATAAATTGTAAAATATATTGCAAAAAATTCAAAATTTGTTATTATTTTTTATAGATGATATTTTTAATGCAAAAATTCAAACAATTTAGGTACTTTGAATTTTTGTAATATTCTTAACTAAAATATTCTAGAATTTCTCAAAAAGCAAAAAATATTTTTTTATATTAATTTAATTAATTTTTAATTTAGAATGAAACAAAATGAACAAAAAAAACATTTAATCTTTGTATTTTACAAAGAATTAACCATTAATTATAAATTTGAAATGTTAAAAAATAATAAATATTTCCGAAATGCATATTGTCATTTAATAACGTGCTACGTCTTTGAATGAAGGAGTCTTTTCATTAAAGTTCGTTTGCATAGAAGCTTTGAATATAATATTGGGGCAGGTAAAGTTTGAAAAGCTGCAATGCTTTTACCTACATGATTGGTTTAAAAAATTTCCGTTTTACATTGAGTCAGATTGATTCAAATTCATTTCGTGGTGTTGCACGTATATTTTTATTACAAATACAGTTTTTGAATGCCTCCTTGATTTATTTTCTTTATAGTAACAGCTGAATAGGTCATTGTATAAAGATTTATATATTATGTATTCTATTTAACCATATCTTTAAAGTAAAATATCCATAGTTCATAGATAACTTAGAATAAATTAGTTTTTCGTTAGTTCAAAAGGAATAATTTTCCTGATTATGTTTGAATTAATTCTTAGCAAAAAAGGGATTTAAGAATATTTCAAGCCTTTCAAAAATGATTTTTTTAATAAATCTGCGGCTTGTTTTGGTTTTTTAAAATTGTTTAATTAAATATATCAAATTCAAAGATATATATACATTAATACCACAATTTCTACTTTTTTATAGATATTAAAATATAAAAAATCACTGTAGGAATTATTGGGGTAAAAAGCTTGTTACAACTACATCATTGATTGTACTGGCCTTTTTTGATATTCATTTCAACCTAAAATGAAAAATAAATGATTCATTCGTTATTTGGATCAATTTTAACAAAATACATGAGACGTTCCTTGCTTTTTTTTGTGTTTTTTTATTCCTATTGAAATATATTTGTATTAAAAGCTATAAAATAAATGTAAGTTATTCAAACAAAGACCAACGATCTTATTTATTTGCTTTATTCTAGATTAGCATATGCAGAAAATAACTATTATTGTAAGTTATAATGAACTTGAAATCTTTCATATCAACATTCTGCTTCTAATAATAAAGTGGGTTCAATATCCAAATATATACTTCAATGTTTTTATGGTTTATTTTGATTTGCATTTTTTTCATTTTGAGAAAAAAATGAGAAAAGTTCAAATACCAGAAAAAAACTTCAATTATTGCGTAAATTTATTTGAGATAAAAAAACATTAATCTTTAAAAACAAAATTATTCCTAGAAATAAAGTTTTTTTTAATCCTCATAGCTCATACTTTTTTAAGAAAATTTTTGAAGAAAATTTATAGCATATAGAATTAATCTGTTTTTTGTATTTAATATAATTTCATATCATTATTTTATTGCAACGTGTTTCCAAATATAATTTTCATTAAATCCGTCCATTTCATTTTTTTGATCCGAGATTAGAACTGAAAAATTTCATTCTCAACATTCCATTTTCATATTCTATTTGATTATGAGAACATTAACACAATTCTTTATTCATAGAATTAACATGGTTTCTTTAATCTTTAGATGAATCTGTTTACAAGACTTTTATTTTATTGAATATTTGAACTCTGAATTGACTTATTTACATCAAAAAACCATATTTAATTCTGAATTTGCTTTATTCTTTGGATAATTGTTTCGTCAGGCTTCTTCTTTACATTAGAATCTTTTAAATTTAAGCGTTTTCACCGCCATAATTTCACGGGTTTAATCGGCATTGAATTCATCTTACATTACAACGTTAATTCAATCCGACTTTTAATTGCATTGATAAATCAAAAACGTATATATAGTAGATATTCTAATCTTTCTTTTTAAATTTATGACAGATTATATTATTAGATTGCATATTACTTCCGCGAATCTAAATATGATTTCTTTTCTGTAATAAAAACCCAAACATAATCCCTCCTTTTATAAAATATAGCTAAAGACTCTTTACTTGTTTACTTGCAAGATTTCGTGCGTATCTTATAAAATTATCAATATAGCCTCAAACCTTTTGCGAATGGAGTTGACAGCTACTAAAAATTTAAAGCTGGTCTGAATCTCAGATGTATTTATGATTTAACCAGTTATACAAATACTTTAAATACTTTATAACATCACAAGACTTATTCAATCCTTCTTCACAAAAATGAAAAATATTTAAGCGCCTCATTTTTTAGTTATAAAATTATACCATTAGGCTATCTTGTCTGCTGAGGTAAAGTTCTCTGCATATACTTGTCAAAATACAACATTTTGGTTGCAGCTTCTCAAGCCAATACAATCGAAATATATATAGTTATAATTATTTTAAAGTAATCAGGCTATTTTCATTGAATGTTACTTCTTTAGTATTGAATTGATCATTGGCTGACTAAGTTTTATTATTTATATGTGAATTCAGATGCAACTCAAAAGTCTTTTTAACTAATATGTAGCATATATGCTTTCAATTACTTACGTATTTAATATATGTAGGCTCTGGTTGTATACTTGTAATATTCTAGTTAATTAAATCTAAAAAATTTATACCGTCAAAAATATAACTTTTTATATAAATCAACACGAAAACCAGCTAAAGAAATTATATGATTGTAAAATACTTGCTTAAACTTAGATAGCCTCATATTAGGCCGTGAAAAGATATCTATAATATAATTCTTCTTATTCGCGATGATTGAGTGAAGCAGGCGGCAAAATAAGTGTTTGAATATTTATTGGGATGAAACCCATTCGAATTCGCTATTTCTCCGTGGAAATGTCCATAGAAATGAAATGGTCTAAAAGGATGAAAAAAATTTCTAAACACTTTTTTTGTGGTTTCGGCTTAGATTGTCCTCCCTAACGCTAGTTTCTTTCATATGAAATGACATATTATCATGAAAATATTTCTTTATTTAAAACCTACGTATATTTATATTTATACGTGACCAATAGTATAACTTATCATTGATTATCATGTCTCATCAATGTTAGATAATTCTGAGTAGAAAATCTCATGAAGTAATTGGGTTATATTTGAACCAATTGTATAGCTTCATGATGCCCGTTTCAACAATTTTATATAAATTAGAGTAAAAATTTGATTAATTTTGTGAATGGTTTCCATGTAAAAGAATAGGAAGCTAGCTTTTTAAAGCTATAACGATGAATATGTGCCTGAAACATAAAAAACCTGCTCTTAAAAAATTAAGAGGATTAATAGCAGGTTATATCTAATGGTATGCATTTAAAAGTCTAGGTTGACCTCGTTTAAGCTTCCAATATATCCTGGCTGCGATTCTATTCAATTCGCAAATTATAAAATGCGTACAAACTCTACTGTTTCCAGAATCACCCAAGATGAGCTTATATCTACAATCAAACACCAGGAAACGAACACAAACAAGCCATCGTCAATCTTCTCTATGATTGAATCTTTTTTGGACCTTTAAATATAAAAATATTCGCGTTATTGATATCACAGAGGCGATAGATGAGGTATTAAAAGAGAAGCAGCTATCTATCTAAACCATGACAGCATTCATTCATGAATCTGATTTCGGATATCATACTTTTTAAAAAAATGAAGTATATTTAGTAAAAAGTTAATCGACTCTAAATATTATTTTAAGCAACTCCATCTTGTCCTCTTTTCTCTTGCATATTTTGAAATATAATCTGCAAAAATAAGTTAAAAAAACTTTTTTTCGTAAAAACCGCTTAAATATGCATCTAGTGTTCTAATTACGAATTTTTTATTAAATATACACAATTGTTATTCTAATATTTATATTTTCAATAAAATATACAACGTATTTCAATTATATTATTTCTGCGAATATTAGACTTACAACTCTATTGTAATAGTAAAATAATTACTATCGTTTATATGAATCTGTTTTTTCTAAATATATACCTATACAATTAATTTGCATATGGAATATTCAATTGAAAAATATTTGAAATCTTTAATTTAAACTTCAAAATTCGCTTCTAGTAATTTTTTCTTCATTTGTTGGTGAATGATTCATAAAGAAAATTTTGATACAAAATAAAATTAATCATGAATTTGAACAAATTTGTTAAATATTCATTGCGAATATTTATAAATAAGTTTTTCAAGAGATAATATCTGCCCAAGAAAACTATATTAAATCGAAAATTAAAACATGAATTTGCAAAACATCTTTGATTATGTTGGTTTACTAACTTCGATTTGTTCAAGCTCTTAAAATGATTTAAAATTTTCCCGTACGGTCGGTATTCCTTCTTCGAAACAATTTTTTTGCAGCCATAATAAGCTTTAAAAAACTATGAAACTAATTTGGGATTTAGAGTCTCTCTATTAAATTGCTTATTTGAATTGTTTCTTATGAAGAAGTTTTATTTTTTTGCTAAATACTGCTTATCTCTGAATGATGCATAAGAAGATGATTATAAATATGATTGAGTAGAGTAAGGTATTTACATAATTCAAGGTATAGCTACTTTCTAAGTTGTACAAAATATTTTTCTCTATCAACAAAAATTTGTGCATAAGTTTAAATCTTATTGTTATTTTTATTAAACCTGATATTTATAAAAATTTATTCTCAAACTAATTTAATTAAACAGAATTCACAGAAAGTATATTATTCGGATCAAAAAGAAAACCTAGCTAATATTCATCAATAAAAACCAATCCTGCTAAAATATCGCTTATTTAGGTGCAATAAATAGCGAAGATTCGAGATATTTAGAATATCTCCAGATCAATTTAATAAAGATGCAATAATTATATTATTATTTAAACTGGTAGTTTCTTCAAATTTTATCTCGGCTTTTAAATACTTGGCTTAAATTGTGAAATTTCGTTCTTGGGGCAAACCTTTGCAATTTTTCGAAATATCTGTAGATTCCTATTTATTTGCAATGCCATTTCAATTTCAAAATCATGTCTCATGCGTATGCTTATTACAGAAAAGCATTTATTTTAAAAGCTCTTTTCGTGATTTTTGAATCATATCTTTTGTCTCCTAAATTTTAACTTTCTTTTCTGAAAGAATTTAAATAGTAATTTTAGAAATACCATTTATATATTTGATCTCTAAACTATTTTTTTATGTTAGCCTCATACCTAATACACAAATATGTTAGTTAATTTGCATTTTCTTCCTACTTAAACAAAATTTTAAATTAATTTTATCATATTACTGCGCTTTAAAAATTTTGGCTGCTTTAATTTTTCTATGTAGGCGCTTAAATGATATATTTAAAAAAATTTCAAAACCTTTATTTTCGAATGCATTTTCATTGATTTAAAAGAATTTGCAATTTTTTTACTTAGCAAGATAAATTCTATCAACGAGATTGCCTATATTTTTAAATATACGTCTTAAATACACTTAAAGTCCATTTCTATATGAGAATGTTTGATTTGAATGTTTTAATAATATATATTTGTACCATTACATGTATAGAAGAAATATAAGTTATAAATTTAAAGTTTAATTTTAGTAAATATGTAAAAAAAATGGTAAAGAAGTTGTTAATCTAAAATTTAAATCATAAAACCTTATGCTTAGCTTTTATATAATATTTCTTTAAGTAAAACTATAAACTTTATACATATAAATAAAAGAATTTCATTTATTAAAATATTTAATGTAAGCTTTGGAAAATAAAAGTTAATTCCGCAAATTTTTACAAATAAGAAATCCTAATTAGCAGATTGTGCGGTATATTGCACACAAATTTGTAGCGCAAGATTTTATATTTAACATTTTTATTCTCATAAATAATTTCTATATAGATAAGAGAACTTTAAAAATAGGATGACTTTTTATAGCATAGAAAATGACCCGAAAAAAAAACATTACCTGTTAAAGTTCAAACTGAAATGCACTTGTTACAAGGCACAATTTAAATCTTATTTTATTATAATTTGGCGATAAATACAAACCTTTTTAGACATGATTATTATTCCATTTTATAATATTTCTTAATTCCTTAAGAAGATACTCACATTAAACACTATCTGGTTGGCAATGAGCACGTATAATTGGTGTGAAATTAATTTTTGGCATTTTTGTGAGATATAAAACACGGTGGATGCATAGGTGAATCCCTTTAATTCCGATTTAAAAGAAATATTAAGAAACAAATAGGAATATTCTATTTGGTCATCCTCGACATCGAAAGGTAGAAGAGGAATGGAATAAGTAAATAAGTAATGTCGTAAAAGGTAACTAGATTTAATACAAATTGAGCTTGGCTTTTTAAAAATGCAAGTCGATGTTTGAGTGTTGTTCATTATAAATATGAAATTTTAAAGAATACTTCGTTTTTAACTTTTAAATGAATAAAATATATCTCTCGTTTTGGTTTGTATTAATATTTAATTAATTTTATAATATTATTTCGAGAATAAATTATGTTTATTTATAATTGAATTCCAATTCATTAAAACGATTTGCAATTTTTGCATCAGTTTCGGTAAAAACATCTGAAAAATTCTCAAGCAAGTGAATACAACCAATATCATCCCGGAAACTCTGTACTATTTTACCAGTAGTATCGATAATAAAAAAATAGTTGAAAGGTTTGAATTCTTTGATTTGTCCAGCGAATTCCATAGATATTACAAAAAGATTTTGTTTGAGATCTAAACCACATGTATTCTTAATTTTATCAAAATATATTCCTTTGAAATTATATTCTAGATAAAACAATCCGATTATATTAAGAAAAATATCCTTTTCAACTGGACTTGAATTGTTTAGATCATATAATCTAGGATGCATAGATTCGAAATGTATAATTGACTGAGGTTCAAAAATTGCTAAGTTTACGTCTGAACTGGGTTCATACATAAGCTTTTCACATTTTAAAATAAGTTCTTCGTATATAAAATGGTTTTCATGTTGTAAAGAAAGTTTTTTATAGGTAAGATTCTTGGATTGAACAATTTTATGATAAGAAAATCGTAATAAGGTTTTTGTTAGCGACATATTTATTGTACGTTTGAACTTTATATCATTTACTTGTTCGTTAATATTTCGATCTAAGTAGAATATAGGTGATGTTAAGTTAGTATCTATTGATTTTATTATTTCAAAGATTTTTTTACTGAACCATAATATATCTAATTTTGAAAACAATTCTTTTGTAACAAATGTAATTGCCTTTCGTTTTTTCTTACTCGATTCCGATGCAAGAGACAATGACTTATTTAAAATATTTCCTAATATTTTAGATTTATCAGGATTCCAATCCGAATTATCAACAGATGCATATATGTATTTATAAGGATTTTCAGAATTGTCATATACCGTGAATTTACTTGATTCAACATTACCTTTAAGATTATTTTTCTTCATTGTTAAATCTATCAAATTATTCAACATTTTCATACAATTTTTGATTATTTTAGTATAAGATATACTTTTATCTGAAGGCCAGTCAATAATAAAATGTCCAATATACATATGTTCAGAAGTTGTACCCGCAAGTACATCAAAAAAATTTTGAAATCCAAATTCTTCTGTATTGTTAAGCAATTCAATATAATAAAAATTCGAAAATTTGTTATCCGAATATCCAGGATGAATTTTTTCAAGAGTTTTGTAAATATAATTTTCAAAAAATGATATTTTTTCTTTAAAAGGAAAAATAATTTCTTCTTTTTGTTTTGTTACTAGCTTCGATGAGGCTCCTCCGATAATTAATTCAAAAAATGAATAAAATAATGTGTATATGACCATAGATATTTGTATATTCATCAATTTTAATTCTATTTCTAATATATATTTTTGGTTTGATAAATTAACCTTTGTCTAAAATTTATAATGAACTAATATTTTTTTAATTAAATTAAAAAAATCATATAAATTGCCATATTAAATTTATTTTATATAACGAAATTGAATATTAATCTAAAAATCTTGTTTAAATTTCTATTTAATTTATAATATATTAAATTAATATATTTTAAATACGAATCTAGATACTTTTCAAAACATTTAAATTACATTTTTTAAATTTCTATTTGAATCACTTGAAATAATGTACTTCTTTGTTTGATTGATTGTAATTCCTATAACAGCAAATTTAAAAAACTTGGGGAAAAGCAAACTATTATAATATTTTACAATAACAATAAATAAATACTTAAAAAAAATTCATCACTTATACTCTATTAGACTAAAATGAGACAAAAAAATATACTTTTCTCTTAAATACGCTTCATAAAACTACTATAACACTATATGTATGAAAATATTTTTTAACTTTATAGCTTATAATTTATTTCTAAATCAAAATTTGCAAAGAAATATTCTATTTTTCAGGATATTTCATTAATAACAAACAAACTTGTAATTGAAAGATTTATTCAAAAAAATGCAATCATTTTAAATAAAAGAATTTTTTGAGTATAGTTTATGATATCAGCTTATATAAATGTATTTACTATAATTTTTATTTTTCTTTAAATGTAATTTCCTGAAAAATATATAAATATGTTTTAAAATATAAGTGAAATTTTTGATTTATAGTAAAAAAAATATTTTATTACCTTTTTCGCTTTCAAATACATTTTTCATGTTATGGTTTTAGACTTATAAATTTTGGTTTACATAAATTTTCTTAAGTCTGTATAATTTAATTTGCTTCATATTATTTTAAATTCTGCACTTTTTAAAACCAATTTTTGAATCTTAAATTTGATTTATTGTTATTTTTCGGCGGTCAATTTTGCTTTTGCATCCTTTAAAGCTCCTGTTTTTTTCAAAAAAACATAACTGGCTTTATGTTCCGATTAAGGTAAATGAGATAAGATAGGATTATCTAGGTTTTTATATTCTTGAATGAATCAATACTTGAATTGAATTATTTTATTTTTTATTTCTGAATTCAAAAAATATTCTTATTATTTTTCATTTTTTGTCCTAAATTTTAATGTTTAGAATGAAATCTTCTCTTTTATGAATAATTAGTAAAATGCCATTGTTCTAGCATTTGGGAAATAAAAAATTTAAATGAGTTTCATTTTTAATTAATAAACCGACTTTTAAATTAAATTTATTACATTTTATTTTTATATAAAAGTATCACATCTTTTTACAATAGTGGCAAGTGTTATATTCGTTTTCACACATTAACGCAGTTCTATTGTTAAAATAAAAAAGTTGCTCCCAATACTCCATCGGTAACCCATGCGATACCTACGTCCCAAAGCCTTTCATCTACCAGGTGTGTAGAACCTAATTAATAGACGAGGCAGTTGCCCGGAGTTCGTTAATGTCTGTTGCATGGAGTGTGATCAAAGGCCGAAGCCTCCCCTGGGCTCCCCCAAGACTATGCAGCATTCCCACTCACTCTACACTTTCTGAACCCAATAAACTTCTAGCTAAGATATATTTCAGAGACTTAGATGGGGTCCACCTAGACAGTGCAATGACATACTAACAAATATAACTTGCTATTTAGCACCCCTGGCTTTAAATGGTTTTTATTTTTTATATCTCCCAGGCGCTTAGTCTTCTAACACAAGTATGCAAGGCTATGTTTTCTATGCTTTTACATGAAAATTGCCTACATATTCAACCATGATCGGCAATCTAGTTACATAAAAAACTACAAATAAATTTGTAGAAAAAGTTTCTCCATTTCGTAGACCTCTCCTCCTCATAACAACTTCCATGGAACAACCCAAGATGATTTCTAGTTTAATTTCACTAAAAATCAAAACAATGATTTCATAGTTTAGCTTCCACTATTTGTCGCCAAGTAGAAAATTTCTAATGTGGTTATCCTTCCTCCATCATTATCTGTAATACGAATAATTCTTTTAAATTTAAGAAAATTAATTTATAACCAATACAATCTATATAATCTAATATTTCTAAATATATTTGTAAGAAGATTTTTAATTTAATTAATACTTAAAAAAGCGAAAAATTATTCTAATATTTATACTAGAGTAATGGATATTCAATATAAATGAAATATAGATATAAATAAAGATTTATAAAATATAGTTTAAATGACTTTTTAGGGATACAGAATGCTTGTTGTTAGACATTGAGCTGTTACTTCAAATATAATTCAATACTAAAATTACTTAAATGCTTTTTTAGCTACAAGAGAAAGTTTGATGTGCGAAATTTATATAATAATAAAAGTTAATAATGAAATACCTTAATACTAATGAATATTTAGATTAAAGAAAAAAAGTTATACTCGTTATAGTGAAGTCAAGATTTGGAACATTTTATTCTGAAATTTTATTTTTTTTTCATTTGTGAGTTGATTAGGAAAAAAACAGTTTATTTTACCTATAAAGTGTTACAAATTATCATTACTAACATCATTACAACCATTACTCTTTGAGAAATTTTTAATAATATATTTTCGTAAATTTTTAGAAAATATTTCTAAAATATCACAGCAATTTTTTTGTTAATTTTGGTAAAATATCGCAATATAACAAAACATTTTTCACATTGCCTGAAAAATGGATCTTTTTCAACTATCGTTTATTAGATTTTTTAACTCAAATCTTTTCGATTCAAACATTATTAATATATATTTCTAAATCAAATCTACTTCTATTAAAACATAATAAATGATAGAATATTAAATTATTATATATCAAGATACTGTTTGACACAATTATTTAAATCCACTCGTTGTTAAAGAATGATAAATTCGTATAAAACTGGTTTTTGATCATTTTTTTTTCTTTCATATCCGGTTTTAGATAATTATTTTAACAAAATAATTTACTATTTTCGTATTTTTTTTTTCAATTTTTCAACTGAAATAAATTTGTTTCTGTATAAAAAAAATAGTCAAATAAATTTATTTTGATTACTTTCATTAAAAAAATCATATTTCTATGTTTAAATACTTCAAATTTAATAAACTAGGAAGTCTTTCAACCATAACTCAAAAAAAAATATTTAAAGAAAAACTGCTAGGTTTTTAAATAATAAAATTAAACTTGGAATAGACAAATTAAAAACATTTCCTTTACGATTTCAAACAAATTTCATTATTCACTGTAAAATACGTACCTTAGATATCATTGATTACAAAAATAAAAAAATTATTACTTTTGCCTTATATGATATTTTTTGCTGACATTTTTATGGATATTTATCTATAAAATATTTCCATTTATTTCGTTAGATATTATAACGATTTTCTATATCGTTTTATTCTAAAATTTTATTCATTTTATATTTAATATATTTATTTTTGTAAAAATTGCTATAAATAGTAATGAATTTATCTAAAATAGATATTTTTTGCGTTCAATTTTTTTAAAAATTAAAGTTGCTGTTTGTAAGCCCAAATGGAACATAAAAAGAACAAACATGATTATTTCTTTAGATACGCAATGTTTATTGGCTTGTTTGTTATACTTTGCTGTTATGCACTATCTTCACTCCCAGAAAATAAAAAAATTTCTGCTAAGACAATACTACCTGTATCCAGTTTGGGTTTGAGCATTTTAATGATATATTTATGCTATTTTTTACGATACTTAAATACTAAGGTAAAGTATATGATGGTATGTTATGTTTTGCATTTTTTATTCCTGTGCACCTTCATAATTTTAAAGTTCTGTTTGAAATGTATTCCAAATTGAATTAAAAAAATATTTTTTCGATTTAAAATCTATTTGTAGCCCAAAAAACAAACAGAATATTTATCTGTAATTTGATTGTTTTACTTTTTTTTAAAATATTTCGTGACAAGTGAAATAATATAAAATCTTTACTTTAATATAGAGTTGAGAACATTGATCCAAATATTACTTAAAATCTGTTATAGAGGCATTATTTTGGTAGTGGTAAAGCGTTGTAAATATTTATATTTATATTCAATTATATTTTTTTAGTTTCTGTAGTAAAGAACCAGTCTTTTTTGAAATATTCTTTAAAACCTATTAGTTGACAGATATTCAAATCTTACCAGCCGTTATAAAGGACTTCTGTAGTAAAAAATGATTTAGTCAATAAAAAAATGTGAATTTAATAATAAATTTATAAATAGATCTTAATAGTTGACTATAAGTATAGTATATTAGGCCATCTGTATTTATTTTTGGTATATTATTTCATATTATAATTTAAAAAGATCTTCTAGCAATTAATTATATAATTTAAATTTACCAGTATTTTTAATTGCCTTTTATAAAATGGCCTTCACATAATATTTATAAGTGCCGAACACGAAATAGAAATAATTTTTAATTTCGGCTAATTTAAATTTCTTTTTTAATGTGATTTTTAGTTATAAAAGACTTAAAAACTAATTTGAGTTCTTTAATTAGGATGAATCTTATTGGTAAAAAAATGTTTCACTTCTTTTATTTGATTCACATAGCATTTAAAAACAATCGAGGAAGAGAATTTGTTTAGTGCAAGCCAAGTAGTTGATTGATATTCTTGATCCATAACAATTTTCTTCTTTTAGTCCCACAAAATTTATTGTTTAGAATTCAAATATACTTTTTAGAAAAATTTTGATTTACTTCTTGGAATTAAATATTTATTTATATTAGTTCATTAAATTATTAATTTTCAATAATATGAATTGTCTGACAACAAAGGTTCTATTGTATCATAAAAAATCATTTAAGTAATTTTAGTATTGAATTATATTAGAATTTACAGCTCAATGTCTAACAACAAGCATTTATATCCCTAAAAAGTTATTTGAACTATATTTTATAAATCTTTATTTATATCTATATTTCATTACATTGAATATCGATTACTCTAGTATAAATATTAGAATAACTTTTCACTTTTTTAAGTATTAATTAAATTAAAAATCTTCTTACAAATATATTTAGAAATATTAGATTATATAGATTGTATTTGTTATAAATTAATTTTCTTAAATTTAAAAGAATTATTCGTATTACATTTATTAGAAAATGATTATTTATTGTAATTCTCCAATTACTTTACATATGATTCTAAGGCGTATATATACTGTTCGATTAGTAATTAACTTTGTTATAAAATAAATTACAGCTATTTTGCTGAAATAAAAACCACATAGGATCTTTAAGCCAATGCCCTATAATCTCTAATTACAAAAAAAAAGAAACAGATAGAAAACTTTCATTTTTGCGCCTCGTCGACACCGAAAGGTAAAAGAGGAATGGAAAAAGTAAATAAGTATAAAACAAATTAAGAATTTCTAATAAAGTACTATTTATATTTAATATTTTATAATTCAATATGTAAATCGCTAGTGTGTTTGGTGAGTTATAATTATAAAAAATAATTACATTTTTTTTAATATTCTTTAATTTTTACAGATCTATTGCTTATAATTTGGCAGTTATACTAAATAGAAAGAATAAAATCACATAATATGTGTCTTTTTTCTCGGTAAATCTGTAATTAAGATACGTCTAATGTGCTTTTATAATTATAATGTAATATTATGTCCTTAGATTATTTGAGTTTCTCATATTTTGGTTTATATAAGAATTTTAAATAATTTATTGTATAGATTACATGTTGAAGTGAGAATTTTATTTGCTTTTGAAATTTTTAGTGTTCAAAATTTTCAAATAATTTTTCTAATTAAAGACTTTACTGTGAGTTTTTTAAATTATTTTTTAATTTATTTGTATATGGATTTGCTAAAAATGTATTAATAAATATTAAGTGGTAATTAAAAATTGTGGAATTTGATGACCGCTTAAAAATATTAAAAGATTAAATATTTTTTTAAAATAAGATTATAAACTCATAAGTTCAAAAAAGATGACGAGTTTTAAAAATAATTATACATTCCTTAATATTTTATTATAGTTAATTGGGTTTTTAAGTATTTCTTTTTACTTTTTAATCTTTCTAAAAAAAGACTAATCAGAGTCAGCTTTCAAATACAAACAATAGCTTTAATCTGTGATATTTCATATAAAATGAGTGAAATAATGAAATTTAAAACTGATTTTAAAAATAAAATATACCAAAGAACAAGTAAAATAAAAATATATTATTTTTTATAAGATAATAGGTAGTTAACTGTATAAACTATTCTTATTAAAAAGTAATTCTACTACCAAAATTATCTAATAATGATCTTTTGAATAGATCTGCTCCAATGATATTTTTTACATGTCTATTTCCTAATTTGGATAGATCTAATTTGAAACCAAAGAATAGATAGAATCTCCTTATTTTGATATAAAGATAGAGTAGACATTCAATAGAACTACGTAGAATGCTTCAAACCAATCAAATATTTATTTTAACCAATAAAAAAACTAAAATGAGATTATTGGCCAAATCCAAATCAAAACAGAAACTCATTGATAATCTAATTTATTATTTTCTAAAAAAAAATATAAATAAAGAAATTTATCCGTGAGAAACAAAAAAAATGTGTGGAATATTTGCTTACGCTAATTTTTTAACTAAAAAAAGTAAAAAAGAAATATCTGAGATATTAACTAATGGACTTAGAAGAATGGAATATAGAGGATATGATTCTGCGGGTATTTGTATTCAAGATAATAGTAATTCAAGATATTCTGTTTTTAAGACTCCTGGTAAAGTACAATCTTTGGTAGATTTTGTTGAGAAACAGAATGAAACTGATATGGAAAGCGAAACAACTAATCATGTAGGAATCGCGCATACAAGATGGGCGACCCATGGTCAACCATCCGAAAGAAACAGTCATCCTATACGTTCTGATCCATCAGGAATGTTTATAGTGGTGCATAACGGTATAATAACAAATCATCAGACCATACGTGCATATCTTGAATCAAAGGGGCATGTATACGAATCAGATACTGACACTGAATCTGCAGCTAAATTGGCTCTGTATTTCTACAAAGAATCTATAAAAAAAGGAGAAAAACCAGATTTCATAAAAATTGTAAAAAAAGTTATAAAGAATTGTCAAGGTGCATTTGCTTTTATATTTATTTCTCCTGTTTTTCCCAATGAAATTGTAGCAGTCAGAAAAAGTTCACCGCTTCTTATTGGTATAAAAACTGTGCAAAAAATGACTTTGGATTTTTTTGATGTTTCATTTGGAACAGAAAAGGATGATGAGCCAGGTTCCCCACTTATGCATCAGAATACAGTTGCCAATAGCCCCGCACTTTCTCCTCTTTTTAGAGATTGCCATATTTCTACGCTTCAGTCCACGCCAACATCACAGATGGAAATGTTTTTGGCATCCGATACAGCTGCTATCATAGAACATACAAAGAAGGTGATATATCTTGAAGATAAAGATATAGCTTACATTACAAATGGTAATTTGGTAATTCATCGTCCGAATTCAAAAGAAAAAGATCAATTCAAGAGTGAAGTACGCGAAATTCAAACTATTAAAACAGAGCTTACACAGATTATGAAAGGAAATTTCGAACATTTTATGATGAAAGAAATATATGAACAGACAGACTCCGTCATAAATACTATGAGAGGAAGAGTAAATTACGATGAAAGCACAATATGCTTAGGTGGGCTCAAATCTTATATCAGCAATATTAAAAGATCACAACGACTTATATTTGTAGCTTGCGGAACATCTTATCACTCTTCTCTTGCCAATAGAGCAATATTTGAAGAATTAATCGATATTCCTGTCAGTATTGAACTCGCTTCGGATTTCATCGATAGAAGATGTCCAATATTTAGAAGTGATTGTGTTTTCTTCATCTCACAAAGTGGAGAAACAGCAGATACTATATTAGCACTCAGATACTGTCTAGAAAGGGGTGCTTTGTGTGTAGGTATAACAAATACAGTCGGAAGTACAATTTCCAGAGAAACGCATTGCGGTGTACATATAAATGCCGGCCCAGAAATAGGAGTAGCAAGTACAAAGGCATATACAAGTCAGTATATAGCATTATTATTGATAGCCCTTCAACTGAGTCAAGATAATTTAAGTCATAAAGAACGAAGAACAGAAATAATTCAAGGATTAAAAAACATTTCTGGTTTAATTAAGAATACATTGGAATCTGACAGAAAACTAAAAGAATTTTCTACCAAAGTTTTGGGAAGTAGAGTAGATTTAAAAAGTCTTCTTATTTTAGGCAGAGGGTATCAGCATGCCACGTGTTTAGAAGGTGCATTGAAGATTAAGGAAGTAAGTTACATACACAGCGAAGGAATTCTAACTGGAGAATTGAAACACGGTCCGTTGGCTTTGATAGATGAGAATATGTGTATTATAGTCATCGTAACCAAAGATATGTTGTATGAAAAGACTTTAAATGCGGTACAACAAATACTTGCCAGAAAAGGAAAACCAATTATTATTTGTAGCAACGATCTTATTAAAGAATTTGATGGTTTGGATGTTATTGGAGTACCCGGAACAGTAGATTGTCTACAGGGACTCCTTACAGTTATACCTTTACAACTTATCTCTTACCATCTTGCTGTTGCAAGAGGTTACGATGTAGATTGTCCAAGAAATTTGGCTAAAAGTGTCACTGTAGAGTAAATAAAAGGTATTATTCATAAATATTTCATTTTTATTGATTTATTTTTTTTATCGTTTTTTTGGGTCAGGAAATCTATTTCTAAAAATATATAAAGCATTAAATAATTTCAGATAAAAAATATTTACCCAAATATATTAGATCTATTTTTTAGAAAAATTACATATTGGTTTGCCAATTTCACATATTTACTGAGATCGGAGATAAAATAAATTTAAAAAAAGCAATTTTTATTTGATTAAATTCTACGATATTATATAAATTTATTATCTTTCATTTTAAAACTTAAGTTTTACAAATCACAACTAGAAATTTTTCTTGCTATAGAATTCTAAATCCCAAAAACTCAAATCTAAAAAAGTGGTACATGTTTTAAAACACTAACAATACAAATATAATATTTCTATATAATAAAATCAATTTAACTTAATAGTTTTAAATAAACTCAAAGAATGTTTAAGCCTTTGAATATTTTTCTCAAAAATATTGTCTTTCAGAACGTAAAATTATCTTTTTATATAATTTACATAAAAATTATCTAATTTATAAATAAATTTTTAAAGTAGATATTTCTTATCTTTTTAAGTATAAATTAGTTGTTTTTTTCCCAGATAAAAATGTAAATTCAAAGTTAAATTTTACCCACAATATAAAATTTGCTTTCACAATATAAAATTTACTTTTAGGATATAAAATTTACTGTCACAATATAAAATTTACTGTCACATCTAAAATTTACTGTCACAATATAAATTTTACTGTCACAATATAAAATTTACCGTCACAATATAAAATTTAATAAAAATACAAACAAAATTAATTTTTAATTCTTTAATGCATCAAAATAATATTTTTATAAGCAAAACTTATTTAGTTATTCCTGTTTTCATTTAATATGTCGTGACTCTAGATTTTAGAGAATTTTCCTATATAATCAGTGTGGTTTATACCCCACCAAAAAGTCAACAATAATTTATACACCGATTCTCCTCTTTCGTTACCAAGCACTTCATTTTTAATATAATTATCCTGTCTCTACCTATTAGTAATATATTTAATAAAATTCTGGGTTAAAATATTTTTACCATTTTTATATGTTTTCTTCTACCTCTTTAACCACTTTGGTCTCTTCTTCAAAATCCGACTCTTCATTTATGTTATTGGTCGGTTCCTCTAAAGTGGTTCCTCCTTGTGAAATAAGGGGTGCTTTATTTTTTTGTTGAAAATTTTTTGCACCATCTTCCTCTGTTTTCGCTTCTTTTAAAGGGGGTATTGGTTCCTCATGCATCTCTGATCTAATAATAACACCCATTGACGCTCTCTCCCAGCTCTCTTCGGCATTTAGTCCTGACTCAAGTCCTCTTCGTCGATCAAAGGAAATTGTTTCGACTGTTTTCTTAAGCACTATAGACTGAATGTATGCCTCTACATTCATGCGTATTTCTAGTCTTTTAAGATGAGATTTATGGTATTTTGTCACAATACCGTCCCAGGTCATCACATAAGGGATTATCTCAACACTACACTTATTAATAAGACCCAACTCATTGGCTAGCAGGTCATACTTCCTAAGTTTTTCAGTTTCAACTATTTGAAGTGAATCTTGGGAAGTGATTCCTACTTCAATGAGTGTTATCTTATTCTTCTTCTTATCTAAAATAAATATGTCCGGTCTGTTATTCCGAATTTTAACATCAGTTTTAATTCTGGTGTCCACTCTTATCTCTGCATACTCATTGTAAAGAATTTTTTGAACTGAGTGACTCCTTATTCGTTTTGAAGACTTAAACTTATATCTATTTAGAAGAAGTAGGTATAAGCATCTAACCACTTCATTATGCCGTCTAGTGTAATCATGGCCTAGCATTTTTTCACATCTAGTTGCTAGATGATCTACAGTCTTACCAGACTTCCCGCAATGTTGACACACACCATCTGCTCCCCAGAATACATTTCTATCCTGGATATAGCAGAACACAACTTCATTGCGTGGCCTAATATTCCCTTTCTTTAGCCATCTTGAAGAGTCACTAACACTTACAAGCTCATTTTTCCTTGCATTATATAACTTTGAATGTAGTTTTCGTTTTTCTATTTCGTTATATAGTTTTGCAAGTTGAGCTTCTTCTAAACTTTTCTTAGTGACTTCTTCTACCAACCTGTACTTTACTTTTAAGAAGCCTTTTATTAGTGCAAGATGGGTTTTATTAGTATTCTCCACCTTGAGGATTGCTACTCGTCTAGTTGATATTTCTTTACTTTTTTCCAGACAATCCAAGAGTTGCAGAAGCATATGTTCGCTTCGCAACTCAACCCTATGTAGGCCTCTTCCAAGTTCTGTTCTAGGAAGGTATAAACGCTCTTTACATCCTGGGCGGAGATGTATCTTATTCTTCACCAACACCGCACGCACTGCATCATCTAACTTAGAGCCTATTAGTAACACAATATAAATTAAATAAATATTTTTCTATAAATTCCTTAGAAAAAATATTCTATTAATGATACGATGGAGTATTTTAAAAAGATATAAGCTTAATATAATAGACTCTTTAGATATAATCTAGATAAATATTCTTTATACTTGAAGAACATAACAATATTTCTGATTCGTTTTAATCCAAATTTGTGATTTAAAATTATTTCTAAAAATGAAATGATAGATGGGAGAGAAGTACAGTAAGCGGATAAATTTTCTATTAAAAATTTAAAAAAAAATATACTTTATTATCCTATAATCCAGTAAAGGACGAAGAAAACGACTCGCTTTAAAATGTAAAATTAATTTCGAAAAATGTAAGACACTAATGATATAATTTATATTACAAATTCAGACTTTATATTTGTTTAGAAATCTTACACAACCGATTTAAGTCAGTAAAAAGTATATCGTTAAACAATTTGAAAGATTCTATTGGTTGAAAAAAATATTTGAAATATAATTCAAAAATTTTCTTCTAAATTATATTATTTATCAAGAATAGGACAAAAATTTGGTTTTTTAAATTTTCTAACGTTTTCATTTTTTAAAAAATTATATCTCATGCTTGAATTTTTTTTACGCAGTTTACAGATTTATAAAAAATTATATGATAAGATTTATGTTTTTCTATCGTTCTTCAGTGTACTATATTTATATTCTCAACCATAATTCAACAAAACAATTTTGCTTGAATAGCTACGTGGAACTTTATACTTGATTAAACTAAAAGATTCTTTTTTAAAATAACTGAGAATTTATACAATAAATAACCAATACAACATTTTTTTAAAAAGCACCGTTTTTTTCAGAAGTATAAAACATTTCCCAATAATAAATTTTTTCGAATAAAAGCAGAGTATTGAATAAAAATAGGTGGAAAGTAAAAGACTAAATATAAAACGGCGAGCTGAAGTTTTGAAAAATTGAAAGTGAAAATAAAAGATGAAGAGAAATAGGCAGTAAAAAAGCCTAAATTTTTATTGATAAATTTCTCAAAGCGGGTAATAATTTGCAAATGAAAGACTAAAAAAATATACGAGAAACAGACTAGGTGAGCATAAGAAATTTTTATTGAAAATATTAGAAAAATATAGCTCAGATAATGAAGATTGAGATTATTTTCGTCGTTTTTCTAACATTAGTGTAAAGGAAAGTTCGTTTTTACAACCTTAAAGTCTAATAAGTCTGTAATTTTAATTTAATTAATATGTTTATCTGTAATTTTCTATATAATTTTCTGTATAATTTTAATTTAATTAAAAATTTAGTTAAAAAACTACTTTTGATTATCAATATATACTGTTTTTAAATATATAAATTTATTTACAAAAAAATCTGAAAAATAAACAAATTTAAGAAATTTAAATTAATGTTTCTATCGAAATCATTCTAAACAACTCTTTTATAAAAATTATATTTCGATACTTACTTAATCAAACTAAATATTAAATCACTTTCTAAGTTTAGATAAATTAGTATTGGTAAAGAGCATTTTAAAGAGTTTAATTTTATTGATAAAAAATCACAGAGTAAAAAGAAATTGAAAAATTTAACAAATAATAATATAAATTATACTTTTAAACTTAAATTATTATGATTGTCCGGTTTGTTATAAATATCTTCAATCCTTTGTCATTCTAATTAGATACTCGATTGTATGTTCTTTTACCATTGGACAGTCCAACCTGATTTATTTTTATACACTGTAAATATTTTTATTACTCTTTAATTTTCGTATGAATTCATTGATTCGAATTGGTTTGTAAAAACTTTATAAATCTATTCAATATCGAAAATTATTTACGATTTATAATTTTTAACTGAAATAATTGTAATAAAATATTTTTTAGACAAAAAAAGATGTTTTTTTATTGTTTTTAACTTAATTTTCTAAGATTTAATATTTTTTTTAAATAAAATGTGTTTATCTACACAAAAAGCTTAACTTTTTGATTGTTTTAAACATTATATCGTTATTATCGTCATTTTTTTAAGATTTAAGTATTATTTTTTCTATGATATATTAAGCAAATGTCTGAGAGAGAAGACTTTATTTTAACCAATAACATTGTATCTAAATTACAAACATATAAAAAGGAATCTAAAAAAAAAGAATACATAAGAAATAAGAACTTAAGAATTTATAAGAATATAAGAATTTATAAGAATATAAGAATATAAAAGAATTTATAAGAACTCATAAGAACTTATAAGAATCTATAAGAATATAAAAACATAATATATAGGAAATATACAAATTAAGTGTTTTATAAACCGTTTTTAAACATCTACAAAATCAATATTTTTAAGATATAAATATATTCATATCTCGATAAACTTATGTATAAAAGTAAGATAACTATTTCAAATATATAAATGGAAATTTGTACAAATAGAAATAAAATTTATTTAAATTTATTTATTTTAAACAAAATTATTGACCGTAATGACTCATAAAGCACGAGTGAAGCAAATGGAAGCCGAGGATTTTTTTAAAAGCAATTATAATTCTTCTATCCGAACGATTGTATATACAAAAAAAGGTGTACGGAAAATATCTACATATAAATTTGTAGAGACGGTGGGATCTGGTACTTTTGGTATTGTGATGCGTGTAAAGAAAATGAATTCGTATGAAAATTTGGCGCTCAAACGTGTGTATATTGATTCTCGGTATTACCAGCGAGAATTGGAAATTTTAAAGAAAATTAATCATAAAAATTTATTGAATTTGATCGAATATTTCTATTCCAATGTAAATAAAGAAGGAAGGTTTTTAAATATGTTGTTTCAATATTCTCAGAATACATTGTATGATTTGATAAAAGTTGAAGATGAGACTGAAAAAATAATATTTCTGTACAAACAAGCGCTCGATGGATTAGAGTATCTTCATAGTTTAAATATTTGTCATCGAGATATTAAACCGCTTAATATTCTTGTGGATAGCGATGGTATTCTAAAAATATGTGATTTTGGCAGTGCAAAAGTATTGGAAAATGGAACGAAAAATATAACTTATATCTGTTCTAGGCACTACCGCGCACCGGAAAACCTTCTTGGTATATCATCTTATGACTGTAAAATTGATGTATGGGCAATGGGATGCGTATTTTGTGAATTTTATACACGCTGCCCCTTATTTAAAGGCGAAAATAATACAGATCAATTGTCGAAAATAACAGAAGTAGTTTATATAAGCTATTCAGATGCCTTGGAAATGAACCTAACTTATGATGAAACATTTACTCCGATCGGAATAAAAAATTACCTACGAAAAATATCCGTAGATACAAAATTAGTAGATGTGATAGAAATGTCCTTAGTTTTTAATCCCAACAAACGGGCAAGTTCAACTTACTTGGCACAATTACCCATTTTTAAAAATTATAAAACAAAATAAATTGGAAATGGGTTTTTTAAAATATTTTTATGGAAATATTGGTTTCTATTTGTGGAAAATAAACTTTTATAGATTTTTATTGATTGTAAATTTAATTTTTAATATTACAAAAAACGTATTTAAGGTTTAATTTCATCCAGATTTTCTCGAATTCACATGAATTTAAAATTGGTTCTTTGAAGACTATTCACTGGTTTATAAAAAAAATGTATTTTTATTTATATTTTTATTTATAAAAATAATATTGTTAAAATTAATGAAGCTTAAATGTTTCCTATAAATGAAGAAAATTCGATTAAATTTTTATTTTAAAAAATCCACGAATATCTTTTGTGATAGGTTTGAGGATGTCTTTTACAGATTATTAAAATATTTTTTTTTACTAAATTAGTGACTCTTTAACAATCTTAAGTTCTCTATGTCCCTCTAACTATATTAAACTATTCGATTGGTTGGTCAAAGTTCTTTTTTCTTAAACCAAACAACAACATCCATATTTAATCAATATTTATAAAACGAATGCAAATATGTAAATTTATATTGTGAAACATATGATATATAATCTTTCCAAAAGATAGCTGTAGAAATACAAGAATAATATATACAGATATTTCATTTCTAAACATTATATCACTTAAAATACAATTGAAAGTTAGTAAGTATAAATATATAACATTGAACTATCAAAATTTTTTCTAACTATTTAAAAGTTTGAGATACAAGAAACATGTATAAAAATTTTTTTGAAAATGATCAAAGAGATTACTAATTCAATATTAGACTGGTAATATTCCTCTAATTGAACAGCACTGTTATAAATTACAAATAGAACACTCGGAAAAATAAATTTTTAAAATTCGTTCGTACAAAGAATCTTTCAAAGCCCGAGTCTTATTTATAGATAGCACATGTCAACATTAAACATTATTTTTCTGTTTTTTTTGCTAAATTAATCAAAAAAAAATACTTAATTATAATTTAATGTTGATATGTGATATCAGTGAAAAAACGAACTATATATCAGTGAATTCATCTAATTTTTAGTTGCAGGCCAATATATGGGTATATTTGTACTATTGTCTTATCATAGATATATAAACTTATACTCTATGAAGTAATACTTCTTCTATAATAAGTTATTTTTATAATTAAAAATTATATTAATATTGTTAAGAATATATTGAGACTAATCATAAAAAATGTAACAATTTAATTGTAAAAATATAGAAACATCAGTTAGACTATGAATAGGTGCTATATTATGCTAAGTTAGAAATGTTTTGCTATATTGATTTAAAAAACCTGTCAGAAAATTTGTGTCAAAAAAAAGGAAAAAATTTCAAAAGAGATGTATTAAAGTAATTCACTCTCATAATGTATATCCTCTTGGTTCAAGTATGCCAATATATTTCAAGGATTATAATTAAGATAAGAAGCGAAATCGTATTTTCAAATTATACAGACTGAGAATAGAAATACACTTCAAAATGAATATTCTCTTTTATAATACTTTATAATTTATTAAAAAGAATTTCAAATAAGTAATTACCTATAATATATCATAGTAGTTTTTGATATCTTTTACTTAATATAATTACAATAATTTTACTAATTTTTTATTTAAGGATATCATTTCAAAGAACTGAACTCAATTGTTTAAAAGGTTCTATTTTTGATCTGTTGCGCTAAATGCTTCATTTAGATAATAGCTTTGATTTTTCAAATTCAGAAAAAAAAATTTTCAACCCTATTGTGTAAATGATATCAATAGAGCCAAAGATTTAATCAATAATCATTAAAACCCATAGAATATACAATGAATCCCTTTATATAGTTTTCATATATTAGTTTGGGTTTTTATGATTAATTTTCTCCATTATTATAGCGAAAACATTTATAAAAATATACCAACTTATTTTAATATCTAAATTATTCGTCTAAGAAGAGATAAATGTATTTATGTTGTTTAATTATACATTAATTTTAGTATATTTATTTAAAAATATAACATCTTTCAGAAAACAGTAGCATTTGTTATATTTCGTTCATGAATTGAGAGCTGTTCAAGGCTAGAAAAGATAAATGTTCTCCAATCACTTCATAGGTACCCTCTACGATATTAATTCCAAAGATTTTCATCTAGAAAGTGCGTAAAATCTAATTAATGGGCAAGGTAGTTGCCCGGAGTTCGGTAATGTTCGTTGAATTCAGTGTGATGAAGGCTGAAGCCCATACTAGCCCCCACCTCAAGATTATGTTGCATTCATACTTACCCTACATGTTCTGAATCCAATAAACTTCTAGCTAAGATATATTTCAGAGATTTACATAGGGTTTACGTAGATAGGCAATGTCATAATACAATTTAAACTGCATCTCAGTTTTACCAGCTTTCAATGATTTTGGTTTTATTTCTCTCAGCCGCTTAGCCTTCTAATCCGAGTGAGCAAGGCTAGGTTTCCATGCTTTTACATGTCAATTACTTACATTTTTAGCTGCTGTCTGCAATCTAATTACATAAAAAACTACAAATAAATTTTTAGAAAATATTTGCCATTATTTAGAGTTCATCCTCATACAAACTTCCATAGAACAACCGAAGATGCAATGTGGCTTTATTCCTGACAAAACCCAATAATGATCTTCTCACCAGCTCACACATTCAATGCCAAGCAAAAGGTTTTTGTTGTTGCTATCCTCTATCCACCTTTATAAAATATATATTTAATATATTTTTAATTTTAATCAAATATTCCATGTAATAAACTGGTGTAGAAATTATGTTTAAATAAATAAGTATAAAGTGTGTCGAATCATTTTAAAAATTGCTTTAATATAAAGAAATACAAGCTAGAAAATTCACAAATAAAACAAAATAGTATCTTTCATGTAAAATAAGACGTTAAAATATTTAATTGATTTAATATTTTCGTAAAATTTCAAAGTAAAAATTTTTACTGCCATACTTACAAAAAACTCTAAATTAATAAAATTTAATTTAAAATTTCTAAAAAAAATAATCTAGAGGTAATATAAAAAGCGCTTCTTTTTCTAGTTTTTCAGAGAATATATTTCCTCTAAATTGAATGCCTGCTTTGGATTTAATTTTTATATTTTATCAGCATTTATTTTAAATATTTACCTTTCAATCGAATTTTTTGTAGCGATCGAATAAATATTTCAAAAAAAACATAATTAAACAAAACGTAGTTTTAAAAACGCTTTTCTTCAAAAAATAGCAATTCTATTGCAATTATAGAAGCATTATTTATCTGAAATGTTAAATAACATAAAAAATTAAAGATCGGAGAAAATAATTTCAAAGAATAACGAAAATAAAAATACTTTGAATTTATATTTTTTATTTTATAGTTTTATTTTGAGGAAAAATATAATGTGGTACAACAATAAATTGTATCGAATAATTGATATTAAACTTTAATAAATAATTTTGAATTCAAGGATTAAAAGATAAAATAAAATCGTTTATTTGCTGAAATATAACATAAAATTTCGTTTATTTTTTGATTTAAACGCTCTTATACATCTGATAAGTTTTTTTTGCCTGCGATTTATAGTTTTGGGCATTCAAATTATTATATATAAAAAAAAGAATTTCTCTGAAAAATTTAAAAATTTTAATATACCGGTAGAAATCTATTATATGTTATTGTATAAAAAATATTTACATATTATGAATACAGAACAATTTCTGTTTTGTTTTCTGAAGTTCCAGGTAACTTTAATCTATTTTTTAATTTACATGTGCTATATTTTGCAAAACAAAATTTTAAGTTATTTTCATTGAATATATTCGCTGAAATATAATATATATATTTGGTCGAATAAAGTACATTTTGTATGATACTTCTATTGCTAATTTTTATTTAAATCTACACAATATAATATTTCTTATATTTGATATTTTTGGTTGATGTTTAAAAATCTTTCTCAATTTTGATATTTTTAGCTGTCAATTTATTAAAATACTTATTAAATAGTCTTTAACTTTTTTGAAGTTCGTGATTCAAACGGATTAATGTTTTCATAATGTTTGTATTTATTAAATAGATCATAGTCTTAACATTTCACTTTTACGACTTAAATAAAATATATTACCTCCTTAAGAAGTTGTATAATATATTTTTACTTCTCATTTACTAACTATGGTACAAATTTATTAGAAAAATTTTTTTATATATCCCCGAAATTTTCATCTTATCTTTCGAAATTATGAATTGAAGGCGAAAATGGTTGAAGAGTTTTATTTACATTATAATCTAATATGAAATAATAATATGTAAATATTCAGTAAAAATAAATTGAATAATATTATTTTAAAGTTATTGATTTTATAAACTACAATATGAATATCAACATCTATATAAGATTTTTCATTAATTTTTTTAATTAATTTTCTGTAAATTGATTAATACGGAGAAAAATCAAGTAAAATTTATTATGTATTAATTCAGCCGCGTAATTAATAATTGCTGAAATAACTAAAATTTCATCATTGCACTGAATATGAAATATTACTTTTAAATTAATACACGAAATAGAAAATTAAAATTTCGAAAAGACTTTAATACTTTTATTTAAAAATCATATCATAGAGACGTTACTATTCCGACAATGTTTTGAGATGGACTTGTTACATTTTCAAGATCTGAAATATTCGATAGACTTTGCAGTGTATTTATAGCAGTTGGTTCTTCGGTTAGGGAACTCTCTTGTTTCGTATGATATGTGGTTGGTTCTGGTTTGGATTCTTGTTCTTCATCCTTAAGTATTATCAGATCATCTTCGTTTTGTGTTCGTCCTTGTTCAAGAAGTTCTTTAGTTTCGAGCTCTTCTTGTTTTGATAAAATAGGAGGATATACTTGTGTATGATGAGAAAACTGTGAAGTGTGAGGAGATTCTGTCTTGCTCATAAATTATCTTTCGGGTTGTGTTTGTGGTATTGATGGTGTTTCCTCTGGCTTAACATGGGAATAATCTTCGGATATATTTGATTTTGATTCGGACTCGTCAGACTTTGACACGGGCTGAGAGGTTTCTTTTTGTATGGGTGTTTTTTCTTGTTCAAGATGTTCTTTAGTCTCGAGCTCTTCTTGTTTTGATAAAATAGGAGGAGATACTTGTGTATGATGAGAAAACTGTGAAGTGTGAGGAGATTCTGTCTTGCTCATAAATTCTCTTTCGGGTTGTGTTTGTGGTATTGATGGTATTTCCTCTGGCTTAACACGGGAATATTCTTCGGATATATTTGATTTTGATTCGGACTCGTCAGACTTTGACACGGGCTGAGAGGTTTCTTTTTGTATGGGTGTTTTTTCTTGTTCAAGATGTTCTTTAGTCTCGAGCTCTTCTTGTTTTGATATAGTCGGAAGAGATTCAGAAATGCTATGAGAATATAAAGGTGAAGTGTTAGAAGGAGCGTTTTCGCCTAAATGTTGCATTTCAGGTTCTTTTTTTTGTATTGATGGGGTCGATTTCTGGCTGAGAGGAGAAAAATTCTTTGAAGTATTCGATCGGGATGCAGATTCAATCGAATTTAACTCGGGTATCATTGATTCTGTTTCATTTTGTGTAGGCTGTTCCCAAGAATTTATACTAAGTTCCGGTTCTATGTTTTTTAAGCTACTATGCTTGCTAGCTTCAGATAGAAGCAAGTCTGTTGTGTCTGTTCTATTCTATTCTCTGGGTTTCGACCGTTTGTTGCTTGATTTGTAGAGCCTTGTTCTGATGTATTTTGTTGTCCAGCAGTGCTTAGGGGTGTATGTGATCTGGGTTGAAATTCTTGATAAGTTTGTCTTTCTTCGAGATGTTTTGGTAAGTGAGTGTTTGTTAAGCTTAAAAATTTCGAAGCTTCGTGTGAAAGCGGATTTTCTTGTGGGATTTGTTCTGAAGCTAAACCCAGAGCATTTTAATCTAAATATGATTTTGGTTGAGAAGGATTTTGTTGATATGCACCTGGGTCATTTTCAGACAGTGACGATAGCGAATTTAGACATTGGGGTACTGAATCGAAATTTACTTCGTTAGATAACCTTGAATTTGTTCTGCTAGTAGATAAATGCGGTTCTTGTGATATAAATCTTTCCCTAGGCGCTGATTGAATCAGTAAAGGGTCTGAGACTGCTGGTAAGGATTTTGGGTGTTGGTAATGGCGTTCTCGGTGATTCAACAATACTTGCACAATAACTATAAAAAAGGAATGTTAGGATATCTGGTATCTTATAAATAGACAGACTTTTTTCTATTTTGAACTCAATATGGTTGGTTATTTTGTGCTCTAACTGATCATCCTTTTTTACATATAATAGACTATATAACACTTTTATTTCATTTTTTATATCAACATAACAAATTTTTTGCTTAAAATTTTTCAAGTCACTGATAATTGCTACAGCCGAAATAAGGCTAAAATGGATTTCAATATGTTTTTTCTTTGCAAAAAAATACCAATTTTTGTAAAAAAACCATAATTATCAATGCCATTTTTAAGCTTACCAATATCAACATGGAACCTTTCGGCAAAAGCGGATATATTAGTGAATTCCGAGATATTCGTATTCGCGGATGTATTTTTTTCTATGATTCCATTGAGTCTTCTTTTTAAGTCATTGTCTGGTATGTAAATTCCAGATTCATAAAATGTTTTGTCGTTTTTTACATTGTAATCGAAACAGCAGCTGTTTGACTCAACAAGCTCTTTGTATATTTTTTGATAATATGCAGTCTTTCTAGCCTTTTCAAGATTATCAACAAACACTTTAAGAGATTTGTTTGCACAATGCAGCGAAAATATACAAATACCAATAACTATCCCCAAATGAAATGCTAATGCGCTTAATAGCAAAACGAGCTTCTTATTTTTTTGAAATATATTCATGGGATATATATCTCTTTTGCTTATATAGTAAAAAAAGGAGCCTAATTTACTCATTAAGGCTGAATTGCGAAATTTTACGCGGTTAGAATATATTATGTTCTATTTGAATTTCAGAACGTTTTTTTTAACGTTGATTTATTGATTTTATTCGAAAACTGGTTCTAAGAAACTTTATTTATAACTTTTTAATTTGACAGTGACTATAATTCATTCTTTTAGAATAAATACGTAATTAAATAAAAATAAGCAGATGATTCGTTTAACAAAAGATCCAAACAAAACGTAAATTGAAATAGCAATTTTCATTATTTATGATAATTCCCATCTTATATCTTGCATATGTTTGTAATTCCTTTAAGATTTTTCTAATTTTCTTTCATTTGATCTCATTTAAAAACCAAAACGACTATTAATATGATTAATTCTAAGTTCTCTTTTATTATTTTCTGTTTTTTAAAATGATGTAATTTCTATTGCTAAATTACACTTAAAAATTTTTTACTGCGCGTAAATTTTACTTATTTGCGTGCTTCAGTCCTCTTTACCTCTCGGCATTGAAGACCGAGTTCAAATTGTATCTATGATTGTTAAACTTGATGCTAAAAACTTTTGAATTTGGGATATAGAGAGAAACTGAATGCCGTGATGTTTATCTGCATATTCTAACTCAACTTCATCAATTTAGATATTTTTTATGTTGTTTTTTTTGAATTTATAAAACTGAAATTCTAATACCTTCAGTCATGATGTAAATTTTATCCATAATTAGCTTTTCAAAAAGGTAGGTCCACAATGGTATGCAGGTGCTTTACACACAATTTTTATTTGTTAATCAAATTGTATCTCTTCCTACTTAAAATTTTATTTTGTCACACTTAAACAATCTTTGCAATGTATAAAGTTTCTTTTCTTAGTTCTATATATTTAAAATAATCTTTGTACTTATAATTCAAAAAAAACTCATAAACATGAGCCATTTTCTAATATAAAATATTTCATTACGAATTATGTCTATTTTCGTTTTTTACTGGTAGTTTTTTTTTTTGATTTTATATCATGTTTATGCTCGTGATTTTTAAAAGTGGCATCAGATGTCTCGAATAAGATATTTCATTTTATATTTTCAGTCATGTTCAAAGCTAAAAAATGCTTAATCTTTGATAAAAGCCAAGATTAAATTTAAGTAAAAAAACATATTCACACATAATTTTTTGTAACGAACATATAAGAAACAAAATTATTAAAGCAATTTTGAAATTTGTGGATTAGGTTTGCAAAAAAAATGTTTGAGTTCAAGCCTTAATATAAACTTGTTTTGGACAAAAAGAGTCTTAGTATTTTATGAAGAGAACAGATAAATCGAGTTCATTGAGTGGTTTTTAAAAATATCACTAGATATTTAAAAGAACCACTATTAACATACTAAATATAAATATATTCAAACTATTGAACACCTGAATGCCGAATTTAAATTTTTTAATGTATAATCAGAACATCACTTATCAATTTTGAAGTATAATAGAAGAAAATCAAAGAAATTGTTTATAACTTAGTGTACCTTTTAACCTAAAAAAGGAAATATATTGTACAAAGAAATATTAGAAATTATGTTTTCGATTCATGATATGATGAGTTAATAACAGATATTAAAAAAAACAATAATTTAATTTAAAACCGAACTAAGCATGAAAATGTACATATTAAAGCAATACCAAGCTGTACCCTAAAAAATATACAAAATGTATCTAAAGAGTAAAATATATATCAACACTTATTCTTCAATTATATAATAGTATTTATTGGAATTCTTAATGTTTTAACAGTTTATTTAACTGTGTACAACGAAATATTAATTTGATATTGGAAATTTCTAAAAAATTAATTTTTTAATATTAAAATATGTATTAAATAAAGTAAATAGAAATGCTTAAAATTCAAAACAAACTAAATGAAATTGTTTTGATTGTACAGCTTTGTTTAAATTTACTCTTATATACTAAAATACTTTCTTTAAATCAATTAAGATTTAAATAAAATTAACTATGTCAACTATATTGATTTATGGAATCGGTTTCGGATATATTTATTTTGGAAAATCTATATTTCTATTTACAGTAATTTTCAAGATGAAACAAAGTTATAAATTTGTTTTTTTTGTAAACAATAAGGATGATACATAATTATTCGAAGATGAATTTTATAATGGTTTTATTGTATTTTATAAAGATTTTATGTTCTGTTTTCCCCGAGATTCAACCTATTTTGGAAGACAAGGGATATAAGGGTAAGTCAGAATACGTAGCGGTAATAGATGCTGGTTCTACAGGAACACGTCTGAATATTTATGAGTTTTTAGAACCTGGATATTTTTTAAATTCTTATTTCGTTGCAAAGAGTGAACCTGGTCTGAGTACATTGAGAGATAGAGATAAAATAGAAAAAACCTTAAAAACCATCTTAGATGAAGGATCTGAATTTTTAGATAGCAAAAATATTTCTATAAAAGATATACCGATAAGTTTTCAAGCTACGGCTGGGCTAAGAATGCTATCCGAGGATTTGACTGCTGATATTTTAGAAAATATAAAATTGTTTTTCCATGCAAAGCAATTAAATGTTAAAGATTATGAAATAGCTGTTATAGATGGTATGAGAGAAGGAATATATGCTCTGGAGTCCTTGATTTATCTTAGAACATTTGAAAAAAATGTAATTTATAATTTATTTTGTAAAAATTTGGAAAGAGATAACAAATTGAGGCATCCAGATATAGAAAAATGTTCTGAAATAATTTTAAACAAAAATGAAAAAGACACAAGAAAAACCACATATGGCATTATTGATATGGGAGGTGGAAGTGTACAGGTAGCACTTCAATTAAAAAACAAAGATGATAATTTACCAGAAAGAGATATTATACCTACACATAGTTTTTTTATGTATGTTCATTCATTTTTAGGATATGGAATGAAAGAGGTAATGGAAAAGATATATAACCATTCCGATTTTTCTTATTGCTTACAAAAAGACACTAAATCACTAGAAACTTGTCAAGATATTTTTAAAGAAATATTTATTGATTCAAATAATACGGAATCCTTAAAAAAGATCAAAAAACCAGATATAAATTCTGTTGATGAATTATACCTTGTTTCGTATTTTTATGACATCTTATTACAGCTAAATATTGATAAAAGAACTACTTTGAGTCAAATTAAACGGAATTTTTTGGCGAAATGTTCCTTTCTTGACACAGAATTTTGCAGACAAGGATTTTATCTAATAAATTTTTTAGATGAATATAAACTAGAAGATGATAAGGAAATAATTGTAACAAATCAGATCGATGGGTTCTATCTTAACTGGTCAATTGGAAAGGCACTATCTTTGGCTGAATAATTGATATAAATTATTTCAGAAAAGCTTAATTTCTCGAGATTTCCTTACTCTTTTATTTTAGAGTTTTTTTAATAAATAAATACGAAATAAAATTTATTTTAATCTTTCGATATATTTTTTATAAAATATTTCTAAAATAATAATAATATCAGTCGTAGAGCTTTTAAAAATTGTATTTATTAAATTTAAAGTAATATTCTAGAAGTCGGTACTACAATCAGACTTATTTGTTTACTAAAAACAAATTATAGACAAAATTTTTATGTTATTTTGAGAATAGATATCTTCATAAATCTAAATTTTAAGGTCTAATTAGGTCTTGATAAATTATACTTATTTTTTAATATTTTTTTTTATTTCGAAACTATTTTTGATACAGTCTTGTTATTTGTAATAATTTTAACAATTTTATTTTATATTTTTTTCTGTAAAGCTACAAAACCATATCAGATTCATAATGTGCCATCACCCTTTATTTGTAAATTCTTTATGCTTATCTATATATTTTTCGTTGTAATCATTAAAAAACTATGCTTGAAAAATAAAAAAATTCAACTCATATTTGAATTTCTTCTATGCTACTCGATAAATTATATGATCAATTGTATAAAGGTTTAATTAATAACACAGTGTGCTATCATGTACAATTTTTTTTTAAATATTCAAGTCTAAGATTTTTACTCTCTTGAAACTAGTCGTTCTTCATGGTTTTTTAAGTTTTAAAATTTCTAATTCAAAATGCAAGTTTTTAATATTGCAATAAAGTAATATTTATGAATTTAATACATAAAATATATATAAATGTTTATCTTTCTATTTTTTCTAGTTTTTAAATATTTTTACAATGTATTGCCAAAGAAAAAAGGTTTTTTCTTGTCCTATCTTAATATCAACTAAAATTTTGATAGAGTTTATTAATTATAAATTTTCTTATATGTGTAACGTCTTTATATTAATTTGATTCAATTTCTTCTCAATATTTTTTTAAAGATTAATCAAAACTAATCAGTTGTAACATTTTTTTTCAGATAATTTTATATTGAAATTTTCTGAAGCACACTTTACAGAGATACTGGATTAATATGGAAATAGCGGGCAAGAATACAAAATCAGAAATTAGACAGTAAAAAAGGAAAATGAAATTAATAAATAGAAAAACAAATATAATTATACAAATTAAGTTCTTATAATTTTTCTTTGAACTAAAAGTAACTTAAATACCAAAAAACAAATCTTGGAAATATTTTTGCCAATTCAATAATTGATTTCCGTTTTTGAACAACAAAATGATCAATTTAGTTAATTGAAATACCAAAATATAGCAAAGCAATTGTACAAAAATGGACTAATTAAAATCTCGTGTTTTTAAAAAATCATTTTTAAATTAAAGATTGAATTTTGAATATCTATCTAGAGATTTTATCGCGGGAATATATACCTTCGATCCCTTTTTCAAAAAGTATAGATTTTATGAATTTTTTGTTGTATTATATGCTTTATATTTCATATTTAAAATACTTTTTTTTCGAATTTTGTTTTAAATAATTAAAAAATATCAACAAATTGTGAAAAAAAATATAATTTTTTAATTTATCCATGATTTTTGTACATTTGGTTTTTTATATATTGATTACAAACTGTTTTAACGGTGAAGATATACATTTAAAAGATTTAGATAATATGATTATAAATATATTAGACGGAAATATGGAAGGTATCAAAGATAAAAAGACATTAGATTACTATTTACTAATTCCCAAAAATGGAATCAAGTCAATTGAAATGGAAGAAATATACGAATTTATGTATGATCCCGAAATTAAGAAGATAAATGTTTTTCATTTTAATCTGGTGATAAATAATAACCAAAACGATCTGATTTTGGAAAAATATTTCGAAATGCTTGATTCTACTACAGAGAACATTGACTTAGGATTTGATGATGTGACTCAAAATCAGATAAGTTTGGGTTTAAAGTTTCACATATTGCACCCCGAACTGTTTTCTTCCTGTAAACATTTTATTTCAAGCATTTTTGACGAAAAGAAAAAATTTGCGGATTTTTTGGTATCGATTTCTGACGGAAAATCAAACGTTTTTTTGAAAACGAAACCCAAAAACTCATTAGACATTTCCATAATATTTAATAGAAAAATTTCTAAAAAATACCAAGAAATGTTGCGAAAAATCATATTGAAATTTTGTAATGAAAAATATAAACAGGTATCCTCCAAGATAAATTCGGATAAAATAATATTAATGATACGCAAAGGCAACAGAAATGAAAATGTGCGAAATATTTTGCTTGAAGTACACAAATTGCACAATTCATTTAAAATTTATAGATTTTTTATCAATAAAGATAAGAAAATTACAAATAATTTGTCAGGATTTGATACAGATAAACCTGAAGTCTATAAACTCATATATACATTTTGCTGCGAACGAATCGACAAAAAATCGCAATCCAAATCCAAACCAGAATATATCGACGCTGAAGACGAAAATCTTTTATTGTGTGAATTTAGTAAGAATGTAAATAAGAATAAAATTAACTACTTTAAAGCAATATTCTTCAGAACCATATCTATCCAATATAAAAAATGTAAAAAAGACGAAAAAATTGAAGCATATAAGAAAGAGGATACCCGGGCTGAAGAAGCTTACGAGTTAGTAATTTTAAATCCGATTTCAAATATTTTTTACACTTTAAACTTTTATTGCGATATGGATAATAATATTTTAGCATCATTTGGACATTCAAAAACAGTAAAAAATCAAACCAAAGGCGTATATATGCCCATTGAGTGGAACATTTCTGTATTTCTAAAATTTATACTGGATAATCCAGAATCTTTATCTTAATAAAATATTTGATTGATTAAATTTAAATAATCCTAAATTTCTTTTGAATTTTTTTTATAAATTTAGTTCTAACACAGAATTCAATAATTATGTCTCGAAAATATTGGTGTGTTTATACTTAAGAAATCATAATTTTTACACAATTCAAAAATATTTAATTTTTTTACCTTTTCTTTTATTTAAAAGTATCACATCTTTTTAAAATAGTGGCAGGTGTTATATTTGTTTTTATGACATTAACGCAGTTCTAGGTTTAACATAAATGACTGCTACCCCAACACTCCATCGGTAACCCCTGCGATACCTACGTCCCAAAGCCTTTCATCTACCAGGTGTGTAGAACCTAATTAATAGGCGAGGTAGTTGCCTGGAGTTCGTTAATGTCCGTTGCATGGAGTGTGATCGAAGGCCGAAGCCCCCCCCCCCCTGGGCTTCCCCAAGACTATGCAGCCTTCCCACTTACTCTACACTTTCTGAACCCAATAAACTTCTAGCTAAGATATATTTCAGAGATTTACATGGGGTCCACCTAGACAGTGCAATGTCATACCAACAGGTATAACCTGCTACTTAGCTTTCCTACTTTAAATGGTTTTTTATTTTTATATTTCCCAGGCGCTAAGTCTTCTAACCCGAGTGAGCAAGGCTAGGTTTCCATGCTTTTACATGGCAATTACCTACATGTTCAGCTGCGGTCTGCAATCTGGTTACATAAAAAACTACAAATAAATCTGTAGAAAAAGTTTCTCCATTTCTTAGACCTCTCCTCTTCATAACAACTCCCATGGAACAACCGAAGATGTAGTGTGGTTGTATTCCCACCAAAAATCCAAACAATGATCTTCACACCAGTTTCACACACTCATTGACAAGCAGAAAGTTTTTTATGTGGTTATCCTCCCTCCACTTTTACCTTTTCTAAGTATTAAAATATTAAAATAAAATTCCGGAAGCAAGGTTAACATAAAAAACCCAAATCTTATATTTTATAAAGAAATATTTTCAAATAATATCTAAAAAGATAATTTCTTAAGTAAAAAACATAAATTAAGCCACGCCTCCTCCTCTAACTTACGGCAAACTTTTGTTAAAATTTTTAAATATAAATTTCTTAAAAATTCAAAAACCTAGCAATTCTCAACGTTATTGAGCTTCAAAAGTCTTTTAAATCGTTTTTTTTAAGTAAAATGAAATTCATAACTAAAATTTAAAATTTAGAATATTACTTAAACACTTAAAACAAAACTCTATTTTTCTTATTTCATACTATAAATACTCCGAAATATTCCATTAATATATAAGAATCGCATTTATAAAAAAGAGTGTATCTACTTTTAAGATATTAGTTTAAATCAAAATAAAATAAGTGTAAAAAATTTGTCTCTTCACTCCAAAATAAAAAATATTCAGACTAAATAAAAAATTTAATGGTTTGACAGTTTTAAAACTTCATATTTAATACATTTATATATTTTTTACTGAGTAACATTCTATTCAATTCCAAAAACCATTATTTTATCTTTTATTTATCCTTATTAATGAAAAAAATAATATTCTTCATTTTTTAAAACTTATATATGTAATATATAAACTAATAAATACTTATGAAAAATTCTTGGGAGCTGAGATGCATAAAAAACCAACACCCCTTTTAAAGCAAGTAGACAACGAGGAAGATGATGTTTAAACGGAAAATACAAAAAATATTTTACCCAATATTTTGGATGGCATAACCACAGCAAAGGAACCAACAACTAATCCAAATGAAGAGTTGGAGTTGGAGGAAGAGATAGAAGTGGTTGAAATGGTGGAAAGAATTATTTAAAAAAAAGAAAAATTCGTTACCCCAGAATTTTATTAAATAATCAAAAATTTATGAAAAAAACTATTTAGGTAACTCAAAACTTTATAATTTGAAACTAATGAATAATTCTTTAAAAAATTTTATTCTGTTTTATCTAATTTGAATACAAAATTTTTAATTAGAACATAGTTAGAATTGCAGTAACAAAATATTCTTATATCTAATTATTTACAAAATAACTATTTAATATTCTTATAACAAATTATACTAACATACCTATTTAATTTCCCTATCAAATTATTTAATAAAATTTTAGGTTAAAATAGGTTTACGATTTTTATGCATTTGCTTCTACCTCGTTTACTAATGTTTTTTCTTCTTCTAAATCCAACTCTTCATTTATGTTGATCGTCGGTTCCTCTAACGTGGTTTCTCCTTCTGAAATAAGGGACGTATTGTTTTTTGCACCATTTTTTATCTCTTCTCTTTTTTTAAAGGGTGTGTTGGTTCCTCGTGCATCTCTGATCTCATAATAACACCCATTGACGCTCTCTCCCAGCTCTCTTCGGCATTTAGTCTTGGCTCAAGTTCTCTTCGTCAAACAGAGGAAATTGTTTCGACTGTCTTCTCAAGTACTATAGACTGAATGTATGCCTCTACATTCATGGGTATTTCTAGTCTTTTAAGATGAGATTTATGGTATTTTGTCACAATACCGTCCCAGGTCATCACATAAGGGATTATCTCAACACTACACCTATAAATAAGACCAAACTCATTGGCTAGCAGGTCATATTTCCTAAGTTTTTCATTTTCAACTATTTGAAGTGAATCTTGGGAAGTGATTCCTACTTCAATGAGTGTTATCTTATTCTTCTTCTTATCTAAAATAAACATGTCCGGTCTGTTATTCCGAATTTTAACATCAGTTTTTATTCTGGTGTCCACTCTTATCTCTGCGTACTCATTATCAAGAATTTCTTGAACTGAGTGACTCCAAATTCGTTTTGAGGACTTAAACTTATATCTATTTAAGAGAAGTAAGTGTAGGCATCTAACCACTTCATTATGCCGTCTAGTGTAATCATGGCCTAGCATTTTTTCACATCGGGTTACTAGATGATCTAGAGTCTTACCAGACTTCCCGCAATGTTGACACACACCATCTGCTCCCCAGAATATTTTTCTATCCTGGATATAGCAGAGCACAGCTTCATTTCGTGGCCTAATATTTCTTCTCTTTAGCCATCTTGAAGAGTCACTAACACTCACAAGCTCATTTTTTCTTGCATTATATAACTTTGAATGTAGTTTTCGTTTTTCTATTTCGTTATATAGTTTTGCAAGTTGAGCTTCTTCTAAACTTTTCTTAGTGACTTCTTCTACCAACCTGTACTTTATTTTTAAGAAGCCTTTTATTAGTGCAAGATAGGTTTTATTATTATTCTCCACCTTGAGGATTGCTGCTCGTCTAGTTGATATTTCTTTAATTTTTTCCGGACAATCCAAGAGTTGCAGAAGCATATGTTCGCTTCGCAACTCAACAGTATGTAGGCCTCTTCCAAGTTCTGTTCTAGGAAGGTATAAACGCTCTTTACATCCAGGGCGGAGATGTATCTTATTCTTCACCAACACCGCACGCACTGCATCATCTAACTTAGAGAAGTCAGCCGGTTCAAGTCGAAGTACTCCTATATTATAGTTGATTAACGATATCGCATGCTGATTGATTGCAGAAAATAAATTTTTTGCATTTAATCTTGTGTGACAAAGTCTTTCAACTCTTGATATAAGTTTGCTTTGTTCTTCTTCAAATAAGCTACGTGTTGGAATTCCTCTGGTATCTTCTATTATTCCTAAATATTTGTAAATACTAACACCTTCTAGAAGAGTTGCAGTATCTTCACAACACGTATCATTTGTGGCTGACTTCTCTTTGTTAATCTCTAAGCCAATCACCTCTAAAAATTCCTTTGCCTCGCCTGTCATAGCACTCAATGTGGAGCTGTCTTTTGCAAGGAGCTTAAGATCATCAATAAACAAGAGATGATTAGTAAAATGGGATTCTGTATCTGTTTGTACTGTCACTTTTGTGTATTTTTCATTAAGCTTTCGGCTTAATGGATCCATACGTAACACAAATAACAAAGGTGACAGACATTCTCCTTGTAGAATCCCTCTATCAATCTTCTTGCTAATGATTTTTTCAGGCCCTACTGATATATCAATTTTCCATTTTGATATAATTACCTTAATAAATTTCATAATCAAATCAGATAAATTATGGTTTTCAATGCATTGAGTTAAATAAGCATGATCTATTGAATCATAAGCTTTTTTAACATCAATCACTGTTGCCTTAAGATTGTTTCCGTACTCTTTATTCAGCGCAATGTTCAGTAGAGCCTGCTCTTTTGCTCCCTGCACACCTCTTACCGCCCCTAATTGGTTCTCTGCAAGCAACCCTCGTCTTTCCACTTCAATTTGAACGACTTTCGTTACACACTTTGTCGTTAACTTGTAGAGGTTGGACATACAAGTGATTGGCCTGTAGTCAGAGCCTCTTCGTGGAATTCCTTTCGGTATCAAATACGTAAGCCCGCAGTAAAACCAATCAGCTTGAGGTGTTCCTTCTAAACATATAACTTTCACAATATCATAAAGATATTTGTGAAGAGTTGTAAGTTTCTTAATGAAAAAATTGTAAATACCATCAATTCCAGCAGCTTTCCAATTGGGAAGCCAATTAATGATATTTACAAATTCATCAAGTGAAGGAAACGTGGTCGGATGTCTATCTGATACAAATGGAATCAAATAATCATCGTACGTGACTGTGTCATCATTTTTGTTCCACGGTGTAGAACAAAAACTCACAATTTCATCACGGCTAACCACATACTCGGATTCTACACGCTCAGATAACCCACGATAGAATAGACCTCGGAAAAGCTCAAACATACGGTTCTCTTTTCGGAATTGCTTCCTACTTTCATACATCGTAATTTTTTTCTCGTAAACATTCAAAGACTCATTCTTCTTAACCAAAGCTTCAGAGAATCATTTATTTTGCTTAGGTCTAAATTAAACTCTCGCATAATTTTTCTACGGCTCTTTGTTTCCGAAATGGAGAGCTTTTCCTGCTTACGAGCCTTCTCGAGAAGATCTTTGGAAAGTACTAACTTAGAAATTTTACTTTCTATGTTTTCCTTCCAAGCGGATCTAGGCTTCTCTTTACGTGTTGCCTCGTCATAGCATATCTGCGCAGCTTGCATGATATACGCGGCTTCCGTAATTGACTCAGGTACATGAGCTCCTGCATATTCACCGACTACTTGATTCATGAGATCCAGAACTTTACTATCAACCAATTCATTTGGATGTTTTCTAGTTCGGACTACCACTTTTCCAATTTCGTTCTCCGAGATTTCTTTGATTTTCTCAAGAATTTATCTCTCAGGTTTATGTACTCCGTGGTGTCGGTCAAAGTGCATGTATCAACGAGCCAAGTGGCGATTCTACGTCGCTCTCCATTCTCTTCTGATTTTACTTCCTTTCCCATCTCATTTTGTGCCAATTTTTTTAACACTTCGAGAGTTTCCGTACAGCCCAATTTCTCATTATAGTACCTGTGAAGCTCTGTCCAGCCATTTCTTGGCATTCTTTCAAACCTTGTTGTACTGCAAAAAAAAGCAATTCGAGGCCATTCCTTCGGGTCGGCTGTTACGGAATCGAATATCGTCCGCAATGCCATTAGCCTGTTACCTTCCGGAATAGATAGAGTACAGGGGCTTGTCATGTCGTACGATGGCTCGCACGCAGAGACTTCAACCGAAGAGGGAACTGGTGCATTAGGCGAAGGTAAGGAATCAAGCCCACTATTTTGCATTTTACTGCATGTTTGGCTTGGTGGTGGAGGTGTTATTGTTGTGTAGGAGGAGGAAGGTAGGGAAATCGCCGGTGGGTGTAGCTTACATTTTTGTACCTCACTATCACTCTTTTTCACCTCATCAGCGTCGTTTGCAGCCTTTATTTTGGTATTTTTCGATATTTCGCTGCTAACATTTTTCTTTCTACCCATAATTTTCTTATAACATCATAATATGGTTATATAAATATATTAAACCAAACGGGTGGAGGGAGGATAACCACATAAAAAACTTTCTGATTGGTAATTTTACGTGAGATTGATATACGATATAATTGTTTGGATTTTTGTTGGGAATAAAACCATACTACATCTTCGGTTGTTCCATGGGAGTTGTTATGAAGAGCAGAGGTCTAAGAAATGGAGAAACTTTTTCTACAAATTTATTTGTAGTTTTTTATGTAACCAGATTGCAGACCGCAGCTGAACATGTAGGTAATTGCCATGTAAAAGCATGGAAACCTAGCCTTACCCACACAGGTTAGAAGACTATGCGCCTGGGAGATATAACAATAAAAACCATTAAAAGCCGGGAGAGCTAAGTAGCGGGTTATACCTGTTGGTATGAATTGCAATGTCTAGGTGGACCCCATGTAAATCTCTGAAATATATCTTAGCTAGAAGTTCATTGGGTTCAGAAAGTGTAGAGTAAGTGGGAATGCTGCATAGTCTTGGGGGAGCCCAGGGGGGTTCGGCCTTCGATCACACTCCATGCAACGAACATTAACGAACTCCGGGCAACTGCCTCGCCTGTTAATTAGGTTCTACACACCTGGTAGATGAAAGGCTTTGGGACGTAGGTATCGCAGGGGTTACCGATGGAGTGTTGGGGTAGCAGTCATTTATGTTAAACCTAGAACTGCGTTAATGTCATAAAAACAAATATAACACTTGCCACTGTTTTAAAAAGATGTGATACTTTTAAATAAAGTTTTTTAAATTTTAACCAAACTGTAGTTCTTAATTGAATTCAAAATAGGAATCCTAATTGAAAGAAATTATATTTCATATCAATAAATACTTTCTAGTATATAAATCTATAAATGAATTCGGGAAAATATAAATTTAAGCTTATATAATTCAAATAAATTGAGTTTTCTTATCAAATTATACTAATATCAGTGAAAATAAATATGGTTTTGTTTTAATTTATTCTAAATAATTTTATTTAAAAAAGTTAAAAATCATACGTTCAAACCGCCCAAAGACTCCATTAGGGTGGTCAAAGGGTCCCCTGTAAAAAAAGGGCATATTGGTTAAAATTTGGCACCACCGTGCCTTAAAGGGGTAGGTCATGCAGATCATAAAACACCCAGACCACGGCATAATGACAAGTCGGATCAAAGTGTGACTCAAGTACAAGACGATGTACACATCAGGGTTAGTCTTTAAGATGAGATTAGGTATTTGCACAATACCGTCCAGGTCATCAAAAGGGATATAAACACACTTATAAAAAGGCCCAACATGGCAGAGCATACAAGTTTAGTCAACTATTGAAGTGAATCGGGAAGTGATTCCACAATGAGTGTATCATTCTCTTTATCTAAAAAAATATGTCTGGTCTGTTATTCAATTAACATCAGTTTAATTCGTGTCACCATCCGCATACCATTATCAAAATTTCAACGAGTGGCTCATTCGTTAAGACAAACATATCTATTAGAAGGAGAAGGTGTAGGCACAACCACCATATGCGTCAGTGTAACATGGCAGCATTCACACAGTGCGATGATCCACAGTCACAGACCCCAATGTGACACACACCCCCAGATACATCATCCGGATAACAGAACACACCAGGGCCAATATAGCCACTAAGAGTACAACACACAAGCCATTCCCATATATAACTTGAATGGAGTTTGTTTTCATTTCGTTATATAGTTTGCAAGTTGAGCTTCCAAACCAGTGACCCGCCAACCGTACACTTTAAGAAGCCTTATAGTGCAAATGGGTTTATATACCCACCTAGGATCCGTCAGTTGATATTTCACTTTCCAGACAATCCAAGAGTGCAGAAGCATTGTTCGCTGCAACCAACACTATGAGGCCTCTCAAGTTCTGTCAGGAAGATACAACCCCACATCCGGGCGGAGATGTATCTATTTAACAACACCACACCATCATCAACAGAAAGTCAGCGGTCAAGTCGAAGTACCATGTGGTAGTGATAACGATATCCATGTGATGATGCAGAAAATAAATTTTGCATTAATCAGTGTGACAAAGTCTCAACTCATAAAGTGCACTCAAAGAGCTACGTGTGGATTCCATCCATATCCAAATATTGTAAACACAACACCCAGAAGAGTAGCAGTATCTTCACAAACGTATCATTTGGCACCGTAATCAACCAATCACCTCAAAAATCCGCCGCCGTCAACACAATGGAGCTGTCTAAGGACAAGATCATCAATAAACAAGAATGATTGTAGAATGGGATCATGTGTACGTCACGGATTCAAAGCCAATGGATCCATACACAACACAAATAACAAAGGTGACAGACATCGCAGGATCCCCATCAATCTTCCCAATTTTTAGGCCCACATAATCAATCCATTGATATAATTACCTTAATAAATTCAGGATCCAATCAGGAAATAGGTTAGCATGAGTTAAATAAGCAGATCATGAATCATAAGCTTAACATCAACCATGTCCAAGATGTAAGTCTCTATTAAGGCAATATAGAGAGCCGCCCACCCACCGCCCCAAGGTGCAACAACCCCCACCAAGTGAACGACGTACACACTTGTAACTAAGAGGTGGACAACAAGTGATTGGCCAGTAGAGCTGGGAATTCGGTATCAAATACGTAAGCCGCAGTAAACAATCACAGTCAAACAAAACACAATATCAAAAATATGAAGAGTGAAGTTTAATAAAAATGAAAACCATAATAGCAGCTCAATAGGAGCCAATAATGAATACAAATCATCAAGGAAGGACGGTGGATGATTATCGATACAAAGGAATCAAAAATCATGACACTGCATCATTACATAGACCAAAACACAATATAGGCAACCACACGGACAAACGCAGAAACCCAAAAACCGAAAACAAACAACGATTCTCTTGAATGCTACCATGCATATGTAAACATCAAAGACCATCAACAAAGCCCAGAAAAAACGCCCAAGTTAAATAAACCCATGATTTCAAGGCCGTGAGGGAGAGCCCACGAGCCGAAGATCGAAAGACAACAGAAATACATGTCCAAGCGGATCAGGCTTCCGTGGCCGAAGCATCCGCGCAGCCAAAACCGGCTTCGTAATGACTCAGGTACATGAGCTCCGCATATCACCGACTACTCGATTAATGAGATCCAGAACTTACTATCAACCAATTCATTTGGATGTTTCAGTTCGACCACTACTTTCAATTTCGTTCTCAGAGATTTCTTGATTTTACTCAAGAATTTATCTCTCAGGTTTATGTACTCCGTGGTGTCGGTCAAGGTGCATGTATCAGCGAGACAAGTGGCGATTCACGTCGCTCTCATTCTCTTCGATTTTACATCCTTCCCATCTCACTTTGTGCCAATTTTTAACACTTCGAGAGTTTCAGTGCAGCCGAATTTCTCATTATAGTACCTGTGAAGCTCTGTCCAGCCATTTCTTGGCATTCTTCAAACCTTGTCTTACTCAAAAAACAATTGAGGCCATTCCTTCGGGTCGGCTGTTACGGAATCGAATATCGTCCGCAATGCCATTAGCCTGTTACCTGGAATACTAGAGTACAGGGGCTTTCATGTCGTACGATGGCTCGCACGCAGAACTTCAACCGAAGAGGAACTGGTGCATTAGGCGAAGGTAGGTGTCAAGCCCACTATTTTGCATTTTACTGCATGTTTGGCTGGTGGTGGAGGTGTTATTGTTGTGTAGGAGGAGGAAGGTAGGGAATCGCCGGTGGGTGTAGCTACATTTTGTATCTCACTATCACTCTTTTTCACCTCATCAGCGTCGTTTGCAGCCTTTATTTTGGTATTATTCGATATTTCGCTGCTAACATTTTTCTTTCTACCCATGATTATTCTAAATAATATACAATAATTAGTTATAAATTATTCTACAATAATTAATAATTGAAAGTAGAAATAATTTAATCATATATTTATTCTAAATAAATATTTTATATTTTACTTGGGAATAATCTTTCATACAGTTTTTAGAAAAAAGGAATATAAGTTTAGAATTCTTTAGCTTTGAGATATTTTTGAATTTTCTTTTGCTTAAAATTATTTCTTGAAACAAATTTTATTTCCTGAAACTTAATTTTTTTCAAATTAAATTTTATTATTTGAAACATTTTATATTTTTCTTCTACTTGAAACTTATTTCATGCCTAATTCTTTATTTGAAACTTAATTTCAAATTAAATTTTATTTTTAACAACAAAATACTATGATTTAACACTCCCTTACTAATTAAACTAAAATAGAAATAAAAATATTTTTAAAACAAAAAAAAACAAAAAAAATAAACAATGGTAATTCAAAACAGGAGCATACTTCCAAGGAACAGAATATCAGTAACAGAGCCATCATATAATACAAACTTAACCTACTACGCCAAATCTTTAACCCTCGATCCATTAGACATGTCCACATTACAAACAACATGGTTCATGTGTTTTTTATTTCCACTGTTTTTATCCTTACAGATTCTTGGTATTTCATTTATTTTTCATATTTTCACACCGAGTATTTATACTCTTTCGGGACAGGCGATAACAGTATTTTATATAGCTACACTTATTTACACTTTATTCTCCAGTTACGTTTATATGGCATTTCTTAAGAAGGAAACTCTTACTTATCTCTCTTTTATATACGTCAGTCTTCTTTCCATCTCATATCTTCCTCTTTCTTATCTAATTTCTATATTAATTACTGGTTTTTCTTTTATACCAATACTTATAATGGCTATTGTTACTCAGTATTATCTTAGTCAGTGTCATCTTACTAATTATGAGTTTACCTCGAATAAGAAAAGATTTATTTATTCTATTATTAATTTGGCATTGCAATATATCTTTATATTTGGTATACAAAGTTATTTGATAGGAGAAACTGTTAAACCAGCTGTTTAAATAAATAAATGAATTGAATCGTAATATTTATCAAATTTCATTGTTTTTTTTTCTATTTGGATTCGTATTTCGATTAGATCGGTTTAAAATTAGATTAAGATTTTAATAGTTGAAGATTTTATAGTCTGAGGTGGAATAGAAGATATTTAGTATTATATTGAGACAGTATATCAGGGATTAAAAATCTTTAACAATTCATATTAGTCATTTAGTTTCAGTATTTTATCATTAAATTTAAAATTGAGATTCAGATTAAGAATCAATAGTAGAATATCAATAATAACAAATCAGAAGTACCATATTTGATCACAACCTATTTTTACATACTATATTGCTATTTATAATTAATTATAGTTTTTTTATTTAAATTTTAAATCCAATTTCTTTAATGGAAAAAAAATATACTTTGTTATAAGTTGGAATAAAATTTGTGTCTGATTATAAAACTTATTTTAAGAAATAAAACTGTGTATTTTTTTATATTTTAAAATTGAAAACATGAGTATAAATTTATTCAAAAAGGAATATTTATTAGTATTAAAATACGAATGAAGCTAACAATCTAAAAGATAGTTTTATATATTTTATATTTTGTAAAACTAAATAAAATATTTAATAAAAGCTATTATTTTTTAAAACTGTATTTAATATTTAAATGTTCTTTTTTGGATAAAAGTCTAAATTGTATTTTAAAGCTAAATTAAATTTTATAGTTATTCATTTCTGTTTTATCCGATTCTCAGAGGTATTTATATATGAATAGAACGCCAGCACATTTCGTTATTGGTCGATGTCTTATATTTCTTTTGTCTTTTTATTTTTACAAAAGATATGTTTTAAAGAGTCAAAATATTTCAAAGTTTAATATCTTATTTAATACATATTAAATCTTAATCTTCGTGTTTTGTTTGTCATATTTTGGTTTTTGAAACAGTTCTTTATTTTTAAAGCTGTTTTCTTTAATCTGTCATTATTCAGAATTATAAGGGAATGGCTCATAGATACATTTTGGTTTATACTCCACCAAAAAACCCGAAAAATCGATTTATCCAATTGAATACACTCATTACCAAGCAGATAATTTTAAATAGGAGTATCTTCGGTTCAAGAACGACCCATAACATCGGATTTAATTATCGGAATAAGTTTTATGACTTAATAAATATTAGAAGAACTTTGCCTTAAAATTTATATCCTTGTGGTTTTTTTTAATGAATTATCAGTAAGCGCATTTATTTTATTGGTTCAATTGATTTCATTTTTTAGATTTTTTACACGCGGCAAAAAAAATAGTTTTTTTTGTTTTATTTTATTATGGAAATATTTTATGAGTAAATGATTGTTAAGGTTTAAATTGAGCATTGGTGTCTTAATAATTAATTTTTACAAGTTTTTATAGTTTCTAGAATTATCATTCTGAGATTTGTTTCAACCTAAAAAATCATTTCATCGATTTCCACTAATTTCGCTTTATATTTTACAATGTTTTAATCTTTAAATATCGAATTAGATAAATACTTTCTATGTTTTATAGTAGAATTGTTTTGTTTTTTAGTCAACCTCTTCTATAGTTCTGATTAACTATCCTGTTTATTATTAATTAACTTAAACGTTCTAAATCTTAATTAATGTTTACATTTTTCACTTTATGTGTTTTAAGTTTAACTAATACTTTGTTTTTTTTGAAAAATATAATTTTTTCTCTATCTGATCATAAACAAATATTTGTCATTTTGGTAAACTGTTGAAGGTTACTAATTACTCGAGTTATAGCATCATAATACATTTACAGTGGTTTTGTGATTATAAATCATCTTTGAATGTAATACGTCATAACGAAGATATTCTATGCTTCACTTGGGATATTATGTAGCAAAAACCATAGCCTTTGTAAAATTAAATTACCTACAATTCTATAGTTAAATCAAACAGTGTAATTTTACTAAAAATAACATATAAATTTTTTTAACTCTGTTTCATTTGTAGGTCAATAATGCTACTTGTTTGATAGCGTATCTGACACATATGTTAATTGAAGATAAATTTGCATCTTTATCAAAATTTATGATATGAATATGGATCTGTGTAAATTATATAATATTTTAATACAAAAACTTTATACTTGGATACATCGAATTTTAAAGCAATCCAAGATTTGATGCCCTTATTTTTAATCTTTAAATACTTAACCGTTTGGATGCTAAGCAATTATTGCAAGAACGCACGAAAACTGCGGGACTTATTTTCAATTGATGTTGTCAATTTTTTTTTTATATATATATATTGTTTCGCACAACTACAATGTAACAAGTGTTATTGATAACATAGAAAAACAAGTGGTCGTTAAAAATTAAAATTTATAAAAAGATAACTTAATCGCTAGCAATCGAATCAACGTCCGAAATAATAGTCCGTGACATGGTTATATTTTTTAAATAATATATAAAAACGGTAAAAAGTTAGTTTAGAATACACTCGTGTTACAAAGTACTCGCGAGGTCAGACTACGTTCAATTCCACGGAGCAAAAAGACACACTGTGACTGGCAGCGCGAAAGCGCTGCGTCGCTGTTTTCGAGACAAATGAACGAAGCGCATTCGCGCCGCGTAGCAGTCAAACGGTTAAAGTTATAAAATAACCAAGAATCGATATTCTAATGTAATTCTCACTGTAATATCTTTGGTGCATTTATTTTTTTTTCTGATATCTGAATTTTTTATAGTTTCTTTCTTTTTTATGTATAGAATACAATTCACATGATAATACGCTTCGCAAATTTATATAAGCGTTGCTGTCAGCTTATTTCTTTAGACTGAGTAAGTTATCAATTTAATGCAAATCTTCTTCTGTTGAGAATAAATGGTGTAATAGCGGGGGTAGAATTCTGTTCTTCTGATTTAATCTCGGATGTCTTGACTATCTGCCTACTGGAACAAAATCTTGCTTGTGAAAACGATTTCGAACATCAAAAAAATTAGAATTCGTCATTTATGATAAATATATGTTTTGATAAATTGCTATGAGTGTGTTAAAAGCTGTTTTACACAATAGAGAGATACCGCTATTTTTCTGAAAAATATTTTAAGTATAAAAATACGCGTTTACAATGGCCGTTTTTTAAAAAACCTTATTTCTTTTTATAATATGTTGATTCTTGTATTTTTTAAAGTATTAAAGACTAAATAAAATGTCTGAATATTAACAAAATATATTATCAATTTATATTTATTCATTAAGTGCAACTTTGATTATGGATTGTTAAGATCTTGCTTATTAGTTTGAAATTTAGAAAGCTTTTACATATTTATTTGTATAGATTTAGCAAATATACTTCTTTAGTGTATTTTGTAAAGCTTACGTTGTATTAATCTTATTGCACCTTTTTTTATTCGTAATAAAAATTTATTTAATAAATAATCACCTGTATTAATTAATATTGGTTTTATATTTTCTTATTTCATGTAAAGTTGATAAATTTTAATTGAATCGTCGCTTTTTATTTACATTCCTAAGAATTTATCATTTGTGTTTAAACTTTTAGATTTATCAATAGATTGTACAATTCAAAAATGATTTATTGAAATCGAATTCAAAATTTATTATTTCAATCTAAGTATACACATTTTATTTAATTTTTTAATTCAAAAATATTTTAATAAATCTAATATAAAGTTTATTTTGTACATGAAATAAAATATCTAAATTAAAATAAAACTGGAAATAAAAAAAATGCTTCAATAAAGGTTTAATTTGTGCAATATTCATTGTTATCAAACAAATAAGATAGATTAGAAGCAACATGATTGAACAAATTACTGTCCAAGGTAAATATTAAAGAAATATAAAATATTAAAAATAAAGTAGCTTGGGATATAGAAATATATCTATATAAAATAAACGATGAAAGTGCAAATTCGGATAAATAAATGTAAATTCTGGGCATTAAAAGTTGTTTGGTGTTACTTATTATCGGTTTTAGAACTGTTTCTGCGATAGAAATAACTGAAACGCTTGAAACGAGATTTATGAAGTGCTTTATATTTATATTATTCATCGCTCCTATATTTAATAATAATAGTAAGATTTTTATATGAAATGTTACAAGAAAAATCGGGTAAATTACAAGAAAATTTTCAATATTTTTTCCCTCAAAATTTAGTGGATGTTTTTCAAAATATTCATCAATAAAAAATGAAATAAATGTAATGAAATAGAAACTGAATTCTATTTCGTAAGAGTTATAGATAGTTGGAATGTTTTCCTTATACGTGTATCTAATCATCAAAAATATAAAAAGCAAAGTGAGATGTTTTGTAAAGGCCATAGCGGAAAAACCAAGTATTTCAGTTATAAAAGGTATCATAAATATCAGATACATGCTTATCAGCTGAATGAGTGCTAATACAAAAAGTAAGCATGTATTTTTTATATGTTTTAAAGGTTTAATAATATTGCTTTGATTTCTCCCTGTCATTTATTATATTTTTGTTGGAGGAGTAAATTTTTCTGTTTTTAAATTAATTGTATTAAATCAAAAATAATAGAATTGCCATACATGTTGATCAGTTTTACCGTTTTTGAATGCAACTAGAATATAATTTATTCCAATAGAAGCAAATAATTACTGAAAACTCTTGTCTTACGAAAATTTTGAAAAAATCATCATGACTACATTAAAAACAATCTGTTTGGTCAATTATCGGTGAAGTTGCTAGCAAATATTGTTTGAATTTGTTGTGCGATGAAAATTACACTATATTTTGGTGGTATCATGAAAAAAGATTTATAGAAAGTGAAAATGATGTTTAAAAGTTTTTTTAGCTATTTCGCTGTAACTATATGAGAAAAAAGGTTAGAACATTGTTTGTAATTACCATGGGAAGAATAGAAAGACTAGCCTGCCTCAATATAATCTGAAAACTTTACCCCCAAGAGAATCAAAAAAGAACGCTACAAAAAACCAAGAAAGTTTGGTAGCAGACTATACCTAGTGATATGATATTATAACCTCTGGTGGACTTCATTTAAGCTACAGATATATATTTCAGCTGGAAGTTATTCGGTTTGAAAGGAGAAATGTGATTTAAAATGGTGCTGGTATAAAAAAGCAGAAGGTTAGTATTGATCTATCTACACATCAGGGATCTAAATCAATGAAAATCGGAAATTTTCTGCCTATTAAATAGGTTTTGACACGTACAAGATGGAAGCTTAAATGATATGTATATTTTAGGAGATACCTAACGAGTGTGGGTGAATTATCAATGTAAACCTCAAAAATGCGCTAATGTAATACAAAAATACTATATGTAATTTTTTGAAGCTGTGATATTTATTGATTTGTACTTTTTTTACATTAATGTATATTAATTTAAATCCGATCAATGTTTTATTTGTAGCAACAAAAAATAGAATCTTAAAGAAAGTTAAAAATATTTAAATAGAAAGATACCTGATAAAAGTTTAATTTAAGAAATCTAAACTGAATGTAATAGATTATATGGATTGGAAGTAACCCAATAAAGAAATTTACTATCTAAAGTAAATATTATAGAAAAATAGAATATTAAAAACACAGTAACTTGTGATAATGCGATATACCATAATATTAAAGGTACAAGTATTAACTCAATCGAATAAATAAATATTCTAAATGAAAAAAGTTGTGTGGTTGTAAATATCATCGGTTTAAAAAGTGTTTCGGCAACAGAAATAGCATATACACTGATAAATAGATAAAATAAGTGTTCGAGTTTACTATCATTTTTCACCTTGAATTTAAATAAATTAATTAAGATATTTGCATGAAATAATATAATAAAAATTGGGTAAATCACAAAAAATATTTCATTCGATTTTTCATCAAAATTAAGAGGATGTTTTTCCAAATATTCGTCAATAATGGTTGAAAATAATGTAAAAAGAAGACATGTAAATTCTTGCCTTATAATTATATACTCCTTTGAAAACCTTGAATTATACATATGCCTAATCCTCGTAAACAAAAAAAGCAAAATGAAGTGTTTTGGAAAAGCTGGAGCTGAAAAATTCTGCTTGTCTCTTAAAAATGGTGCAATGAAGATCCCATAAATCAACATCATATTAACAAAGGTTGATAATAAATCCCATGATATTTTTTTTAGAGTTTTTATAATGTCGCTTTGATTTTTCTTCGCCATTTATTCTACTTTCGGTATGGGAATAAATTTTTCTTGTTTTAAATTTGTTAAATTAAAAATTTACTGATAAATTGCATCACTGTAACCATTTTTGGTATATTTAGTTGCAAATTGATATGATATATTCCAATATAAGAAATTGATTTTAGAAAATTGTTTTCTTTTAAATCTATTTTTTAGAAAATAAATATTGTTTTTAAAATAATGAGTTTATATGAATACTTTGTTGCAAATGCCAAAAGATTCCTAATTACTTATTAAGTCAGCCCCTTTCTACATTAATTTATTGATTTGTGGTAGGAAATAATTTATTCTGTTATTTCTGGCTTCATTCACTTAATATGTAAAATGGTTACATCCGTTGTATCCGAATTAATGATATGTGAAAAGTATATATCTTTAAAAATCTAGATTGGTTTTCCTTGACAATTAAATTAAACAAGTTCAATATTTTAGTGCTAAAACGTCCTATTTGAATTTAACTATTAGATTGGTGTTGTTTTTTGATTACTAATATGATATTATTCTGACGAGCATCACAACTAAAAGTGCGTATTAATTCCATTGCTATTTTATCAAACAAATACTGTATCAAATATTCTATTTTAGGAAGCGCAATTTAAAAATTAATTCAACAAAAATCTCTTCCAGAGACGATTACTGTATATTAGTATTTTTTTTGAATTTTTGGCATCAATAATTTAAGTTTCTATGATGAATCCAACTTTTCGAAAGTTGAATGCTCAAACTGTAAATTTAAATTGTATCAGTTAAATCAATAATCGATTATAGGGTTAGGATCAATTAAAACCCTTGACAAATTATAAAGCTAAACTGATCAAGAAAAAGATTTTTATTTATAAATATTGGTTTGAATCGTATGAAGGAATTAATTTTATATGCAAAGTCTTAAACTTTAAAATGGATCGGTTTTTAAAAATCTTATATTTAGTAATAGAAAGAAATCACATTATAAATATTTAATAAATAAAATCGCATCTTTTTATAAATTTGGAACGTTTGTATTGTTTTCATGAAATCGAAACTGGAATAGTTTCTAAAAGATAACTGCGTATTCAAAACTTCATTGGTATCCTCTGCAATATTTACATCACAAAGCTTTTCATCAGTGAATGCAAAGAACTTCTTTGATTTGCCAAAAAGATTTCCACTATTTGTTAATTTCGTTTCATGGAATGTTATCGCAAGTTAAAATCTGCATATTCCCAAATACTTTCGAATTCAATAGATTTTAACTAAGATATCTTCGGGTAAATTATTTTGGATATACTTAGGTCTTGATGTTAAATAACAATGATTATAACCTGATAATTGGTTTTTCTGTTTTGGAAGTTAAATTTTTGTATTTTCTAGGTCTTTAGTCTTAAATTCCGAATAAATAAAGCTAATTTCCCATGCTTTTATATGGCAATTACCTATAGGTTTAGCTATGGTTTCTAAACTATTTACATAAAAAAATACAAATTTCTATTTAAAAAAAAAGTTTACTTGTTTTCTAGATCACCTCTCCTTATATAAATTCTCGAAAAACAACTAAAAATGTAGTGTGATTATATTACTATTAAAAATCCAAACAATAATTCCATACACCAATTTTGCATACTCATTTTCAAGCAGATCTTTTTTTATCGTGGTCATCTTTTCTCCACCACACAGTATCAGATACTTTTAACTATTTTCATCCGAATATTTGTAAAAATGAAAAATAAAAAAAACAATATAGTTTTGAGTAGAAAACTTTCTTATATGTGAAGAAGAAAAATTATTTATTAAATGTCTAATGAATGTGTTTAAAATTCAAAAAAAATTCATTTTGCAATTTATATTTAAAAAACAATTTAAAATTTTGATATCAAAATCAGTTAAAAATTCTATAAAACACGTTTTTTTAGAATATATAATACATATCAAAATTTTTATAGATTGCTTTCTCTTGTATGAGAATTTTTGGAATTTTTAATAATATCTTTGAGTTTCTGAATCGATCTATTTTGTTTTTCTAAGAACTGTGGACAATTATGGTCATTTTTCTTATGAAAAAATATTTTTTCATTTTTGGAAACAACTCTGGCGATTCCTGTCAAAGAAAGAGATTTTGTTTTCATCTTTTCAGCTGAATATATCAAATGAAATTCTTTCATTCTCCATAACATTTGTTGATATCCACCATCTTGATTCAACATATATTTTTTTAATTCTTTTTTTAACAATACTTCATTCATATGTTTAAACAAAGGAATTTTTATATTTGGAAGTGTTGTGTTTACTACATTTGAATCTAATTTTTCTAAATCTGTGGTATGAAATGGAAATTTATAACAAAATGGACAAAAATTACGGAAAGTCAAATGCCTTTTAATACAAATATAACAGAATATGTGATTACATGGTAGCTTATGAGGCAATACTAAGTCATCTTTACATATTAAACACACTTTATCATCCATTATGGGTCTTCCTTATCTTTTATTTATTTATATTTCAAATATTGATATTGTCTTTGTCATCTGAAATTTGAGAAGATTTTTTAAAAATAAAAAAAAAATATATTTTGTTGATATCATTGTTATAAAGAAATAGTTGTTGCAACTAAAATTTAAAATCCAAAGTTACAATGGAAAGTAATTTATAAATTTATTCTTGTAAAGAAATAAAATGATTAAAATATAAATTTGAAATCCAAAGTACAATTGAAAGTAATTTATAAATTTCTTGTTCTAAAGAAATAAAATGATTAAAATATAAATTTGAACTCCAAAGTTACAATGGAAAGTAATTTATAAATTTATTATTGTAATATACAGATGAATTGTAACTACAATTTAATATCCAAAGTTACAATTTAAAGTAATTTTTAAATTAATTTAAGCAAACAATTATTTCGTAAAAACAATTGATAAATATATTGACGAAAACAAAAAATTTGTACAGAATTTTATTTTTTTAATATGAGAAATCCAATTGTACAATTTAAAATGAAACAAGTCAAACATGTTTTAAAATAATAAAACATTTTATCTTCGGCACTACAATTTCGCCATTTGGTAATATATGAAATAGAAATATGTATTACCGAAGATATAAAAAGATTTGTGCCATAAAATATATGTAAATGTTCTTTATCTTTAGCTAATTCAGAACCAGAAACTATATTCATGTATGTTCCGAGTGAAATACCAATAATATATATTATATACGAATGTAGTAAACTTTGCGTATATCCCAATCCATAAATTGCTGCTATAAGTGCAACTATAAGAAATAAACTATGTACTACCAAATATTTACCTTTTATTTCTATAAGTGTCATAAGAAATGACATTATGACACCGCATATTTTCGCAAGAGCATCGATATAGCCATAAATCAAGGCATTTTTTTCATAACTTCTTTGATAGAAAATACTTCCATCAAAGAAACTAAGAATTTTAACGATAGAAAAGCTTATTGCTCTGAATGGAAATAATATTTTATAAAGAATTTTTCCCATCATTCCAACTTCGCTGACAGTTTTTTTTCTTTCCAAAAAAATATTAGCAGAGTACATCGCCAAGCACATATAAAGAACATTACCTATTATATTCATCAGACTATAAAATAAAATATCCTTGTTGTATATTTCTACAAGTTTTCCAAAACTGCCTCCATTAAGAATTTCACTGATAAGTGATTTGACTTTTTTGTCATTTTTTTTATTATTTCCAATCAAAAATCCAAAACACAGTGCAAGAATAAGCATTGCCATCGAAAAATAAAGATTACTTCTGTGATTCTTACAACTGAAATAAACATCTTGTCCGATCAAACAAGAAACTATACCAATTGTCTTTTTAAAAATATTATAATTTCTAATCACTTTAGAACCGCTTGTCTCATCTGGTTTGATATCTAAAAACACACCCTTACTCACACTTGTAAGCGAAGTACTCATACCTCTAAGTAAAGCAACCAAATATCCAAAAAAGAAACTTCTTTCGTCCATCCATACAAAAATTATATAAGCCAGTAATTCTAATCCTGTATCAATCAATAAAGTATTTCTATTACCAATCATTTCAATTATTATAGTTCCAATTAAGGAAGCAATTAAACTACTTATAAAGAATATTGGTGTTATTTTATTAAATATGTCTTTATTAGTAAACTTTTTCTCTTCAACAAGAAACGGAACAATAAATGAAGTCATTGGTAATAACATTCTACAAATATAGTGAGAAACTAAGAAAGCATACCATTTCATGGGTATTTAATTTTATTTGTTTTAATATTTTTTAATTAATCATTTTTTGATAAAAAAAATATTTTTTTACAATTAACTGATTAAATTATCATAAAAATAAATATAAAACATGTGGTTATATAATATTTTTTAATTAATCATTTTTTGATAAAAATATATATTTTTTGCATAAATAGAAAATTAAAATATCATAAAAATAAATTCAAAACATGTGGTTATATAATATATTAAATAAATTAAAAATATATATTTTTTGCATAAATAGAAAATTAAAATATCATAAAAATAAATATAAAGCATGTGGTTATATAATATATTAAATAAATTAAAAATATATATTTTTTTTACAATATAAAATTAAAATATCATAAAAATAAATATAAAACATGTGGTTATATAATATTTTTTAATTAATCATTTTTTGATAAAAATATATATTTTTTGCATAAATAGAAAATTAAAATATCATAAAAATAAATATAAAACATGTGGTTATATAATATATTAAATAAATTAAAAATATATATTTTTTTTGCATAAATATAAAATTAAAATATCATAAAAATAAATTCAAAACATGTGGTTATATAATATATTAAATAAATTAAAAATATATATTTTTTTTGCATAAATAGAAAATTAAAATATTTTTATTTAACAAATTTCTAAGTTAAAACCATTTTCAACATTTTATATATTTTTTTTACCTCTTTACCCAAATTAATAAAATAAATATTTTTAAATTTTAATTTTTTGCTGATTAATTGCATCATTTATACTATTTTCTATACAACCAACATATTCATAATTATTCTCAAACCAACCATTTTTAAACTTTATTTTACAATCTTTAGAACAAGATTTAAGAAATGGCATATTGTTCAACATTTCTTTAATATCTTTACACTGCCAACTAATATTAAAAGAAGTTGAAAAACCGGGATGTAAAAAATATCTCGGAGTTAAAACAATAGTATTATCGTCATTATACTTCATACGATGCATTATTCCATATTCATCATAAAAATTCAATTTTTCTTTTGTATATATCTTAAAAGACTGTAAAATATGCCTCGGATCAGCCAAACTAAAATCTTCTCTAAATTTACTCGTTTTTTTATCATTTTTTTGCTGTTTTTCAGATGTATTTACGTTCTGATTTATAGAATCACCATTTCTACTTATATTTTCTATTTCATACCTACATATCACAGTATATGGCTTCACACGTGGAAATATTTTTTTAAAAAAGTTTAAAAATCCATTTTTCCTCACCTCTACCCGCAATTTCTTCACAAAAATAAACGGTTTGTTTAAAACTATAATAGAATCGTATTTCAAACTATTATTTGGTTTCAAAGATGTATATTTCAAGTTTTTAACAGAATTCCCCCAACATATTAATACATTATACTCAGATATATGTGTAGATACCAAATAATAAAACCTAAAAACAAATTTAGATCCTTCAAACACATAATTAGGTATCGCCATAACAAAATGTACATTGTTTTCTTCTATATTTTTCATTCCTTCACAATACTCACACCACACATTTTTTTCACTTTTTTTATATTTATATTCCCTTTTTGAAATACCACAATATATTAAATACGCATCTCCTATATTATTAATATTCAAAGTATTTATATTTTTATTACAATTTATTTCATCAATAATTGAATAATCCAGTATAATCTTTCTATTTATTATTGTAGTAAACACAGAAATAAGATAATAGAATATCATGGGTAATCAAAGATTTGTCAATATAAGGAAAAAAATAAATGAATTTAAGAAAGAAATGAATTGTAAGAAAATAAATGAATTATTACAAAAGAAATGAAATAAATCTTAAAAAGAAAGGAATTATAAGAAATGAATTATAAGAAAATTTAATTATTACAAAAGAAATAAATTATAAGAAAAAATAATATTACTAATCATTACCTAATACAATATAAGAATATAAAATATATTTTTACAAAGAGAAAGTAGTAAATAATAAGAATAATCATTACCTAATGCGTTATAAGAATATAAAATTTATTAGAATTTCTTTCTATTCTAGATTATTTTTTTTATTTAAATTCATTTTTTTTAATTTAAATTTATTTATTTCTAAATTATTGATAAAAAAATAATTTGTCTGGGATTATCAAATGTAATCGAAAATGGTATATTATTTTTTACAAATATATTTTTAAAAAAAGAAATATTTTTTATAATTTTATAAATTATAAAAATAATTTGTAAATGAGAAAGAAATTTGTTTAAAAAATTTGAAATTTAATTATAAATTTAATAAACCAGCTTATATTTACTAAATCCTTTAAAAGAATGTAATATTGAGTAAGAAATATTCTAATTTAAGGCTTTTTATTTATAAACAACTTATTGTTTTGTAAAAAAAATTAAAATAATGTGAAAATTATTAATGTAAAATTTGTCTTAATATGCCTTTAAATCACTAAAAAAATCCTTAATTCTTTTTAAAAATTAAATAATCAAAAATTATATTTTTTACAAAATCGTATATGAATAATCTGTAAAAAAAAATAATTTAAAAAATCCTAAAATTAAAAGTTTTATTTAAAAATATATTAATTAAATTAAAAATTATTTTAAAAATTCTGTAAAAACCAAATAATATTTCTGTGAATTGGAATAAAATACAGCGAAATTAATCCAATCACTTATATTTTAAAATGTAAACTAAAACTGATTTGTTATATTTGTAGAACATGATGTAGTTTCTACTCCTACTATATCTTCAGGGGGTAAAACTACCTTTTCTACTACCATATTATTTCTTTTGATTAAAATACCGTATTTTAAAGAATCTAAATCATTTTCTTTTAAACCAAACGGTGGCACCATTTTTTCAATATTTAAAATGCAACTATAATTTGGACAAATATTTGTGAATAAAAAAGATTTTAAATTAAAAATAATATCAAAATATAAATTAAAATGAATATTTTCTTTAAAAAACGAAGGTATTGAAACAAGACAAACACTTTTAGTCTCTTTGATTGTTTTTCTTAAAGAAAATAGAAATTTATATATTTCTTCATCAGAAATTTTATCAAAATGGAACCAAAGTGGTGAAAGAAACGAATAAATTGAAATAACAGAATTTCTATTCACATTTTTTATATTTTCTAAAATTGTAGATGTCAGTAATTTGGTGTCGTAAAAAATTTTAAAATTTTTTTTGTCATTTAAATTCATTTTTTTGGTTAAATCGTATTTCATTTTAGTTATTGGTGGATTTAGATGGTTGTATCGCCATGCAAATACCATTTTTTCTTCTTTTTCATTTATTAATTCGTTTTCTGTTATTTTGTCTGGAATACATGGAAACTCTACATCCCTTGAAAATATTGATACTTCGTATTCATTTGATATACATTCTGCTATAAAAATATTTTGTATAAATAAATGTAATTTAGAATCTTTATCTTCTTTTATCAAAATTAACGATCCTTCTTGTATATTTCCATTTATTAAATTATCTAATGAAGGAATTCCAAAATTTACAGTTTTTTGTTGTTGAAAATATTTAGAAATATTTGTATTACGTTTGAAAGAATGATACATCTGAGGGATACATTGATTTAATTATAAACAGAAAAAATATTTGAAATAAAAAAAATATTTGAAATAAAGATTTTTTAAAAAAAAAAACCAGAAAATATTTCTTATATCAAATACAGAGAATAAAAACCAGAAAATATTTCTTATATCAAATACAGAAAATAAAAAATCTTAATTGTCTTTAATTACAAATAAATAAAAAAAATACAAAATTATTTATTCAAAGTTATGTTTTAAAAGATAAAAAGTAATAAAAGTTTAAAAAAGAAAATTTTTATTCCTAAAAAAAAATCAAATATTTCTAAAATCATTTCTTTCTCATAAAAAACATTAAAAATCCTAACCCTTTTAATTTATTTAATTATTAATAAAATTTCTCATAAAAAACATTACAAATCCCAACCTTTCTAATTTGTATTTTTAATTAATTTAATTAATTATACTGAAATATAGAGAATGAGTCTTTGAATGTTTACGAGAAAAAAATTACGATGCATGAAAGTAGGAAGCAATTCCGAAAAGAGTATCGTATGTTTAAGCTTTTCCGAGGTCGATTTTATCGTGGGTTATCTGAGCGTGTGGAATCCGAGCATGTAGTTAGTCGTGAGGACATTGTGAGTTTTTGGTCTACATTGTGGAACAAAAATGATGACACAGTCACGTATGATGATTATTTGATTCCATTTGTACCAGATAATCATCCGACCACGTTCCCTTCACTTGATGAATTTGTAAATATCATTAATTGGCTCCCCAATTGGAAAGCTGCTGGAATTGATGGTATATACAATTTTTTCATTAAGAAACTTACAACTCTTCACAAATATATTTATAATATTGTGAAAGTTAATGTTTAGAAGGAACACCTCAAGCTGATTGGTTTTACTGCGGCCTACGTATTTGATTCACAAACTAACCCTGCAAAGAGGCTCTGACTACAGGCCAATCACTTGTATGTCCAACCTCTATAAGTTAACGACAAAGTGTGTAACGAAAGTCGTTCAACTTGAAGTGGAAAGGCGAGGGTTGCTTGCAGAGAACCAATTAGGGGCGATAAGAGGTGTGCAGGGAGCGAAAGAGCAGGCTCTACTGAATATTGCCTTAAATAAAGAGTATATAAATAATCATAAAGAAACATGGATTGATGTTAAAAAAGCTTATGATTCAATAGATCATGCTTATTTAACTCAATGCATAGAAAACCTTAATTTACCAGATTGGATCCTGAAATTTATTAAGGTAATTATATCAAAATGGAAAATTGATATATCAGTAGGGCCTGAAAAAACAGAGCAAGAAGATGATAAGGGATCCGCAAGGGATAGTTGTCACCATTGTTGTTTGTGTTGGATGGATCCATTAGCCGAACGCTTAAAAAAAACACAAAAGACAGTACAAACAGATGCAGAATCCCATCACAATCATCTCTTGTTTATTGATGATCTTAAGCCCTTCAAAAGACAGCCCACATTGAGTGCAGACAGGCGAGGCAAAGGAATTTTAGAGGTGATGGCTAGAGATTAACAAGAAAGTCAGCCACAAATGATACGTGTGAAGATACTGCACTCTTCTAAAAGGTGTTAGTGTTTACAAATATTTAGGAATAAAGAAGATAGCAGAGGAATCCAACACGTAGCTCATTGAAGAAGTACAAACAAACTTATATCAAGCGTTGAAAGACTTGTCACACTAGATTAAACCAAAAATTATTTTCGCAATCAATCAACATGCGATATCGTTAATCAACTATAATATAGGAGTACTTCGACTGAACCGGCTGACTTCAAGTTAGATGATGCAGTGCGGCGGTGTTGGTGAAAAAAAGATACATCCCGCCCAGGATGTAAAGAGCGTTTATACCTTCCTAGAACAGAACTTGGAAGAGGCCTACATAGTGTTGAGTTGCGAAGCGAACATATTGCTTCTGCAACTCTTGGATTGTCTGGAAAAAAGTAAAGAAATATCAACTAGACGAGCAGCAATCCTCAAGGTGGAGAATAATAATAAAACCCATCTTGCACTAATATAAAGGCTTCTTAAAAGTAAAGTACAGGTTGGTAAAAGAAGTCACTAAGAAAAGTTTAGAAGAAGCTCAACTTGCAAAACTATATAACGAAATAGAAAAACGAAAACTCCATATAAAGTTATATAATGCAAGAAAAAATGAGCTTGTGAGTGTTAGTGACTCTTCAAGATGGCTAAAGAGAGGAAATATTAGGCCACAAAATGAAGCTGTGTTCTGCTAATTCCAGGATAGAAATGTATTCTGGGGAGCAGATGGTGTGTGTCAACATTGCGGGAAGTCTGGTAAGACTCTAGATCATCTAGTAACTCGATGTGAAAAAATGCTAGGCCATGATTACACTAGACGGCATAATGAAGTGGTTAGATACCTACACTTACTTTTCTTAAATAGATATAAATTTAGGTCTTCAAAACGAATTAGGAGTCACTCAGTTCAAGAAATTCTTGATAATGAGTATGCAGAGATAAGAGTGAACTCCAGAATAAAAACTGATGTTAAAATTTGGAATAACAGACCCGACATATTTATTTTAGATAAGAAGAAGAATATGATAACACTTATTCAAGTAGGAATCACTTCCCAAGATTCACTTCAAATAGTTGAAACTGAAAAACTTAGGAAATATGACCTGCTAGCCGATGAGTTTGGTCTTATTTATAGGTGTAGTGTTGAGATAATCCCTTATGTGATGACCTGGGACGGTATTGTGACAAAATACCATAAATCTCATCTTAAAAGACTAGAAATACCCATGAATGTAGAGGCATACATTCAGTCTATAGTACTTGAGAAGACAGTCGAAACAATTTCCTCTGTTTGACGAAGAGAACTTGAGCCAAGACTAAATGCCGAAGAGAGCTGGGAGAGAGCGTCAATGGGTGTTATTATGAGATCAGAGATGCACGAGGAACCAACACACCCTTTAAAAGAAGCGAAAACAGAGGAAGATGGTGCAAAAAATTTTAAACCAAAATATAATACACCCTTTATTTTACAAGGAGGAACCACTCTAGAGGAACCGACCAATAACATAAATGAAGAGTCGGATTTGGAATAAGAGACAAAAGTGGTTGAAGAGGTAGAAGAAAACATAAATATTGTATAAATTATTTTAACCCAGAATTTTATTAAATAAATTTGAAATATAGAATTATATATTTATTGGGAAAATACAACCAGACTTAATATATTAAAAGAAAAATCTTAAAGAAATATTTTGTTCTTCTTGATTCGTTTTATAATTATTACATCATACCTCAAGTTTTAAGTAAAAATATACAAATGTACAAATAAATTTAGAAACAATTTCATATAAAAAATTATTTCTTATTTATTTATAAATTAAGCTTTTACTTAAAATTTTTATTTATCAACAATTATGTAAAGAGTTCACAAAGAAAAATATAGAGAAATGATACTTGTTGTGAAGAACCCGTAATATCTCTAGAAAGTTCAAGTCTTCTTAAAACCTGAAGAAATATTAAAAATATAGGAAAATCAACACTTAAGTCATTTTTATTGGTTAAACATAAGCTTCTGGTATGAGTTTAAAAACTTTTTTATTTCAATTTTAAAAAATTAATTAAACAGAAATATCTTAAATATAATTCAGTAATGCCCCGACGACGACTCACCTCTAAATGTTTAATTGATTAAAAGAATCTAAGACACTAATAAGAGTGCTCCAAGCAAGAAAAGAGTCTTAATATTTCTTCATAAAACTTACACAACCAATAATAGTGAGTAGAACTGAACATAAAACAATTAAAAAGATTCTTTTGGTTCAAAAAAATATTTGAAATAAAATTTGTAAAAATCTTTTCTAGACTGTATTAATATAGAACGAAAAACAAACAAATTTTGTTTTAAATTTTCCATAGTTTTTCATTTTATAGAAAAATTACATCAAATTCTTAAGATTTCTTTTCTATGAATTTACAGTTGCATAAAAAATTGTATGATACAATTGATGCTTTTCTAGCATTATTCTGTTTATTATATTTATATTCTCAATAATAATTGCACAAAAAAAATTTTGCTTGAATATCTTCGTTGAACTTTAATCTTGATTAAATCAAATGATTTTTTTAATAAGAATGACTAAGAATTTATACAATAAATAGATTAATAATACAGCATATAGTCAAAAGAACAATGTTTTCAGACAAAGAAAATTCTTGATCTGGATAGTTTTCTTTGGGAAAAAGACACAATGGAATAAAATAGGTGAACAGACTGAATATTGAAGTAGAGCTAAAGTTCTGAAAAATTGAAAGTAAATGAAATAGAAGAAGAAGATATGTTAAAAAAGGTCGAATTTTTTTTTGGGAGATTGTTTAAAAGCGGGTAATAATTTGGAATTGAAAAACTAGAAAATATAGAATGAAAGACTAAATGAGAGTATAAATTTTTTATGAAAATGTGAAGAAACTTTAGCTCAGATCATGAGGTTTAAGATTATTTTCGGCATTTTTTCTTATGAATGTAAAAGAAAGTTTGTTTCTATGGGTTTAACCGCTACTATAATATTAATTACAAATTTATAAAATAACATGTTACAGTAACAAACCAAAACACAAATTTTTCATGTTTTATTAAATCTACATAAGTGATATAAATTGATTTATTTTCTAGGAAAATAAGAAAGAAAATACAATATGTCAAGAAATTATTTATAAATTAAAAAATATTTTTTTATCGATTTACTTTAGATTTTTAAATACATTTTATACAATTTTTAATAATTTCTTTTCAAATTTTAAAATCATTTCATTACAAATTTTGTTTATTAGTAATCTTCTTAAAAATATTCGTAATACATTCTTACCAATAAATTAATATTTCCTGATTAAAATAATACGTGTTTATCAACTAAAATCATATGAATCTTTATTTCATTAAACACAAACTCAAATCCTTTCAAAATAATTTCAATAATTTTAGTATAATTATAGAATATTTTCAATATATTTTAGTATAATTTCATAATAATTTCATAATACTTTCATAATACTTTCATAATACTTTCATAAAATACTTTCAGAATATTTCCAAAATACTTTCATAATACTTTCATAATACTTTCATAATAATTTCATAATATTTTCATTATTTATTTAAATTTTGGAAGAAATATTGATTAAAAATAAAACAAAAAAAATAATTACAAATCTTCGGAAATTTCTCTAAAAATATTAAAAATACAAGAAATAAACTTTTCATCAATTCTTACATCATAATAAGTACAACACTCTTCATACTTAACACTCATTTTTTCATATTCAGAATTTAAAAATTCAAATTCTTTTTTATATTCAAATCCACCTTCTTCATAAACTTTTTTTAAATCTTTCATTTCATTTTTAATATTTTCATAATTTAATTTATTTAATAAAACTTTATTGAGAATTTCCATTTCTGTATTTTTTACTTGAAATTTCATTTTTGATTTGATTAAATTAAAAATACTTTCTTTGTTTGTTCCTTTGATTTGTTTAAATACATTTATACTTTCTAAGGAATATCCACTGGCATTTCCCAATGCAGTATTGTTGTTCAAAATATTTCCGCAACAAAGTGAAAGACCAAAAAATTCTGATAAAACCTGGGATTCCAAAAGAAGAACACAACATTCTAAAAGCAATTTTATATTTTTTAATAAACAAATTGAAGAATTAGGAAATATAATTCTAAGATAAATTTTTTTTAAAGATTTGTGTATTTCTTCTGTACATTCTAAACATTCCAAGAAAAAAGTTTCTGCTCGTCCAATTATTTGGTTGCTGTTTTTTATGGAATTTAAATTTAAATTTTTTAATTTTAATATTTCATCGTTCGATGGAAAATTTATTATCAATTGTTTTACCAAATTTTCGTTAAAAATTGTTTCGTTTATTTTTAAAATTTCTTCTTTTACATCTTTATCGCTTATTTTTATTCTTCCAAGTGCAATGGAAATGGCGTTGCCTTTTTTTGAATCAAAAACTGTGATAACTTTAATTTTTTTTGAATTTAAATTTCCACTTTGAAGAATCGGAGAATTTATTTTTTCAAACGGTTCAAAATCTGATGAAGAAAACAAACCAACGTATTTTGAACAATTTAAATTTTTCCAAAGTGGTGCTGTATTTTGAGATTTGGTCCATCGAAGTGGAATAAATTGTTTGTTTCCAAAAGTAGAAAGATCTAAATTTATTTCTTTTTTTACAGATTTTCTTGGTGGAAGTTTTCTGGGACCGGTCGTGCTTTTAGGACGGTTGAAAATATTTAATTTTTTTAACTCAGAAGAAACTTCGTTTATCAAAACATTCGAGGTTTCTTTGGAATTATTTTTTTCTCCTGAATTCGGTTTTTCTTCAACCGGAATTTCTTTTATTTCTATTTTATTACTTTTTATAGGATTTTGTTCAATTTTTTGTATTTTTTTATTGTTTATTTCCATCATTTCTATTTTTGCTTCCAAAAGTTTTAAATTTTCTTTAACTAAAACATAATCTTCACATATTTTACTACTCAGTCCTTCAAAAGTACCAATCCATCCCATCAACAAATATTCCACAAAAATTTCTACAACACAAAACATAGAAGAATCTTTATTTTCTAATCCTTTTAAACAATAAAATAACCCTCGATTTATTTCTAAAATCTCATCTGAATTATTCGTCTCATTTTTATAAATAATTTTAATTATTTTATTATTTCCCGTATTTCCTGAATTCTGTAAATTCTCTAAATTTCTTGTCTCTGAACTATTATTTTTATTTCCTAAACTTTCTTTATTTTTATTTCCTAAATTCTGTAAATTCTCCAAATTTTTTTTCTCTAAATTTTTATTTTTTTCATTTAAAATTTCTTTAATTTTGTCAAAAAATCCTTTAATTTCATTTTTATTGCTCATATTCTTAATTCTTTCATCCATTTTACCAACAAAATTGCAACTCGAAAAAATAAATTTTACAACAGAATTTCTAATTTCTAATAACAGAAACAAAAAAATTAATTCATTTGTAATTATTGGAATATTCAAAACATAAAAAATAATATTTCTCAAATATGAATCACCAGACGAGAAAGTTTGACTACACGGTGCCAGCAACACCTCAAACAAAGTTTCTTTATCATTTTTTAAATAAAAAATTAAAAATGAAAACAACGGATTATTCAAATGTAAATTTTTTTCACTCAAATGTAAAAATGAAGGCTGTGTATTGCAAGTAAATTCAATTTCTGATTTTTTAAAATTTAAAGAAATTTTTTCGTATAAACAATCCACACACAAAATATCTAAAATTTTGTATAAAAATTTTTGTTCCGTAAATTTTGAAAGCATTTTTGGTTGCTGCGTTACAACAACATTTACCGTTTCAATTATACAACAATAAAAATTTTGTAAAAAAGTAGAAGTCAAAATTTGATGTCCATTTTTTAAATCAAACAGTTCGTACAAAACAGGTGATCCATTGTGAAGAGTAGCCTTCAATTTAAGAAGTGTGGATTGTACATTTGCAGGAGTAGAAGAATTACACGACACAATAATATTTTTATCATATTTTTTATTTTCCTCATTTAAATCAGAAAGTGTCTGTAAATACTCAACAATATTTTCTTCTCTTTTGGAAATACTTTGCATAGAAACTATCATATTCATTTTAGAATTGGGACAGAGTTTCTCTGTAAGTGTGGTCTGCCTTGATCTTGATATTCCCATTTCTGTTAATATTTTTCTAAATTGTATGTCTATTGCATGTAAGGATTGTGATCTGCGCATAAAAAATATTTTTTTAAAAAATTTTAGGGTGAAAAGATGCATAAATAAAAGTTTCGTTTATTTTTTTTTGTATTTAAATTTAACTTTGTAAATGAACAGAGAAATTTAAAATATTTTTTTTTGTTTTGCATATTAAAAATTTAAATAAACACAAAAATATTTTTTAATCCTTAAATTCTTAAATTCTTAAATTCTTAATTCTTAAATTCTTAATTTTTTAATTCTTAATTCTTAATTCTTAATTCTTAATTTCTTAATTTTTAAATAAACATAAGTTTCATCAAATATTTATTATAAATATTAAAAAGTATTGAATATAAGAAAAATAATAAAATTGGTTTTCTATTTGTAAAACATAGAATTAAAAATTAAATTTTATTTTACTTTTATTCATTAGAAATTAGATATCTTTGTTTTAAGATACTTATTTTATATTTAAACTCTCTCTTTATAGAAAATTATTGGAAATATTAGATCCTCAAATCTGTTAAAAATATTAAACCGTGAATCTATTAAGTTTATAAATATTAAAATTATTAAATCCTTAAATCTGTTAAGTTTGTAAAATCTAAATATTAAAATCCATAAATCTGTTAAGTTTATAAATATTAAATCTTTAAATATAAAACAAATAAAACATTACTTTTTAATTAATTGTAAATCTTCTAATACATTACTATCACCAAAAACAAACATACCGCTTGTTCCAGATCTGCTAAGTCTTTGCTTCTTTAAGGTTTTAAAGACACTAGGATGGTCCCTTCTAGTATTAGATACTATATCATATTCTATTCTTTCTCTATTTAATCTTTCTATTATTTCTTTATGTTTACTTTCTAAAGAATCAATTTTATCTTTTTTAAATTCGGTTTTTTTCATTATTTTGTATTTTTTTATTTCTTTCCTTCTTTTTTGTTTATATTTCTTTATTCTTTGTTTATTTTTGTTTAAAAATCAGATAAAGATAGATTTATGACTTTCTATAATTTTAAAGTTGAAGTGTATTTTGTTTATTTTTGTTTAAAAATCAGATAAAGATAGATTTATGACTTTCTATAATTTTAAAGTTGAAGTGTATTTTGTTTATTTTTGTTTAAAAATCAGATAAAGATACATTTATGACTTTCTATAATTTTAAAGTTAAAGTGTATTTTGTTTATATTTTTCAATATCGGATACAAATAAATTAAAATTAATATATCATTTTTTGACACATATCAAGTTTAATATAGCAATTTAATTATAATATAAAATGTAAAAATTAAATCAGAAGATTTAAGATGAAAGGTTAATTATGAAAAATTTAATTAGAATATAATGTATGTGTATTTTATTTAATAAAATAAGTGGTTCCTCCTTGTGAAATAAGGGGTGTATTATTTTTGGTTTTAAAATTTTAATTTAAGATGAGATTTATGGTATTTTGTCACAATTTTAGAAGAAGTAGGTTTAGGCAAGAATACATTTATATCCTGGAATATAGTTTTTTTTTTTTTTTTTTTTTTTTTTTTTTTTTTTTTTTTTTTTTTTTTTTTTTTTTTTTTTTTTTTTTTTTTTTTTTTTTTTTTTTTTTTTTTTTTTTTTTTTTTTTTTTTTTTTTTTTTTTTTTTTTTTTTTTTTTTTTTTTTTTTTTTTTTTTTTTTTTTTTAACCTTTTTTTTTTTTTTAAAAAGCCTTTTTTTTTGTTTAAGATGGGTTTTATTATTATTCTCCACCTTGAGGATTGCTGCTCGTCTAGTTACGTATGTGTATAAATAAAATGTAAAAATTAAATAAGAAAGATTAAATAGGGAAGTTAAATAAGAATGATTAAATAATAAATGATTAGAAAAAGGTTTTTTTGAGCAGTTTGAATATAAATATTACCATAAGCATACAAACTAAAGAATCAAATACTGAATATAAACAAAAATCAAAAAATCTACCTATATTAACGTGTGAGATAATATGTATCAACTTATATTTCTTATTTTGATTGTAATAATAATAAAAACACGGAATACTAAATTTGTGAATCATGAACGGTGATAGTCTTAAAAATCTAATAGATTATAACAGCACACAAAACAATTAATTTTATATTTATTAATAAATTCATTGGTCTTGTAAAATAAAAAAATATAGCAAATATTTGAATTGGATTTAAAAACTTCCTGATTGGTTTAATTTAATATTAAAATTAAATTTTTATTTGTAAAAATATTTTTTAAATTAGAGTCTATTTACAGTAATTTCGATCTTTTGCTTATTAATTAAATCAATTGAATTCAAAGGAAGATATTTGATATTAAAAATATATTAGTAACTACTATATATGTTATTACTACTTTAAAGTGAATTGTCTGGTTCGTTTTATTATTTTAATGAGAATATATTTATACTTTAGAAAAAAAAAACTTATCATAAAAAATTTATGGCAATTTATTTGTGGAAGTAAAAATATATACAAGAAAAACCAATAAATATACTATGAATAGGAAATTAATGTGATACTACTTATCGAAATTCAAAATTTATACAAGAAAAACCAATAAATATATTATGAATAGGAAATTAATGTGATACTACTTATCGAAATTCAAAATATATACAAGAAAAACCAATAAATATATATTATGAATAAGAAATTAATGTGATACTACTTATCGAAAGCAAAATTTATCTGATATATTTCTATATAATTGTAAAGGGAGATAATGAAAATGAAAAGTTAGATGGTCCGAACTCTACGAAGAGTGTAGTGGTGAGGTGTTAAGTTTATCCTTAAACTCGAACGTAGAAGTATAGCTTACTATAAAATAGGTAAAGTCTAAAATCAAGTCATATTAATTAGATAATTTATTTAAATATTATAAATATATTCGATAATCAACAAGATGATTTCTATACAAAGACACATCAGATTCAATAATATACAAACAGACAAAACAACTAATAATTTGATTTATCAAGGTTAGTACAGGCTATTCTATCGTGAGCAAGTGAAAAGAAGATACGTGTATAAAACAACAAAAAAAATATACGAAAACTTTATATTTTCATTCATATGCGATATACTTACAGACAAGGAAGATTCTACTTGGCAAGTATAGGTTGAAACTAATTAATCAATTTACAAATCATAGAAAAGTAGAATTATAGATATAGTTCTGAATAAACAGATAAGCTGATCGTAAAAAGAGCCTCAAAGAATAAATTAATAGGTATGTAGTAAGCAATTACTACTTCAATAATAAAATACTGTAGAATATTTACTCATATTTTTAGTTTAATTCTAATTAGTGTAGTTATACTTGAATTTGATTTCATATTTAAATAAAAACGGTTGAAATTTTTTCGCTTTTATTTGTAAAACCTGGTTTAGAAATCGATAATTTTTCCTCGTTTTTAATTATTGGAATTTCAAAATATTTCCTAATTTGTTATTGTCTTTCTTCAAATTTCAAATGGATTGGTATTTTAATCAAAAATGTCTCTTTCAAAATCAAAAGAAAAGGCATCTTATCGTTTTAATTTTGATTTAAAAAATGAAGTGCTTATAATTTTCCAAATTAGTTAAGCAGATATCAGTATATGGCACAGTTATAATCTTGCCATGCTTAAACGGTATTTAATCTTGTCTTGGTTTTTTCCTTATATATTTTGGATAAAAAATTTCTACATTTTATATATTCTTCTGCCTCTTCAACAACTTTCTTTTCTCCTTTAAATTCATCCGTTTATACGGATAAAAACCAATATTATCTCGTTTGGTGATTCTCGAAAACAAGTTTGTGCCTTCGAAAAATTAATATTATAATCTTTTATCGTCTCATTAAAAATATTATCATTTAAAGGAACTTAATACATTTTTAGTTATTTTAATTTTAAAACAAACTATTTTTATAACTATATTATTTAAAGACGAAAATAAAATATAATAGGTTTAATTTATATACTCTAGTATCTATCCTTTTTTTAATAATTTAAAAATTTATTAAAAAGTATCACCTCTTTTTAAAACAGTGGCAAGTTAAAGATTTTTAATTAGACATTAACGCAGTTCTAGGTTTAACATAAAAACTTCTACCCCAGCACTCCATCAGTACCCCTTGCGATAACTACGTCTTAAAGCCTTTCATCTACCAGGTATTTACACACTAATACATAGGAAGGAGGTTGCCCGGATTCAATTAATGTCAGCTGCATGAAGTGTGATCTAAGGCCGAAATCCACCTGGCTTCTTCAATATTATGCAACATTCCCGCTTACTCTACACATTATGAACCCAATAAACTTCTAACTAAGATATGTTTCAGAGCCATACATTCGGCCCACCGAGACAGTGTCATGTAATACCAACAGATATAACCTGCTACTTAACTTTACTGGCTTTAAATGGTTTTTTGTTTTATTCCCCCGGGCGCTAAGTCTTTTACCCCGAAAAAGCAAGACTATGTTTGCATGCTTTTACATGGTGATTGCCAGCAAGTTCAGGTGCGTGCTTCAAATTGGTTGCTTGAAAACTGCAAATAAACTTGTAGAAAAAGTTTTGCCATTTCTTAGACTTTTCTCCTCATAACAACTCCCATGGAACAACCGAAGATGTAGTGTGGTTATACTCCCACCAAAAATTTCAAACCATGATTTAATATATTAATATCGCATGCTCATTTCCAAGCAGATAGTTTTTAATGTAATAATCCTCCCTCCACTATTCAAATGTAAAAATATAATTAAATTTAAAATTTTAGTTCAATTTTACATCTTATTTAGTAAAAAGTCTAGTATTCAATTTTTTACGAAATATTTAACAATGCGATAGGTTTTTAATATTCATTTAAATGCTTTTTGGCACAATATTTTACATATAGTATTGATGAAATATGTAATATAGAAGAATGATATTATGATATTTCATTAATTTTATAAATGTACTGGATTATGATTTTAAAATATGACTAGTTTATGTACAATAAAGAACTCCTATATTATTAAATTTCTTAAACTTTTATGTGATGAATTCTAACCGAAATGGTTAAATATTTGTAAATATGTTTTCTAAATTAGATTGTATTTTGTTTGGTATCTTTAAGGGAATATGTTTTTTGGTTGAGCAAAATATTATAAATTCATGATTTTTTCAAACTATTATCATTTTAGATATATTTTGGGAGCGTGACTCTGCAATATCTGTTTTTACGAATACAGTTGTAAACGAAAGATTTTATGACTTTCTGTTTAAAAAATGATGCGACGAGACAATCACTAATACCAGTGAGATTATCTCATAGCATCACATAAATGCTCTACCAAATATATAAATACAATATATTTATTTTAATTTTAAATATTGTGGTTCTTTTTATAAATTTAATAGTTTAATCAAAAATAGAGCCTCAATATTCCAAAATTGGTTTAATTTATTAAAATGTTTATTTTAATTTATTTGGTTTTCTTGGAAAAATCGTTATAATTTAGTGTTTTGAAATATCTCAATTATAAATATAAAAGAAAATATGCAAAATGTTTGCCTCTTAAAACATTATTATCTATTTTATAGAAAAATCGAGATTATAAAATCGAAAAAAAATATTTTAATCTATTTCTTTGAAGTAATATATTGCTATTAAAATCATTAGTTTGTTCTTGGATCTAAATATTTTAAAGCTTTTTTTATCTGTTACTTAGTATTTTAATTTATTATTGTAATTTAAATTGTATTCTTGCAATCATAAATCGTTTTTTATTTCATTTCATTTAATTTAATTTATAAAGTATCGATTAAATGAACAAGGAATCCGTGATGTATATTCAATCTCTAGTACATCAAAATATGGTGTTTTTTTTTGTAAGAAGCTTAGAGACATAAAAAATTCATTACCTCATTACATATGTATTTCGACATGATAAAACTTTAACAAAAAAATAGCGAAACTGATGACCCTATATTATGAATAAAATGACCAAAATCAATCCGGCAATCAAATCCACAAAAAGGTCTCAAATATAAGAAAAAAGGTCAAAATTAAAACAGAGAAAAGCACAGATTAAAGCAAAAAAAAATTAAAACGAATCCTTCGGGGATTTCTTTTTAATAACTATTTTTCAAATATACATTGTAAAAATACTTAATTAAGATATTAACATTATTTTGCTTACTGCTACTTCTGATTCCTTTCTGAAATCTTTAGGTTCAAAAATTGGAAGATGTTCGATTATATTAATAAAAGAATTTACGACATTATGTTTGATAGAGAATCCGAATATTTTTTTTCAAGTATTAGATTTTATATGTAAAAAATTTTACAAATTTTTTTTATAGGTAAATGCCAGATGATTTCTCTTCTATTTTCTAAATTAATTTCTTAATATGTTTTTTAAAGTTTATAGACCCAATAACCCTATTATTCTATTGTTTTTACACAATGAAAACACACCGTGTAATCCATCTTATAACCAGCTAATATTTGATTCCTAATTAAAATTATTTGTTAATAACTTAGCGGAAGGAAAGATAACCTCATAAAAAACCATCTCCTTGTCAATGAGTATGTGAAATTGGTGTTAAGGCTATTTTGCGTATTTTGGGTCGGAATTAAACCACATCAGATTTTCATCAAAATTTGTATGAAGGATATCGTCTAAGAAATGGTGAAACATTTCTACAATGTTGGTTTTTGGTTTTTTTATAACTTGATCGCAGACCGCTGCATAACTTGTAGGTAATTTCCATCTAAAAGCAGTGAAACCTAGCCTTGCTCACTCGCGTTAAAAGGCTTAGAGCCTGGGAGATATAAAAATAAAACCATTAAAAGTCGGGAGAGCCAAGTAGCCGGTTATACCGATAGTATGGAATTGCACTGTCTAGATGGACCCAATGTAAGTCTCTGAAATATATCTTAGCAAGAAGTTTATTGGGTTCAGAAAGTGTAGAGAAAGTGGGAATGCTGCATAGTCTTGGGGGAGCCCAGGGGGGCTTCGGCCTTCGATCACACTCCATGCAACGGACATTAACACACCGGGTAACAGACTTGCCTATTAAATATGTTCTAGACACCTGGAAAATGAAAGACTTTGGGATGTAGGTATCCTAGGAGTTACCGATATAGTTTTACAGAGCAATTATTTATGTTAAACCTAGAGCTGCGTTAATGCGATGAAAACAAATTTTAGACTTGTCGCTGTTTAAAAGTGATGTGATTTTTCAAAACCAAAGTCTGTTGAAAATTTCATTTTATTACAATGAAAAAAGTCTATTTAATTTATTTCCTTACTAAGTAGTTAATTATATTCAATTTAGTACAACCTTTAATCTATCTGAATTTGCTTTTTAGCCATTTAAAACAAGAATGTATCCAATCAACGGTTCTGACATTAAATGATTCTTTAAAATTTATATTATTGTCATTTCAGCAAAAAGATTCTTAAAAAATAACATCTGATCTTTAATGTTTTCTATAAACAACCTTGTTTCTATTTTTTTAAAAATAGCAAAAAATACATTTTAATTTCTAAAATTTGATGTTTAATCTGTGTGATTTTGCTCTAGATATACAAAGGGTATTTTATTTATAGCGAAATAGAAGTGTAGCATACTTATTTGCATCTATTTTTGAAAATATTATAAATGAAACACTTAAGAGACATTTAATTTTCCAATGTAAATATCGTAGAAAAACATCAAAAAATAAAAGTATGTAGGCCCAACGATTTTAATATAAACATTTATTCGATAAAATTTATAGAAATCAAGGTTGTTCTTAATATTAGAATAAAAGTTTTTATTGCGAGTCTAAAAAAAAATAGATGTAGATCAGAAGAATTAAGCCGACGTATACGGTCCATAGATTTACTTTTTCTTGGCTAATTAGAGGGTTATATTTAGGTGTTTTTTGGCCGTTATTAATTATAAGACAGTTTAAGTCCCGGATAGACCAATTTAGCCTACTTTTTTGCCAAAAAAGAAACAAACCACTTTTTATTTATAGCCATATCACACCTTTTACTTTCTTATTTTACAGATTATATTGTATAATATTTTAATTTTGACTGTTATACTATAATTAAAAGAATATAGGATATAATAAACAGAAGTAAACCGAATTATTTCTTCGAAGTTTACTATTCTTGCCTAAATTATTTACAAAAATAAAAAATCTAAATTTAACCAAAAATGCGCCATTCATTTTGTTTCAAAAGAAATTTCTATCGCATTTTTAAAAGACCTAGAAATTAAAATATATAAACACGGTCTTAATTATCCTAGAAACGAAAAATTTAGCATCGTCTATAGAATAAAATGCGCCTTTAAATTAGAAAACTGTGTGTTAAGACATTCCAAATACTTTAAAAAGACGTTTAACTTAATTTTCAATATCAGAGGATACTCAAATACCAAAAAACGTCTAAAATTTGGTAAAATGTAATAAGGTTGATTATCCATATAAAGAGATTTCTAGGAACACGCCAACTTAATTATAAGATTCTGTGCAGGTCATGTTTATTCAAAAAATGTACAATAAATATGATATTTAAGAAATAACCTTGCCTTTTAAAAGAGCTTCTGTAAATATTAAAGAATCAAGATACATTCTAAAAACCTGTTTGTCAATATTAATATAAGGATTATAAACCAAACATTGCGAAATTAGAGGTATACATAACTAGCGAGCTTATTAATATCTCAAAAAGTTAGAAAATAAAAAGAATATAAGAAAATCTAGGATTAATATATTTTTATTTACTAGTCCGGGTTTTAAACTTTATTCAAGAAAAAAAACGTTGATTTTCTCAAACTAATTATTTTTCACTTGCCATAACAAGTTATTTGTCTATATTCTGAAGAAAATATTTGAAAAATACAGGCGAAAAAGTTATATGTTGATTTGCGGCAAAGAAAAAGTTATTTTATAGCGAAACCAAATACTAGTGGCAAAATTAATCTATAGAGATTAAACCATAGTCTTTTTTTAGAAAATCGTTTAAATGATAATAATAACAATAAAAAATCTGTTTTTTATACTTTTAAATTCTTCATAAATTAAAGTTTACTATTTTAATTGAAACTACACAGATTTTACTATGTAACTTCTCAAAAAAACACCAATAAAACGTGTATATATAAATATAACAAAGTAATTGCTTATTATGGCACAAATAATATATTTTCCCATATAAGCAATCAAATAAGTTACTAGTTCACTATAGAGTGAATTTAATATTTTGTCGAACTTTTAGAGGCAAAAAACTTCTGAAATACAATTTCAAAATTATATCAAGAAAAAATAATCGTTTTAGAAATGATTATATAGATAATAAGAATAAAATATCGCTTAGCGTATTTCAGAGTAATTAAATCATAAATCAAATAGATATCTAAATGAAATGAAAAATGTATAAGATCCTTTTTTTATATTAAAAAGGTAATTAAATTATATTTTGAACTCCAACAAAGTAAAAATGAAGTTAGAGTTCACATCATCTATTTCAAAGACAAAGTTAATTTTTTAAAATACGAAAATACTCCAAATTTGAAATTCCAGTTTAAAACTACTTGATAGAAATATTAACACGAATAAGAATACAAAAGAACTATCAAAAATATAAGAAGAAATATAAAAAGAAGATATTATTGTTACAAATCCAAAATATTGAAATCTTAAATTATACTGTATTTATTGAAACCTAATTCTATTATAATTTTTCTTTAATTTCTAAATTCAATTATCTGTTTCCATATCAGAAACCAAATTATATAATTTAATGTTTGAATGATTTAATTATAGTATATTAAACCAATATACTTAATAATTTGTAATTTTAAGAAAAAGGAATAGAAAATTATGTAAAGATAAGATTAAATGGTTTCACTTAAAAACATCTCCTTTGTTTCTATTAAAAAAATTTACTGCAAATTAGATATCCTAAAAACAAGACTCACATAATAAAACAATATTTTTTTACAAAAAAATTTCCATAAATTAATTTATTTAATATTCAATTTATAGAATTTTTTATTAGTAATTAAACAGAATTAAAAAAAATATATTGGCATAAGTCGAGTACTTTAATAAATATTTTTCTTATGAGATTATTTTATCAAAAATTAGAGTTTTTAAATAAAATTGTATTTAATTAACTTTGACTATTTTATCCAAAAAGGGCAGTGACATGTTCTTTTTCAATTATTTCCATCTTCGAAGGTATTATAAGAGAATGTAAAGGATTACCATGACTCATCATTAAAATATCTCTAATTTTACCAAATATAATGTTTTGATCAGGACAACCGAATCTTGAGACAACAAAAATTTCGGAATCTAAATTAAGAAAATTTAATTTTAAAATATTTTCTGATTCCAATATCTGATCAATTGCTATATTAGGCTGCATATATTTTTCTTCCTTTTCATCTACCCGTAGATCTAACAGACACAGAGTATGCAATTTATTACTAAAATTTTCATAAATTTTTTCATAAAAACTTGTTGGTTTCCATGTCTCAGTAAAATAAGGTATTGAAACTGTTCGACCAAATGAATATGAAAACAATCCACAACATCCCATAACATTCATTATTGAAGAATTATGAATTATTTCTATTTTTACATTTTTTTCTTTGCCTCTCAATATAATATCAGTATGTGTTGTCGCAAACAAAGGTGTACCTATAACCAACAATGCCACGTCCTTATCTTTTGCTTCTTCTAATATTAAATCCGTTTTTTCTAATATATTTCTCGTACTTATTTCTACTTCTTTTCCATAGAGTTCTTCAAGTTTTGCTTTATTGGTCTTTAAAAGACTTGTATAATTTTCTAAATATATTTTTTCACAAGATCTTACTATTTCTAATCCTCGTACTGAAATATCTTTCTCATCTGAAAGTCCCAATCCTATTATATAAAGCATGGGATACAAAAGAGAAATACAATAAAGAAAATATAATTGTTCAAGCGTATATTTCTATAAATGGAACATATAAAAAGAAAGAAATGCAAAATATTTTATTATAATAGCAAATAACCAAGTAAAATGTTAGAACATTGTGTATTGGATTATAAGACTTTTAAATTTGAATGGAAATAAAATATATTGATTTTTATATGAATATCCTCTCGAAATATTGTTTGGTGTATTTTTGAATGTTTAGTTAATAAAAATTGTATTATTTTTATATTTTTACGAATTGGGAGATGAATAGTTTCAAAGAAAATTTTAACAGCTAAAATTCAAAAAAGGTACAAAAAAGTTTCTTAAAGATATAGAAGAATTAACACAGGAAGAAAATTTACAAAAATGACAGGACTAGTGCCCATTTATAAATTCTCTATTTTTGTACATTAAAAACTATATTTTGCAATAATCACAAAGCCACTCAGATAAAACTGCATGTGTTTGTATGATTTTCCCAATATTCTCGACCGCCACACCCAAATTACTTTTTTAAGCAAAAGCCTCTACACTTGGACTAATCAACAGCAAATGATAAATGAACTGAACCAATATTCCAGAATCAAACTGGCATATTGATTTTCAGTAATCCTACTAAAATGTTTAGAAACAAATAAAAGGAACGAAAATGATGTGTATTTTGGAAATACGAATACAAATGAACTAGTTAGAAAACACAGATAGGAAATCATGAAATACTAAATCCGGAATTTGAATGCATTTTTAGTGGTAATGTGAAAAAATAAACCCCAAATAAAGTCAAAAATACAAAATGACTTGAAATTATGGTTTGTTTCACCAGGCTGAATCTCTTGGCTCATTATAATTATAACTTATCAAAAATATCACGTAAATCTAAAGAAATCACGGATTATAAATTGTAAGATCAAAATTTTTCTAATCCGTAAGCTTTGAAACAAATGTAAAATATAAAATTCCTGGTTTTGAATGCAAAAAATTAAAATTTATGTGAACTACATTCAACTTATGCGCAAAGAACGTTTCTTGCATCCTACTATAGCACACATATGCTATTATAAGCAAAATTTAAGGTTAGTCTTATAACATTTTAGGGATGGATATAGAAACCGAACCTTATAAGTTTGTGTTTTGCAAAAAAGCTAAAGGCATAATTCAAGAAATACTCACCGTATTCAAACAAAAAGTCAGAGGAAATCATTTTAAAATTGCACCTACATTAAATAAAAAGATTTTAATTTGCTTGAGTTAGGTAAAACGAATTTTATTTAATCAAAATCCTTTCCTTTTTAAGAAACGGCATAGGTTATATTTTTCATGACATTAACACAATTATAAGTTTAGCATAGATAACTACTCCACTAAGATTCTATTGCCACCCCCCTACGATGCCCAGATTTAAAGGCAATTCATCCAAAAGATATAAGAAACGTATTTAATCGCCGAGAAGGTTGACCGGTGTATGACCGTAAGCCTCACTAATTTTGGTTTCGATGACAAACAGCATTTTACCCCAGTCTAGATTTTTCGAACCTAATAGACTTCAAGCCAATAAATTTTAAGCGAACTAAAATGAGATCCACCTAAACGTTGCGATGTCATACCAAAACGTATAGCCTAATGGTCAGTTTACTAGTCTTTTAAAGGGTATGTTTTTTTATCTCGATCGCCAAGTCTTCAAATACGAGTTATCAAGAATAGATTTAAATGCTTTTACATGACAATTACCTATAAGTTCAATTACGTTCTCCGATTTAGTTACATAAAAAAACCAAAAACTAAATTTGTAGAAAAAGTTTCACCATTTCGTAGACATTCTCTTCCATACAAATTCTTATGAAAAACCAAAAATTTGGTGAATTTTAATTTCATTAAAAATTTAAAAAACAATTCTTACATAAATTTCAAATACTCATTGCCAAGCAGATAGTTTCTAATATACTTATCACCCCTCCACCTGAATTAAATAAAATATATTTTTTTAAAAATCTAATATTAAAATTTAAGTATCAAAGAAAGACCCTTAATGGAATCGAAACCACTTATAATTGACGCTTCTGATTATTCAAAACATATAGATAACACACCAATCGAAATATACTTCATTTCATTTCTTATTCTTTCCTTTCTTTCAGTAGCAGTTTCAAGAATATTTTGTTTATATTTACTCATTCCAACTCTTCTAATAAATTTTTATACACCAAGAAAAGAAGATACAATGATTTTAATCTTCTTGAATCTTTTTGTACTTTTTATGCAAATTTATTTTTTTATTCCTTTTTTAGGTGAAAGTTTTTATAAAAAATAAATTTATATTTTCTATTTTGTTTTTCATTTACTCTTAAATTTGAACATAAAAGCTTCTATAAAAAATTAATAATTTATTTGTTTCTTTTACTTCAGATCTACCTCTTCTATTTCAAAAAAAATTAAAAAAGAAATATTTTATTTTCTATTTTACTTCAGATCTACCCTCTTCTATTTCAAATAAAAGCCTCTTTAAAAATAATAATTTATTTTCTATTTTACTTCAGATCTACCTCTTCTATTTTAAAAAAAAATTAAAAAAGAAATATTTTATTTTTATTCCCTTATGGAGGATACAGTAAGAGAAAAATATAATTATTTTGTTTCGAATCAAAAACTAAACAAAGATACATTTAAGGACTTAGTAAGACTATGTGGCTATGCACCAACAGAAGAACAGCTAAATATAGATGTTCCAGAGACATTTGAAGAATTTGAAAAGTTACTTGTATCATTTGAAAAGAAGTATACCAAGGAGGATTTATACAATGAATTACGTGCACTAGGAGATGATGAATATATTAGTACAGATGAACTTAGAAAGCTTCTTACCTCTGGTAATGATAAACTTACTGAAGAAGAAATACGATCATTTTTTAGAGCAGTTGAAACAAATGGTAATGAAGTTTCTATTCGGGATATTGTTGATTTACTTTATGATGCGTAAAGTAAACTTTTAATAAATTTGTTTGTGTTTTATTTTCTTAAATTCCTTTTTTTAAAAAGTGTAGTTTCTTGTAAATAAAAGATATTTTATAGAATTCTTTAAATTTATTTTTGTAATTTATTTGCTAAAAATGAGGTTTCTTGTAAATAAAAAATTTTATAGAATTCTTATTATTTTTGTAATTTTTTGTAATTTTTTTTAAAAGTGTAGTTTCTTTACAATAAAAACTATTTTATAAAAAATATTATTTTACGACTTTTTTTATTCATTTTTATTGAACTTTAAAATTTTAAATTATTTTTACAAATAGATTTCATATATCAGAAATAAACAGAATCCTGTTAAATGTTTTTTGTTTTTTAAATGTTTTTTTTGATTACAAAACTCATTTTTAAGTTTAAAATCAAATATTATTTAAGGTTTGTAAGATAAAAATGTTTTTTTTTGATTTAAGAACTCATTTTTAAGTTTAAAACCAAATATTATTTAAGGTTTGTAAGATTAAATTTAAAATTACGATGTGAAATAGAAACGAGAGTAGAAAATTGTATAAAAATAGAAAATAACATTTTATTTGCAAGAAATTACGAAGAATCAGGGTTGTATATATTAATTTAGCTATCTATATATTGATAAAATAAAAAAAAATTGTAATTACTTAATACAAAAATATATTTCTAGTCTATTATATTAATTATGTGCTATATTTTTCTGTTAATTAATTTTGAAAAGCAATATTGAGGGCAATTCTGATATAAATACAGGAATATTGTGTTAAGATAAATTTTATATTCAAATACATATTGTATCTGTAAATTGTGTTCTTTTTTTGTACAAAAAATATATCGTTCTTGAATTTGATTAAATATCCGAATGTAATTTGTATAAAGACAGCTTTGAATTAGAAGAACATATAATCACAACAAAATATAATTCGAATTAAAACATAAATTTGAAATTCTACAAATCAATATGTGCATTGATCATAAAAATATGATTTGTTTTTTTATTACTTTAAAGATACACGCACGAGCTTATCTAATGCAATATATCTCAGATATGATTTGATAAAGTAATATATTGTTTTTTTATTGTTAAGACATAATAACTAATAGATCCATCACACTGGAATTAACCGGTAATTCTTTCATGTAATTATTTGGTCTTTTTCTGTATTGTATTTTCCAGACGCAATGATCAAATTAAGATTTTGATTTTTATATAATTTATTTATTATACTAATACATTAAAAAATGAAATATCTCATCTAAGATAAGAATTTATACAAATTATTTTAATTCTATTATACACGAAGGAAATCAACATGAACTAAACGATATAAGTAGTATTTCAAATATTTAAAAATCAATACATTGCTAAAGGATATTAGTTGTTAATTATGACAAAGATACGATAAAAAATATGTTTTGCGCATTTCTTTCAACTATTAAATACCGATTAAGAATAAATTCAAGTTATCATAAAAAAAATAAGCTTTTGACATATATTAGATCTTAATAATATTTAGGTTTCTTATATATCTTAGAAAGCGCTAGAATCAGTTAAATAATCTTTTTTAATATATTTGAAGGTATAAAATATCGGAAAATCGAAGCATAATGATATGGTCAATTGTGTAAATATAAAATCAATATTCAGATTGTAATAAGTCAATGTATAAAAATATTAAGCAGTTTCTAGTTAATTATACTCAATATTATGCATTATACCTCGTTTCATTATCATTTGGAAACCTTTTTACAGTAATTTTTTTATATTTTGAATATATACTTTGCTTTATAACTCTTTAATTTTAACGCAGGACAAAATAAATTTGATAATTAAAATAAACCTTGTCGTTTTTTTAGCATATAGGAATGATCCGTTTAAATTATTCTGATATATAAGTAATCCTATTCAAATTCCTTATATGTTTCTTAGTAAAAAAAAATTTGGCTTAATTTCAACTAATCAACCAAATATAATTTTTTGATTGGCTTACCATAATATTTGCTATGTTTAAATGAAATTTTCCGAGGACTTAAGTTTTTTAAAAATAAGTTACGTGATACGAGTAGAAGTATCATGATTAAAAATTTATGAGAAATTATTTTACGTGATTTAAATAAGGCAAAATATTTTATTTAATGGGTTGTTTTTTTTAGAATAAAAAGCTTGTGAAAGCATTCAACGCTAGAAAGTATTGTAAGTGATAGACCTTTAAATACATATAGGGGTTTTACTTTTAAACATATATAGCGGTTCTATTCAGATTGAGTTTATTCACTGATATTTGAGCTCAAAACTATTTAAAAACTATAAATCACATTTCTTGGGAAACATGAAGATGCTCTTAATTTTGAAGCAAATAAGTTGATAAAAAGAAATTTTAGAGTGTAAACTAGTTAATTTTAGTCAAATTTCGGCCAATCTACAAATAAATTTACAAATTTTTAACAATATTACGAGAATTAAGATTTACTTTCTTCAACTAAAAATAACGTATATTTTGAATATAAAAGTCTTTCCTACCTTGAAAAGCGTGCAATTGCCACATTTAAAAAACTTTTGTAATTAGTTCGAGCCAATAAATTGGCTTTTTACTAGACATCAAGGAAATTATGGTTTGTATCTTATTGTATAAACGTAAACAGACCATTAGGTGATTTTATTTTTAGATTAATGTTCTGACTATAATTAATATTGTTATTATTTTAGCGTCTATGAAATCTTCAAATTGAAGTTTTGCTCTTTCATATTCGAGCTTTCTCATTCGCGTGCCTTAATTGGTACAAAAAATATAATAGATATAACCTAAATATCTTTGTAAGCTTGACCACCATATAGCTCTTTCATTTCTCTCATTAAATTGGACTCAACGTTGTATTTTTTCCACATTTATTTACTTAAATATAATACATAAACCATTCTATATAAGTTCATATTTGAGGAATCGAGCCGAATCGCTCTTACCTGGTAGTTTATCAGAGTATTATGTCTCTTAGGCCCATGAAGTAATTTGTTTTGTTTCATTTGATAAGCAAGTCGCATACTTACCATTAAAACTGCCTCCACCACATCAAACAAGTCGTATGGAAAGTTCTTTTAGAATATTAACGAATTTAAAAGGATTTTAGATCAGTCTCTTCATTTTAAGTACAAGAATATATTATAAATAGCATTATAAATTAATGTAATTAAAAATTCAAATAGTATTTGTTGCTAAAATGTATTCTAGAACTGAGTTAAAAACCTCAAATTAGAGTAAAGTTCATATATAATGTGATGCGGAATAAAAAAAAGCATTTTATAATGAATGATACCGTACCTTGTATATTTTAACCTTATTGAGAATTCTTACTTTTAAACAAGATATCATAATTGAAGGCAAAGAAAAATTATTGCAATTTATTTTTCGACTGTCTTACTTATGCCTTTTTCGGCTTTTAATATTAGATTGTTTTTTCTTTGTTTGGAATTATACTTTATAAGTAACATATTCTATCTGAAATATTATAAATTAATATGTTTAATTAAGGAAATATAATGTGTAAATTTATGGTTTTTTTCGACTTCTATCAGTGATGAAATTAGGTCTTTTAATATTTTTGTTGGTTAATCGTTTAATACGAGCTAGCTAGACGCAAGATGATTTCATGAGGTACCTATGATTTTGTATACAAGTATTCGCAAATTTTTTTTACATTAAAACACTATGAAAGCAAGCATAGCAAAAGGTACATTTTATGTATTAAATAAGCTATATAAAAACAGATTATATCCCATTATTAAAAATATAGTCTATAAAATACAATTAAAATATTTGTGGAAAGCTGTAAATATATTTTTACAAAAATTAAAATACTACTCGAAGAGCTTTTAATTGAAAAATAAACCTTGATGGTTTAATTTTTTTTAAAACAAGAATATGTTGCTTGAAATGTATTCTATATAAAAGCATTTAAATACTTTTAATACACAATTATTTATGATTTTTGTTTAAAAATATATAATAAACCTACATAATTTCATCATGTAATTTATATTTGTAAATAAAATCTACCTGATCAGCTTTGATTATGTAATTACTTAAGATATTTATTTTATATTTTAATTGTGGAGGGAGGATAACCACATAAAAAACTTTCTGCTTGGCAATGAGTGTGTGAAACTGGTGTGAGATCATTGTTTGGATTTTTGGTGGGAATAAAACCACACTACATCTTCGGTTGTTCCATGGGAGTTGTTATGAGGAGGAGAGGTCTAAGAAATGGTGAAACTTTTTCTACGAATTTATTTGTAGTTTTTTATGTAACCAAATTGCAAACCGCAGCTGAACATGTAGGTAATTGCCATGTAAAAGCATGGAAACCTAGCCTTGCTTACTCGGGTTAGAAGACTTAGCGCCTGGGAGATATAAAAATAAAAACCATTTAGAGCCAGGAAGGCTAAGTAGCAGGTTATACCTGTTGGTATGACATTGCACTGTCTAGGTGGATCCCATGTAAATCTCTGAAATATATCTTAGCTAGAAGTTTATTGGGTTCAGAAAGTGTAGAGTAAGTGGGAATGCTGCATAGTCTTGGGGGAGCCCAGGGGGGGCTTCGGCCTTCGATCACACTCCATGCAACGGACATTAACGAACTCCGGGCAACAACCTCGCCTATTAATTAGGTTCTACACACCTGGCAGATGAAAGGCTTTGGGACGTAGGTATCGCAAGGGTTACCGATGGAATGTTGGGGTAGCAGTCATTTATGTTAAACCTAGAACTGCGTTAATGTCATAAAAACAAATATAACACTCGCCACTGTTTTAAAAAGATGTGATTCGCTTAAATAAAGTTCTAAAAAGTCATATTTTAAAATTAGAAAAGGAAGGACGAGCTGAATAAATCCAATAAAGACAATAGTTTTATTTAAAGAAACAATTATTTTCAGCATAACAAAAGAACAGAGAGCAGAAAGACGATCTCTTTGTTAGAGATGTACTTCAAACTTAGCTGCTTTCCCCAAAATTACGGCACTTTTATATACTATTGTTCGGAATTAAGAAAATTAAAAATTTTATTTTGTACTTAAACTTTGGAATTAATTTTTTATTTAATTACACTAAACCAATCTAAACATGCTATTCTAAATCATTTTTTGTAAAAGTAAGTATATATATATGCGTCCGATTATAGGGCTAATATATACATATAAGTCAAAACCGGTTTCCTTGTTGTACTAAATGCCAGTTTGACATTTTTTATATGATTCCTTATCAAAAAAATAATCCCAAGCTTCTATGATTTCCATAGCATTTGCAAATAACAGTTAGTATGAATAAGAATGCTCATAGACCAAATCTAACAATATTTGATGCTTATATCTATCATTTTTTCAAGAGTTTCTATTTAGACTAGAATTTTTTCCACAAATTCTCTTCTATTTTATATCTATATGTTATTCTTCATGCATATAGAAGTGGCTGATAAAATAACATATTTGATGTAATATTGAGATTTAACATAGTTGTTTAATTCCAAATTCTATTTTGTTTTGTAGAACACAATCTATTATACTTTAGAATAATCTGCATTGAGTCAATTCGAACATTAATCCCATAATATTGCAAAACAATTTTGACTCTTTAGTTGCCTTCTTAGTTAAGTCCTACTTCAAAATTTTTTTTAGGCGCTGTTGTAATTCGATTCATAGAATTTATATTCGAAATAATAATATAGATGTTGCTATATCGGATTTATATCGGATCTGATTCTATAAGTCATGGATTTTTATACACAAAATATTCACATTTATAAAGGGTATTTTATATTAAAAAGGTTGTCTTAGGATTGCAATCTTTAATAATTGCATATATCGTTTATTTAGGATGTCTAATTATTTTATCAGAGACCATAGAACTGTTCTTTAATATAGAATGCGTGTTTCTGTAGGTTTAAATGTCACAATTTGTCGGTAATAGGTATTGCTTTTTTTTCAATCTTTATTTTAAAAAAAACTTTAATCATTTTGCAAAAGATAAATATTTTTCCCAATTAAATTGATTAATGCTTTATAGTATATTTTTATCATAAATAATATCATTTATCTGATACTCTCGTGGCTCTTATAGTATGAAATCGTTCATTTATAATTAAAAAAGTAATTATTTCTGGTTTAATTCTTCCGATAAGGTTTTTTCTCTTTGCTTGCTCTGGCTTTGAATCAACACCCAACCCTATCTAAATAATATGGTCGATTTCAAATTTCTATAGATTTCGGTGAAGGTATAATTATATGCTTTGTGCATCAGAGTGAATTATTAAAATTAAAAGTCGAAACGATAATCAAAATATAGATTGAAAACCTACTACTCATTTATTTCGATTTAACATATGAGAACATTTCAGTTAGATAAAAGAATTTAATAAATAAACGATAGGAACATCCGTATTATTTTGCCAATTTATTAGCTGTTTTATATATTAGTTTTATTTTTACGGAATACTTTTCCTAAGTGACTCTAAAATCGTAAGTGCTGATTTTAGCAGTAATAGTTCAGCCCAATTTATTAATAGGTATTCAATATTTTTTTTTCATGAAGTATATTTTTTAAATATCTCTGATAATGTTCTATCTCTAAGATTTAACTGATTAATATGACATTTAACATCAGCATGGTTGATTATTCTATATTATATGCGTCTTTTGCTTCATATCAGCTTTATAGGAACCGAAATTAAAGGACGTTGCGTAAAATTGCTATCAACGGAAACATTGTTTATTTTCTCAGTAAATTCTTAATTGTGTTGTAATAACTGGTTACTTGGGCGGATTTCGAAAACTCCCGTTTTTAATTTGATTGATTCAAAAAGACACAATATTAAAAAACATAAGTTTCTTAATCTCAGTATTGATTGTCCACATCGAGAACTACTTGCTTAAATTACTATTTCAAAAATAATTACATAAAGACATACTTATTGGCTTTTTTTGTGGTTAAAGAATGCTATCAATATCTTTTTTACGATGTTTAATCAATATTTGCGACCCAACTTAGGTTTTCTAGATGTCTAAGCCCTCTTCTTACGAACCCAGCATTACTGAATCTTAGAAAAACAGTGCAAATAACTGTTTATCTCTCTCTATTTATCATTTTTTTTTAAAAAAATATTTTGGCAAATAGATAGCTTTCGTTGTTTATTTCGCCACCCAAGCAAAATCATTGAATCGAATATCAATTTCAAACCGTTTAAGAATCATTTAAATTTGTTGGCTTTAATGATATATTTCTTTTGATCAATATAATAATTTGTACATTGATACGGATGGATAGGCTGTGAAATAAAGTATATTGCTCGAAAGATGCTCCTAGCATTGATATTTTGTGCAAGTTAAATGTTTCAAGCATATTATCCACTCTCTATCCAAAAAACTGATAGCTCATGTTTTGATTTTTATAATTGCCTGTATGCTTTTGAAATCAGATAAATAGATGAAATTTAATATTGCGTGTATTTATAAATAATTCCTGGAGATTGCTTCTCAAAAAATTTCCTTCCGTTTTGTAAAAAATTATCATTTTAAACAAAGATTTCTTTATTTTTTAAAGAAGTCTCCTATTTCCCGCAAGCATACCCCAAATGTATCATATTTACACCTAAAAAGTATGTTCTTTTACAAAAAATATTTTCTAGTTAAATTTCTTCACAATATCGAATTGTCACGCTAATTTTCTCTAAAATATTAGCTCAAATAAAAAGTTAAAAAATCACCGAATTCAAAAATAAGAGAAAGAAAACCAAGAATCACGAATTTAGGCGTATAAATAAACTTTTATTTATTAGAAAAAAAGTTTTTGTAAAATGAATTCTTTTTGTTCTCTAAATATATTCTTTTTGCACATTGGTAGACAATATAAAATAGCAAGAATTCCTCTTAAGGATACAAAAATAAATCATTTAAGATTTCGTTGCAATTGATATTTACGTACAAAGAATTATTTCATTTAGTCTTAACTCAAACCTTTTTTGTATTGAAAATCATTCAGATAAATTTAATTAGCGTAAGATTTCTATATTTATTTTCTAAATTTCGAAAATCTTTCGAAACTATGCGTAAATGTGACGAATATTTTTCCCAACATATTTCCCTGTCATGTGGTTTAGGCAAGTTAATTACATCTTCATTTTCTAATTCAGAAGAAAGATTGACAAACAGCAAATTTTTCATGTCAGCGATATTTGACAAAAAAACTTCAAAATCCTCAAAACCAGAGTTTTTACATACAACCAAAGCATTATAATAAAATGGAAAAAATTTATCATTAAATATCCTATTATTTTGAAGTTTTTCACTATCTTCCTTTAGTAAGTTCGCACATATATCAAACCCATGCATCTTCAGAGATATCAACAGCTTTTCAATTAAGCCCTGGAAATTTAATTTGGTTTTATAATCTATTTCCAAACTAATAATCATTACTAATATAAGAGTGAATAATTTTTTCGCACATAAAAATTTAGTATAAACAGAAATTCTTAGATGATAGAATCCATTCAGTGCCGAGTTAATATAAGAAAGCCAGTTTATAAAATTATTATTCTTTAAATTCAAATTATCTGTAAGATTTATTGAATCTAGATTGTATAAAACCATACCATAAGTTAAATAAAGTTTTAAAATGATACATAGTTCATCATCTTCTGGATCTAAATTTAAACTCATTAGTATATAAACCAAGAATCTAATTTTTACTTTAGTTAATTCGCTATGAATACGTGATAATCCAGTTATTGAGGAATTCAATATTACTAAATGATTTTTTATGTTGTCACTAACATGGAACGAGATTTTCGTAAATGGCAATTTGAAATGTATAACGCATTTCTGGGAAGCAAGTTTATAGCTCTCAAACCAAGTATCAACACCTAGTCCATATACGTTAAATAAATAGCATGTAACATCCCAGCCAATGTTAAGACACACCAAATTTATTAAATTAATTCGATCCTCAAGGTATATTTCCAATTTTTTGTAAATATCAATAATCTCGTTACGAGCAATTTGATCTAAGAAAATTCTACTATTTCGATATGTCGATGATCCCCAATGAAAATATGTTAGAATACTCAAAAATAAAATAGAAAAATTATGCGAAGCCATTTTACACAATTCCTCTGCAATTAAAAATGTAGAATCGGAATTTTCTATTAGAGCCTTTTCAATTATCATTTCAATATAATTTAAATTTTTATTCAAAGAAATTTTGTAATTTGTTGATAAAAATTCATTAAAAATATCAAATAAATCACTTTTGTGCAAAAAACAATCGATAATAATAAAATTTTCCAAATAAAACTGTTTTTGAAAACTGAAATGAAGAAAATCACCATCTTTATTTTGCTCTTTAGTATTCATATAAAAAAGCCCATACCAAAAAGCAAAAATTTTACTATTATAAATAAGATATTGATCTGTTACAAATGGAATCTTCCTAAGCAAAAATATTGAAGTTTTCAAAGATTTAAGTATACAGAACAGTTTAGATTTGGCATTAAATGTTTCATTTTCACGCTTTAAAACAGTTTTAAGGTCGTTTTTTTCATAAAAATTTATGATGTTCTGAAATATTTTTCTAAATGAAATGTCAGAATAACTCTCATATAGATCAAATGGTGATGTATCATAAGAAAAAACAATGTTTTTTGTAATAATTTTTTCCGTTTGTATCTGGAACCTTAAATTTTCTATACAGTCTCTTGGATTCGTATACAAACCCAATTCAGAAATTTTTTCATAGTCGTTTTCGTCATAAACCTTTGATACCTCTGCATGGTCCTTTTCCAACCTTTCTCTTGTTAGTTCTTCATAGACATTTTCGATACATTCGCTTGTTACTTCTTCATAAGCTGCTGAAAAACATTTCATAAAATACATAAAACAAACGAACATGGGCTTCTTGGTTGTAAAATAATTTCTTATTTATAATTTCTAGAACAATATAAATTTACACAAAATATTTTTTTAGTTAATTTATCACTTTTTTTTATCAAAATTTATAAATTAAAATCTTTTTATAGAGTCTATAAGATTACACATCATTTTTTTCAAGAAATCTTCATTCATACTTAATATAATTTTTCGTTTTTAATTCTTAGTCAATTCCAATATATTAGCTTTCTAAAATTAGAAAATTAATTAGATTGGTATACCTAAAAAATACCGCTATAAATCAGTATTTGGTAAACGAAAAAAATGTAAGATTTAAATAATAAAACGGAGAGTAAAAATTCTGAAAATTCATAAAATCTTATTGCGCAAAGGAAACTTAAATTTTTAAACTAAACCACTTTTAGAAAAAACCTCTTCAAAGATTGATATTGGTTAATTATCGATATTATGTTTATTTATAGTTTTCTAAACTTTATACACATTCTGGTGTTTTTAGACTCGGTCCTTTTTTAATTATGATTACTGTTCTAATTTACTAAAAAATATTTAAATTTTTTGTATCATCAATATTTTTTTTTGGGTTATATCATATCTTGGCTTTTTATCACTACTTAATTATATAATTGACTTACTAAATTGTTTTTTCGAATTCTTCATAGCAGAAGTCTCTAAATACGGTCAAAAGCTAGGAAACTACCTAAATCTGGCTTGCTTCAATTTTTTTTTGTTGATCGGCTCCTTTATGAATAGGCAATTTGAATAAATACCTAAAAATAAATTGTAGATAAAAGATTACAAATATAGATAATTCTTATTATTAATTCATATACCGAAAAAATTATTTAGATTTTAACCTTTTTTTAACATTATAGAGATTTTTCGTTTCTTATCACCGAAAAACTACACAACCAATTGAATAACTTCTTACCGAGGAAATAGTTGTAGTATTATTTAACACAAATCATTTGTTAAAATTTGGAAAGAATTTACAAGTAGAAATTATCAATAGCGAATTCAAGTGGAGTTTATGTAGATCTGTAAAAATAATTTCTTTCTTCATTAAGAGCAATTTTTATCCACACAGATAGGTTATTTGGAAGGCAATAATAAGAATTAGAGCACATTTGTCACATTTAATTTTGAGTCGAAAGACCTTATAAATTTCCTGTAATGATAAAATTTAATGTGTTTTTTTAAATCTTGCTTCATTACAAATCTAATATCTCATTTAAAGATCCGGGCAGAGTTAGAACTCAGCATTATTATTATTTTTGAAAATTTAATATCGTCGCTATAAAATTGATAGCAGAAAAACCCGAATTCAAAATTTTTTTTCAAGTTATCTAAAATTTCTAATATAAACTTGCTCAGAAATAGTGTCTCTGTTTGTTTACCAAATGTTTAGAACATTTTTAAATGAGTCATTAAATTTATATTTATTTGAGGATCATAAAAGAATATTTTGACTGTATAATTTAACACATGTGTGTAATTGAGACAGATTCTAATTCAATTTTTTCGATCTTTAATTTATATTACTCATATTTTTGTAAAAATGAATAATGAAAAACTATAAAGCATTCATTGCTTTGTAAATTAGTAATGAAAGGATTTCTTTAGTTTAAAAATTTCTATTATTCTTCTAATTTTGAAAAACTTTTGACAGAAACCATAAAAACAGCATCAAAATACAGTTAATCATTCATTCCGGTTTTTGGAGGAACACATGGAATCGGCGGTGATTGAGGACTTGCGATCCTATATACTTCGAGGTTGTTGGGACTAAACTTAAAACTTTAGATATGTCTAAACATTTTCCATATAACAACTATTTAGTAAAAATCAATGGGTTAGAACAATATCATCTTCTATGCCTTTAATCTGATAGTAATGGCTGCACTATTTTTTCTCAAGTATTTGTAAGAGACTTCACATTTTTCTTCAATAATTTTTCTTCTTATAGATATTTCAACTTCTGTATGGATATCTTATTTTGTGGTCGTGGTGTAATGCTTAGAACGTCTAACAGGTTATCATATACTTTCAATTATGATCCTCTCTTAGAGGGAAAACAACGCTTGTGCTATATCTGAACACATTTGAACCCAACAGAGCAATAAAAAACATTCAAATTGTTTGTTATTGTCATAAAAGTATGTAATTGTATTTTCTGCAATAGGCTCGGCTTTTTGATGCTGTATTTGTAAACAAACGGATGTTTTTAAATGCCTTAAAATTTTCAGGCACATTTTTAATGCTTTAGCGATTATACCAATTAAATTGCCCCACCGCCCGTAAAAGTTTTACTATTTTTGGCTGTTACCGAGCTGTATGAAAACCAATTCGGATTGTTTTTTCTTTGCAGTATCATCTTTCTTAAACAACAATTTTTAAAATTTTAACTCGCATTTTCAACGTCATTTTTCTTCTATTGTAAACTTGCAGCAAATCTCCAGTAATTCCGAAAATGGTTCGTTTCTAAATGGGCTTAAATATTTTTTCTTAAAAGAATGTTATGGGTTCATTATAATAGAAAAATCACCATATTATTTGACTCAATAACAAATGACTGCGTCTTTCTTTGCTTTTATTCCTATTGCTGTAACTACTATCTTTCATTTTTTCTCGGAAATTCTATTTATTAAAATTAACTGAATTGAAAAAAATATAGATAAAGTATAATTAAAATTAAAGTTTTTAAACAATTAATGAAATTAATTGTCAAACCCATTCCAAAACTATTACTTATTCCACAACCATAGAAATAAATCCATAGAAAGCTCTAAAACCTTATATGTTTTCCGTTTTGTAAAAAAAAATATTCACTCTAACTCTTTTTAAACGATTTTTCATCCTAAATATTTTACATATTTTCTTTTTGTTTTATATTATGAAAAATATACTAGTAGAAACACAACAAAACAGTGATCAAGAAATTAAAACGAAGAAAAAACATAGAAAAACATTACTCTAAAAGATATAAACCATATGTGTTAATGCATGGGGGTTTAATTATTGATTTAGTTGCCAATATGAGATAATCTATCATAATGGTGCTTCTTAATACGAGTTTTGTAAAATTTTTGGTCTCCTTCACATATATTAAAAGGATATCATAACATGCCTTAGCAACCATTTTCTAAAACTTTTCCTCATAGAAGCCAACAATTTTACATTTTTGGGTCCTTTGATTGTTATTTGGCATATCTCTTTAGTCGCTTTACATAACCAGGAATAAAATTTAAGTAAAGAAAGGTAAATTTGCATCATTTTTTATACTTGTTACCTATATGTCTCTATGTTTAAGTCACATCGTTGTAAAAATATCTATTTTATTAGAAACTTTATCTTTTTTATCACTTGATCTTAATCAAATGACATTTTGATGGTTCGTGTTCATTTTCCAGATATTCCTTGAATTATGGACTTGAAGAATATTCTTCATTGTATGCTAATTCTTCGTATTTAACAGCATTTTTGGCTATAAGACCTCTAAATGTTTCCATTGGCGTTATGATTATTTCTCTGAATCTGATTTGATTGTGACTAAGTACGATTTTATTATATAGATCGATCAATATTTTTCATCTAGATGATTTAAAATTTATAGTAAGCTTGCGTATAATTTCTTGGTTGCCTTTCTCGACTTTTCCTTAATTTCGAACTACGTTGCACTCCTGGTAATAAAAGAAATGCTTTTATTGGCACATATTTGTTTTATTCGTTCCTTTACAAACTCTTTTCCCTTATCTGTTTGTGGATTCTAGAAGCCCATCGTTCAGGATACATAAGATCTTCAAGCTTGTTTATAAAACCAGCTGCTGAATTTGTTTGCAATATTACCTAAAATAGAAATCTAAAATGTACATCCAAGATATCTAAGATTCATACATAGCTGTAATTATCTGTTGGGGATTCTGCATATAAAAAAGATCCATCTGAATTCATTTTCATGGAAATTTCCAAGTATTGTCTGAACTAGATTGTTTCGTTTCGCAGGTTGATAATGCTGGAAATATAGCTACTTTTTAACAAATACATCTCCCCTCTCCGCTTAAATCTATAGTATTTTCTTTTGGTTTCCGAATACATAACTTTTATATCAATATTTTCAGGAAGATGTATAGAAGCAGAAACATTGGGTTTCTTCCCTTCAATATGATTTGCATCCCTTCGTTGATGGTGTTTTTAACAAGCGTCATATATACTTACAATTTTCGATGTATATATCGACTGGTAGTTTAAACCCATTTTTTCTGATTGCTATTCTTATTGGATGATGAATTTTCAAAAATTTTTACGTTTTTTAATTCCTTCTAATTCCATATTTGCCACACTACATTTCATTTTGAAAAAAAAATTACCTTAAAAGATTAAATGTATTTTTCCTCCGAGGCATGAATATAAGAAAAAAAAACGAACCTTTCATTACAAGAAAGTTTGTATAAAAAAATTGATCTGTTAAATGTATTTTTTATTTATTATAATTTAGTTTTGAAATAGGTTCGACAGTTAATTTTATTGTGAATCATTCTTTTTAATTTATCCAATCAATTTTTCACTTAAACAATTGCAAGCTTATAAATTATTTTATTCCTCACAAAATGATTTAGATATCGCAAAACTTGTGCCTTTTCATCTAGAAAAGCATAAATACATTTTTTTAGCATAATTCAGATCGAGAAGATGTTGTGATTTGCTGAATTCGACGTTTGGCCAAGAAAATATTAAGGAGAGGTGGTATAATATGGGTCTGTCTAAAATAAGACAATTGTATAAATAGATTCGACTGTGTTTTTGAGATTTATAGGCTAAATGCAGGTTTCAATTCTTACGTGTATGTAAAGCTTTCCAAGGTAGTTTTGAGGTATGACCTCATAATACAGGCAACATTTAACCTAGAAACTATCATAAGGCACACATAAATAAATAATTTTCGGCTGTCAGCCAATCTGTCATTCTTTCGTGCTTTGTTATTTCCCTTAAGTTAAAGTGAGTTTTGTAAAGTAAAAGCTAGTTCAACAAAAGAATCTATTCGGCTTTTTTTATAAAGTAGAATATAAATATTCATTGTCATTTTACTACCATTTTTAGTATTATAACCGGTTTAATTTCCAAATATCTATTTTTTAAACAGAAGTGTCTCATAATTCGCTTTCAAGGCTTATGTTTTATTTACTTAAAACATGAACGATGCTTTTGTTCGCATCAGCATGTTTTTTTTACATACTTATAGAAGCATTTTACACCTAGATTATTATTTGCTCAATTCCTATCAGATTTCAAAGTGCTGCAATTTTCTTCTGTTTTTTAAAATACATTTATGTTATGAACATAGCAAAATTTTCCCTCGTTGTGTAATCGAACTCTTGCTTTCTTAGACTATTGAAAAACTATAATACTATTATTTCTTACTTTGGGGTTTTGCTTGGTTCCCATACATTATTGCACTTCATTTGTTACATACAATTGTCCGTTGAATGTTTCCCAATTTCTTTTTAGTAACTCTTTTATCCTATACTTAACTAGATGACTATTGTTGGAACAATTTGGTGTTCATTAGAGTTACATATCTTAAGACTGCCGTTATTCCATTCAAAATTCTTTGTTTGCTCTGCTCGATAAAAGACTTGCCAAACATATATTGACTTCCCAGCTCAACATTGTATCAAAATTTTACAACTTCTATTAAATCGTGCTGAAAGGGCTCCTTGCTTCCTAGACATGCTTTCTTTTTTCTCAAAAATACTAACCCACTCTATAACATTTGACACCAAGACATTAGCCAGGTCCTCTCAAAAAGATGCTTACTAAAATTTCATTGGTTGCTATTAAAGTTCATGCATTTTATTTAACACAAAAACATTTTCTAACTTTTGATATTAGTTTCGTGTATATTTCTTCGAATTAACTACCAGTAAGACGGTCTAAAATCTTTTATTAACCTCAAGTATTTATAAGAATCGAGTCCTTAATACAAGTGAAAAAAATTCTACATCGTTGTTTGCAACAAAGATCTATACTCCGATCTCTATACCACTATTTTTGGCACTTATATAAATATATTAGAACAAACTTTTATAGATTAAATTTGAGTTTAATAAAAAGATTTTTTTAAAAAAATGATAATGTAAAAAAAGATACAAAACATGCAATAGTTTCAATTTTTTTTATTAGGAAACACCATAACTCTATATTTTTATCTTTTCGGATGGAACCGCTTCTTTCAAATTTTTTAAAAATTCTGCGTTAATAAGTGTCCTATTGTTGCATATTTCAAGAAATACGTCATTTGATAAGCTGATTTTTGTAAAAATAGTAATCAAAAATGTAATTTGACATCTTAATAACGACAATTTCTTAAGTTTTTTCAATTTAGAAATAAATTCCAAATCTGATTGGAAACATATATATTTGACAAATATATATATTTTATATTATAGTCTTTAGCATTGCAAAATGATCTGATATAGAAATAAGTCTTAGATTTATATAAAAAAATTTTATATTCTCCGAATTCAAGTTATTTTTGAAAACTTTCACATCTTCATTTCCAATCACAAAACGAGACAGATTTAGTTTCTTTACTTGGGAAAAATTATTTCTTGAGAACAAACATTTTAAAGAACCTGTCTCGCATTTAGCACTTAAATGGAGCAATTCTTTCGGCTCAAAATTCGAAAGCAATTTCATTTCAGAAATATCAATGTATTCCTTGTATAAAAAAACATCTAAAAATTCAAAATGTCTGATATTAATTTTCACCGCGTCAGGCCATCTTAAATTAATTCTTCTATCCATAAAAAAGTTAATTCGTTTTAAATTGGTCATTAGGTTAACCAATTCATAAAAATATCTACAACTTTCATGACATTTAGCCCTATATATAAAGCATTCAATAGTATTGTTATTAATATTCATTGTCTTTTCCAAAGAAATTTCAGATTCGAAAATTTTTAACCTTTTAAGCTTATATAAGTCTAGAATATCTTCTAAAAAACTAGAGTTAATTTTTGAATTGTTAATTATTATTTTCCTAATGTTTATTTCAAATAAAGTACCTTTTACTTTAAATTCATTTAAATCGAGCTCTTCAAAAATTATTGAAATATCAAAAAATTCAATAAAACATCCAATCTGACAACTTATTTCCCATAGTTTGTATTTTAAATCCAAAAATTCAAAGATTTTTATTTTTCCTGTAAAAATATTTTCTTGAAAAAGAGATGCAAATGAACTGGTACTATAATCCATGTTTATGTTTTGGTTAAGGTGTTCTTTCTCATATGAAAATTCTTTTTTAGACTTTCCTTATTTTTGTTGAGAATTAATAATGATATTCTTAATATCCTCAAGTCTTTCAAGTATCTGATATTCTGAAATCGAATTTTGTTTATTTATAGTGCAACTGTCATTAAAGATGAATTCTTCGATCTTATTCAAATTATTCGAAAATTTTAATTTTGTTTTGATTTTAGATTCTAGAAAGACAATTTTTTTTAGATGAATAAATGTTTGATTTGTATTAAGAGAGATTATCAATTTATCTCGAACACAGATGTTATAAAATACGATTTCATCAAGCGTTTTTTTTAAATTATCCAAAATGAAACAACAAATTTTTAAATATTTAGATTCTAAATCATGTATATTCAGATATTTCAAATCAAATGTGTTTAGTAATATGATGAATAGGTTCTTTCTTTTTACATTTCTTGTTATCTTTTTCGAAAATTTTTCAAAGAAATTACCTTTCAAAAGCAATAGATACTTTCTATTGGCCGTATAGAATGATTCATACTTCTCAAACAATACAAAATTTTTTTCCTTGATAAAAATCCATGGTTCAAAGTTATTTTCGTGTTTAAACTCTTTAAAATATTCTTGAGATATTATTTTGAAATATGCATGAGAGAATATTTTTTGTTTTGAAAAATGTAACTGAATTTTATCGACAACATCATTCTCTAATTCTGTAGATTGTGATAATGATAAAAAAATTAAAATTAGAACCTTTCTTAATTTATTATCATATTGTACTCGTAAATATTCTAAAAAGTATAAAATGGTGTAAAAACTTTCTATTGTCATTTTTTCATATAAAAAATAGTAGGAAATTATAAAACTATAAAAAATTTTAAAATCGGATGTTGTTATATGACGACACAGAAATATCTCTTGAGTCGAATTTTTAATATCCAAATTTGGAAAAATATCAAATTTTAAACCAGAAATTTCAATATCCTCGAAAATATATTTGTCGTATTCTATACCGTTTTCTTTATCAAACAAATACTTTATAAGCTCGATTTCCATTGTTTTTTAACGATCATCTCTTTTTGTTTGGCAAAAACACTCGGTTTTTGCTCTCTAATATTTAAATTTAAAAAATGTTCTTGGCTATCTCGAGCAACATAGACTATCACATCTCTCTCACTTGAATTACAAACAAATGTCAAAATATAAAACATATTCTTTGATCCTAAAAAATTTAAATTGAATTGCATGCGTTTGAAATATAATTTTTTTTTAGATTTTTTTAAATCAATTAACTATTTAAATATAAACAAAAAAAAATATGTTTTAACTGACAATAGTATAAAAAACAAGCCGATGATTTTATAATATAAGCCAAAATATGAATAAACATCAGAAAATAAATACATTAAATGAAAAATACAATAGATTATCACAAGTAACTTAGTATTTCTGTCAATAATTTTTTATGATAGAATTTAGATCTAAGATTTTTTCAATTATTCAGTAGCCCTTTTTTTGGATTAAAATAGATTATTAAATAGTTATTTTTATTTTTTTTAAAAATTAACTGAGGCTTTAGATCGTTTTTTTTATATTCTAAATTTAAATTTTCTAATTAATCATTTTTTTAGAATATTTATAAAATCTGATTGCATTTTTTTTAAAAAATACTCAAAAGACAATTATTATTAATATGTTAGATTAAAATTCAGCCTAAATATATTCATGAACATTATTTAAAATAAAATTTAAATCAAAATAAATATCTTAAATATACTTTTTTAATATTTCTTACATGTATATTTTATTATTTAGATTTTTTTGAAAAATAGAATCAAAATAAAAATTCTCAATAAATTTCGTTTCTTTTTTCTACATATTTCATTTATATAGCTGTGAAAACATTTATATCACTTTATTTAAAAGTATCACATCTTTTTAAAACAGTGGCAAGTGTTATATTTGTTTTCATGACATTAACGCAGTTCTAGGTTTAACATAAATAACTGCTACCCCAACACTCCATCGGTAACCCCTGCGATACTTACGTCTCAAAGCCTTTCATCTACCGAGTGTGTAAAACCTAATTCATAGGCGATGCGGTTGCCCGGAGTTATTTAATGTCCGTCATTAGGTGTGATCGAAGGCCCAAGCCCACCCTCTGGGCTCTCCTAAGACTTTGCAGCATTCCCACAAACTCTACACTTTCTGAACCCAATAAACTTCTAGCTAAGATATATTTCAGGGATTTAAATGGGGTCCACCTAGACAATGCAATGTCATACCAACAGGTAAAACCTGCTACTTAACTCACCCAGCTTTAAATGGTTTTTATTTTTATATCCCCCAGGCCTTAAGCCTTCTAACCCGAGTAAAGCAAGGTTGGGTTTCCATGCTTTTACATAGCAATTACCTACAATTTCAGCTGCGGTCTGGTTACATAAAATACTTAATATATTTCCAGAAAAAGTTTCTCTATTTCTGAGACCTCTATTCTTCATAAAAACTCCCATGGAACAACCGAAGATGTACTGTGGTTTGATTTCCACCAGAAATCCAAACAATGATTCTCACAAAAGTTTCACACACATATTGCCAAGCAGAAAGTTTTTTATGTTTATTTATATCACAAAAATATAATATTTTTATTTTATATTTTAAAATAAGAAGAACGCGTGTGCCATGACGAATAAAGCCAACAAAGACAATTATTTTACTTATAAAAACAAATCCTTACGCAACAAAGGAAAGGTTAGTAGGAAGACGATCTCCTTGTTAGAGACTTACTTCAAACTTAGCATCCTTCCCAAAAATTACGGCATTATCATTTTTTTGAAAGTGAAATTTCGATTTTTCATTTCCTTTTTTCAATTTTATATATATTTTAATTTTATTCATATTCTGTTTAAAAGTGAGTTCTTATGCCAATATTTTCCGAGGTAATTGTATTATATTCTGTTACTTTGTCAAGAAATAAAAAAAGTAGAAGTATGATGGCATTGTCTCAGACTTAAACCAATATTTTGTATTAAAATTAAAATTTCTCTCGTTTTAATTCTATTCTCATATTTTATATGCTCGGTTTTGGAATAATTTTTTACCAAAAATTTACATCAAGTTTATATGCTTTGATTATCCCTGGGTGTTCACTATTGCATTCCCTTGTTAAGTTGCAATAATTGGGGCAAAAGCATTTTAATAAATTTTGTAAAAATAGTATATTTTTGGAATGCTTTTTATTTAAAGTATTATGTAACCTTCATCATATTTTCAGATATTTTTTATGTTAAAATACAGCGATGTATCATATATAAAGAAAAGGTAAAAACTGGTGAGAATATGAATATATACAAAGGAAAATAAAATTACATTAGAATCCTAATTTTAACTTTTTTATTGTGGAAATATTTTAAAATTTTTTTAAATAATTTTCTGGTATTTTCTTAAATTCCTTCTTTCTATTTCTATAATTCTTTTTAAATTTGTTTCAATAATTTTTTTTTAAATTTGATTTACAGTTTTTCAATTTAAAATGATTTTATTAAATCCTTAAAGTATTCCCAAAAAGTTAATTTACCACCAAACCAGCCGTTTTTTCCCTCCAAAAAAGGAATAAATACAATAATTTTTTCTGATCCTATATAATTGGCAGATGTGATGGTCTGATAGATTTTATTTCTAAACAGGAATAAAATTCAGCGGGGGACGACAGAATGGGGAGGAGTCGTTATATAATATGAGAATAAAAATTTAAAAAAATATATATATCAGCATAAAACCGTGCAATATCTTAAAATAAATAAAAATCAAATCAATAATTATCAACAATAAACAAACTCTCTAAAGATTTATTTAAAAAAATCTGACTAAACCTACATAATATTTACCACTTCTTTATCCAAACAAACATGTGACTCATTCGTATTAATATTATGTAAATTATTAGAATTAAAATCACCACTATTGATATATTTGCTGTTGGTTGAAAATTCCTCCTCGTTTTCCTTTTCCAAATTGGTTTCTTCTTTTTTCTTCTTTATTTTATTATATACTGCTTTCCACATATCACGTATTTTTTCTTTTATTTTAACAAAAAATGACTTTAAAGATAAAGAAATCCTTTGAAGAGTTGTAACCTTTTCACTTTGAACTTGTTCATTCCTAATATTTGAAACTTCTACATATTTCATTGGTGTCATGTGTTGTTGTGTAGATTGTGTCTTGTATTCCATTAGAAGGGTAAAATATAAAAATATTTTTTAAAAATCTTAAATTGTAAAATATTTTTAAAAATCTTAAATTGTAAAATATTCAACTTTTTTTAAAAAATCCTTTGAATTATAAATGATGATAAAATATTTTTTTAAAAATACTAAATTGTAATTAATTTCTTTTTATATTTCACATTTTTTTCTAAAAAGTTTAAATAAATTTACATTTTGTATTTTAAAACCAAGAAATAAATTATTTTTTATAAAAAACTTTGATTATTTTTTAGAATATTTTGAATTAAGGAGGATTGAAAATATAATTATGGTTCAAAGAATTTATAAAATTAAGAAAAATATTTTCTGTTTGAAGAATTGAATTGAGTTGAAAAAAATAAATTATTAAGAATTATTTATAACTTTTAGAATAATATTCTCTGTTTGAAGAGTTTAAATAATTGTAAAAAATAAATTTTTAAGTTATTTTTACAAATAGCATTTTCTATGAAATATAGAAAAAACAAAAAAAAATATTTAATTTCTAATAGTTTCTTAATTATTTTTTTATAATTTAATACCAATTCAAATAATCAAATAAATAAGATTGTAAATTAAATATTTATTTTTTGATTGTTTCTACCCAAACACATCTTTTACAAATAGAAACATTACTTGTATCACCACAAACAGTACAACAACTCTTAACAGTATCCACACTCTTTTCAAAATACTCACCAGTCCGTATAAGATCCAAATATATCGATGGTCTAATTTTTTCTAATTCTTTTAAAAATACTCTAACTTCTCCTCTAAATGATTCCTTTGCATACGTACATTCTTCAGAAAAATAATTTAATTTTTTATAAAATGCGTACATCACAATTTCTTTTTCATATGCATATTTAAGCGGTCTACATCTAAATGGTGTATTAAGAGTTCCACTTAAAATTATATTTGTACATCTTCTAAGTTTATTTGTGTCTCCACGTAAAATATTCATCAATACTGTTTCAGCTAAATCATCAGCATTGTGTCCCATAAGAATTTTTTTGGTTTCAAAATCTGCACTTCCAATATTCAAAGCCTGTCTTCTTAACATTCCACAATATGTACAACTATTTCTTACACCCACTTTTTTAACAATCTCATCCATCGTATATCCGAACTCTTTTTTATATTCTACTACTTTCATTTCTAAATTTGTATCTTTTTGAGCTTCATATACTTTTTCAAGTGAAAATTCTCTATAATTTTTTATCCCTTCATCAGCAGAAAGAAGTAACAAATCAATATTGTATGAATGTCTTTCATTTAAAATATTAATTACATGTAAAAGTACGGTTGAATCTTTTCCACCGGAAACAGCAACACATATCTTTTCACCGGAAACAAACATTTTAGATTCTAAAATTGTTTGATGTATTTCTTCTTCAAAAATATTTATAAAACATTTTTTACATACCTTTGATAAATCTTTTGATCGTATCAGTTGGGCAGGCAAATTACATCTAAAACATAACATGGGGTGGTAAAATCGTGTTTCTATATTTTTTAAAGAATTTTTAGTTTCGAATGAGTAAGATTTGTTTATTGAGATTTTTAAATCTATTTTCAAAATTTCATATGCGAAAGTAAATATTTTTATTTCTAATAAATTTTAAACTTTTAAGAAGTTTTTTTATTGTTAAATTTTATAATTTTTTTGCTATGTTTTTGATAGAAAATCTTTGTCATTAATTTATTTTTTCACCTTTTAAATTCTTTTCTAATCTTATAAATCTCTAAAATAAAAAATCATTTTGACTTTTTACCATTTTTATATATTTTTCTTCCACCTCTTTTTTTCTTTAAATTTTTATTTAATAAAATTCTGGGTTAAAATATTTTTTAACATTTTTATATATTTTCTTCCACCTCTTTTTTTTTCTTTTATAAACTTATTTTAATTTAATGAAATTCTGGGTTAAAATATTTTTTAACATTTTTATATATTTTCTTCCACCTCTTTTTTTCTTTGAATTTATTTAATAAAATTCTGGGTTAAAATATTTTTTACCATTTTTATATATTTTCTTCTACCTCTTTTACCACTACCTTTTATTCTTATAATTGAAAAACTTTCGATTAGATTTGTTTTTTTATGCCAAAATTGGAAAAATAATAAAATATTTTCTCAATTTTATTAACAAATTAAAATATATTCTCATCACTATTTACAGATTTAATATAAAAAAAATATTTTATTCATTTAAATAAGTATAAAGTCTAATGAAATATTAGGTTTTCTGGATTTTTAGAATATTAATCTGTAAAATTTTCTTTTCATATTGAAATCTCTTCAGATGTACTGAATATTTTTCTAAAAAATATTTAATTTTATGCTTTTCATAGTTTTCTATTTCAGTTTAAATTAACCAATTAAATTAATTTTTACTTATTTAAAATTTTTATTTATTAGAAATAAAATAAACATAAAAATTGATTGGCAATTTAATTTAAAATAAAAATTATTTTATTCTCTCAATCCTCTTGTTTATATAGTATTACCTCGAATTATATTACTAAATCAAAGAAACATTTTTCTATAATATTTTTCTCTTGGTTTAATAGTATTACCTCAAATTATATTACTAAATAAATTAAAAAAATAAATTTAAATCTTTATTTAAAAGTATCACATCTTTTTAAAATAGTGGAAAGTGTTATATTTGTTTTTATGACATTAACGCAGTTCTAGGTTTAACATAAATGACTGCTACCCCAACACTCCATCGGTAACCCTTGCAATACCTATGTCCCAAAGCCTTTCATCTACCAGGTGTGTAGAACCTAATTAATAGGCGAGGCAGTTGCCCGGAGTTCGTTAATGTCCGTTGCATGGAGTGTGATCGAAGGCCGAAGCCCCCGCTGGGCTCCCCCAAGACTATGCAGCATTCCCACTTACTCTACACTTTCTGAACCCAATAAACTTCTAGCTAAGATATATTTCAGAGATTTACATGGGGTTCACCTAGACAGTGCAATGTCATACCAACAGGTATAATCTGCTACTTAGCTCTCCCGGCTTTTAATGGGTTTTATTTTTATATCTCCCAGGCGCTAAGTCTTCTAACCCGAGTGAGCAAGGTTAGGTTTCCATGCTTTTACATGGCGATTACTTACATGTTCGGCTGCGGTCTGCAATCAGGTTACATAAAAAACTACAAATAAATTTGTAGAAAAAGTTTCTCCATTTCTTAGACCTCTCCTCGTCATAACAACACCCATGGAACAACCGAAGATGTAGTGTGGTTTTATTCCCACCAAAAATCCAAACAATGATCTCACACCAGTTTCACACACTCATTGCCAAGCAGAAAGTTTTTTATGTGGTTATCCTCCCTCCACTTTTAAATAAATTAAAAAAATAAATTTAAATAATTTATTATTTAAAAAAAAATGGGTAGAAAGAAAAATGTTAGCAGCGAAATATCGAAAAATACCAAAATAAAGGCTGCAAACGACGCTGATGAGATGAAGAAGAGTGACTGTGAGGTAAAAAATGTAAGCTACACCCACCGGCGATTTCCCTACCTTCCTCCTCCTACACAACAATAACACCTCCACCACCAAGCCAAACATGCAGTAAAATGCAAAATAGTAGTGGGCTTGACACCTTACCTTCGCCTAATACACCAGTTCCCTCTTCGGTTGAAGTCTCTGCGTGCAAGCCATCGTACGACATGACAAGCCCCTGTACTCTAGCTATTCCGGAAGGTAACAGGCTAATGGCATTGCGGACGATATTCGATTCCGTAACAGCCGACCCGAAGGAATGGCCTCGAATTGTTTTTTTTTTGCAGTACAGACAAGGTTTGAAAGAATGCCAAGAAATGGCTGGACAGAGCTTCACAGGTACTATAATGAGAAATTCGGCTGCACTGAAACTCTCGAAGTGTTAAAAAAATTGGCACAAAGTGAGATGGGAAAGGAAGTAAAATCAGAAGAGAATGAAGAGCGACGTAGAATCGCCACTTGTCTCGCTGATACATGCACCTTGACCGACACCACGGAGTACATAAACCTGAGAGATAAATTCTTGAGTAAAATCAAAGAAATCTCTGAGAACGAAATTGGAAAAGTGGTGGTCCGAACTAGAAAACATCCAAATGAATTGGTTGATAGTAAAGTTCTGGATCTCATTAATCGAGTAGTCGGTGAATATGCAGGAGCTCATTTACCTGAGTCAATTACGGAAGCCGCGTATATCATGCAAGCTGCGCAGGTATGCTATGACGAGGCAACACGTAAAGAGAAGCCTAGATCCGCTTGGAAGGAAAACATAGAAAGTAAAATTTCTAAGTTAGTACTTTCCAAAGATCTTCTCGAGAAAGCTCGTAAGCAGGAAAAGCTCTCCACTTCGGAAACGAAGAGCCTTAAGAAAATCATGCGAGAGTTTAATTTATACTTGAGCAGCGTAACTGATCTTTCTGAGGCTTTAGTTAAGAAGAATGAGTCTTTGAATGTTTACGAGAAAAAAATTACGATGCATGAAAGTAGGAAGCAATTCCGAAAAGAGAATCGTATGTTTGAGCTTTTCCGAGGTCGATTTTATCGTGGGTTATCTGAGCGTGTGGAATCCGAGCATGTGGTTAGCCGTGATGAAATTGTGAGTTTTTGGTCTACAATGTGGAACAAAAATGATGACACAGTCACGTACGATGATTATTTGATTCCATTTGTATCAGATAATCATCCGACCACGTTTCCTTCACTTGATGAATTTGTGAATATCATTAATTGGCTCCCCAATTGGAAAGCTGCTGGAATTGATGGTATTTACAATTTTTTCATTAAGAAACTTACAACTCTTCACAAATATATTTATGATATTGTGAAAGTTATATGTTTAGAAGGAACACCACAAGCTGATTGGTTTTACAGCGGGCTTAAGTATTTGATACCGAAAGGAATTCCACGAAGAGGCTCTGACTACAGGCCAATCACTTGTATGTCCAACCTCTATAAGTTAACGACAAAGTGTGTGACGAAAGTCGTTCAAATTGAAGTGGAAAGGCGAAGGTTGCTTGCCGAAAATCCATTAGGAGGTGTAAGAGGTGTGCAGAGAGCTAAAGAGCAGGCTCTACGGAATATTGCTTTAAATAAAGAGTATGGAAACAATCTTAAGGCAACATGGATTGATGTTAAAAAAGCTTATGATTCAATAGATCATGCTTATTTAACTCAATGCATGGAAAACCTTAATTTACCTGATTGGATCCTGAAATTTATTAAGGTAATTATATCAAAATGGAAAATTGATATATCAGTAGGGCCTGAAAAAAATCATGAGCAAGAAGATTGATAGAGGGATTCTACAAGGAGATAGTTTGTCACCTTTGTTATTTGTGTTGTGTATGGATCCATTAAGCCGAAAGCTTAATGAAAAATACACAAAAGTGACAGTACAAACAGATGCAGAATCCTATTCTACTAATCATATCTTGTTTATTGATGATCTTAAGCTTCTTGCAAAAGACAGCTCCACATTGAGTGCTATGACAGGCGAGGCAAAGGAATTTTTAGAGGTGATTGGCTTAGAGATTAACAAAGAGAAGTCAGCCACAAATGATAAGTGTTGTGAAGATACTGCTACTCTTTTAGAAGGTGTTAGTGTTTACGAATATTTAGGAATAATAGAAGATAGCAGAGGAATTCCAACACGTAGCTCATTTGAAGAAGTACAGAGCAAACTGATAGCAAGAGTTGAAAGACTTTGTCACACTAGATTAAATGCAAAAAATTTATTTTCTGCAATCAATCAACATGCGATATCGTTAATAAACTACCACATAGGAGTACTTCGACTTGAACCGGCTGACTTCTCTAAGTTAGATGATGCAGTGCGTGCGGTGTTGGTTAAAAATAAGATACAGCTCCGCCCAGGATGTAAAGAGCGTTTATACCTCCCTAGAACAGAACTCGGAAGAGGCCTACATAGTGTTGAGTTGCGAAGCGGACATATGCTTCTGCAACTCTTGGATTGTCTGGAAAAAAGTAAAGATATATCAACTAGACGAGCAGCAATCCTCAAGGTGGAGAATAATAATAAAACCTATCTTGCACTAATAAAAGGCTTCTTAAAAGTAAAGTACCGGTTGGTAGAAGAAGTCACTAAGAAAAGTTTAGAAGAAGCTCAACTTGCAAAACTATATAACGAAATAGAAAAACGAAAACTACATTCAAAGTTATATAATGCAAGGAAAAATGAGCTTGTAAGTGTTAGTGACTCTTCAAGATGGCTAAAGAGAGGGAATATTAGGCCACGAAATGAAACTGTGTTCTGCTATATCCAGGATAGAAATGTATTCTGGGGAGCAGATGGTGTGTGTCAACATTGCGGGAAGTCTGGTAAGACTGTAGATCATCTAGCAACTAGATGTGAAAAAATGCTAGGCCATGATTACACTAGACGGCATAATGAAGTGGTTAGATGCCTACACCTTCTTCTTCTAAATAGATATAAGTTTAAGTCTTCAAAACGAATAAGGAGTCACTCAGTTCAAGAAATTCTTGATAATGAGTATGCAGAGATAAGAGTGGACACCAGAATTAAAACTGATGTTAAAATTCGGAATAACAGACCGTACATATTTATTTTAGATAAGAAGAAGAATAAGATAACACTCATTGAAGTAGGAATCACTTCCCAAGATTCGCTTCAAATAGTTGAAACTGAAAAACTTAGGAAGTATGACCTGCTAGCCAATGAGTTTGGTCTTATTTATAAGTTTAGTGTTGAGATAATCCCTTATGTGATTACCTGGGACGGTATTGTGACAAAATACCATAAATCTCAACGACAAAGATGAGAAATACCCATGAATGTAGAGGCATACATTCAGTCTATAGTACTTAAGAAGACAGTCGAAACAATTTCCTTTGACCGACGAAGAAGACTTGAGTCAGGACTAAATGCCATAGAGAGCTGGGAAAGAACGTCAATGGGTGTTATTATGAGAGCAGAGAGGCACGAGGAACCAACACCCCCTTTAAAAGAAGCGAAGAGAGAGAAAAATGGTGCAAAAAATTGAAAACTAAAAAATAATACACTCCTTATTTCACAAGGAGGAACCACTTTAGAGGAACCGACCAATAACATAAATAAAGAGTCGGATTTGGAAGAAGAGACAGAAGTGGTTAAAGAGGTAGATGAAAACATAAAAAAATGTTAAAAATATTTTAACCCAGAATTTTATTAAATAAAAGATGATCGTATATATGAATTTGAAAAAAACCGGTTCAAAATTCCCTGTTATACCAAATGTAAAAAAAATATGTCGAAATCATTTATATAATTCAGTACTGTCTTGGCGAAGACGATAACTCACCTCGAAATGTTTAATTGGTTAAAACACTACAATACACCAACAAGCGTACTCCAATTGAGATATAAATTTTCTGATTTTTTCATAAATCTTACACAACTAATAATATTGAGTAGAAGTATAACATTAAATGCTTAGAAAGGTTCTATTGATTCAAAAAAATTGGAAATAAAAATTGTAAAAATATTTTCTAGGCTCTATTAATATGGGAAGAACAACAAACAAATATATTTTTATTTACTGTTCCTAAAGTTTTCATTTTTGAAAAAATTTAAGTCAATTTTTTCTGGTACTTTCTTCTAAGAATTTTACTTTAAATAAAAAATTGTACGATATGCTTGATGTTTTTCTGTCTTTCCTTTGTGCAATTTATTTGTATCTTCAATAATTATGGTATAAAACAATGTCTGCTTGAATTATACATGGAATTTTATACTTGATAAATTTAGAAATTTCAATGAAAATGACTATGACTATGGATTTATACAATAAATGAATTAACTAATATAGCATCGGCAAAAAAAAGGTTTATTTTAGAAAAATGAAATCCTAATTATGACTAAAAGGCATACAAAAAATTGAGAGAAGTGATGAAAATAGATGGCGATCTTGATTGAGCAAAAAAATAATAGTTAAATCTACTATAAATTTAAAACTTAATAAAACAGAATAGAAAAAACATGATAAGAAAATATATTTTGAAATTATACTATGAAATTGCTCAAATACGGTTCAAAATGGCGGTAATGAGAGACTAAAAAAATATTCGAGTAGACAGATTTTTAGAGGTTGCAAAAGCCTGAATAATCTAAAGAACCTTTATAGCCAAGCTAATGATTTTAAGAAGATAATCCAATGTATTTTTTTTCTTAAATGTAAAATTTAGTTCGTTTCCACGAATTTAACAACTAGTTCTTTCAGAAGTTTTAATCATTTTTTAAAAAATCGAAAAAAAATAATTCATTCACTCAATAAATATGCAAGCTTAATTGGGTGTTTTATTCTTTAATCTCGTGGTATTTAGTAATGAAATTTTAGTATTAAATTTTTTTTTCAAAAATCAGTAAAATATATATTTCGAAATATTTTATTTCTATAATTTAATTCTCATTCAAAACACGATTCCTATAAAATCTGTAAGAAATATTCAGACACTGAAGACAAAAGTTTTTACTTTTTTGGGAAAAACTGGATTAATGCTTTCATAAACCAAATTTATATTCAGAAATAATCATGTTCATTGTAAATCAAATGGTATTTTATACTAACATTACCATATTATGATTTTATTATTTTACAAAAACCAATGATTTATTGCTCGGAATCACAAAAATTTGTTTGAAAAAATTTATTCGATCAAACCAATCAATGCATTTTATAGATAATCTAAATATAAAAAACGTTTTTTTCATCGAAATTCTTGCTTTTATTAAGATTCAAATCAATTTTAAACAAAATTTAGTTGCTTTGTATAGTTTAAGATAAAATCGAATTTTTTTGTATTCATTTATTATATAAAATAAATTTACTATATAAGTAAATATTTTGAAATAAAAAAAATTCTAAGATTCGTTTTTTTCAATCTAATTAGTTGATACTTATAATAAAAAAAATACTTGTTCATGCAATGCGAATGTATTTCGAGATTCTATTGTTTTACGGTTCTTTGTGTTTCATGAGTTCAAATAACACATCTACTCATACTGATAATGAAGAAAGTGAACAAATCAAAAACATTACGTTGTATTTTAATAATTTGAATAATTTTGATGTGGCAGATGTTTTTTGTAGAGATAATCTTAGGATGATTTCGAATTTGGATATATTTTCACCATTACATGTTTATATATGCTACATAGAATCTTTGAATCATTTGACTTGGAAAGCATTAGTGACTGATACAGATGTTTTAAATTATTATTTAGGAATCGAAGAGATGTCCTCGGAAGACAACTATACTGAAACCGTGAAAGCAAATAGAGAGAAAATCATATTCGTACAAAAAACCAATGGTGGATATTATACATTTGATGGTTTACATCCAAATAAACAAGAAAGAATTGCTAGGCTAGGCTATTATATCTATAATATGCTTGAAGATTTAAGAAACACGAGCACTACCTACCAATATATTGATTCATCAGTCAATGATGATCAAGAAGCCGGCGTTGCTGGTAGTAACAAAAATGTACCGAACATAAAAATCATTATTTTTATATCAAATTCTATAACAGGGATTATAGAATCCACCAAAATTTATAGGTTTCTACTAGATTCTAATGAAGAAGAGAATAATACTTTAGTAATTTACACTTCTAAAAACACTTGTTCTATAATATCAGAAAATTATTCGAATCTTTATCAAGCTCGGTATCCAACTTCAATGTCATACAGTAATATTTAAATTATCAAAAGTTAGTAGCAAAAAAATAAATCAAAAGATTTGATATTTTTAATCAATTATATGTTAAATATACAATGAAGACAAAATGCTATGAATAAAGAATAAAAAATAAATATTTAAATCTAAAAAAACTTCTTTATAATTTACTGTTACTTTTGTTTGGATTATTACAAATTTATGATTTTACTATGTTTGAAATATATTCAAAAAAATATGTAAATCACTTATATAAAAAATATTTTATTGTAATTTAAAAACATAAAAAATTTATTTTTAGCCAAAGAATAAACACACTTCATTCAATTTAAGCATAGAATGAAAAAAAACTGTCCTCAACACCGAGAGGTACAAGAGAACTGGAATAAGTAAGTATAAAAAAAATAAATATTTAGAATTAAACTTGAAGATTTTACTAATTTAAAATTTAATTGATAAACTGGGAATATATTTAAATTCCTAAACAATATATTTATAGTTTATCAAATATAAAAATTTGTTGCTGAAATGAAAACTTAGCTATATTTAAATATGCATAAACAATATATTTATAGTTTATCAAATATAAAATTAATTTTACCACATCACGTTTTTTCTTTCTAAAATAGATTCCCCACATTCTTCATAGTCCGCCTGTGTTATAAACATGTTTTTAGCCATTCCTACACTACCAACTACGCTTGCACCAAAAAAAGTAGAAAATACTTTCTTTTCCCAATATATTCGTATTTTACTCGGAGAATATGTTTTACTAAGCTCACTAACCAAACGTTCACTGATTCCATTGATCACACCCATCCCACACAACATTATATTGTTAACCAAGATATGCCTCACATCTTGATCATTCTTATCAATCAAAGATCTGACCGTTTCAATTAAATTACTTTTTTCTAAAAGATAATCAGCCAATTCATACCTTTCATTTCCGAATTTAATAGATTTTCCAGATGGTAGTTCATAAAATGTCTCCGAATTTCGTTCCGATTTAACTTCAATAACAGATTCTTTGATTTCTCTACACAACTCATCTTTTAAAAATGCAAATTTAGCATCATTATCACCCTTTTCATTCGATTTGTAACCTCTCGGCACCAAATCTTCTTCATTTAAATATTTTCTAAATTTCTGTGTCAAATCAAATCCCCCAATAGGAACTGAATAATAATGCGTCACGTTACCTTCTATAATTGTTGAAACACTTGTAGAACCACCACTCATATTTACAACAATTCCACTGCTTTTTCCATGAGAATACATGTCCATAAGATTTGAAGGAACCAAAAGTATTCCGTTCGTATATTTTTTGTCCAAAAGATATCCGACAATATTTTTTTTAACCACCATTTTTTCTTCATAATTCACTGCCAACACCAAAGGATCATTACAAGATAAAGAAGAAGTCAAAAGTGATAAATAATATGATGGTGAAGATATAACAGAATGTAAAACGGGTGATTCATAATTTGGATTTTGGCGCGTAGAATTGAAAATTGTAGGATGAAGTGCACCACAATATCCTATTTTTAATGTTTCTGTGCCAATATCTGCTGCAATAGTATTAACATCCCCAACCGGATTCATTTGGGGTTATTCAAGCCAGAAATTATAAGAAAAAATCACAAAAATCGTTTTTAAATAAACAGTAATTTTAAAAAAAATTACAAATTCTCTAAATATTCTTTATTAAGAAATATAAAAACAATCTAAATTCAATACTCTGACTATAAAATCTTCGGCTAAAAACAAATTTGAAAACAGTCTAAATATTATGGCCTAAAAATAATTGAAATGAAGATAATAAATACTCAAAAAGAGATAACCAAAGATTTTAACCAGAAATGTTTATAGTCATTACAGATCGTTTTTATTGGTTTGCACAATAAAAATTTATATCTTTTTTTCATAATTTTATTATTTTTTTGCCATTTATTATCAACTCTGTTCTAAATTCAATATTTTATGACTAAAATATATTTTTTAGTGATTAGATTGAGAAAAAGATAGAAAAAAATAAAAAATACGAATTAAATAATCAATAATTATTTATTTCTAATATTAATTTATTAATTGGTAAGATTCAATCAAAGAATTTTTCTATTAAAGAATAATTTGAAGCTAAATTTATCACAAAAAAATCATAGACATGAATTTAGATTAACTCAATGTGATTTGAATGATTTTCCTTGTTTTTTTTCCATTTCATTGCAATATTTATACACTGAATAACGAAGTAAATCAGATGAAATATCATGAAATACCATTCCAGATATAAATAACTGACACCAACATAAAATATTTTCTGAAATAGGTTTCTCTAAAATTCTATATAATGCTCCGCTATATTCACTAGAAATAAGTCTTAATCCAGAATAATATCCAAGTAAGCTAAAACGAGTACGGCTAGGAATCAAACCATTTTCTTTGAACCTAAACTCGGCGATACATTCAACCATTTTTCTATCATCGCAAGTGATTTCATTCAAAACGAATTCTTTAATAATATCCTTTGATCGATTTAATAAAGGTATCGGAGAATCTTCATCAACATAATAAATTTTTTTATACATATTTAAATCATAATTTGGAAAACTCGTTAGAAATTTCTTCTTTAACTCTTCACATGTTAAATCTCCATTACTCTCAACAGCTTGAGAGTTATGTTTTTCTATGCCTTGCGTCATATATTGATTTTTCTCGCCTTCTAGTGTTTGAACGTGTGTTTTAGCAAGTGATAAGTTAGATTTAATTACATTTAAAAATTCATCCTGATTTATTAGCAACGTTACAACAGAAAAATATAATAACTGATCGTAGTTCAGCTTCTTCTGAATATGTAATATTAGCTTTGTTAGTGCATAATCCATACCGTCGTAAAAACAATTATCATGGTTTTTAATCGATTCCTGCGACCAATCCAACTCAAAATTTAACAGTAAATCTTCCTTCTTTTGTTCATTTATGTCATTAAGTGAATTCAATTTTTCAATGTATTTTTCTTTTACCATCTTTCTTCTCTTTTCTTCTAAAGTTTCATCATCGCAACAATAAAAATAGTAATACGAAAAATAAAATGAAATTGCACTTTTTATGTAGTTTTTTATAAAAAAACTGTCATCTTCACACATATTTTCTACTGCAGTTGATGGATTTGATGTGAGAACTGAGCTTTTGAAATAAAAAGTAATGTAAAAATATGGTTTCAGCATTCCCGTAGTCATAAATTTATTCAAAAAAATTGAATTTCTACAATTACTCACATGATTAAAGAGCAATAAACTTGTTAAAAGAAAGAAATTTATTTGCATGGTTTGAATTTTTTATATTTTTTTATATTTTTTTATATTTTTTTATATTTTATTATATTTTATTGCCGAAATAATTTTTTTTATATCTTTAAATGGTATATTAATATTAAAATATTTTTTTAAAAAAATGTTTTATAATTTATTGAAAAAATCTTAAAATGGTAAATAATATCGTATTTTATATTAGTTTTCCCTCCATTATGTCTCTCCCGCTGAATTAAACTCTGGCCAGAGGTAAAATTTAGTAGATTATCACTTCGTTTAAAAAGATCAGTCTGAAAAAAAAAATCGTGTTTATGTCTTTGCTCAAAAGAAAAATAAATATTTTGGTAAATTATGGAATTTAAACAGATTAAGAACATTTTAAATTCAAAAAAAAAATTAAAAATTAAAATAAATTTAAAAATATATAGAATCTAATTTAATACGGCTAAAAAAGGAAATTAAAAAAACTAAAAAAACTAAAAAAAAAACAAAAAAAAACTAAAAGAGGAAATAAAAAAGGAAATTAAAAAAACTAATGAATTAAAAAAAAATTAATTCAGAAATATTACCACAAAATAAAAAATAAAAAAAACTTTTAAATTTCAATGTTTTTCTTAAATTCTTATATCCTGGCTTCTTCCTGTGTTTTTATTTTCCCTTATATATGACACACGTTTGTATTGAATCTAACATCTAAAAATATGAAAAAATTCAAATATTAAAAAAATTAGCCTCAGGTTACTAAAACACACCGTAAATAAAAGGTTTTACAATAAAAATATTTTATTTACTGCTTTTATTAAAATGCTCTCATCCTATCTATTCAATTTAACAATAAAATGCAATAAAGAACAAAGAAAGAGACAGAATAAAATACCAACAAAAAATTACGTGCATTTTTAGTAAGAAATTCTTCCAAAACAGAGCATATAGAATATGAGAATCATAATGAAATGGTAGAATTGATAAAATTTTTATTTTTATATATAAAACATTAGTATAAGTTCGAGACGATGGCATTTTATATTTTTTGATTCAATGGGACACGATAAAATACGACAATAAATATTAAAAAAACACTTTTGTGTAGGTTAATATCAAAAACCATAATTTCGTGTTCCCAGTGAATTTCTATAGAAGTTTATATGTTCCTCGGGTCAAAAGTTCGGTGATCACTGACCCGGATCATATTAAGCTCTAAATCTTCTATATCGTTTGTCTTTTCAGTAAGACACCTATGGTTTTAGACAACAGAATAAGAGATTGCAACAAAATAATAATTTATAAAGCAGAAAATATGAAGCAGTACTGAGTACAAGATTAATTCTGATTTTATGATTATTCGGTTTTCTATATCCTTTTTTAATATTTGACTCTATTTTAATATTTTATTTCAAAAAAAAATAAATAAATCTAAAAATAAACTTAAAAATCAAAATAAACTTTTTTATAAAAATTGTCTTTGACCACTTTTTGGATTTTTTATAGTTTATGTGGTACGAATTTTACTACAATTTGTACATTTAAAAAGTAGCATAGTAAAAAAAGAGGGTGGCGGGATGAAATTTGAAAAAAAAGGTGTTAGAACCGTAAATGATGAATATGAAGCGATATAAATCGAGAATTTATACTTCTGTAATTGTAATTACAATAAATTATTGTAATCCTAGCTTTTGGTGTTTTTTGTAGGGTATGGGCAGGCAAAGACAACTAAAAAAGCACTTAAAATATCATATATTAGCTGAAAAGGCTCAACATATCCGTGAGAGTATAAGCATATATTTAGTTTTTTTGTTGGAAAATCTATTCTATTGTATTTTATTTGATATATTAAGAAGATTAATGTCAAGATCTAATGCCGATGAGAATAGCAAAAGACACACCGAGTTACGATATAATAAGCGGAATATCATGATTAATATATGTCATACTTCCATTAAATATCTAATGACGAGAAACAGAGACGTAAAAAAACAAAGATCTAAATTACCGTGCCTGTATTTTGAATTGTTTTAAACCTACAAAGAGGTTTAACAAATTTTAATTTTAACTGAAATCGAGAAGGAAATAAACCAAAGAGGAAATGAATATAAGTTCAAAGAGAAGCATCACATATCTTAACATTTTACTTCAATTAATTGCTGTTGAAAAAAAATTTGAATGTAATTTGTTATTATAAGAAGATATTAGACAAGAATGACTCTATTAAAAACCATCTGCTTCGGAATGAGTATGTAAAATTGTATAAATGTCTTTGTTTGCATTTTTTGGAGAATAAAACTAAACAATTTGATCGTTATATTAGGCTTTGTATGAGAAGAAGGGTCTACGAAATACCAAAGCCTATTCTAAAATCGATTTTTTAGTTTTTTATGTGACTATATTGTAGGCGGAGATTGAACCTATAAGTTATTGTCATGTAAAAGCATGAAAACCACCCTTGGCTTGCTTAGGGGTAAAGACTTGGCACCCAAAGATATCAAAAAAACATAACATTTATATGCTAAAAAAACACAGGTAGCGTGCTATAAACCTTGGAATGACATTAAAACGTCTAGTTTAACCCCGTGTACGTCGCAGAGATATATCATAGATAAATTTTGTTCCAGCTATACTGTTGTAGAACAGGTCGTAATACTCTTGGTCTATAAGATTCCGATGGTTTTGATGTACGGTCACACCTTATGCAACGAAAATAAACAAACAGGTACAACGATAGGTTATATTTAATGAGTTACATACCTAATATGGAAGCTTTGTAATAAATTAATGGTACAATATGCCAAGGGGGTGTCGGTAGAGCAGCTATCATGTTTAAATTGACGCTGCGTCGATTAAATGAAAATTATATTGTATATTCTACTTGTATAAAATGATTTCAGATTACAAAATTAAAAATATGGCTAAAAAAAATAATATTTAAATCTAGGTATTTTGTTTTTAATATAAGCACAACCAATAATTGTTGGTAGACTTAAATACTTATTCTAGTCTTCTTCTATCTCTCGAGTTCAAGATGAACAATTAGAATGCAAACATATTCAGTCGCTGTTCAGTGCCTAGGAATTTCCGGGGTTTTTTTCTTTGACGAAAGCCTGTTTTTAGAGATCAAACCTTTTGATGCTTCAAAATTCTTCTATTTCCCAGTCAAACTCATATTTTTTTGCTCCATAAATCATAGTCTGAATTTCACGCTAAGTTATCGCTTTTTGAAAAAGTCTTGTATTTTTCTATCTATTTCTTTATAACTGTTTCGATTCTGCCTTATAGAGAATCGGATTTCAGATACATTTGATTTATATTCTATCACAAATCCAAATAATAATTCTCCTATCAATTTCATTAAACATCACTAAGCAGATAGTTTTTCATGAAGTTTTTTTCTCTCTGCCTGTGTTTTGGAGCAAAAATAAAAAATTATTAGTTTAATTGATAGAAAACCACGTTTGAATGTTTTATAAGTTGAAGAGGTGATGCAAGTAATTTTAATATTTGTGGCTTTCAGCGCTTACATTTTAAACAAAAATTGTAATGCAAAACAAGATAGAGACTATAATATAAGCATTAAAATAATGATATAAAAATAAAATAAATATCTATAACTTTTCTAAACTGCTCTTTTTCGTTTGTACAAATAAAAAAATTATATCTTATCTACGTTTTTTTTATATTTTGTTGTTAACCTTTATAATTACTTTTATTAATTTAACATAGCCGATTAAAATATATTGAAAATAGATTTGATTAGACCTAAGACAAAAATAGTCATTCCGTATACTGATTAGTTGATTTTAAGATTCTACCAAGAGTTTTTTTATTAAAGAATAAGTAAAGTCATAAATTCTTTAAAAAATCCATATACATGATATCTAGATTCGTTTTATGTTATACGAATGACTTTCCTCATGTCGATTTTCTTTTTTATTGCCTGAATCGATTTTCAAATAACGTATCGAAAAACGTAAAACATCATAAAATAAATTTCTAAATTCTTTTGACTCGTACCAATTTAAGATATTCTGTAAGATTTGAGCTTCTAAAATCCTATATAATTCTTCGCCATAATCATTAGAAATGAGTTTAGATATCGATAAGTACCCATTAGACCCGCAATTAATACCATATGGAATTAAACTCTCAGTATTGGAAAAGGCATCAGCGAAACAATTAACGATTATACTATCATCTTTAGAGATTTTACTTAACACAAATTCTGTTATTTTATTCTTTAATTGGTTAAATATGTTTATCGGGAAAACTTCGTTCATATAATAAATCTTTTTTAAATGAATCAAGTCATAATTTTGAATACCCTTTAGAAATCTCCTATTTTACTCTTCCGATTTTAAGTCTCTATTGCTTTCAACAACTTGAGAATTATATTTTTTAGTGTCTTGCTTCATATATCTATGATTTTGGCTTTTTAATGTTGCAATATGAGTTTTAGCAAGTAATAAGTTGGATTTGATTCGATTTAAAAATCCAGGGTGATTTAATAAGGATGCTTCAAAGGACAAATATAATAATCGGTCGTATTTCAGTTGCTCTTCGAATCTAACCATTAACTTTATAAGTGCATGACCCATACTCTCGTAAAAAGAAGTATCATGATATTTTATTCATACAGATGGCCAATCTATCTCAAATTTGTTCAATAAAACCGTTTTTCTTTGTTCATTTATGTCGGTTTTTGAATATAATTTTTTTTTACACACTCTCTTCTCTTTTCTTCTATCATCTCGTCTTCGCCACTGTAAAAATAATTATATAAAAAATAAAATGAAATAGCACTTCTTAGATAGTTTCTTATAAAAAAACGATCATCTTCACACCTATTTTTTATTTCAGCTGACAGATTCAATGTATAAACAGACCTTTTGAAATAAATATGTAAGCGAAAAGTCGATTGCATCATTAGTGTGATATTAAATTTATTTAAGTTTTTTGAGTGTCTGGACTTTAAATAATTTTTTAAAAAGCAACAAATCTGCTAAAAAAAAGAAATTAATTTGCATGGTATTTTTTTTAATATCTTTTTTAAGCAAATAATTATTCTTAGACACATATTTAGAGAATTTATAATGATTTTTGTTCGAATATATCCTTAAAAAAAAAATTATAGAAAGAAAAATTTTACAGAAATTTCTGATTGCAATTCTTTCATAATTCACGAGAAAGTAAACTAAGCCAAATTAAATCTCATTCACCAAGTTAATCTGCTTGCTCATTATGTTCCAAAACAAAAACTATGCTACATAAAAAATATACTTTGGTAATTTAATGTTATCACATCTTCTTCTTTTATCAAAAATAGATTTATTTAATTAACCCTTTTCGAATCTGTTTTTAACAAATAATTACAAATTTATAAAACGTTTTTACAAAAAAAAAGTGATATTTATTGAGTAAATAGAAATTTGTTCTATAGAGAAAAAATAAAAAAAAAGGAAGTGGGGAAGGGATACCAACTTAATCCAATCTCTTTGGTAATTTTAATGTGTAATTGATGCAAAAATCATTGTTTGAGTTTTTTGAAAAATAGAACCAAACTGCATTTCCGGGTTTTCAATAGAAATTTATATTTGAGAGAAATCTACAAAATAGTGAAAACTCTTTTCACAAACAAGTTTTTAGTTTTTTTATGTAACTAGATTGAAGACTGTATACGAACTTTTAGGTATTTTCCATGTAAAAGCATGAAAATCTAGCTTAAATCGCTTGGGCTCGAAGACCTAGCGACTGTGTGATACAAGAAAAAACATACCCTTTCTAAAGCCAGGACTTCTAAGTAGCAGGTTTTTAATATTAATATGGCGTTGGATTGCAAGATAGATTTCTTGTATGTCACCGAGATATATCTTATCTAGAAGTCCATTGGCCCACCCAGTCTAGAAAATCCAGGAATCTTTTTCTGCTTTAATGAATCAGATTTGAGTTTCGTTATGCGATCAAATTCCAGATAACAGATATTAAAGAACTTTAGGCAACTAAACACCTCGTTGAACAGGTCAAAACTTCTTTATTTGAAAGCTTTGGGATGAAGGTGCCATGGGAAATACCTACAGAGTGTTAGGTGTGTAGTTAAATATATCAAACAAGATCAGTGCTAATTTCATGAAAAAAAATATAATTTATGCCACTTACATATTATGATGTAGTATTTTTATAAGAAAATAAATTATTTTACAAATTTTAAACGTTCTTTTTGAGGTATAAGCTATCACAGTATTTTTTGCAGGTAAACATAAAAAAACATAAGATTAATCATTAAAAAATATTTTTTATACATTTGATGGATTAAAGAAATGATCCAGTTTAATTTTGATATTATAGTGTCTTGCAAATATAATTTTAAACAAAAGAAGCAATACAAACAAGGCAAGGACTATAATTTACACTTTGAAACAAAGAAATTTGCTACAATTAAATCAAATATGAATAAACCTTTAAAATGATCTTTTTCGTTTGCAAAAGATAAAAAATTTATCTACTATCTGTGTTTTATTATATTTAAATTTTTTACCTTTATAATTACATTTTTTTAATGCGTTAATGTAGAAGATTAAATATATTTCGACTAGATTTAATTTAAATCAAAACAAAAACTAGTCGTCTAAAATACAGATTTATTCATTTATTTTTAAAATTTTATCGATGAGTTTGTACTATTAAAGAAAAATTGAAAATATAGACTCATTATAAATATTTGTAACCATGTTATTAAGATTGGCTTGATATTTTAGAATGACTCTCCACATTATGAGTTCAATTTCTAGTTATGCATCTTATTTAACCATTGATGAAATTAAATATAATGTTCGCAAATAAGGTTCTAAACGTTTCTGACTTGTACCACTTTAAGATATTATTTGAAATAAGTTTATCTAGATTTTTATATAATAATCCGCTATAATCACTAGAAACGATTCCTAAATTCATATCGTCTTTCCAAGAATTAGAGGATAAACGCACTGGAGCTATTCCTTTAGTTTCGGTAAAGAATTTAACCAGACAATTTACCATTATGCTATCATCATTAGAGATTTCATTTAAAACAAATCGTGCTATTTCATTTTTTAATTCGTCCAATACTGGTATTAGAGAATCTGCTTTGTCAAAAAAAATATTTTTAAACATCATTAAATCGTAATTTGGAAATTTAGTTAAAAATCTATTCTTTAACTCTTTAACTGTCATATCTTTGCATATTTTAACACCACTTGCATCAAATGTTTCAACTTGTTGGTTGAAAAGAGATAATTCTGGCTTTTCTACTCCTTCTACGGAAGTTTTTTGCTAGGTGATAACTTGTATTTAATATGATTGATAAATTCGCGATTATTAAGACAGATCGCTATGAACGAAATAATTAATAGTCGATCGTATACCAGTTTGTTTTCGATTTCGAACATGATCTTTAAAAGTACATAGTCCATACTGTGGTAAAAACAATCTACACGTTGCCTTGTTAAGCGGCTTGACCTATCCATGTCAAACTTTTTTATTAGGGTTTCTTTTCGCTGTTTATTTATGTCTTTACGCGAATTTGTTGATTGAATATATTTTTCTTTGACACTTTCTATTCTTTTTGTTTCAATATTTTTTTTATCGCAACAGTAGAAATAATTGTATAAAAAATAAAAAGAAATAGCACTTCTGATATAATTTTTTATAAAAAAACGATTATCTTAAAACATATTTTCTAATTCAGTTGGCAGATTCGATGTAAAAATAAAGTTTCCGAAACAAGAAACTAAGCAAAAATTTGGTTGCATAATTCTTGTATTTATAAATTTGGTTAAGAAAATCGAATGTATCAAGCTATAAGCATGCTTAAAAAGCAATGAAGATGTTAAAACAAAAGAACTTATTCGCATGGGTACGAACTTCATAATTTTTAAAAAATGTCTCTAAATGGTAAATAATTTCTCTTGATAACACATTGTAATACCTCATAAATCATAAAAACATTTTTCAAAAAATATCAAATATAATATAACTTTAAGCTTTTTTTGAACGGAAAAATGTATGAAAAAAATTATAGATTCACGTTATATTTGTAATTTTAAATTGTAGATTATAGAAAGAAAATAGAATCAAAAAATTTAATTAGAAATGTTCTATATTTTTTGGTTCGAAACTTATATTTTTTTATTGTTCAAAAATAAATGGGTTAATATTTTGCTAAATAAATCCTATTGTGGTTTCCTTCTTGTGATTTATATAGTGGAATTAAAAAAAGAAATTTTGAATTTCGAAAATTTATTTTATTTTCAATATCTATTTATTAATTCATAAATCGTTAGTTTTGGAATACACTAGTCTCACATATATATGTTAAATATTTTATTTATATCTAAAGAAAATAAACTATAAATCTAAATATTTAAAATTTCTAATTTTTTTAATATATCTGTTTCAAATAAATCTCAATTTCAATGTGCGGATTTATTTTTATAAAACTTGGCACAATTTTTAAATAATAAAAAATTATATAGCATGCCTTTTTCCCTAATCTAAGAAAAAATATATGAAACATTTGCAAAATTTTATCGCCAATAAATGCATTAGTTTCTAAAGATCCTTTTTAAATATATACATACACATAAGATCTTTTCCCCTATAAAAACCATTTCTGCTTCATATGAATGAGTTGGATTCTTATAAAAAAGATTGCTATGAATCGTTTATACTTTGTGAAATTCATCGAGATACGATTTTATCTCTAATGATTTGAACAGACTCTATAGTAAGATTAACATGTAACAAGCCTTTAATTTGGTTTAAATATACCCACCGCTATAAGATACTAAAAATGGCTCATATATACTTATCTTTATACAATTTAAAGTACATAATTCTATAATGAAATGCAATAAAATTTAAGGCAGTAATAATTGTAATTAAAATTATATTCTTAAACATCAAAAAAAATAAGATGATTAGTGTAAGGTTCTGTTGTTAGTCTATCTATGATGATTAAACTTTTATATCAAACCATATATTTGTGATAATGTTTCTTTAACAAATTGCCTTTATAGGCAGTAGATATTGTCAAAAAACACATAAGATAGGGTTTTTTATATAATGTAAGGCAATTTGGTATAAAGATTTGCCTTTTTTTAACTAAAAATAAATTTTGAGTTAAAAAAAAGCTAGAAATCCGTTTTCAAGAATTCTTGATTGGGGATATGATTAAATAAAACTGGATGCCGAATTAAAACGCATTATATAAGCTAGAGATATCGGTCTATATATCTAGTTTAGATAAAAAAAGTAAATAGTCTCACATCTTTAAAAAATATTGAGGAAATATATAACTGTTTTCTGGTGCTTTAGATTAATAATACACTAGATAAGATTTACTAAGAACCAAGCAAGATTATATTTTTAGAAGAAATCTTAAAGTAATCTCTTCTGTAATTTCCTTCAATTATATTTTTTTCAGAATATCATAATTATACTATACCTTTGAATGCTTCCAATATCAGTATCAGCAAATACATGCGTTTACCAAATAATATCACAAAGAAAGTCGAGTCTATTATTTTAGAAAATTTAAATGTTATAATTGAAACATAATGCCGAGCTTGGTAAGAAAGTTTTGCTTGGTGGTGGAATAGAAAAAGCCTAAATCTAGAAAATAGACTCTTATTATAGAAAATCATTATGAATAAAATGATATAAAACAAATAATTTACTTGAATTAAATAGATAATAAAAGTTGAATAAATAAAATTAATATAATAGTATTAAGTTAAAATCGCAATAAATTAGTATTTTAAGCATTTGAGAATAAAATTTCAACAAAAAGCGGATTTTTGAATCGTATATATTAGTGCAAAGATTTTCATGATATAAATTTCACAAAGAATTTCTAATTATTTTTGTTTAATTTATAACCTATACTCATATGTTCTTCTAATTTAAACAAATTATAAAATAATTTCACACTTAATATCAAAAATAAACAAGAATTTTAAGCAGTGCTTTTAGAAGTGATATATGAATATGTTTATAAAAGTCTAATTTTCATCAGAAGATTCATTTTTATTTCCGTTCAAATAATTTTCAACTTATAATAAATTAAAAAAGACAATATAAACACCATAATAAAATATCTACAGATAGAAACCCAAAAATTGTTTAAATAAGAATACAAACCATTCGATATGGCATATTAAAAACCAAGTAATTTAAAAAATACATAAAAATATATGATTCTCGTTTACGTTTTTCTTTTATTATATATCATTAATAATTTCCTCTAATGTAACCAAAATTTAATTCAAAGTGGCATTTAAAATAATTAACTCTATAATTACACTCAATATCAAATCGCTTTAATTACAATTCTAGTTTTAAATTAATATTTCTTTACAAAATTAATATTATTTTAAACGTATTGAAAATAAAAACATTTTTTATAAATCAAACAACTACTTTTCCTTAAACTTTATGGCTTTTTTTAAATATTTTATACTTTATTTTCCCATAGATTATCCAATAAGTTGCATCTAAGAAGTATTTAAACATTTAAGATTATAGGCTAATTAAAACTTAATTTTTGTTTCTTTTCTTTATAAATTTGATTTCTAGTTGTTCGATAAATTTTTATTACTTTATTAAGAATGAAAAGAATCATTTTTTTAAAAACATATTTGATAAATTAAAATTACCAACTAAACATTAAAAACACATTGATTTCTTTACCCCGATTTATTAAATCGATTGGCACAATCAAATATCTTTTTATTATAGTTTTCTTTATTTGATCAAATATTTCTTGAAAGAATAAATAGATATTCTATTGTATCTTGTTTATATTTATATTTCATAGACTCTGAAAATTATGATATACTTTATAAATCTTTGAATGGTGAAGCGAGGATAACCACATAAAAAACTTTCTGCTTGACAATGAGTGTGTGAAACGGGTGTGAGATCATTGTTTGGATTTTTGGTGGGATTAAAACCACACTACATCTTCGGTTGTTCTATGGGAGTTGTTATGAGGAGGAGAGGTCTGAGAAATGGAGAAACTTTTTCTACAAATTTATTTGTAGTTTTTTATGCAACCAGATGGCAGACCGCAGCTGAAATTGTAATTAATTTTCATGTAAAAGCATAGAAAGCTAGCCTTGCTCACTCGGGTTAGAAGACTTAGCGCCTGGGAGATATAAAATATAAGCCCATTTAAAGCCGGGAGAGCTAAGTAGCAGGTTATACCTGTTGGTATGACATTGCACTGTCTAGGTGGACCCCTTATAAATCTTTGAAATATATCTTAGCTAGAAGTTTATTGGGTCCATAAAGTGTATAGTAAGTGGGAATGCTGAATAGTCTTGGGGGGACCAGGGGGGGCTTCGATCACACTCCATGCAACGGACATTAACGAACACCGGGCAACTGCCTCGCCTATTAATTAGGTTCTACACACCTGGTAGATGCAAGGCTTTGGGACGTAGGTATCGCAGGGGTTACTGATGGAGTGTTGGGGTAGCAGTCATTTATGTTAAACCTAGAACGGCGTTAATGTCATAAAAACAAATATAACACTTGCCACTATTCTAAAAAGATGTGATACTTTTAAATAAAGTTTTAAACACTAAATAGCGAATAAACAGAATTAATAAATACTCCGTATTAAAATATCTCAGTATTAAACGGAATTTTATTGCTAATGACTTAATACCGATATAAATATACATTTTAAATTATCAGTAGAATAAGTCCTTCAAAAAGAATATTTATTTCTTTATTTATATCGTTTTTTCTTTGAAATAAAATATTTTGAAATAAAAAGAATAAATAATATATTTAAATCTTCAGTCTCAGCATTTTTCTACTTTGAAATGAAATATTTTGAAATAAAAAGGATGAATAATAGATTTAAATCTTTAGTCTCAGCATTTTTCTACTTTGAAATATAACATTTTGAAATAAAAAGAATAAATAATATATTTAAATCTTTATTCTCTTCATATATTTTATTCATAATAATTCTAGTAAAGAATAAAATAAATTTTAATCTTCTTTTCTTCCCCATGAATAGAATACCGGACAATGATATAATTTTAGAAAACAAAATATACAAACACTCACTCAAACAAATTGTAAATTTGTTAAACAAAATTAGTGAAACCAAGAAACCATCCATAAAAGAGACAAAAACAGAAGAAACCGATAAAACAACAAATAAACCAACGAATATTTCAATCAGTAGATCAATTTCATTTCTTAAAGAAATAACTGGCACACAAAATGATTCCAGTATTCCTTTCAAAAGAAAGCTTCATGAATCAAAAAAAGAAACACTCAAAGCTCTAAATGACCATAAAATCGAAGAAAACCAAGCAAAAAAACTCAAAATAAAAAAAGAGAAAAATTCAAAAGAAAATTCAAAGAACAACAAAAATATTAAAAATATAAGAGAAAGTAAAGAAGAATATAATAAAGAAGGCAAAGAAAATTCAAAGATTGATAAAAATATAAGAGAGAACCGAGAAAATAGAGATGATTATTCTAGAGAAAGGAATGATAATTTAAAAAATAATAGAGATTTTAAAAATAAGAGAGAAAGCAAAGATGATTATTCTAGAGAAAGGAATGATATTTTAAAAAATAATAGAGATTTTAAAAATAAGAGAGAAAGCAAAGATGATTATGCTAGAGAAAATAAATATAATCTAAAGAATAATAGAGATTTTAAAAATAAGAGAGAAAGCAAAGATGATAATGATATAGAAAATAAATATAATCTAAAGAATAATAGAGATTTTAAAAATACAAGAGAAAGTAAAGAAGAACACAATAATAAATATAATAAAGAAATCAAAGATAATTACAAGATTAGAAACTATAAAGGCAAGACAAAAGAAATGAGAGGAATGAAAGGTAAAGAATTTAATAATAATTTTAAGATTGAAAAATATAGCAAAGGAATAAGGAATGGTGGTCGAGGAAATAAAAAGAATAAAGGAACGAGACGTAAGAATAAAGGTGGGCGAAGAACTATAAAAAAATAAAAAAATATTTTCTATTTAAAAGTATTAATTTAAATTGATGAAAATAAATTTTAAAACAATTTATTTAGATAAAATGAATTAAATAGGAAATAAATATTAAATGTTGAGAAATTAAAAAAATAGGGATTGAAAGAGAAAAAGATTAAAAAAGGATTTAAATAAATGATTAAATAAATAAAAATGAAATATTTTCTAAACATAAATATGTTTATTTACAACTCATTTTTAAGTTACAGCCTATAAAATAAGTTATAAATATTTAAAGCAATCCTTTATTTAAGAACGTCTTATATGTTACAAGAGTATAAATATTTCAAATGTTTTATTTTCAAACCAGCTACCTCCTTCAAGTTTACGTACATTTGAAGTATACACCAGCCCATATAAAACATTTACAAACTAACTGTAAAGCAAGTATAGATTTTGATATCTTTATTCTCTTTGATCAAAGGAAAGAATTTCGAATGTCTTGTTAATTACTATTAAAGTAATTAATCAGTAATTATAGTATTCTACATCATAATTATGGATTATTCGATTTCCTTATAAAAGATAAAATTATATATTATTTAAAAACCCAAATGATGGACGAAATAAATCAAAAGAACTGGAGTAATAGTATAAATAAATCCTTCTTTTATTAAAACAATTCTTTAGTTACACGGGTTAACAAATCCTTTATTTTTGAAGATAGAGCGAGTCTATATTAAAGATACCTTTTATTTAGGTGCCTCGAAAGATGTTACGACATTAAAGTTTATATAATGTGAAGTATTAGCTAATACATATTTTTATATTTATCACCATTCTATTCAGAACTGTTATATAAGAAATATTAAAATATAAAATCCAACTATGATGAAAAGATAAGCACATTAAAAACTATCTGGTTGGCACTAAGTGTATAGAATTAGTGTGAAATTCATTGGTGCCATTTTGCTTAGATATTAACCAATTTTTTCCCACCATGCTGGGAGTAAAATTAGCTTGGATTATTCTCTGCTTGTCGTAAGAGGCGAATAAAAGGAATTGGTCCTCAGACTGAGGTTGGGTTAGAAACTTACCTTTTAAAACCCCCTTGTTACGAAACTCGAATGGTAAACAAACCTACTGGAGAAAGACCGATGTACAGTATTAGAGGGCGGCTATGCCTCGTGCAGGGCTGTAGTGCCGAGAATGATGATGAAATACATTAGGTTTACAAGCCAATCCCCTATAATCCCGATTCCAAACACATAAAAAGAGGAATTTACCAAGAAAGGTAAGCATTAAATCTTATATAAACCAAGATTTATACAAAATAACTTTCATCTACTTCAAAAATAAAAGAGTATTTGTATCAAATCTTTCATCTTATATGTCACAATTAATTTAGAAATCTCATTAAAGACTTTTAAATATTCTTATAAAGAACCAAAAAGTAAAGAATAACACTTTACATATTTTCGATGTACTTAATTTGATCTTTGTAGATAACTTTTATCTACTTCATTATGCCGTCTAGTATAATCATTCCTTTAACAAATATATATTGCAAACATATTTTTGTTATATATTAAAGTTCATTAAAAATCAAGGTTTCCAATAATTATTCTACCTTCATATAATATTTATTCCCTAATATCGTAAAATAATGATTTGTCTTTCAATTTAGAACTTCTATTTTTAGGTAAGTAAATAGAAAGTTAAATTATATATCGTTTTTATCTTTTCATTTATAAAAGTTTCATTTTAAATTTCATTATCTCAAATACAGAAATTTTTCTTTATTTTCTTAAATTGTAATTTAAATTTTCTTTTCATACATAAATTATTCAATTTATTTTTATTTTTATTATTCAATTTATAATTTCTTTATAAGCCATTCTTTAGTTTTAAGTTTTTTCTAAATTTTGAGTCTTCTAATTAATATTTTACAATTTTTCATATTCAAATTAAAAAATAAGATTAAGTATTATTCTTAGAAAATAAAAAAACACTCTATAAATCATATCCTTAGCTCATATTCAAATCAAAAAATATAAATTATTATATTTCAATATTCAAATTACATTTCAGATTATAATATACCATCAAATATTTTAACAGTTCTTTTCTTATTATAATACATACTTATAAAGATTCAGTAAAGTATTAAATTTATATAAATATTATCAAATCTTTCAGTATAATTTTATCATTTAACCTTCTAAATTTATATAAAAATGTTTTTTTTTAACTTTCAATTCATTCTTACCTTCAGGTTTCTTTCCATACTAAAATTTTCAGGGTAAAAGAAAATAAATTTAATTTAATTGTTTAAATAATTAATTTTTTTTAAAAAACTCTTATATAAATCTAGATCTTAATTATAAATTCAATCTTACATAAACCAAACAAAATAGAAATAAAATACAAACAAAATAGAAATAAATCTAAAGTAATAAAACATAAATATAAAGTAATATAAAAAACATAAATATAAATAAATCTAAACTAATATGAATAAAAATAAAAAAAAAATAAAAATAAAAGAACAAAAATATAAAAACATAAATAAATAAAAAACATAAATATAAAAATAAATCCAAACTAAAAGAACAAAAGAATAAATAAAAAAAATAAAAATAAATAAAAAAAAATTAAAAAAATTTTAGAAATAAATCCAAACTAAAAGAACAAAAGAATAAATAAAAAAAATTAAAACATAAATAAAAAAATTTTAGAAATAAATTTCTTTAACTATAAAGACTACTCAAGTGTTACACTCATATAATCCTCTTCCAAAGCAGCCAAATCCTCTCTAGCCTCACTAAACTCTCCTTCCTCCATTCCTTCACCTACAAACCAATGAACAAATGCACGTTTAGCAAACATTAAATCAAACTTATGATTTAATCGTTTCCATGCCTCAGAAATAGCAGTAGTATTGCTTAAAGAACAACAGGCTCTTTTCACTGGTGCCATAAAACTTCCTTCTAAAATAAACGGTGGTCGATCGTTTATTCCTATTTTGAAACCGGTAGGACACCACTCAACAAACTGATTTATTCGTTTGTTTTTTATTAAAGTGGCTGCTTGGTTAGCATCCTTGGGTTTTACATCTCCTCTAAATAACAGACAACACGCCATATATTTTCCATTTTTTGGATTGCATTTCACCATCTGATTTTGCGGTTCAAAACACGCAGCTGCAATTTCACTGACCGTCAAACTTTCATGAGAAGCTTTTTCTTTACTCAGCATTGGAGAATAAGCAGCCAACGGAAAATGAATACGAGGATACGGAACTAAATTGGTTTGAAATTCTGTCAAATCCACATTTAAAGACCCAGGAAATCTTAAAGAAGCAGTTACAGAAGAAACAACCTGTGCAATAATTCTGTTCAAATCTCCATACATCGGTCTCTCAATTCCTAAATTTCTACACATATCGTAGATAGCCTCATTATCTACAAGAAAAGAACAATCAGAATGATCAAGAGTAGTATGAGTAGTTAAAATACTGTTGTAAGGCTCTACCACAGCAGTAGAAACTCGAGGTGCTGGATAAACACAAAACTCCAATTTACACTTTTTTCCAAATTCAGTAGAAAGTCGGTCCATCACTAAAGCACCAAAACCAGAACCAGTTCCACCTCCAAAGGAATGATAAATTAGAAATCCTTGAAGTCCATCACAATTGTCTGCCAATTTTCTAACTTGTTCCATCACAGGTTCAATTATTTCTTTTCCAACCGTATAATGGCCTCGAGCATAATTGTTGGCGGCATCTTCTTTTCCGTGGATCAGTTGGGAAGGATGATATAATTTTTTGTAGGGACCGTTCTTTATACTGTCAATAACACCAGGTTCAAGATCTACCATTACAGTTCGAGGAACATAATTTCCTGAACTGGTTTCTGAAAAGAAAGAACTGCTGCTTCCTACATCGTTTTGGTTGGAATTAGGATCAATACTACCATTTGGTAGAATACCGTGTTCGTTACAGTGTAATTCCCAACATGAATTTCCTATTTGAACACCTGCCTGTCCAACATGAATAGAAATTATTTCTCGCATTTTTAAGGGTAAAGAAATAAAAATTATAAAATATGAAACAAAGGTGTTAAGGTAAGGGAAAAAAGGATTTAAATAAATTTTTATAAGAAATAAATAAATAATGAAGTCTTTAGTTTGAAAGGAGAATAAATTTTTTTGAGATCTGAAATTTGAAAGGAAAATTCGATTGGAATTAAAATTTGAAAGGAGAATTCGATTGGAATTAAAATTCTTTTATAATTTAAAAGAAAATTCGATGGGGAATTAATAATTCTAAGTATGAAGATTAAAAAGAAAAATTTATAGGAAATTAATACTTCAAAGTATGAAGATTTAAAAGAAAAATTTATAGGAAATTAATACTTCTAAGTATGAAGATTAAAAAGAAAAATTTATAGGAAATATTTAGTGATGGTCTTTAGTTTGAAAGAAAATTTAAATGAATTATTGATGGTCTTTAATTTGAAAAAAAAATTTGATGGAAAGAATACTTCTACGTCAGACAAATTTTTATAAATTATTGATAGAAATATTCTAAATTAAAATAATTTGAAGAGAACTTTTAAAGAAAAAATATTTTATGGATTTGATAGAAAAATTTTTCGTAAAAAAATATTAAAATATTTATAGAAAAATATTTGATAGAAAAAAATATTTCGTAATTCTGTAATTTAATTGAAAATATTACAAATTTGATGACTTTTTTTATTGTTTTATAATTTAAAAAGTTGTTTTGATAAAGAAGATTTGAATGATGTTTCTTTTATATAAAAATATGAAATATTTAGAAATTGAAATTTTTTTATAAAATTATTTTTGAATTTAAAATTATTTCTATGGTATATGTGTGTCTGTGAAAATATTTTATAGATTAGATAAAGTTTGGTTATGGTTTTGTTGAATAATTTGAATGTTTGATGGTGTATTACATATCTTTAATGATGTATGTTTTTATTAGAATGAAAATTTTTTAATGTTTAGTTTTGAAATTCAATGTTTTATTTTAAGATTTTAATCTTTATTTAAAAGTATCACATCTTTTATAAAACAGTGGCAAGTGTTATATTTGTTTTCATGACATTAACGCAGTTCTAGGTTTAACATAAATAACTGCTACCCCAAAACTCCATCAGTAACCCCTGCGATACCTACGTCCCAAAGCCTTTCATTTACCAGGCGTGTAGAACCTAATTACTAGGCGAGGCAGTTGCCCGGTGTTCGTTAATGTCCGTTGCATGGAGTGTGATCGAAGGCCGAAGCCCCCCCTGGGCTCTCCCAAGACTATGCAGCATTCCCACTTACTCTACACTTTCTGAACCCAATAAACTTCTAGCTAAGATATATTTCAGAGATTTACATGGGGTCCACCTAGACAGTGCAATGTCATACCAACAGGTACAACCTGCTACTTAGCTCTCCCGGCTTTAAATGGGTTTTATTTTTATATCTCCAAGCTCTAGGTCTTCTAACCCGAGTAAACAAGGACAGGTTTCCATGCTTTTACATGGCAATTACCTACATGTTCAGCTGCGGTCTGCAATCTGGTTACATAAAAAACTACAAATAAATTTGTAGAAAAAGTTTCTCCGTTTCTTAGACCTCTTCTCCTCATAACAACTCACATGGAACAACCGAAGATGTAGTGTGGTTTTATTCCCACCAAAAATCCAAACAATGATCTCACACCAGTTTCACACACTCATTGCCAAGCAGAAAGTTTTTTATGTGGTTATCCTCCCTCCACTATTTAAGATTTTATATAATGAAGTATTTTTATTATTTTTAAACCGAGAGTAGCCAAACTTTTTAAGTTGCGGACTAATTGACTTCTATTAAAGTTAGGAGTGTCGGGTATTCAATAGATTTTATATAACGTATTGAAAGGTATTTCTTAAATGTTTATTAATAGTCTTTTTGAATCAAATGTTAAAATTTTCATAGCGAAAGTCAAAAAAATAAAAATGTATTTTGACAATATTTTTAGGAAAAATATTTACATAAATATCTGTAATTTTATAAGTATCTTCTGTCTACATAATTCAAGAAGTTTCATAAATTTTCTCGAGGAGTTATTTCCACTTTCAGTATCAATTATCTGTGTAAAAGTAAATATTTTTTAAATGAAATACAAAAAAATATTTAAATATCTAAACAATAGACAGACCTTCAAGATCATAATTGATAATTTATATACCTAAATCAGACTCACAATTTAAAGAAATTATATGGAAAAATCTCAAATGGGCCGATCTGATTATTGATTTAAGTTAGCCTTTCGACAAAGGCCCGAGGGAAAACAATATTTTTTCAACAAAAAAAATATATATTTTTATCAAAATAATGAATATATAATCAATTTCTTAAAATATTATAAACGCTTTATTTAAAAATATTACAGCTTTGTAAACACTGGCACGCGTTACATTGTTTTCATCGCATCACCATGTTCTAGGTCAAATGTAATAAGCTGCTTTCACGTTTTTTCTATCGATCACCCTAAAATATTCTTATCTGTATTATTCCATCTAAAAAGTAAAATGAATTTAATAAATAGGCAATTCAGTTGCCCGGAGTTCGTTAATCTTCTTGCTTGGAGTTGATATTAGTTCAAACTCCACACTCTTCACCAAAGACTACCCCAAATCCAGACTTACTTTATGAATCCATCTAATGACTTCTAGCTAAGAATATTTCGGCTACTTGCATTCGCTCACCTTAGACAGTGCAATGCCATACCAACAGATATAACCCGCTGCTTATCTTTTCTGGCTTTGAAGCGGTTTTTTTATTTGTTTCCCAGACACTAAGTCTTCTAAGCCGAGTGAACAAGGCTAGATTTCCTAGATATTACATGGAAATTACCTATAAGCTCTGCCGCAGTCTGCAATCTAGTTATATAAAACCACAAATAAATTTGTAAAGAAATTTCCTTATTTCATGGACCGTCTCCTCCTCATACAAAATTTCCAATAAAAAACCGAAAACGTAGTGTGGTTTTATTACTACTAAGAATCCAAACAATGATCCTTACATCAATTTTACATACTCACTGCCAAACAGAATGTTTTATATGTGGTTATAACCTCTTCACTGTCATAAATATTACAAAATATATAGGATTTAAATAAATATTAAATAGCTTTAGAATTTTTCCAAGTTGAAAGTAAATAAATTTTCTATTTATATGATACATTTTAACTTTGAAAGACATTTGTCAAAATCTCCAAATTGCAAATAAAAAACGACATTGACTTAGAGGAGCATTTTCTTCAGGACAAAAATATTCGATTAAATCATGTTCTGTTCGTAGTGGAGCGCTTAATGGAACAGTACTTTTTTTAGGAAAGATTTGTTTCCGCTTTTCCGTTTGGCACAAGAAATATTCCGAATATTTTTTCAATATAATTGAAACCCCAAAAGGGAAACCGATGTAAAATTTATATCATTTAGGGATAAAAATTTGAATTCCCATATGATGCCAGCAGAGCAATCCATGTTTTTTTAGATGAAATTACAGCAGACTTTATTAAACACTTGAGATTGCTAATTAAACAACAATTGCTTTTATTCGTTTGAAAAAATAGGTAGCCAGAAGAACTATTTGAAATATAAGAGACGGTTTTAGGCAAAATAAAGTATATTCGAAATCTTATTGTTGTCAGAAAATATTTTTTGGAGCTATTTGGAGAAAAACAAAGAATTTCTATATGCAAATTATTGTAAATAGAATGTTGAGTAGTTTAAAAAAGCTATTTGTAGTTCTATTTCTTTGAGAAGTACAATATACTCCGATAAAAACAGTTTTTACCTTTCAATATCTAGAGAACATCAAAATTTTTCTTATTATTGTGTTAACATTTCAAAAAAATCTGTATCAAAACCATATATTCATAAAAAACAAATTAAAATTTATGATCAAATTTAAAAGGTTCAAAACAAAACATAATTTTAACAATAGCTTTAAGCTGTATGGTTCAGTTAAGAATTGATTTTTAGTAAGAATCATTGATTAAAATTCGAAGTAGTACATTGTTTTTAAAATCATTGGAACTTTATATTAAATAAAGTGTGTTTATTTAAAGATTTTATTTTAATATGAATATTATAACAAATTCGTTATATAATGGTAAAAAAGTGGAGAGAGTATAACCACATAAAAACTTTCTGTTTGGAATTGAGTATGTGAAACTGGTGTGAGGATCATTGTTTGGATTTTTGATGAATAAAACCACACTACATTTTCGGTTTTTTATTGGAAATTTTGTATGAGGAGGAGACGGTCTACGAAATAAAGAAGTTTTTTCTACAGTTTTCTTTGTGGTTTGTTATGTAACTAGATTGCAGACTGCGGCAGAGCTTATAGGTAATTTCCATGTAATATCTAGGAAATCTAGCCTTGTTCACTCGGCTTAGAAGACTTAGTGTCTGGGAAACAAATAAAAAAACCGCTTCAAAGCCAGAAAAGATAAGCAGCGGGTTATATCTGTTGGTATGGCATTGCACTGTCTAAGGTGAGCGAATGTAAGTAGCCGAAATATTCTCAGCTAGAAGTCATTAGATAGATTCATAAAGTAAGTCTGGATTTGGGGTAGTCTTTGGTGAAGGGTGTGGAGTTTGAACTAATATCAACTCTAAGCAAGAAGATTAACGAACTCCGGGCAACTGAATTGCCTATTTATTAAATTTATTTTACTTTTTAGATGGAATAATACGGATAAGAATATTTTAGGGTGATCGATAGAAAAAACGTGAAAGCAGCTTATTACGTTTGACGTAGAACATGGTGATGCCATAAAAACAATGTAACGCGTGCAAACGGTTTAAAAATTAGTGATTTTTTTAATGAAATCTTTATAAAGTTCGTACTTTCATTTTTAAAGAAGTGTTTTTCATATTTTTAGTTAAATACAATTACAGAAATACTAGACGTTAAGCTCTAGAAACAAACTTTCTTTCACATTTATAAAAAAAAAATGCCGTAAATAAGCTTAAAATCTATTATCCAGCTCTAGTTTCTTAACCTTTTCAATAAAAATTTCATAGCCTCACCTGGTTTCTTTCAAACCTTTTTTAGTCTCTCATTTAGAAATTATTACCCGTTTTGAGAAATTTACCAAACAAAAACTTAAGCGTTATTAACCAGCCTATTTCTCTTCTCCTTTTTCATTTAAGTTCAATTTTTGAAAACTTCAGCTCGGCGTTTTATATTTAGTTTTTTCACGTGCAACCTATTTTCATTCAATTCTGTTCTTTTCTCGAAAAAATTTATTGTTGTGAAGTTTTTTATTGATTTGAAAAACTGTGATTTTTAATAATATATTGGATTTGTTTATTCATTGTGTAAATTCTCAGTTATTTTAATTAAAAATCTTTAATTTTGATCAAGTATAAAAAAGTTCCACGAAGCTATTCAAGTGAAATTGTTTTGTGCAATTATTATTGAGAATATAAATATATTAAACAGAAGAATGCTAGAAAAGCATCAATTGTATCATAAAATTTTTTATGCAACTGTAAATTCGTAGAAAAGAAATCAGAACAAATTGATTTAATTTTTTTTCAGGAATGAAAACTTTAGGAAAATTAAAAAAAACAAATCTGTCTTGTTTTTCTATCTATATTAATACAGTATAGAAGAAAATTTAAGAATTTTATTTCAAAATTTTTTGAACCAATAGGATCTTTTTAATTGTTTTATGTTCAGTTTACTCACTATTATTGGTTGTGTAAGTTTTATGAAGAAATATTAAGACTCTTTTCTTGATTGGAGCATTCTTATTGGTGTCTTATATTCTTTTAACTAATTAAACATTTAGAGGTGAGTCGTCGTCGTCGTCAGGGCATTACTGAATTATATAAATAATATTTATGTGTTTAAATATCATGTTAAAACACAATTGAGGTATAAATAGTAAAAATGTATAATTTAAATGAGAAATGACTCCAATTAGATGGGAAAGTGAGGGTTCTTGTCGAAAAAAAAAATTTTATAAATTGTACGTGTTAGACAGAAATTGCACTGGGTCTTTTGCGAGAACTTATAACCTCATTTTAATTCTTTAGCTCGTTTTTGTTAAAAATGTCTGCTAAAGACTAGAAAATCGAAATTTATTCTATAATTTCATAGATTCATTAAATTATTTCGAGATTTTTTTTTATAAATTATACGAGTTCTTTTTTTATTTGACCTCAAAAAATTACTGGGGTATGCATATACCACAAAAAAACAATATTTAGAAATTTATAAAATATATTATATTTTCTGGAAATATAAAACTATTGAGTAAAAAGGGAATAAAAGAGGCATAATAGTTGACTAGACTCAATATAAAACCGTTGATATGATTAAATTCAATAGCTAAATGAATTTATTATAAAGCATAGTTTTTGTATAAAAAAAGCTGATCAAGAAAACAAATTTGTTAAATGAGATCTAATCTGGACTAACTTACCTTTCTTAAATTTTTAGAAAGTTACAATGCAAAATTTTTGCAAAATTTTTTTAATATAATTTACCATTTTAAGATATATTAAAAAAATTTAGAAAATATTTTTCAAAAAAGGTTTTGAAAAATATTTGATTTTTTAAATTATTAAAATTTCTTATCCATGCGAATAATTTTATTAGTTTTAGATCTTTTGTTGCAACTTAAAAAGGTTTCTAGTTGGAGCCATCCAGTCTTTCCTAGTAAATTTATAACAGCGAGAATGATGACACCGGTTTTTTATTGTACGTTCTATATTACAAGCACTATTTCTACATCAAATCCGCCAACTAAAATAGAAAATTTGCCCGAAGATGAAAGGTCTTTTCCAAAAACCTACATTAAAAAAGCCATTTCATTTTATTTTTCATATTACTATTTTTATTCTTGCGATGATGAAAATATCGAAAATAGAAGAAAAAAGATGGTTAAAGAAAAATTCATGGAGAAATTAGATTCGGATAATGGTCTAGATGAAAGTATAAAAGAAGATTGTGAATTAAACTTTGAGAATAGTTGGTCGGGCCTAAGATTCAAATACAATGATGAAATATTTGGCGATTCGATATCTAAATTACCCAATATAACATACCAAGTGTTTTTTTTTTGCGATTTAATAGATTCAGCGCTGATCAAAATGATGCTTCGAATTGAAAATGAACTGATAAACGATCGATTATTGTTTATTTCTCTTGTAGAATCTTTGTGTAATTCCGATTTATTTATCAAATCAATTTTACCGAGCCTATTATATGCTAAAACTCATATCGAACCACTAAACGATGAAGAAAATGTTGGGCTAAGAAAACATATTGAATTCAATAATTCTAAATGGTGTTAAAGAAAATGGTTATTTAAGGTGCGAAGAGTTAAAAAAAAAGATTTTTAACGACTATTCCAAATTACGATCTAATGATGTTAAAAAAAATTTATTATTTAGAAGAAAATTCGCCGATACCAGTCATGAATGAATTAAAAACAATATAAAAGAATTTGTTTTAGGTGAAATATATAAAAATGATAGTATAATGGCTGATTGTCTGGCCAATTTTTTTTTAAGTATGTATATTTGGAGCCAAATGGTTATGTTTATAAGTTTAATGATTCATCCGGATTACTAAGAGTTGTTGACTGGTAATATAGCGTTTCATTATATAAATGTTTAGAAGAAACTATCTCAAAAATTATTTTGGAGTGGTACAGTTTGGAGCCATTGGGAAGTTCATTTCGAAATATTGCTGTTAAATTGATGCATAATATAATAGATTATGAAGAAAAAAAGGGAAATAGAAATATAGAAAATCAGCCATCTGAAATCAGCTGAATCTAAATTTTATTTTTATGAATTTTATAGCTACGAAATGATATTTTTTTCTTTCTTACTGTGAATTTTTCGACTCAATTTTAAGATTTAATAAATCGAATCTAAAAATGAAACCTTTTATTTTAAGACCAGTATTGTTTCACTTTTAAAAGCCTTTTTTTTTCGTTTTCTATCAAAAAAACCACAAAAAGTTAAATTTTCTTATCTATTTAAATTTTCGACAATCTGCGTTCATAACAAATGCGTTAAAAAAATGCAAAGCTGCGAAAAAACCTCAAGGAAAAGAAACTGTACATTTTTTGTTCTAACATTTGACTTAGTAAGAAATTTTAAATCATAAATAAATTTATTACTCATTCGCATACATTTATTCCTGGAAATATTCTTAAAAACCATAGTTTTGTAAATAATAAAAAAACATTTATGTTGTTAATTATATGTTGGTATCGGTTAAAGAAACTATGTCATTTCCGTTACGAGCACGGATGAGAACAGATGGATTGAGTGTCGATCAGAAGCCGTTACCTTAAAAACACCAATATTAAATGAAATATTAGCAAAACTTAGTCGATACAAGCCTGAAGAAACTATTATCGAACATATAAGTTGAAAAATAAAAAAGCAAAGCATGGAGAATTATTTGTGTCGACACCCCATTTGCCAGGTACTCTGCATATTTTGATATTTGAACCAAGAAAGATGAACTAGACTTTTTATCGTTACAAAGCATTCACTAGAAAGGAATACTATGCTCAGCACCAAATATACACAATATTTTAGAGCCGAAACAACGCACTCATTAAGCTAGGTACAGCATTTATCCAGACGGCAACCTAATCCATTCTGTTAAGAGTTTTAGGGGAATAAGTGGAATCCTGATCCGAATACGATTAAAAAGTAAGTCTTTATTTTACGGCAATTTGCGCATTTGAAAGCAACTAAAGAAATAAATTATGCGAAGAAGCTAGCTTTCACTATCTGCTAGACAAATATTTTGATGAATCGAAAAATTACTTAAAGGTATCAGGGGGCTTGAATACATATTGGGAAAGAAAAAAAATCTCAATGCTAAATGTTAGAAAAGAAATCTTAAATAAAAACACGAACGACGAATAATTTTGACTGATTGACCCTTTTTACCAGCAAAAATATTATTTTTATAGTAAATGTGTCCTTACAGAGACATACATAGTTCAACTTTGAAATCTCTAGATAATCTGACGCCATATAGACTAGATAATTAAACCGTGAATTTAAGATATATATTAAATGAAGAAATGTAACAACGAACAAATAATAAAATTCAAAGCAGATTATCATCCTATAATCATGAAATGTTGCAAAAGAATATAGCGTATTCTATTAACATGAAAAAAGACACTATTTAAGATATTTTGACTGCCAAAAAGAAGAAAGACAGGCTTAAAGCAAATTCTTGTAAAATATCCAAAAAGTATAAATTACCCTGAAAATTTTTTAACATAGCAGCGAAAGCTTACGATTTAAAGTTACACCAAAAGGGTTAAAATCAAAATAAAAAAAAACCAAATAAATAATAAATTTTGAATTACAAAATGCAGACAACGTTGGTTTGAAATAAACTACAAGTTGCATTTCCTGAGCGAGAACCATGCAAGCAATAATTGATGAAGAAGACAAGGAATCAGAAAAATTTTTATTTCTAATCGCCAAGACCAACGGAACACGTATTTGGAACGATTAAGAAAATTCTAAAATCCATGATGCTGCAAATAAGTGGAAAACCTTAAATAAACTAATAAATAAATTTAGGCATATATTACAATTGGGAGTAGAGAGAGGATAACCACTAAAAATTATCTCGTTGGCAATGATTATATGAAATAAATGCGTAAATCATTGTTGACATTTTGGGGAGATATGAACCACATTGTATATAGGCTAATTTCCTATTATTCCGAGTTACAACGAATAAAAAGAAGAAATTGGAAAATTTCCAGTCGTTTATCCTGGAAACCGAGAATTAAAAGAGGAGTAGAATAATTAAGTACAGTATTAAAATTACGAGAAAGGGTTTACCGAATAGATATATTCTTACGAAGCTATTCTAAGAAATATTTGCTATATTCGGAATAAGTGTCGAATCTATGAGTAGATTGTATTGGGGACTCTTCTAACCGTAACTCTCAAAAAGTGAGAAAAAATCTTGAGTTTTTGACAATATAAACAAAACTCTAAACAAAATAAATCATACAAATCAAAATATTACAACAAAGCGGTTAATTTTTCTCTATAAGACAAAGCAAACTGGTATTATCTAATGAACGCCGATACATCGAAGATGGAAGGGGGCGTATAAAGAAACGTTTTTCTAATTCTAAAAGTATAGGAATAAAAAACGGCCTCAATATTAAAAGAAAACAAGCTTTGTTTCGATTTTATAGACTGATGTTGATCAATGTTGTAAATTAGCCCCATAAAGCAAGCCAGTTGGATCATATATAATATATTACTTTATTATGTGATTTACCATGACTGATTTGACATTGATATGATGTGATATAATAATAAAGATAATTTATTTTTTTAATCCAGTAGAAATATATATACGCAAGTTTTTAATAAATATGTCTTTTTATGAAAATTTTTTGTTTGCCAGAAAAGATGCTAGTGATGGAAACCAAACTCAACCATCAATATGCTTAAATTTGCAGCAAACATAAATTATACATTTCATTATTAAATATTATCAAGCCATCGGCAAAGCTCTAAAGTCATACACAAAAAAATTTTCTTGAGTATTAAGAAGTTTGAAAAAACATAATCAATTATCAACCAAAGATTTATTTTATATTGTCTTTCACCAAATTTATATATATAATCAAAAAGTTCACTGGCAAATAATTGTCAATAAGTAAGCAAAAAAAAGTTTTAGCTCTATTACTCTATGAAAATAACAAAACCGAAGATTTCCGAATAAATTTGCAAGTCATATTTGTGTTATGCAATAAAACTATTCTGATAGCAGAAACGATTCAAAAGATTTTGAAACGAGTCGTGGATTGTACAAATATATGCGCCGTTCTTTGGTTTCTACCTCAGCTGTTGAAAATGGGGTATAAAAACATAGCAAATCATTCTTAGAAACTCTACAAGAGCAAAGTACTATGTTAGAGCATATGGATAATATCGTTATCAAAAATAAGGAGAAAATCACTGACCGAATATCTGTAAAATCATAGATGAATATCCTAATATAGTATTCTCATTAATTGAAGTAATGAAAAACACAGAGAGACTCTAAAGAATGAAAAATTTATATATGAGCTAACAAGTATATGGATATCGTTTTGAAGCACATCTTTTTTCAATATCTAGGAGTTTTTCTGGCAAATTATAACGATAAGTGTTCGTAAATAAAATAATAAAAAGGCGCAGAAGTATCACAATTTTTAAATTGCGACAAATTCAAAGTCATCGACCTTTCCGATTAAAAAATAAGAAAATAATATAACAGCCTTTATTGGGCCGATTTATATACGCTAATATCGTAGATTTGAAGAATCCTATGTGGCGCATATTAGGCGTATAGACGAAATATCTTACTGAGAACATATAGCCCAGCACTAAGCCAAAATAGTGAGCAGAGACAATGAATAATCTTGAATTTAGATTTTTATACTAGAATCTTAAGCGGCATATCAAGTTTAAATAACCACTGCTCGAACCTAGGTAATCTCGAAAAAATAACATAAATCAGACGTATAAAAAGGAGGATCATCTGTAGACACCCTAAAATCAGCTTTTTTCGGGTTGTTTGAAACCTTATGGCGATATGATGTAAAAAATAATCTCGTTTACTATGCCTTAAATGAACGAAGATGAGACTATATTAATCTTCAATTACGAAAGTTTATAGCTGACAAATTTAGCGTTCTTAAAGAGTCGTAATGTAACAGAGTAAATAAGTGTTTAACGGTATAAAATGTTTTAGACATATAAAACATTGGTTTCTGAAATTTTTACTTTATTAATTATCTTTTTTTTCGATCTTTGGTTGATATGAGGATTGCTATAGTTTTTTTTCATAAATCTATGCTCTTAAATTTAGCCTTCTAAACAATTTAAATGCGTTTATTCAATATTTTTTCTTTCTAGGCTTTTTACAATATAATTGTCAAAAATTATGAAAACTAACATATTTATAGTTTAAAAATCTTTATATTCGGGTTAATCCCCAAGTTTCAATTTTCATTATGATTTTTCTGTTGAGTCCGATGAATTAATAGAAATCTTATATTTTAAATCATAGATTGAGTTCTTATGATAGTGTTATCGAAACACATGAACAAAATAGCAATAGATGCGAGCAAAGAAGTTTGTTCAAATAGCCTTATGTATATATGATTCAAATATTTTTTTTTCGAAGTTTGGATTTAGAATCTAAAGATATTTTTAATTTTAATTGAGGTAGTTTGCTCTATGTCAGACATGTCTTAGGTTTCCTGTTTATGAAGAATATAAAATTTTTTAATTAAAGTTACAACCACATTCGTTGTAAAATAAATGTATTTTTAGTTTCCAAAAATGTAATCTTAATTTTTTTTTTAATTCTATCAATGAATGTTAAAGAAGTAGATCGCTATTGATTCTAAACCAAATTATAATTCGAAAGTTTTTTTATTTCATTTGCAGAGAGTAAAGAAACCACAGTAAGTTATTTTAATTGGTAGATACTCAAAAAATATAATTAATTTTACTTTAATATATGTTAAAAACTTGATTTTTTACAATAAACACAAAACATAAATATAACTCCGTTATGATTTTTGTGCAAATTATATATCTTAATGACTTGAAGAAGTAAAATCCGAATTACTGTATTAAATTGTTTAATTCATAATTTACAGAAACAATATACACCGTTTATACAATTAAATCTATGACATTTACGTATCATATACAGAGTAAAATCCAATTGTTCTAGAGAAAATAAAACGATATAAAACTTCCAGGCAATAAGTCGTTTCTGGTTGCGAGACTATCATAAAAACATATTTGGCGACCTAAATTTGGATTTCGACGACTTAATATAACCATTTCGTTATTTATCATAAAATTCCCGAGAAGCCAAATCAAAACTATAACATTTAAAAATTTCCTTTCAAATATTAGTTTTATCATAAACCTTAACATGTAAGAAAGAATTATTTATTTAATAAAATTCTGGGTTAACAAATTTTCTCTCGTTTAACTAATTTCTTCCATCACTTTAACCACTTTATTCTCTTTTTCTACATCCGACTTATCATTAATGTCTATCGTCGGTTCCTTTGGTCTGGTTACGTCATCTAAAATAAGGGGTAAAATATTTTTTGAATTTACTTGTTTAACACTATCTTCCTCGTTCTTCACTTCTTTTAAGGGGGATGTTGGCTGTTTATGCATCTCAGCTCCTATAATAACACTTAATGACGCTCTCTCCCAGCTCTCTTCGGCACTTGGTCCTGACTCAATTCCTCTTCGTCGATCGAAGGAAATCATTTCGACTGTTTTCTTAAGTACTACTGAATGTATGCCTCTACATTTATGGGTATTTGTAATCTTTTAAGATAAGTCTTATGGTATTTTGTCACAATACCGTCCCATGTTATCACATAAGGGATTATCTCAACACTACACTTGTAAATAAGACCCAGATCATTTGCTAATAGGTCATACTTCCTAAGTTTCTCTGTTTCAACTATTTGAAGTGAGTCTTGGGAGGTGATTCCTACTTCAATGAGGGTAATCTTATTCTTCTTCTTATCTAAAATTTATATTTCGGGTCTGTTATTTCGAATTTTGACATCAGTTTTTATTCTGGTGTCCACTCTTATCTCTGCATACTCATTATCAAGAATTTCATGAACTGAGTGGCTTCTGATTCGTTTTGAGGACTTGAATTTATATTTATTTAACAAGAGCAAATGTATACATCGTACCACTTCATTGAGTCGTCTAGTATAGTCATGACCAAGCATTTTTTCACATCTCGTTGCTAAATGGTCTACTGTTTTTCTAGACGTGTTGCAGTGTTGACACACACCTTCTGCTCCCCAAAATACGTTTCTATCCTGGATATAGCAGAACACTGCTTCATCACGCGGTCTTACACTTCCTTTCTTTAACCATCTTGAGGAGTCATTTACACTTACTAGCTCGTTGTTTCTAGCATTATATAACTTTGAATGTATTTTTCGTTTTTCTATTTCGTTATATAAGTTAGCTAGTTGAGCTTCATCTAATTTATTTTTAGTGACCTCCTCTGCCATCCCGTATTTTACTTGTAAAAAGTCTTTAAAAGTGCAAGATGGGTTTTATTATCATTCTCCACCTTAAGGATTGCTGCTCTTCTGGTCGATGTTTCTTTAGATTTTTCCAGAATATCCAAGAGTTGCAAAAGCATATGTTCGCTTTTGAACTCAACACTATGAAGACCTCTCCCAAGTTCTGTTCTGGGAAGGTACAGGCGCTCTTTACATCCTGGGCGAAGATGTATCTTGTTCTTTACTAAAACTGCACGTACTGCGTCATCCAACTTTGAGAAGTCGCCAGGTTCAAGTCGAAGTACACCTATATGATAGTTTATTAGAGATATCGCATGTTGATTGATAGCTTGAAATAAATTTCTTGCATTCAATCTCGTGCGGCAAAGTCTCTCTACCCTCGCTATCAGTTTGGTTTGTACTTCCTCAAACGATTTACGTGTTGGAATTCCTCTGCTATCTTCTATTATTCCGAGGTATTTGTAAACACCTATTCCTTCAAGAAGAGTAGCAGTATTCTCACAACACGAATCATTCGTGGCCGACTTCTCTCTGTTTATTTCTAATCCTATATTTTTCATAAACATTTTTACCTCCTCCGTCATCTTTTCAAGCGTTGTTCCATCTTTGGCAAGGAGCTTAAGATCATCAATGAACAAGAGATGATTGGTAGAGTGGGATGCATCCTCCGTTTGTATTGTCACCTTTGCGTATTCTTCATTGAGTTTACGACTCAATGGATCCATACACAGCACAAACAATAAGGGTGACAAACTATCTCCCTGTAGAATCCCCTTATCAATCTTCTTGTTCATAATTTTTTCAGACCCTACCGAAATATCAATTTTCCATTTTGATATTGTTACCTTAATAAATTTCAGGATTCAATCAGGTAAATTAAGGTTTTCGATGACTTATGTCAAATAAGCATGATCTATTGAACAAACGCTTTTTTGACATCAATCCATGTTGCCTTAAGATTGTTTCCATACTCTTTATTAAGAGAAACATTTAGCAGGGCCTGCTTTTTCGCTCCTTGCACACCTCTCACAGCACCCAATTGATTATCTGCTAGTAACCCTCGCCTCTCCACCTCAAGCTGAACAACTTTTGTAACACACTTTGTCGTCAGCTTGTAAAGGTTTGACATACAAGTTATTGGCCTATAGTCGGAGCCTTTTTGTGGTACGCTTTTTGGAATGAGATACGAAGCCCATGATAAAACCAATTAGCTTGTGGTGTTCCTTCAAAACATATGGCTTTCACAATATCATAAAGATACTTGTGAAGAGTCGTAAGTTTCTTGATATAAAAATTGTAGATCCCATCAATTCCGGCGGCTTTCCAGTTAGGAAGCCAATTGATAAATTGAAGTAAAAAAACTTTTCATTTTCAAAAGTATATTCTCTGGATAAAAATTATGTTTTATATAATATCTTCGATAAAGTTTAAATGTGTTCCAAAAGTAAAAATTCTAACTTTTGAAAAAGAAAATAAGTTTTAATTGCTTTTGGTATCAAAAGTAAGCGAATTTCCAAAACCTTTTTTACATAAAAAATATAATTTAAGTTTAATTCAAAATGCGAGTAATACTATTTTATATGGAAATTGAATTTAGGCCTAAAAAAGAATTCAATAAAATGTATGATAAGTATTTATAAAATAAATTTATTGATTTTAGATCGGCATTATAAATAATACAATATGTCTGTTTTTAAATTTTGTTTGTAGATACATTAAAGATCGGTTATACCCCAAATCAGAAAACGACATGACGAACATACTCGATAGTGATATTAACCCCATTCCTACAAAGTACTTTATCGAATGGACAAATAATTCCGTTTGAAAATAGACCATTTGTTATAATATAAGAAGACCGAAGAAACCTAAATAACAAATATTAATTTAGATTTTTACGATTATACTAAAGATGTTTTAATCGAGCCTGAAAATTGATATTATCTTGGAGAGCAATAAATAACGAAAAGAAATTGCGGAATATTAGAAAAACAACCATTGTTGTTCTTAAAAAGAAACAGCTTTGACAAAAAAAACACCGTATTTGCCAATAAATGTCGCGTCCTCATCCTCATTGCCTATTACTTAACCTATTAAATATTAATCAAGGAGAATTAAAATTCAACAGATATTAAAACCAGTCGATCATATAGGCACGTAAAAATTACATTAAATGCATTTTTGATCGCAAAAACCAATTTTTTTGCGAAAACGAGTAAACAATCAAGGATTCAGAAAAATTACCAAGATTATGAAGCTGAAGCGTAAAAATTCAAAAACTAGATACGTAGTTAGTTTCACTTTAATTTTTTGTGTTAGGATTATGGCACAGGCTTTTTTTATCTTTCATTGAAATATACTTTTTATACATTTAGATCACAAAAAATATCTTAGAAAAAATAAAAATATGAAGCCTTCCACTAAAATCGAGTTTGAAAATTTTTATAGGCTTGAAAAGCTTCATCATATTAAAATATTGCTTTGCTTCTATCTATTTTAACAAGAGGATGATAGATAAAATGAATTAATCGAAAAAAATGTTTAAATCCTTCTTTTTTTTGTAAGTAAATATAGCAAAAGCGCTATTAAAGGATACAAAGTGACGGAAATGGCTCCAAGCCCTACTAAAATTCTATAAGATTATATTTAAGCCACTCTTAGTACGTTGTATTTTTTCATAGCTTTCAAAAAACAACAGGAGACACGAAAAATACAGATCAATGTTAATATTTTCAATTGATCATCAAATATATATAAAAAATGTTTTCTAAATAACTTATTTAAATAGCTCTTTAAAAAATCTCTTACAAATATGTTTTTCTCTTTTTCTTCATGTTCATATTTCTGGTAATAATATATTTTGCTTTTTGCAAATAAATTTACAGTAATAAAGTTATGCAAAAAGATATGTAAAGGCTTTAAAGATTAAGAAACACATAAAATAAATCTTATTATTCAGTTCGCAACCCAAAAAATGTTTTTTTAAACGATCTGCTAGATTATGCATTAAAAAGATAAGGTATGCTCGATAGACGTCGAAAAAAATATAAAGAAATAAATAGCGAATTAGACATAGGATTACCATCCTCACGATATATTCTAAAGATTAGCACTTTATAATCGCCTAAAGAGAATACAATCAAAATCGAAGGTATAGTTCGAATTTATATAAGAAATAAGGAGCAATTTGTTAAAATTTAAAAGGTTTCCGCCTTAATATATGTTAAAATTAAGAAGCGACGGAAAAATTGTCTTGGGGAAAGTGCAAAAATATAAATTAAATGTGAAAACGAATAATCAAAAATTATGGTTTGAGATAGATTTGCATATCTTGAATTTAAAAGAAACTTTGCATTCGGTTTGGTAATGGAAAAACAAGTAGCCTGGTTTGGCTTATTGAGCCATTCTTTTTTCAAACTTGTCGCACTTTCACGCAAAAAGACAGCAAAAAAACGGTTAAAAGAAACAAATTAAGGTGAAGTCCTAGCTTTAGAATGCGAACTAATTTTAAATACTTTTACTAAAGGATCCGTCTTCTGCTCATATTTCTATTGCTATAATTATATTTATTGTTTAGAGAAATAAAAAGATTAGATTCATTTATCTTTTTGTTTTATTTATTGTTTAAACTTTTATAGTTTTATCCTTTGAAGTTATTCAGATATTTTTTCTTCTACTTTCTTCTCTGATTCTAACTATATTTTTAAAATATAAGACTAGGGAGAATTTTATTTAAAAGTATCGCATCTTTTTGAAATAGTTGCAGGTATTATATTTGTTTTTATGACATTAACGCAGTTCTAGGTTTAACATAAATAATTACTAGCCCAACACTCTATCAGTACCCCTGCGATACCTACGTCTCAAAGCCTTTCATCTACCAGGTGTGCAGAACCTAATTAAAAGGCGAGGCGGTTGCCCGGAGTTCGTTAATGTCTGTTGCATGGAGTGTGATCGAAAGCCGAAGCCTCCCTTCTAGGCTTCCCGAGACTATACAGCATTCCCATTTACTCTATCCCTTCTGAACCCAATAAAATTCTAGCAAAGATATATTTCAGAGACTTACATGGGGTCCACCTAGACAGTGCAATGTCATACCAACAGGTATAACCTGCTACTTAGCTCTCCCGGCTTTTAATGGGTTTTATTTTTATATCTCCCAGGCGCTAAGTCTTCTAACCCGAGTGAGCAAGGCTAGGTTTCCATGCTTTTACATGGCAATTACCTACATGTTCAGCTGCGGTCTGCAATCTAGTTACTTAAAAAGCTACAAATAAATTTGTAGAAAAAGTTTCTCCATTTCTTAGACCTCTCCTCCTCTTAACAACACCCATGGAACAACCGAAGATGTAGTGTAGTTTTATTCCCACCAAAATCCAAACAATGACTTCACAACAGTTTCACACACTCATTGCCAAGCAGAAAGTTTTTGATGTGTTTATCCTCCCTCCCCGAAAGACTACGAAGAAATTTTAATATTTTTGTATAAATCCGGGGGCTAAAAACAGCGGATCGCAGACATTTATCAGACGAACCGGTTTTTTTGCTAGCGTAAGTGTTTTTTTTTGACTTATTCGTATCTTCTTTTACCTCTCGCTTTCGAATATGAACAAATTCAAATTTCTCATTTGTCCCTTTTAATCGGTATAAATCAAAATTATAGGGGATTAGCCTATAAAACCAGCGTGATTTATATCGCACCAAAATCTCAACAATAATTTTCGTACAATTCAAGACACTCATTGCCAAGCAGATAGTATTTAATGCGGTTATCCCCCTCCGTCATGTGTTCTTTATATAAGCCAAAAAAAATATAAATAAATTATCCAGAGGAAATTACAATTATGAATAATTCTTAGAATGGATTTGTAATACTAAGGAGCTTTTTTATATTTCGAATTCTTTTAAACCTAAATCAAATTTCTTGATTATTTTATACCAAAAAACGAAAAGAAATAACGAAAATAGGTAGCATGATATATTATTACGATATTGATGCGATGGAGGTTCCTAACTAATAATTTATTAGAGTTTTTGGTTAACATTATTCGTAAAAAGTAATAATAATGATCTTAAGATCATCTATAATCGTTTTATCAAAAGTATTTTTTAAGTATTTCATTTTAAAGAATATTTTTTTAGATAAATAGCTAGTGCCGAGAGCAGAAATAAACCCTCAGCAAATTTATGAAAGTATTGAATTTTTAGCCGAAAGCCCCTTAGAAAAATTAAGTAATTGATTCGAATTTTTTCTTTTAAAATATTGTCAAATTACATTTTTACTTTTTTTAACATCTGTAAAAAACTTTTAACATTTCTTTTAAAAATATTAACAATAAACGAGGATGGAATGCTTTTCAGTACTTAAATATAAAATCTAATGAGCTTTTGGTCCTCCAGACATTTTATAGAAGTTAATGTGGTCCGTGGGCTAAAAAGTTTGGCAGCCTTTGTTTGATAAAAAGCAACTCAAATTATACGTTTTTATCAACAAAAATTTTTATGTAAAGATAAATACAATAATCATATGAAACAAATTATTTAAAATTCATTTATGATAGATATTTACATGCACCCTAAATTTTGGTACGAAAATAGGATTTCAGATTCTGTTTAAGACTAATCTATATGATAAACATTTTTATACGCCTTAAAGTCTAATACCGAAGTGAGATATCACGTAAAATATACCCCTTATTAGTGCTACATATTTTTATACATAAAGACTTTTTAAGGAGTAAATAAATATGATAATGAATTGTAATTTCAAAAACGATCAATAAAAAATTAAAAATAACAAAAACATCGAAGAATATTTATTTTTTAAACTAAGATATTTGTGTTGCAAACAGAAACACTAGTATTAATTAACTGAACTTTCTGTTATAAACAAAACCTCCTTTTTTACATTTTAAATCATTTAATTGCATTAAAATGGCTCAATAGTATACGCCATCAATCAAACTAGTTAGATCAACATCATTTCCAAAAACAATAAGTTAAAATTCCTTTTGTGTGTAGAAAGAAAAAAGTTGGGGATGAAAATTAAAAAATGAATAATGCCAGTAAAAAAACACGGAGAATAATTTAAAAGAGATAAAATATGAGATCTAGATTCGAAAAGAATTCTAATAGTGTCTAAAATTAGCTGAGCCTTAAAAAATAATTCACAATTACACCAATCAATAATTGTCAGACTAGTCTAGTACACTTGCTTCCCACCATACCTTCGTCTTCCTTCTTCTATACTACCAAGTGTAAATCAGCCGACCCCGAATGACAAATATTAATATTACTGACATCACGGAGGTGAACCTATTAGTACTACATACGGTACTCACCATGTCACAGCCGTATAGCAACAAAAGTCTAAATCTGCTTTTCTTTCAGTGCAGAAGGTATTTGAAAAAAGGCATTGGAATAGCTTTTCTATCCTCACAATGTAGTGTATTGAGAAAATTGGCTGTACTTTTGATATTGATTTGTTGAAATAGTTAGCACAATGTGAGACGGAAAGAAAAATAAAATCAGAAGAGGATAGAGAAAGACAAGGAATCGCACTTTCTTGCATTGGATTTGGTGCTCTGTTCGACTAAACAGAGTAGCTAAACCCGAGAGAAAAAGTTTTAGTAAAATCAAAAAAGAAATTCGAAGATGAAAACAGGAAAAGTAGTGATCCGAACACTAAAACAGATGAGTGAATCAAATGACAGTAAAATTCTGAACTTAATTGATTGAATAGTATATATTTAGGCCAAAGCTAGGGGAATAAGTTCGATTTCGGGCACCGCACGTATCATATAAGCTACACAGGTATGTTCTAGGCAGAAACTCATAAAAAGAAGCCTTGATTAACCGGGAAGAGAAACATAAGGAGTAAAATCACAGAGCTAGTACCGTTTAAAGATATCATTGAAAAGCCGATAGATGAAAAGGCTCTCCGTTTGAGCAAAACAACCTTAAAAAAATTATGCGAAAATCAGTTTAAACCATAGAAGTATAATTGTTCTTTCTGACGCTTTAGTTATTCAGAATGCCTACATAAAAAAACTATGATCTATGAAAATAGGGAACATACGAAAAGTGAATTGTATGTTGAGGTTATTCCAAGGTAAATTTTATCGTTGGTTATTTAATTGTTTTTAATCTGGCATTATATTTGTCGTGAAGAAATTCCAGTTCCTCCACAATGCGTATCAAGAATGAATAAACCAGGCCTGTATATGATTCGATTTTGCTTGTATCTGATACGCATTAAGCTCGTTTTAATGCCTTGAAAATTTTTCTGGTATCATTAATGTATTTTCCAAACTGCAAAGCTGCTAAAATGATGGTATTTACAATTTATACATCAAGAATCACAGAATTTTTTTAAATATCATTAGGCTATTGTGAAAGTCAAATTTTTAGATGAACTTCACAAGATGAGTGATATATCATGCGCTTACTTATCCGATATCAGAAAGGATACCCTGAGAAATACTGACCACAACCTAATTTTCTATATGTCAAACTTGAACATGCTGATGTGAAAACTTGCGACAAAATTTATTAGCTTGGCCTGGAAAACCGAGTTTCCCCAGCAGATATTCCGTTGGCTGTAGTAAGAGGTGGGCAATTGTGAAGAAAAGAAATAAATACTGGATGTGTCCTAGAGAAAGTTTATGGTTAAAGTTTTATAGCGACAGTAATTAATGCCAAAAAAATTTAAAAGATTATGCTTATTTGACTTAATACATTGAAAACTGTATTTGACATGATTAAATCCTTCAATTTATTAAGGCACAATATCAAAATAAAAATGATAGTTCAGTAAGGTCTTAAAAAAACACGAACAAGGAAAACGATAGAGTTTTTAGCCAAAGAGATAGTTTCTATCCTTAGCTTTCCGAGTGTATATAGACCTATTAAACTGAAATTTTACTTTAAGACCACCAAAGTGACATTACCAAGTCGTGCAGTTCCCTAGGTCCCAATCAAATTTTATTAATTCATGATCTTTAGTCACATGCAGCAAAAAGTTTAGCATATAGATTCATGAAAGCATAGATAAAATTTTTTCTGTCATTGGATTTAAACTATACCAGAGAACAATCAATGAAGAAGGATAAATGATGCAAAGATACTGCTACTCTTCTTCTGGATGTTGGTGTTTGTAAAATTTGCTTCTAATACAAGAAAGAAAAGGCAATTCGGCATCTAGCTTATTAAAAAAAAGTAAATATAAAAAGTAAAAAGTAAAAAGCGACATTAGCAAGAGTTGCAAGATCTCGTCACACTATCTTTATGCAATTTTTTCTGCCATAAAAAAACATGCGATCGTGTGAATTAACTATCACACAAGAGTACTTCGACTTGAATCGGCTGACTTCTCCAAGTTAGGAAATACGTTTCGTGAAGTGTTGATAAAACATAAGGTACATTTTCGCTTAGAATATAAAGAGCGCTAGTATTCTTAGAATAGAACATAGAAGAAACTTACATAATGTCGAGTTGCAAAGCAAAGAAATACTTTAAGCTCTTGGATTGTGCAGGAGAAAATAAAGAATTATATGCACGAAGGTCAATAAGGCCAAAAATGGGGAATTCAAATAAAATCCATCTTGCACAAATAAAAGGTTTCTTAAAACCAAAATATAAGTCTGAAGAAAAGCCACGAAGAAAAGTTTGGGAAGCACAACCAATTGAAATATACAGCGAAATAGAAAATACGAAGGCACCCCTTAAAGTTATATTATCAAGAAAAAACGAGCTCTTATTTGAGGTGATTTTTTCGCCTGGCTTAAGAATTAGAAAATTAAGCCAAGCAATAAACCAATGTTCTGCTATGATGATATATATCACAGTAACAAAAGATAAGTGTTAATTAATCTTAATACCACCATAAGAAAAACGATGAAATTTGCTACAAGATGTATTATAGGGTATTTCTAGACAATACCTAGGATATATTAAAGTGGTGAGACTTCTTCACTTACACTTTCTAAATATATAAAAATTTGGGTTTAGAAAAATAATTCTGATTTAATTTCAGTTCAATATATTTTGAAAACAAGTATGTTGAGCTAAGAATCGACACGATAATTAACACCGATATCCAAATTCGAAATTATAGATCAGATATTTTCATTTTTACAAAAAAATTTTTGTTCGAGGTTAGAATTATTTCAGATAGTTCGCTTGAAATCGTTGAAACCAAAAAAACTAAAGAATTTCGACGAATTGAGAGTTTGAACCAGTCTTCCTTAGAGATTTTTTTCAAAACTAGGTTGCTTTTTGATAACATAATGTGCTAGTTTCAATTACATACTATCAATGCACATTGTAGTAAGTCAAATTTAGTAAAGATAGAGATGTAAATATTATTGCACACACTTATGAAATAGTCAAAACTATGAAAAATTGATAGGAAAAAATAACCGGGTCGAGTCTGAACCACAATAAAGCTAAGAAAGACATAAGAAAATGTCATAAAAAATAAGAGAACCATACGAAATATATTCATTAAGTATACGCGCCAAGGAAGTAAATGTGTTATGTGAACAAAATCTAAGATTATTAAATTTAAAACCGTGAATAAAAGGCAGAAATCAAAGCTTTGACCGAAGCATAAAACAATAGTCAAGTAGAAAAGCCATTTCAAATTTACATAGCTAAATGGTAGAATGAAGCTAGATATGACAACAAAAATAAATAAATTGGAATAAAATAAACTGTTTATAAGGAATATTACAAATTCTAATAAATAACAAAGAAAATGAAAATAAATATTTTGTAATAATAAATTTATTTCTCTCTAATTATTATCCCATGTACCCAACTTCCCTAGCTATTAAAACATAAATATTTCCATTGAAATCCCACTTTTAAATACATTTTTCATTTTTTTAAAAATTAAATTTATTATTGGTCCAATCCGTAAGAAAATCATTTCTCCTTAAAATTTTTCATTTTTAAAAAAATATTTTTACTCCCTGCATGAAATTTGTCGCAATAAATATATTTTCAGATAATTTTTCATATTTGTTCTACAACGATGAAGAAGCTTTCTGCGTTGATCCAGCCGAACCTCTTTATATTATAGATGCACTTTCTAAAAGTTTTGATAAAATATTTTATCATAAGGATGAAATATCCAGTTTACCTAACATTTCAAAACCTCGTAAATTAGTTTATTCATTTACTACTCACGAACATCCTGACCATGCCATTGGTGATGATGTCATACAAAACAAAATACCAAGCAGTATACACAAATCTCTGTATAAAAACACATTCAAAGATAATGAAACAGTTTCTATGACAGAGGGTACTACAATTACGTGTTTAGACACACCAGGACACACCTTTTACAGTGCATGTTTTTATGTTCAAGATATATCAGGCCTGTCATATATTTTGACAGGCGACACCATATTTTTCCTTGGCTGTGGAAAAATATTTACAGAGAACCCAGAAAAAATGGTCACAAGTTTGGACAGAATTGTTGAAACAGTAAAACCAGACACTTTATTTTTATACGGACATAATTATAACAAAACGAATGTCAAATTTACAGAAAAGGTTTTTAAAAAAGTTCCTGAAAATATCCAAAACAAAACATTTTTAACACTTAAAGAAGAAATTGAATTCAATCCATTTTTAAATCTTTCCAAATGTCTTCCCAAAGGAACAAAGGTTGATAAAATGATTTATCTTAGAAAAATGAAAGATGAATTCAACAGAGAGCAGAACAAGTAAATAAATGTTTTTAAAGTGTTTCTATTTTTTAATTCATTTATAAATATTTCTATTTTTAATAGAATAGTTGTTTTCATATATTTTTGTCTATAAATCAAAGATATAAAAAACAAGAATAATTAAATATTTTAGTAACTTTTAAAAAATATATCAAACCATAAAAATGAAATCCATTCAAATTCTCAATTTAATAATTAAATATTTAAGTAACTTTTAAATATAAAAATACAGGATGAAACAAGGAAAGCATTTCAAATTCTTAATAGAATTATAATTTTATTTTAAAAAGTTTTTCTTTATAAACATATTTCTTGTACAAATATATTTACCTGCTATTCTCATATAAATATCCTGTAAAAAAGAAATAAAATTTTTTTCGTGCATAAATTCTGTAAACATAAAAATATCTCTTTGGAGACAATCAATTTGTTTTTTTAGATTATTTTTTAGAGATTTTGGGCAAAAAGTATTGTTTTCATCATCTTTGAGTCTGTTGGCTGCTACTGAAAGTTTCATGTAATTTTCTGTTAGTTGTTTGGTTGGAAGAGAAGAGATTGAAATCATTAGGTCAGAAGAAGCTTCTAATACATCTGGAATTGGCCTAAATACTGGTCTAGTTCTTGAGTGTTGGTAGATTGAAGAAAGACGTAATTTTATATCTTCAGAAAGGTCTTTAAAGCGAGTATCTTTAGTAAGTGTCATTTTTAAAGGTCTAATTTAATTTAAGAAATAAAAAAATATTTAGAAAGAAGATGGGACATTAAAAATATTGAAATTAAAAAATATTGAAATTAAAATATATTGGAATTAAGAAATATTGAAATTAGAAGCTAGGAATTTTAATATTAGAAGTAAGAAATGAAAATAAAAAATGTTGGAATTGAAGAAAGATAATTAAAAAAAATTGAAAATCTTTATTTGAAAATATCAGATCCTTTAGAACAGTGGCAAGTGTTATATTTGTTTTTATGAGATTAACTCAGTTCTAGGTTTAACATAAATAATTGCTAGCCCAACACTCTAACAGTACCCCTGCGATACCACGTCTCAAAGTCTTTCATCTGCCAGGTGTGTAGAACCTAATTAATAGGCGAGGCAGTTGCCCGGATTTCGTTAATGTCTGTTGCGTGAAGTATCATCGAAAGCCGAAGCCCCCCTTGGGTTCACTTAAAACCATGCAGCATTCCCACTTACTCCACACTTTCTAATCACATGAACTTCTAGCTAAGATATATTTCAGAGACTTATATGGGGTCCACCTAGACAGTGCAATTTCATACCAACCGGTATAATCTGCTACTTAGCTCTCCTGGCTTTTAATGGTTTTGTTTTTATTTTTATATCTCCTAGGCGCTAAGTCTTCTAACCCGAGTGAGCAAGGCTAGGTTTCCATGTTTTTACATGGCAATTACCTAGATTTTCTTCTGCGGTCTGCAATCTGGTTACATAAAAAACTACAAATAAATCGTAGAAAAAATTTCTCAATTTCTTAGACCTCTCCTCCTCATACAAACTCGCATGGAAAACCAAAGATATAATGTGGTTTGATTCCCACCAAAAATCCAAACAAGGAATCCATATATCAATATCGCCTACTCATTGCCAAGCAGAAAGTTTTTTATGTTAGTATCTTCCCTCAAGCAAAAAAATGGAAAATAAAATAAGAGAATATGAAAATAAGAAAATAAGAAACTAACAAAAAAAAATCAAAGCAAGAAAAAATATGGGAAAGCATAATACAAAACTATAAATTTTATTACAAACCTAATGAGTTGATTAATCAATTTTAAATTCCACAGATAAATGTAATATACTTTTTAGTTACTATAGATATATATTTATTTTAATATCTTTTCTTTCGTACTGTATTCATGTTTTTTTCTGGTATTATAAGTAATGATTATTACAGGCAGTTATTAAACTTTTATTAAATTATATTAAAATATTAGTTCAGTAGCTAATTCCAGAAATCTACAGATAAAATATTTCAATAGAAGAAAGATGATAACCGCATCAAAAACCATCTGCTTGGTAATGAGTATTTAGAATATGAAACATTATTGCTGATATTGTGGTGGGATAAAAACTACACGGAAATTATAGGCCGATCCCTGTAATCCCGAGTTACGACAGATTAAAATAAGAAACGGAAAACCTCTAGTTGTTCCTCTTCGAAACCGAGATCTAAAAGGGGAATGGAATAAGTAAGTAAGAAAAGGCTTCAAAGAAATATTTTCTTAAACTTTAGAAATTATTATTTTTAGCAATGAAATAGATAAATTAAATTTGTTTTTATTTTCCCAAAAAATTTCAATTTTTTTAAATATGTAAATCTATATTTCAAATTTTTTAAATTACAAAAAAACTATAATTTGAAACTTATTTTTTAAATGATCAGTTGCAATATATCTTGGAAGGTGTTTATCAGAAGAAAATATTTAAATGTAACCTATTCGTTTAAGATCTCGTAAAATCTTTTATAAAGAATAAAAACCAAAATTTTAATATTTACTAAAATATTCAAAGCAAAAATATAATTAAACGAAAGGAAAAGATTGTTGCTTGATCGTGAAAGATGAGAGTTAATAGTAAAAGAGGCTAAAATACTTAATTGGGCGTAAAACCATCGAGTAAGTAACTAATATAATTAAAGTTATATTTACTACATCAAGGTTATTATAAGGACTTAGATGCAATTTTAGAAGAAAAGTTTGAGTGATTTTTGAATCTAAAAGGTAATTTAAAGTGAAAGCTAATAAAAGGCATTGAAAAGGTAGCAAACTGTAAACCGAAATAAAGCTATGAGTATAATGAACTAAGGCCTAAATAATTCGAAACCAAAATTGATCTTTACTATTCGGAATATCGGTAAAAATGAAATATTTATGTAAACCAAGCTAACGAATTATAAAAAGAAAAAACTGATCAAAGAGGTATACTTGTTTATCCTTGAAAAATCAGACTTTTTTCATTTCTTTCAAAGCAACAGGTAAAGCAAAATAGCTCTAATATATAGAATTAGTGCTTCTTATTCGATCATAATATTTATCATATATAATAGCTTGAAGTTAAAACTTGTAAGTAGAAGATATTATTAGAAAATATCATGCTAAACCAGGAAAGAAAGATTAAAAAAATATATAACGTTTATATTAGAATCCCAAAACCGTGCGATAGTGGATGGGACAACCCATCGGTGTCCAGCGAGTGAAGGGCAAATGGCTAACAAATATGTTTACACGTCCACCCCAGCCAAAACATATGCCCCAACCCAGATATAAATAAAACCAATAAACGGGGCACGGTACCGTACATCCCAGACCAAGCAAATATATCTAGCCAGAGTAGGGGTCAAAAATGTAAGTAAATGGGTGCCAAGTGGGGCAGGGGCTCCATCACACACCATCAACGGACATAAAAACGCACCCCCCCTAGAAGGTTCACACCCGGAAAAGCTGACAGATCCAGGGGTACGTGGGTTCGGGGAGCAGTATTATGTAAACCAACCGTTAATTCATAAAACAAATATAACCCCAGTATTCAAAATACTTAAATAAATATATAGAAAGCTTAATGAATAAATCCACGGTTATAATAAAATACAAAGGTTTTTTTATTTGCACAAAGTAAGAAGACGATAGTCTAAATCGAAATAAATCTAATAACACTCCTACAGATTATGTCTCAGAAAAAATTATACGACTATTGAGATGGCGCGAATTATAACTAAAATGAAACCTTAGGTGGGTTAAAAAAAACATAATTAAAAATTTGTATATGATCGAAAAAAATCGCTCTCATATATTCTAAATAATATTCCCTTCGTAAAATTCAATATAAGGTAGCCAACTTTATAATAAACTTCTTCTCAGGCAAAAAATCTGTAAATTTGCAAGGGTTTTTTAATGAGGTTGATTTCATGTCACAAGAAGCGAAGACACACCAGAGAAAATATTTCATAATAGTTTAAGAATTGCGAAAAAAGAGTCAAATCATCGAAGGAAGCAAAAATTGAATAAAATGTTTGGGAATTAGAAGATTGAATCATTTATCGGAAAAGCAACCGATATAATTCGAAAATATTAAATAATTTAAATATCAGTATTCCCCGTCAACGAATAAGAATAATAATTATAATGTAATAATAAATGAATAAAGAACATAAAAAAGCATATATTAATTTAACAATTTTTAATATTAATTTTAACAAGATAAAGCATGAAAAAAACCGTCGAGTCTTTCATATGCATTTGGTTATTGTCGTACTAAAACGTAAAGATACGATCCATCTCGATTAAGACATGTTAAATCCATGAATAAGAATATTTTTACAAGGAAAATATAAATCGAAAAGAAATCAGGTACGCGAGGCAAATTTCTAACAATATTGAGAACCTAAATCTACAAAAAAATGAACTGAGTCATGATAAAAAAAATCTCGAAAATTGAAACTCTTATTACACATAAAAAGTTATTCCCTATTGATGCTATAAAACAAAAGCATCTTGTCTACAACCAAAAGATTTTTTTAATTTAGGAAGAATTATCGGTGTATTTTTTGCGAAGATTAGAAAAAATCTTTTTTTAATCGAAATATGTGTTAAATTCAACCATAAAGTCCTGAAATACCAATGTCCTTGTTTTTAGAAATAAATGATTAGGATATTATTCAATAAAAAAAAGCAGTTGTAGGTAGTTTTACTATATTTATTAGCTGTGGCGAACTGATCCTTGGTTTTGTAATTGAGATTAAGCTGCGCCCTTAGATTCAAAACTTAAATCTTTAATCAAGATTGTAACTTTAATTTTTTCAATACATTTCCAGATTTTTATTCATACCAGTTGCTAAATTTGACTTTTGAACTTCAAAACCCTATCAAAAGTAGGATATCTCTTGCTTTACGAGTGGATTGCTTTTTAATTAAGCCATTCTGCCAAGTTAGGTAGATGGAGCTTGCGTGATTGCAGAATTATCTCAAAAAATCTTTAACTTTACCTTTAAATTTGAGTTTTTAAACAACTTATTGACTTTTTCAAAAATATTTTCAGATATGTAGTGCCTTGGTATTCTTCAATTGAATTTATTAAATAGTGACACCGTTTCTTCAAGCCAATTTTAAGCATTTTATGTTTGATCTTGTGTCTTCCCAAAGCGTAAATTGTCATGTTTAAATTCGGTTTTCTTAAAAGCAGATAAATAATACATTTTTTTTCATAGTAATACTTTATTTAAAAATATCACATCTTTTTACAATAGTGGCAAGTGTTATATTTGTTTTCATGACATTAACGCAGTTCTAGGTTTAACATAAATGACTGCTACCCCAACACTCCATCGGTAACCCCTGCGATACCTACGTCCCAAAGCCTTTCATCTACCAGGTGTGTAGAACCTAATTAATAGGCGAGGCAGTTGCCCGGAGTTCGTTAATGTCCGTTGCATGGAGTGTGATCGAAGGCCGAAGCCCACCCTGGGCTACCCCAAGACTATGCAGCATTCCCACTTACTCTACACTTTCTGAACCCAATAAACTTCTAGCTAAGATATATTTCAGAGATTTACATGGGGTCCACCTAGACAGTGCAATGTCAACCAACAGGTATAACCTGCTCCTACCCCCGGCTTTTAATGGGTTTTTTTTTTTTTTTTTTTTTTTTTTTTTTTTTTTTTTTTTTTTTATTTGTTTTTTTTTTTTTTTTTTTTTTTTTTTTTTTTTTTTTTTTTTTTTTTTTTTTTTTTTTTTTTTTTTATTTTTTTATAAAATTTTTTTTTAATTTTTTTTTTTTTTTTTTTTTTTTTTTTTTCCTCATAACATCTCCAATAAAAAAGAAGTTGTTTTGTTTTTTTTTTCCCACAAAAATTAAAAAAATTTTTTTAAAATTTTTTTCACTTATTTTTAAAAAAAAAATTTTTTTTTTGGTTTTCCCCCCTCCACCTTTTCATAGTAAAAAACAGAAATATTATTAACGACAGCTAGAATTAAATTTTTGACTTCTAAAACAATCTGGTATAGTTACAAACCAAAATGATTTTTTAAGTTAGAAAATGATCTTAAGTTACATTAATCTTTAAAATGACATTAATATTTATTCAGTGACCCGGTCAAAATTAATCTATAATAGGAATTGACAGAAATTCCTTAAGATAAAAATAGAGGGGGATAAGTTGAACGTTAGATTAAAAGGCAAACCCAATAATCATATACCTCTTCTAAATTCCATCATTTTAAATTATTAGCAGGATGAAACACATATAATGTTCATCCGAACTAAAAGTCTAAGAACCCTTATAGTTGTATGTTATCTGATGCTTAAATTTAAAAACTAAGCTAGCATTTGAATACCGTTGAAGAATGTAAAAGTATTTTTCTAAGTTCTATTTCATTATTCTATTCTCTCTGACGTCATTTTGTCAATTGAAGTTTCTTTGGTTGTAGGTTTTAATTAGAGTTAAAATTTAAGATCCAACAAAGCAATTGATCATATGAAGTTACGGGTTTTCATCAGTTATTGAAAGCGAATTTAAAACCGACCTGGTAAGAATCACATGCTAAGACAAATTAAACACCGTTCTTGGAATCCGAACTTAAGATATCTGCTTCTATCTCCTTGAATGTCAATCTACAACTATACAGACCTTTGTTAGGATTCGTTAGAAAATTGAAAGCGAGAATTTTTTTCAACCCATTATTCAGCGAGAAAGTTTTTTACAGCCACTTGCACGCTTTATATTAAATAAAAAGTTTTTTTTCTTTTTCTTCGAATGGTTCCTGTTGTAAATAACATATAAAATATGAACCTATTTAGTTTAAATACGATTTAGAGACTTCAAAATATAAAAATGACGGTATAAATCTTAAATTAAGCTACATTATATTTTCTTGTCAGATGTAAGACACATCATCCATGGCAAATACCTAAATCATTACATTTTTGGTTTTCGTGAAAAAAATTTTCCTTTCATATTTTTAGTAGGAGGTGGAAGGAGGCGAACCGCATTAAAAACCATCTGCTTGACGATGCGCATATAATTCGTGTGAAAATCATTGCTGCCATTGTGCTAGGATATAAACCAGATTAGATCTATATGCCGATTCCCCATGATCTGAGTTACAACATATTAAAAGAAACAAATAGAAGTTTTTCATTTGTTAATACTCGACACGAAGAGTTAAAATAGGACTTGAAAAAGTTTGTAAGTAATTTTTACTAAGATTTCTGCACTATTTCTAGAATAATATTATTTACTCTAAATAAAAATATTCGATAAAATCCCGTTCAATTCCATGTCTTGTGTAAGATATACAGAGTCAGATTCGCGTATTTGCTTCTAAATTATTTTTAAATCCCAAACGGTCTATTCTTTAAAATCTTTCAAATGCATACTTAACCTATATAGTCATTTTATTTAAATTATGTTTAAAAACATTACAATGAAAATCTTAATCATAAAATCTTTTTAATATATAATACAAATCCATTGTATTAATTAGTATATAAACACTGTAGTTCTGCATGGAAAAATATATATTTCTAAAAGGACACAATTCCCAACCAAGAGTCTTGCTTATAAACGCCTGATACTCTATACTCTACGCTGCCAAATCAATCTTTTTAATGTTTTTTGAATTTTTTCATAATATAAATCTCATATTAGGCAAAATATAACTTTACAACATTTTAAAAAAGATTTTAAGTAAAATATATACTTTGTTTTTATATAGTCGATTTAGGTATTGAAGATATTTTAATCTGCATGAATAACAATGGTAGGCTTTTGGTATTTTTAAATGATTCCAATGACTTATTTAAAAAATTTATATATAATCTAAGTCCTGATTCCATGAAATTATGGTTTGAGATTATAGCATCGTCGTTTTGGTCTAAAAAAGTTAAACATTTGTATACCCATCTTCTTGATAGGATTTGACGAATCGATTTTTAGAATCATCGTTTTGAATTTTGATTGTTTCATAAAGTTTAGTATAGAAATAAAAGATCTAAAAAGTTATAAAACCTTTTGTACAATTCTAATTTATACACCAATTTGTAGCAAATTGCAAATAACTTTAATAATGGTAGGTGATTGCTATTAAAACCATGAAAATCAAGACTTGCTTTCAAACTGGAAAACTTAGTGCCTAAAAGAATACAAACAAAAAAACCAAATTTAATAACCCAGAATTGCAAGTCGTTGGATGTACTCTATGCTATAAGATGGCGGCGTTTAGGCTGCCTCGATGCGAATCCTTGAGATATAAATTAACAGGAAGTTTCTTCTTTTAAATTTGGCAGCGCAAGTTTGAATGCGCCTGGTAAAGAAAGGAGGGCCGAAAATAAGGTTGATATGAAAGCTCAGATATGAACGAACATTAAACAACTTCTAGCAGCTTACCATCATATTAAACTTAATATACCCTCATTAAGTGGAAAAAGCTTGGAATGTAGCTATCACAGAAGATACCGATGGTGTATTGAAGAAACAGTTATTAATTTTAGATTCGAAACATTAGTAATATATTAGAAATAATATAAGGCATTTTATTTTTAAAAAGATGCTACTTTGAATAATTAAAGAAATTTAGCTAAAACTTTAGTTAAAATTTAAATAAGGAATATTTATTTACTTTAAATACATTATTGTTATTGCTTTTTTTGGCGAAATCGCAAATAGAACTAAATTTAACAAGCCGATCAGCTATATTTATTGCTAAGATTTTCGCATTTTAAATTTTAGAAAATATTACGAAAATTTACACGATTAAAATGTAAAAAATAAAACTTTGAAGTTTTGTTAAAATTAACTATTTTATAAAAAATTCTTCGTTTTCGACTGATTAAATGGCCTTAAAACCATAAAATAAAAAATAATTAAAATTATGATTTGATACCCCAAAATAGATGCAGAATTTGAGGGCCAAAATAAACGTAAATAACACCAAGTTACTTGTATTTATGAAACTTTGAAGCCAAATTAGTATATTTCGATGGGTTTTAATTTTAAACCGGGTTCACGATATATTTTTAAAAAACACTTCTAATTTATGCTTTTATATTTCGTTTTAGACAACAAAAACAAAATTTCTACACTCAATATAGCTATAAAAATAAAATTTAAAGTTTCAATTTCTTTTTTTTAAAAATTATTTTTGTATGAGTATGTAATCAACAATAAGAAATTGTAAAGGTTATATTATTGTGGGCCCTTTTCACATATTGAACAGTAGTATTCTACTAAATAATCATAAGTTATTGGATCTCCTTATTTATTCATCCTCGACACTACAGTCTAAACGTGTCTCGTTTTCTTTCTATAATACACCAAAATAGTCTTTTTCCAGTGGGTTTGCTTAACGTTTTCAGGTTTCGTAACAAGACGGTTTTAAAAGTGGTGTTAGCACAACGCCCAAAATGAAAGACCAGTCCATTTTAGTCGCCTCTTACGAAAGGCAGAGAATACTCCAAGCCAATTCTGTCCTTCGCATGGTGGGGAAACAATACATATAAAAAATCAACTTAGATATTGTACAGTATAACAAAAACAATATTTTAGTGGGTTTAATTAAATATATCATGATTCTATTAAAAGGCAAGACTCCATTTCAAATAAAATTACGCTTATAAAATGATATATTTTTAGATATTATTTACTTAAAATGTCTAAATCGAAGATATAGTTTCATTATGAATACTTATTGAAATCAAAAAGCCTTTTATACATTTACATCATAGATAAAACCATACTTACTTAGTTATTCTATTCCTCTTTTACTTTCCGTGTCGAGGATGAACAAAGCAAATCTTACCATTTGATCCTTTTAATCTGTTGTAACTCTGGATTAGTGAAAGTAGCTTTAAAGATTTAGTACTTACAATTATAAAAAAAATTTAATACTGTTATCTTCAACACTAAATTTTACATAAAAACGCAGTTTATCTTGCATACAACAAGCAAATTTACTATCTAGATTTAAACCCCATAAGACTAAGGGATGAATAAATTTTTTTTTCAAAAATCAGAGACCAAAATTTCTATATTGTATAATGCAATATTTAAGTCTGATAAACTCTAAAAACAATCTGCATCAAAAAAATGTTCAAAAATATACGTCATCATGGTTTTTTTCGAACTATCGATATAACTATAAATATTTGTTTAACAATTGCGAGAAAAGTTAAACTTTAGCAAAAATTACAATAAAATTAAAGATGATTTTAAATGTCGGTAGGCTAATAAATAAGATAAAGTTATGCCTTTAACAAACACATAACTTTTTATTGTAATTCTATTACTTTTGATTCCATGGTTCAGTTTTGTAGAATGTAATGTGACCTTTGGAAATATTACATTTGAACAATCGAGAAAAATAATCGCAAAAAAGTTGTTGAATTCTTTGTTCATTATATTTTTACACTATATAAATGAAAGATCGTTTTAAAGTTAAACAATTACTGTATATACGATTTATTATTATTGATTATATCGATATATATCTAAATTCGAGGCTTTTAGAAATAAGATACTGATATTGTAAAATCAGCCTATTTTCATGTAGCTTACAACCAAAAAAGACAAAAACATTATACTCTAAATAATACATGTTCCTTAATATAATCAATACTAATGCAAAAAATATTTAACATATCTTTCGTTAGGATCTGATTTCAAATTTAATAATGCACATAAATCAACAACAGCTTAAAATCTTACTCTTTTGGCATACATATATATTCCAAACATTTCAAATCTGCATTTTTATATTTAAAACTAACTTTTACTTTTAGTAAACAAAATTACCCATGTGATTAAAGGCAAAATTATTTTAAATTATAAGAGTTCTTCAGAATAAAGTTAAATATACAATTTTTAATTGTTCAGAATTAGTATATGTATTTATAGTTTTACTCTTCAAATCTAAGCTTAGTTAAACTTAAATAATTTGCCGATGCTTGATTAAACCTCATTAATTACTCAAATGAAAATGTTTTTAACCTTAAAAAGCTTGCTTTGAAAGCAAGAAATTGCGTACTAGCCACTTGATTTGTAATACGGTTGCATGGCGTATGATAAAAAGTCCAAAGATCTTTAGGTTCTATAAATCTACAGCAGTTTATAATATTTTACAGGTTCTAATTGTGGTAATCTTAGAGCGGCGACTTAGTTGAACGTTTAACTGAGATTCTATCTGACTTTGAAAAAATATACACTCTTATTAAACTGGTAATAGTAATTCTTGGTCTCTCTTGAATTTTTTTTTGTGTCTCTCGGCGCCAAACTTCTACCTCAAATGAGCAAGGGAAGGCTTATAATTTCACATTGGTTTACTCTAACGTTAAAATCATATCATCTAGTCAAAGAAAAAAATCAAAAACAAGTTTGTAGAGAACATACCCTTTGTCTTTATGAATTCCCATAGAAATTTTGAAAATTGCAATGTGGTTCAATCTCCCTTAAAATTTAAATTTGATTTTATAAATTCGATTTCTCGAACGTTACAAGAAGATAGTTCTAAAAGTGATATCTTTCTTTCATAAATAATTTTAAAGTACGACTTAAATTTTTGATATGTTTTGTAACAAAAACAATTTCTATATAAATAGAAAATAAAAAAATTGCAATTTTTTATCTTGAACAGCAATAAAGTATTCGCAAACATTTGTCAAAAAAACATGAATATATCGTAATGCATGTGTATTATTTGAATGTATGAAAAAAACTATTACAACACTTTTACATTAAAAATAATCGAATTTTAAATATAATACACAGTGTAAGAAAATATATTACATTCCGTTATAATTAACAAATTAGTCTCCCATATAACTTATACGCCGTGGAAATACATGATTATTAAGAAGATAATGTTGCAATAAATCCAGTCATTAAGCATATCGCCAAATCTTTGTATTATTTTTTAGTATGTAAAAATATTTTTTTATATAGACTTGAATTTGATTAAAGCCATCTAAACTAATATGAAATGTTAATTCCTTAAATAAATGTCTAGATTTACCTTTTAGGTTAAAAGAAAACAGCTATGTCTACGTTGAGAAATTTAAATATAAAAACAACATTCGAAATTTAAAATAAAACTTTCTCTCAAAACATATTAAATTTATAAAAATTCTTTTGGTATTTTTTGATGTAATACTAATTAGAATAACGATATTTTTTGTATGCTTAATAATAGAAACATTAGAAAAAGAGACATACCCGACACTTTTACTATAAAAATAATTCCAGGAATCTACTGATTCTATCAAACTATTTATTACGCAAAATGCACAAAAATACACGAAAAAGAAAACAATGAAATTTATCTTAGCAATAAATCATTGTTTGAAGACTTACACGACTAGAAACTTTAATGATCCATAAGCTTAACACATAAAATAATTCACCACCACAAAAAGAGTTTGTTACAAAAACAAATATTTAGAGTAAAGTCTTAAATAGAATCAAATATTTTTCCATATTGTTTTCAAACTATCATTTTCGATAACCGATATGTTTTTTTTCGTGTATATATTTAAATTTTCGATTTATCACAACAAATCTAAAAAGATCTTAGAATTTTTAACATTATCGAGACATTTGCTTGTTTAAAACACAAATTATCAGATTACATGTTTAAGTTAAAAAAAGAAAAAATTTAACTACAAAAAAAAATATGCAATATTTAACAAATAATTTTTTCTAATATCTTAAAAACTTAGTTTGATGATAGCAGTAAGATCATATTGCAAGGATATTGCGTTGAAGAGTATCACTAAAGTCCAAAATATGATATCATTTTGAATTTTTATTATAGGTAAAAAACCATGTGGCGTATGTACAGACTTAGTAGATGGAATTCTTTACCTAAGGCAATAAAAAATTCCAATTGCGTTTATATATTCTAATGTGGTATACCAAACAAAATATAAAAGTTAAAAGTCATAAATTGCTTTTTCGAAATAAGTTTACATAAAAAATATGAAAATTAAATTCTGTGTTTAAAAATTCTATGTTTTTACATAGAAATTGTGTATTTTTTTTATCTTCTAAGAAATATAGACAATCCATGTGTTTATTCGTTAAGCAAAGCCTAAATGTGTTAACCGATAGTAAATTAATAAATTTACAAAATTTTAAGTTTTCATACTTGGAAATGTTCCCACATTAAAGAATAATAATTGTTCTTATATACATTACACCAAACCGTAATATTAGTACAGCATTTTGCTTTATATTCGGAACATTCCCACAAATTCTAGTTTTACAAAATCAAATCATAATTCTGTATTTATTGCTCCACATGTTAATTATGCGTTCGAATGCTAAGTATTTGAAAACATAAAAAGCATTTTTTTATACAAAAAAGCTTCAGAAGAAGAAGCATTTATAGAAAATAGATTGTTTCATATTATATGCTCACTTTACGATTTTTTTTTCAATTAATATTTCTTGTGATAAGTTTTTTTAACAATTTTTTTTTTAATTCGAATCAATATTGTCTCTTTGGTGATAAACTCAAAAAATTTATTCTGTGCATTTCTTCGTTTAAAATAAGTGTTTAATTTTGTAATATTGAATTTTTTTAAAAATCTACATTACTTAAGCTTTTTAATATCTTTTAAGCGTGATCATCGTATTAATTGATCAGCCCTTTTAATTCCAAACATATACTTTAAAATACACGTTAATACTAAAGTAGACGTTTGCTAAAAGTTTGTTTTCATATGATGACTTTTACAATTAACTGGAATTGTTTTTACAGTAATCTTTTGGTATCGAGATAAAAATTTCCTACTATCTTCTTTTATATCTAAAATTTAATATACTTTTATCTCATGGCACCACATAATGCTTTATGATATCTATCTTAATTACTTAGTTGTGCCACCATCATACCTATTTCATGAAATACTTAGGATACTTCCGAAAGAAGAATATTTTATTTAAGTTTGAGCACGTTCAAGATCATACATCTTCATAATAGAATTGTCAGAGCAAATACTAAACAGTGATCTCTAACTTCCCCAAATACACTTTTTTTAGAATATTTAAAAAAAACAACTAAAATCAGAACTGGCAAATTATTAGATAAGTTTATACCATTTAGTGGTATATATCTTGTTCTGTCATTATCACAGTATTTTCAAACTTATACTTACTTATTCAACATAAAGAGATATATCATAATAATTTCAAGATAGAAAGATGCAGTGCAGAAATTTTATAAAAACCTTTAGTAAAATCATCATTTGTAATTATGAACAATCATTCGTCACATACTATAATAACATTTAAGGGCTAATAAGAAGAAATATACTTTAAATTGGAAAATTAATGCAAAATTAATTTAGGATTTTTAAGAAAAATGGTCTTTTATAAACCATTATTCATAATATTTTGAATTAGAGTTCTTTTTTTCGTATGAAAACTTAAAAAAGATATTTCAAACAAAGAAATTTGGCTTAAAAACGGAACTTAATTTTAAAAAAATAAATTCATTAAAAAAAACTGTCTTTAAGCGTATTTTTTATAATTTGATTTAACACGCATATATTATTAAATTTAGTTTATTATATCTGAGAATAGACTATTGTTAAATACAGGATCTTCCAATTCGCGATTATGTCGTTTCGTTGTGGCAAAACAAATCAAAGTCGAATAATATTAAGTTAGTTAAGTGCATATGCAATTAAAAATCTAAATGTAAACTAATATTAAAGAAGCGAGCCTTAAAAATAATCGTAGAAATTTTTAAACAGTTTATATTAAAGCATAAACGGCAAGTACCTGACACGCCATTTGAAACTACTATATTTTTAAAATAATTGTAATTATCATTTATAAAATTTAGTAATTTTTCATAAATTCATTTTTAATGAATTCACTCGGCCGATTTATATTTTTTTCTATAAACTTTAAAAAAAATGAAATAATAGCAAAATATTGTTCTATTAAACATGTTTATACGATTACATGTTTAATAAAAAAAATTAAATTTTCTAGAAACGTTTTTCTCATGGGAACCATACAAAACTAAACAGAAGTATAAATGCAACCGATTTTGAAACTTTATAGGATTAAATCGCAATAAAAAATTTGTTCTGATAAAATAGCTTTTTGGTTCGACGTAATAGGAAAGATGTACTCTTTAAAAAAATACAGACTTGACACATGGCAGTAAACACATTAGGAAGTAAATTAATACAATGATTTTTCATTTTTTTTCTTTTCGATCAAGTTATCATTTATAGCAGAATTCTTTCATACTCTCAGTGACTTCGTAACAATCTAATTTATTGTGAGAGCTGATGTCTTTTATTTCTTTTGTTTACGCAGGTATGAGACGCGGCGGATAATAGAAAACACTTAAATGCTGTAAAGTTAAAATTAAAAAACCAAATTATCATATGTTTTAATATACACAAGCTTCAGACTGTTTGTTTTGATTTATATTCTGAATAATCTAGTGAATATATGGAAAACCATATAAGAGTATAATAGCAAAGAATTTTGGTTTACTTTCCAAAATCCTTATTTGTTTCAAAATTTGATTTTTAGACTGTAAATTTTAATTAAATTTTGTTAGAAGGTTAAAAATTTCGGAGTCTAGTAAATTTGTTGAAACAATGCAAATCATATTGATAGCTTAGATTCCAGAAAGACTTTTTTTGATACTTTACGAGCTCTTTTGCATTCAAGCATTTTTTTTATACGTATATATAAAATTTTATTGAACATAATAAAATCAAGCACACTATAAAAAAATGTATAAATTATATATCTCCAATTTCCAAGGCATAGTTGGTCCATTATAACAAATATATGGTACGAGTCACGGATATATTTCTAAGGATTATTTCATATAATCTTTAAGGCTCTTACAAACATCAATAAATAAAAAAAAATCGTTGCATGGTAAAAATCACACAGAAAATGTTACTTTAGGAATTTTTCGAAAGTTTTAACAAACACAAAGGTTGCATCCTCATGGAAATTTATAATAAAGATAGCCAAATACTTTCTGCGAATTACGAACTAAATATAATACATCATATTTGATCTAGAGCCACCCGTAATATTTAAAGAACAGTACCTGACTTATTTGTTTTTACGATTCACAATTAAAATTTAAATGCCTTGAAAATTGTAATTTAGGACGCATAAATTTTATACGAAAATTTAAAATCAACTTGTAATAAAAAATTTGCAGGAAGACAGCTTGTAAAGAGATTCTAATTAAAAACTAAATACACAGAGTAAGAAAAACAATTGTATAATTTATCCGAAAAAAAAATCAAAAAGTTTCATTTATAAAATGTTAATTTGTGTTAGTTACTTAAAAATTGGATAAGAATTTCGTTATGGCTCAATTCAAAACAGGCCGTATAATTTACTATATATTTAAGATTTATTTGTATGTACATACAAAGCAAAATGAAGAATACATTTTTGTTCTTTTCTTTTGTATTGTACTATCGGTTAAGCTTGTAGAATCAAACTTTCTTTTACATTCATAAAAAAACGCCGAAAATATCTTAACTTGATAAATGAACCGTAGCTTCATTACCTGTTTACTAAGAAGTTCTTATTCTCACCTGGTCTGTTTCTCGTATATTTTTTAGTCTTTCATCTCCAATTGTTATCCGTCTTGAGCAATTTTCGAATGAAAATTCAGGCTTTTTAAACCTTCAATTTCTCATATCTTTATTATTTACTTCGAAATTTTCAGCGCTTCAACTCGGATTTAAAATTTATTCTATTTAATTTTCACCTATTATATTCATTCGGCCCTTTGTCATGAAGAAATTTATTGTTGTGAAATGTTAATTTCTCAAAAAACTGGGCTTTTATAAATATCTTATTTTTTAATTTATTTATTGTGAATTCTTTTTCATTTCCATTAAAAATCTTTTAATTTAATAAGTTATAAAGTTCCACGTTGCTATCTCAGAAAATTTTTTGCTGCAATCATTATGGAGAAAATAAATATATTACCTAAAAGAATGGTGAAAAGCATATATCTTATCATACAATTTTTTGTGTAACTGTAAATTCATAGAAAAGAAATCTTAACAAAATGATTTATTTATTCAATTGAAACTTTTTGCGAAGTAAAAAATAGAAAATTATTCAGATATTCTTGCTAAATATTACAATTTGGAAGGAAATTTACAAATTTTAATTCTTTAATTTTTGAACCAAAGAATAAAATTAATTATTTTGTGTTCAGCTCTACTCTCTACATTGATTGGTTAGATATATGAACAAATAAAAAAAGACATATCCTAATCGAAGCACTCTTATAGATGTACTGTACTGTTTAACAAATTAAACCTTTCGAGGGATTAGTCGTCTTAGAAACATTATTGAATTATATAAATAATTATTTATAAAAAAAATACTTAGAAATATTTTCCATAAATAATTTAATTTTCTTCCTTTTTGTTTCCTTCATGCTAATGAGAACAAAATCAATTTGAGCAATGTTTTATGTCCGAATTATGTATTTTAAGACATTTTTATTTTAGCCAAATTAATTGTCAGTCTAACGTTTCTCGTCGCTACAGTCAGAGATTTAGACTGCTAAACAATAGTAATACCCAGCTTAATAGAAATATATTTGTTTTTCCTAATTACACTACAATTGGGATAGATTTAATTCTACTGTACAAGATATCTTAAAAGCACAGATAAGAAAACTTTAATCAAATTATTCTTTGGATTAGTGTTAAATAGACCAGATATACACAATATTATATAAAATACGTGTAATGAGCGAATACTTCATTAAAAAAAATTATTACAAGAGAAAATGATTATTAAAATTCATTGTCTTGGAAATTATGATTTCGCTTAGAAATCCTATGAAAAAGAAATATTACGAGCTTATTTCGAAATTATATTATCAATAGCAAAAGTTTTACATAAATTTCATAACATAAATATAAAGACATTTGGATATTTTCATCATTTAGAGAAAATGAATTCAATTGTCTGGAATATAATAATACAATTCAAGATTAAATATATAAAAAGTATGACAAAAGACAAAAATGAAATCTAATGCATAAAATATATTCTGAGGTACAAAAATTTTCGCAAGAAAAGCTGAGCTAAACCAAACTTTATCTTAAGATACTTATTAATTCCATGAAGAAATGTACTATTAAGTAATAGAATTCAAAGTTTTATATCATAGCTAAATCTGTATATAGACAGTTTTTTGTTTCCATGATAACTTTTTTATATCAATACATTTTTATGAGCTAAAAACTCATGATAAAATCTTCATTTTCATTTGCTGACAATCTGAATCCAAGCACAATATTTAGAGCTTCTCTATAGTTATAAGGGGAGAAAACAAGTTTTGTATACAAGACAAAGATCGCATATAAGACAACACACATCGTTTGTCAATATTATAACATTCAGATTGAGAACGTCAGTACTTTGAAAATTTACATTTTTATATCTGATTTAAATAAATGATATATTTTGATCTATTTACCTGCAAACTATGAATTGAATACATGTCATATTCTATAGACCTTAGAACTTAACGTGTTTATAAAATTTCATTAGATATCTAATATGTACGATCGATAATTTACGTATCTTATTCTCTATACTAAGAATTTTAAGTCTTATTGGAATAGTTTTTACCTCATGTATTTTTAATTTAAAAATTGAAATTCAAATGTCACGGGCAATTTGAGAAATTCTTATAATCTAAAAATATTTCTTAACGTGCTAGGTTTATAAAAATACGCCACAATTTCTCTAGTAACTTTAAAATTTGTCGCATTTTAAAACCAGCATCAGATATTATTGCGCCCATATAACCGAAAGATCTTAGACACGTAATTTCTACCATCTGACACTTCATAGTTTCTAAGAATTGTTTTTACACTTTCTATCTTAACTGTTAGTTGTTTTTTTGAAAAAATACAGGTGGCCAAATTAACAGATATATGATATGAAGCCTTGTTTAGACGCAAGTATACATAGATTAGCTACTCGCAAGAGTCAAAATACTCAAATATTAAGAGAAAGCCAAATTTTTAGTTAATGGAAAAAGTATATATCTAAAAGCAAGTTATTAAGGAAAAAACCCTGGATGTTCAGCGTTTCACGAGTTTTACACATTGAATTAAGAGCCGGAAAATGCAAACTATTTCTTAAGAAGACCTAAAAGAATATTAGGTTTTATGCAAATCGTAAAAAGATATTTTATAGTCTGCATGTAGCACATGTATAAATTATGAGCAGATGTAGAAACGACATGAAAAAGAAATACATGAAAAGCATAAAATATATCATTAGCGATGATAGTATCTATCTAAATTATGTTGCCATATAAAAAAAACACAACATACCAAAAAAGATATCGTTTTTAAACCTTACTAACTAAAAACATGGATTTAATTTCAGTTTGATTTAATAGAGAAGCAGTTCAATAAAATGAATCATATGTATTAATCAGGATTAACCAAGACCATTCAATCCAACTTATTTATCATCGTTAGACTAAAAGCGAAAGTGCAGAAGAAGTAGCTTATGTGTCTCTAGATACTTTTACTATTTGGTGCTCCTAGTATTAGTCAAAAGATTATGACAGAGAATTTGAAAACAGTACAATTATAGAAATTGTAACATTGAGCCCAAATTGTAGATGATATATGAAAAACCTAGACACCCTCAAAGTAAAGATTTCTTCGAAGGTGCATTTCAGGATGTAGATAATATGGGTTTTTTTATGGCGGCAGGACAATAACAGTACAAAATCACCGAACGGATTACGTTTTGTTTTTTTATGAAAAACAGAAAATATCATAGTAGTATAAACTGTACGCCATATGAAGAAATGTTGAGAAAAAAGTTAAAATTTAGCCTTAAAATTCTTCATCTTATAAATTTTCTTCCAAATATAAATTTTGAAGTAGATTTAGAAGTAAAATTAAAAGATGAAGACAATATACAAACCATAGACGAGAGTACGCTAAAAATTAGTCGGCCGATATAACAACATCCACATAATATAAAGGAACTATTTGTGTTTGATTGTTATGATGATCTTCATTTAAGTCATTTAAACACATTTCTGATTTTATAACATAAAAAGAGAAATAATGTTCAGTGCGCAGTAATATTCGAGTCTCTGATAATAAAAGTTCGAATCAAACCTATGATTTGTTCACCGTGAATCCCGATTTGAAAAAACGAAAATAAGACATATTAAAAATCTGGGATATATCGGCATGCAATCTAAACAAACAAGCTGAAACATTACAACGAGTTTCTAATTCAAAATACTATGTTGTCAAAAAGGTGATACAATAAAAGTATGAGTTTCAAATCTTGACAGAAGTCGCACGTATCTTAGAAAAATATCAGAATATATTTTAAAAAGGCTTATCTAGAGAAACTAAGCCCTTAGCATGGATCCTTAATCAACTTCATGCAAAACCAATTTACATTGTGCAAGGTAAGTTTATAGGTGTCGAAGAAGTTCTTAGGTCAGGAATTCCACAAAGAGTATGTGCAAGAATTTACAAATACCCGAGGCTAAGGCTATATTAGATTAGCTGCAAACCCGGATGTTTTTCTGAAATATGCAAGTGCTGTAAAAGAGAAAAGCATTGTAATTCTAAGTTTCACATAAAACGAAGCTGCTTTGATATACCAAGACGTCTAAAAATGAAATATAATATAGATGCAGATGTTTTATTATACGCACTTTTTCTAAAATATTTATTTCAGAAGATACCTTTTATTTTTGTTGTTATAAAATAGTTATCCAAAAAATTCTCGAATTCCCAATTATTGAAATTGCCAGTAACATATATAGATTCAGTACAATTTGTAAAAGAAGACAGGAATGAGTAAGTAATGTTTCTGAATAATCAACTAAATATCAGAGCAATTTTTACCTCATACTGTCTATAAATTCAGGGTAAAGTAATTGTGAATAGTCGAAAATATATTGAAATTGCTTCCATACTATTCTTTTCTAGAATACAATTAGTAGGAAATTAAGCGATTTCTCAAAAAAATCACCTTCAGGCAATGAAGCCTACAGTAAAATTTATGAATTTTTTTCTGTTAAATAAAATTGAATGTAAAAAACGAGATTCGAATTAAATATTCTTATATCTTGCTCTCTAAAAGGTACAAAAAACGAAAAGTTTAGGCAGCAAAGGCTTCTTTATCTATCCAAGCCTATATGTAAAAAGTTTTTTATAGAGTGCGGTTAGAAAGTAAGAATCAAAAATTTTATACTTTTTTGTAACTTCCAGCTCAAATTTTCTATTCTGTTATAAAATATTTAGCTTAACAACTAAAAGATGTGATATTTAACAATTTGCTTTTAACCATAAACTACATGGTGAGAATATATGTCTGTAACATATTAAAATAAAAACTCAGCACCTTTTTTTATATCGTAAAGAGTTGACGTATAAAAATATGTAATTGCACCCTTGAAATCGATTTTAGGTTCCGAAATTGGCACAAAATGAATGTTTTCGAAACGAAAATATTCTATGCAAAATTAGCTTATATTTAAATTCACGGATGAGGTCGCTTTGAGGAATTTCAAATATAACAAACAGTGAAATTTTGAAATATATAGCTAAAAACTTTTACCGTTAAAAGTTATAAAAGACCTTATCTAATAACATTTCAAAATATGCTTTAATTTTTTTGAGACTTCTAATAGGTTATACAAACAAACTGAAAATTATAAAGTATAAGATTACATTAAAGCAAAGTAAAATATATAAATTACAACATGATAGTGAATGTTATTACTTAGTTTAAAAATTTAAAATCTTTATAAATTATTCAAGTCTAGATAGAAACAAAAATTGCTTAATATTTGATTTCTTAATGTAATATAGAAAAAATCTTTTTTTTGTTTCGTTTACGAATAAATAAATTTCTGCTGCCAGATAAAACATAAAGAGTGAATAGTAGGCTCGAATCCTGCAATAAGTCAAAGCCTTTTAAGTTTGTAAAATACAAAATAATTTAATGTTTCTATTCAGAAAAAAGCAAAAGAAATCTTTTTGAAAGAAGTTATAATAAAATTTACAATGGTGTTCAGGATTTAATTATACGGAGTTTTTTCTATACGATTTATTAAGAAAAAATAGTCAAGATCACTGAATACATTTCCAGATTTACGGCTTTTATACATCTATATTGACGTTTCCCGAACTTTGAAAAATTTCAGTCATTCTAAAAATTATTTTACACTAGAATTATTGAGAATAATTACAACTGTTGAGCAGATATAATGTTTTATTATATTTAGATTTAAATTTATATGAGTTAATATGTAATCACCTTTGGATCAGTAAACATTTTTAAATCAAATTTAATGCCTAACATAAAAATCTTAAATGTACAAAATCATCTAGTTCGTAGTTTGCTCATCTATCCATGCTCCTTTTATTTGTAAACTTTCTGGAATGATGTTTGAGCTTATATTCTTTTTTTATATAACACCTTCCGATAAATAAACTAAATTCTAAATATTCAAATACACGTTTGTAAAAAAGGCAAAAATTACAAAAAAATATTTTTATACTAAAGTTCAATTTCTGCTATGAAAAATTTTGACTTAAAATATTTTATTGTATTGTTTTTATTTGTAAAACAAATGGGTAATTATTCAAGGATATCATTATTAAAATTACGCTATTATTCAAAGCTCAATATATTTATTTCAGATAACAAGAGCATGATTTCAAAATTCTATTCTAGATTAGCACGTTTAAGATTATTATAATCGCAATTTTAATCTGTTCAAGGCTCAATTTTGATATTATAAATTAGGCAGTCTTTTTCAAAAAAAATTCAAAAGAATAATTTTATTTAAAATGACTTGATCATATGGATATAAATTAAATAAAACAGTGTGTAGATTTTTGGTTGGATTACGGCAAAGAAAACTTCATAGAAACCAAGTTTTTAAAATTTAAATATTTCTAAAGTGACTTCTGATATTTTTTTTTATGATTTTCGAAGTGTCTTATTTCCATAATATCTTTACTTAAATTCTAAACAAAGGTTAAACTATTTTCAAAATCTTTTTTTAATATTGAATCTAAGAATCTTTGAAAGAAAATCAGTAAGCTTAAAGAGCGCTTAAAACAATTTATTACTAAAGTAACTGAAACATTTTTCTTATCGTTGATTTATTTTGTTATTATATTCATTTATATTACATTTATATTACATTTATATTACATTTATATTACATTTACGATTTCGATAAAATAAATGCTTATGTTGAATTCCTAAAGATAAAATGTAAAAAAATTAAGATAAAATGTGTTAAAAATGCAGAAAAACTATTTTTAGACTCGTAAAATAGTGTGTCAAGGTTTCAAAATACATATTATAAGAATAAAATAAAGGTAAATAAAATATGATCATAGTCTGCTGTAGTTGGAAATTTTTTACTGAACAGACGTTTAGAAAAAAATCATTAAACTATAAGATTTTATGAAATGTTTTAAAATATTCTTCTGTAGCACATTCTCGAGATATTCTTGCTTTTAAATCTGTAAGAGCGTATAACAGAAGCCGAATATATTTTCCAAATTTATACTCGTTTAGCTTTTTTTTTACATTCAAGGTTTTTCGTATCAAATATATAAGGTCTTTACGAAAACTTTTCAAAGTATTTGTATAAGACTGTAATAATGCAAAAATATATATATATTAGTGACCAATAAATGAGATTCAAAGAATTTCGATTTGCGCGCTAACAATAAACATTAATTAATTAGATAATGTCAGATTTTTTATTTTTTTACGGTTACCTCTGCATAGTCCAGTAGTACTGCCTGATTTTTAGACCTTGCTATGAATAGTATATGATTTATTTTATATGTACTTTCATAATTGTATTCATATTCTTAATCTGCTTTTTATTTTAAGAAAATTCTAAATATTTTTCCGATGTGTGAGAATTAAATTTCTTTTACATTTGACGTATTTTTCTTGCGAATAGTTTTTTATTGAAATATCTAAGGCATTTAATTAATTTAAAATCTCCGAAGTAGCGTTTTTAATTTATCAAATGAAACAAGCAGTAAAGGATCCTACGTTTTTATTGTAACTTTTGTATTTGTACATAATTTGACTCATTTGACATTAAAAACGATATATTTTTTCTATGTACGTATATGCAACTTTAACTTTTTTCACGAGCCATATAAGCCTAAGGCTAAAATGATGTGAGCTCGCAGTCTATAAAGACAATTACTCAATGCAATTCATTATATTCTATTTTAAGTTTATGCCACGGTGTCTATAAAAATTTATAAAGTAGCTTTCATTTAATGAATATTAAAGTTAAAGCAACGCGTAAAGAAATTTTAAAAATATCTTAGAATATACTTATAGTCTTGATCATCGCTTTGCTTAGAATATTTTTTTATGTTAGATTCAAAAAGTGTATAAATTCTTAAAATATCATAGTTAGTGGACTTGTTTCACATGGCTGCATACAATCTAGCAACCTTTATGACAATAAAAATATTTTTTAATTAGGCTAAAAGTATAGAATATGTTTTTCCTCAAAGTAATTAGTTGTAAATGTTTCCACATATTTCTTCGATTTTCGCTATATTCTAATGTTACATTGTACATATTAGATTCTAAATTCTTTGCCTCAAAAGAGATAATTATTGAGGGCGAGTCGATTGCATCAAAACATATTTACCCTATACTTTTTTCCAGGTTTAGTCTCGTAAAACAGTATTCGATAGTTATTTCGATATATCTAAGACATAATTAAACAAAAAATTTGCAATCTCGTAAAATTAAAGACTTGACATTTTCCATTGTAGATCCATAAGTATGTAATGCCTATATATAATCATGTACATAGAAAATAACAAATGCTAGATTTTGAAAAAAATCTTTACATAAACTATAATATCGAATTATCAGTTAAGAAATTGTATTCCCCGATCTGATTAAAATTCAAATGAGATTTAAATTTTTTAAAAGTTGAATTATCTACTTTCGATTTCTAACTTTACAATATGTTCTACAGGTATAATACTTTGTATATATTTTTTACAAACATAACAACCTGCATTAATTAGAGACCTTTTTATATCTCATATCAAATAGATTGGTCAGTAGTCTATATTTCTGAATCGTTGCTTTATTCAGGGGAGTTGAAGTGTTCCATTCTATTTTTTTACAGCTGAAATAGATCTCTGTACAAAATACGAAGTACAAAATTCTATATAAAATTTTCTTTGTGTCTATCTAATGTGTTTTTTTAAAGATATCAATATAAATCAAAGGATATCTAGGCTTATCTTGAGACATAATGTCGCGGTTGGTAAGAAAAACGAAAAGGTATAGGCTTTATTTTTAGTCTTCAAAGGAACCAGGGAAACATTGCGAGAAAAATAAATTCAAGTGTTATCATTTTTTATCTAAAAATAAGATTAAGTCATATTTCAAGTTATAATACAGTATTGTTTTGATAAAAACCAACAACAAAAAATATCATTTCCAACTAAATTTTACTCAAAAACAAAAAAAACAGAACCTATATTAATATTATTTTATTCGAAACGCAATGAATCATTTTAACAAATAAATTAGAAGAAAAAACCGTGTATTAAAGATCCTAGTATTATATATATCAGATATTCAAAACGTTATATCAAAAAGATAGATAGGAATTAACATTCTCATACTGTATTAGCATATAGGTCTAAAACATAATTTAAACTCAATCAAGAAGCTATTAAATGATATAAAGTAATTTATTTTTATAAAAAGTATATTATTAACATATATTTATAATTATTCAAAACCCCATCAAATTCTTGTTTAAAAATTCATGAAATTTCTACGACTTTTTAAAAATAAAATCCTATGAATAGGTGATAATCTTCTCTATTTAATCCAATTTACAATATCATTTTAATGCTGGAATGTTAGTTTTTGCGCTAAAATATTTCAATATTTTTTTGCCATGTTCTTTTGTCATTCCTTTTCACCTCATTTTATAATTGATTTCTACAACCTAATATAAAAACTTAATTCTTTGAAATTAATTCTAGCAATAAGATATCTAATATGTTCTTATATATATATAGATTAAAATTTTACTTATTTTTGTGATTTTTTGGTTCTTTTGTGAGATAGCGCTTTGTTATAGACATAAAATTCTTGTGCTACAAATTTAACAGGAAAAATTTTACCATCTTTTAGGATTTATAAATATTGGAACAGTTGGACATATAACAAATCCATCCATAAAATATAGTACTCTCATTAAGACTTTTCAAATGAAAGAATTTCGGTTTCGATTTCATCATCACTACATAAAAATATATTATCAATATATTGATTGATAATAGCGCAAAGCATGAAGAAGAATAATCGAATTGTTGCGAAAACTATTTTCACACTAAACTCAAATATGAATAAAGGTTTTACATAAAACAAACAGTGAATTGTTAAAATACACAAGACAAAAATTCATCAAAACTTATAATTTATTTTCGGGTTTCTAGAAACACTCCCATCTTAATATGTAAAATTTCCATTTTTTTTTCTTTTATAGATTTGAAATATAGTTAAAATACTTTAAAATGGTTGCAATATTTGAGGTAGCCTATTATTTGTTTCTAAAATTATATTCCCAAAAAGAAATATTAAAAAATTCTTTGGGTTGAAATAATCTTATGAATACTGTATTAACGAAGATATGGATTGTAATTAAAAGCAAAGATTTTCTTAGAAATAATTATATTGTTTGTTGTGTACGGGCATTTGAATGTATTAATATTTCTTCGGTATAGATGAATAGGATAGGCTTTAACCAGTAAATATGGTTAAATTGCCCGCAAACTATAAAAAATTCGTTTGCTATATCGATTCTTTATTGGACAATACAAATTGCTTCCTTTGAAGATATATTAATTTATCGATAACGACAATTCTAAAAAAAAACAGCTTACTTACATCAGGTATCTTTATGCTTTCATATGCCAAATTTTTTGTAATTTTATGTTTTATAGATATATTTGAATTCAAACCCCTGCCTTTTTTACTGGTTGTGCCACTAAATTACAAACGCTGCCAAATCAAAATTTTGAAGACTTTATTAAAATTATTTAAGGAATGAAACCAATAATGAATTAGAAGAAAATGCCTTCTATCCTTATTACCTCAAAAAAAGAAAAAGCGAATGATAAAAAATTATCTAGTATTGAGTTCTATTTTATTCTTTTATATTATTTTTCGTAAGCATTAATTTTTCAAAATTTATAAAAGATCTTAACTTATGCCCAATTACAATGATAATAAAACAAAATACAAAATTTTTTATTCTTGGTTTTTTGCAAGAAAGCTATTAAGTAAAAATACTTTTATATAATCTTATATTCAAAATAGATTTTTTTGCCGCCTATAAAACAATTTAGATGATAACTGATAATTAGATGGGTTTTCATTAAATGTTGAAAGCACGTTTCTTTAAGCAAACATTTCGAATACCATTAATTATAAATGTCTTATAGATTCAGATTAACCGTATTTCAATGAGATGCTTTATTGATGCAATAAATGCATAGAATGTTTGTACCACAAGAAAATAAATTTATTCATTACCTTATTATTCCGCCAAATATCATTTTCTCTTCTGAAGTATACATTGCTAATAAGAAAAAAATTGGGCTGTCTATCTGCTGATCAAGATTATTACTCCGCTCCTTCAAAATATTAGTTAATAATGTATTAACACTATGTCGAGCACTAAAGCAAAGGTATGAAAGCCTTTGAGAAATAAAACCCTACCTATTTTCTTAATCTAACAAACTGTATATAGTATATTTTAAACAATGCAAAAATAATATCGCATGATTGATTTTTTATTAGCAACTGTATAAATTTGAAATTAAATATTAACTAAGCTAAAAACATTTTAAATTTACAACGAAGTATAAAATAAGCTAATATAGCATTTTCTAGCCAGTTTTTGATTTATAAGTTCCAAATATTTTGAGCGTTTTATAAAACTTGGCTGATTAAATGAATAGAATACTTATTAATTCATGTTATAAAAATGGAATCATTTTGTTTATCTTTCGCGAGGCTTTAATTTATTAGGCATTTTAAGTTACAAAAACGTGCGTCATGTAATTGAACATATCGCTTTGATTATAGCTTTAAGTATTGACTTATTTTCATACTATAAAAACTAGTCCAGGTGTACCATTCATAATGAATTTATGTTAAATTTTGCGAGTTAGTAGGAACCAAAAAAAAGTTTTTAAGACCGAACTGGGTTATTAAAAGTGCTATATTATACAGATATATTTCTACTTCATAATTTCAAAGCACTTTAATCCCTTAAACATGGAAAAAAGGCGATCATGTCATTTCAATGAAACAAGAATTTGTTCTGGCACTTGGATTGTGGCATAAAATATCATTCGAAAAACCTTTTTTTTTGCATATAAGAATCTCTTTATAATGAACAAATCATGGTATAAAAATGGCAAGGTCATCCAAAGATATTTCTAGTACTATAATATTTTATAACAAAACTGCCAAAAGCTGACTTTATTTCTATTTTAATATAGAATGCTAACCATCCGTTAGTGGATTTCGTATCTACTGACTTGAGTCGTATATAAATATTAAACACCCTTCGATTTCGAAAAATTGTGTAATAGGTTTTATAGGAATTGTTTTTCGTATCGTTATAAAAAAACTCTAGAATATTCTTTGCGCAAAATGAAAAAAATTGGCTATTTGCTAGCAATAATTGGTTTAAATTTGTTATATATGTCTTATTATATAATAAACTAAAGTCTTATTGATAATTCATATATTTTTGGCGTATTGCACTACAAAAACGTTTTACTTTCAATAAAACATTCATATAGAATATTTGCCAGAGATTCTTAGTATACTAACTCGGCTTTAATTTTTATGTAATGATTATAGAATTAGACTATTAAAGAACTTTAAGTTCTACATGAATTTTTTGCAATAGAAGACTATAAATTAAAAAAAATTATTCTGTTGATTTTTTACTTGAAATGGTTAAAAAATACTAAAATTAGTACTCTTGAGTTTATACATAAACCTCTTGTATTGAATTTATTATTCATCTCTTTTATAATACGCTATATGAAAACCGCCAGTCAGAAGAAAAAACGAAACACTTTTTTTTCATAAAAAAACTTGAATATTCTAAGATTTTGTCGAATTGTTGCACACGTTTTGTAAAAATGCAAAGAATTATATGATTGCCTGACTTTGTCTCAATATCCTAAATCTCTAAATAAGCCGTTTGTTTATACTTGCTAAATATTTACAATATGCGCTTACATTTTTAGTTAGGATAAATCTTTCAAAAAGTATATATATTTTAAAGTATATCTAATTAAAATAAGTATAATTTAAACTTTTCTTATCTTTTAGAAAGCGTAAAAGTATAACCCAATAAAATACCATGAATTTGTTTCAAATCAAATAAATTAAAATTTTATGGATTTGCGTAATTTCAAAAATTTCCAGCGCTTTATAATCCAGGTAATATTTATATTATTTAAATATTCGTATGTAAATTTTTGAAAGGACAATGAACAATTTTCGAGAGATTCATAATTATTTCTATGAGCCATATTACGCTTCTTAAAAGTTGACGATCTATTATTAGGTTTTGGTTTTATTCTTGCTATTAAGAGCTTTCCTGTGTAGTAAGAAGTAAATTAACTGTTTTACTTTCAATTTTGATTCTTTTATATCAATTTGAAGTTAGATAAAATTATAAATGATTTAGTTAAAAACCTAAAATTTGTTGTTAAATGTTTAAACGTGGAATCCATAATTTATTATAAGATATTGTCCCAGACGCAATTCTAGAATGTTTAATAACGTATAATTTAGAGTCTCTATTAAATATCGTAAAATTTTGTTGAACAGTGCTGAGAATAGTTTTATACCATGTATATTTATAAATAAAAATATAAGTAATTTTAATTTATTCTCTTCATTACAGATGTTCATTTTCTAGTTATCTAATAACATTCTAAAAAGTTTTGAATGGTTACAGTTTGCAGAAACGCTAGAAAAGAAATATTCTTAGGGATTATATATCTCAAAAATAAGATTTCTTTCAAAGGAAAATTTTTAAATCTTTAGATAAAACCCGAAATTTATATATTGGAAAACTTTTGAAACATAAATTTTATAATCAGATATTATAAGATTGAATAAAAAAACATGCAATGATCCAACAACTTTGATTATATAAAACTGGGACTATACTCATATTTTTATACTTATCAGAATATATTCAAAAAGTTACGGTTTACATTAAAAATTAGAATGTTTGCATATGTTATCGCACATAGTTCTATTCAAATTTTTAATCTAAGTTTAAAAACCGTGTTTTTATTTTTTTAGATAGAAATAAAACTCTAAAATCTCTCCTCTGAATTTTCTCGCTTAAAGTTCTTTTAGAATATTTAACCTAGAAACAATTACAAAACATGAAATAAAATGCTATATTATAAGCTTTCTATGTAATTTTATAAAAATAAAAAATAAAATAATTAGATTTACGAATCTTTATTTTCTGGCTTACAAATAGCAATTTAATACCCTTATGTTATAGTTTTATATCAAAAAATCTATTCGCATGTTTTGTTATAAGATTTTAAATAAAACCTTTTAAAAATATGTATGTTGCTTGACGCTTTGTTCGAACAATTTTGGAGAAGAGCATCGTATTAGACCGTACTACTGAAGGATATGAATAAAATAATATATTTTAAAAAATAAAATTTTCAAACGTAATAACGTTTTTGAGCCCAAATTAAACACTCAGGGAATGAAACATAACATTTTAAATAATTACATATTTTTTTTCTAGCGCAAGTAATAGAATTTATGTCTTTAATAAGTACTTAAGTGTTTTTTGGAAAGCTAAGATTAAATTAGAAGTGGGGAATTTTCGTACAAAATACCACCGTATAAATAATAATTTATTTAGAATAGCAAAACGTTTTTTTAAACATCTAAATTCAAGTCATTTGATTAAAAAACAAAAAAAGTTTCAAAGGTTTTTTATTGAAAATAAACCTAATATGGTTATATCTTTATAAGATAATCGTAAAATACTTTGAAATTTTATATTAATACGACATTAAACTTTTAAGTATTAGCGATGTTTAATTTTCAATCGCATAGAATTGCACGTGTAAGTTTACATGATCTTCGCATTTATAAAAAAAAGGAACCAATTTATGTAATTGCAATGTTTTAGTGAAAATGTATATGAATGCAACATATATGTTTAATAAAAATTTTTCGGACAAAACATTTTGGAATTATTATATTAATATTAAAAATTGTAATTTATATTCAACTTTGATGTTTGGTCAAATAAAAACTTTTTTTATATCATGTTAGGTCATACTACGAGAGCTTGGTTTTTTACGATTCGTAGCAGTGATTTATTAATAAATTTAGATTCAGCCTAAACCTAAGAATTTTGGTTGTATTAATTTTGAATATGAATTGTAAGAATTCGTCTATTCATGTTTTGAAAAAGAGTTTATAAGCAAATTCCAAGTACTTCATTTTTCAGCAATTTGCTAGGATGATATTAATATCAGCAATTTGTTTTTAATATCAAATGTATTATTTTTATAATAATATTTTGATTTATAATTGACAAATAGTAAAGAAATAAATTTTTAAAAGTATAAAATATCTTTTGATTAAATATTCGGAATATTTACATACTTATTCCGTTTCTCTTTTACGTCTCTGTGTCATTAATATGAAGAACGTTATTCATTTGTTTCTTTAAATCAGTCATAGCTCTGGATTATAGGTGATTGATATGGATCGAGTGTTGTTTCTATCCAAACTCAATGGTATAGACGGTTTTAATACGAAATGTACACAGTCATTCCCAACCAGAAAGTTTTTAATATGGCTATTCTTCCTTCACCATTTGCCAGGAACATATCTTTAATTGGCAATTTCAGAATATGTAAACTTTTTTGTCTTGTAATAACATATTTTTTTTAGTAAATTTTATGCCGTATTTAGAGCTAATTACAATATTAGAGATAAATTGCAGGTAATATAGTTAAATATAAACTGTTGTTCGTTTATAAATCATACGGATTTTTATTAAATTTAATTTAATATAGTATTTCTTAAATCGAGGCGCTTTGATAGTTTTAAATGCAATAAATCTGATTTTATGGTTAAAAGATCGGCAAATAGATATATATAGCCTAATAAGAATCTATTGCTATGATTTTGTGTTATACAACACTATTTATAAATTTACACAATGTGAGGCCTTATAAATATTTTTTTACACAAATAATATGCAAGTAAAGTAATAAATATTTATATTTGTGTTCCTTGTCAGTCATATATATGAAATTTGGATTCTTATAATTCTGAAATATTTTTTTGTCAAGCATATAAAGAAAAAATTGCTAAATAATTTGAATATTGACGATTAATAATTTGCAAATGTATTCAGATTAAACTTTGCAAAAAAAATTCCTTAAGATATTAAATTTAATTTCTAGAATGAAATAATTTTATTTTGTATACTATAATTAAGCCTATTATTTTGATACTAACTAAAATTATTACTTTAGCTTAAATATGGAAGTCTACTTTTAATGCTATACAAGTAAATAAACATCAATATTACAGTGCTACTATAAATTTATAAAAATAAAACATAAAATATTTTGTGAATTAGATTCTAACATATCAATGACTCCATGTTTTAGAATTATAAATTGCTTATAGTAGCGTTTAATTATATATTGAATTATGTTTTATCTAATATATGAAATGAATTAGCCTAGAATACGGTCGAATTTTCAGATCTATAGGTTTAATAAGAAGCATTTTCAGAATGTTTTTAGAATAATATTTAAATTTCGTTACATTATCTTCTAGGACATATCGTAGGAAATTCACAGTGCGAAAAAATTAAATTATACAATTCATTTTTTTCAGTTCTTAAGTATGAAGGCTTTATTTAGAAGAATATTTTTTTTTCATATTTATACATTGTGTAAAACACCGAGTTAAAATTATATAAAGCAATCTCGACTATCTCTGCAATTAGGTAAATATGATTTAGAAATCTGAAAAATTCTTAAGATTACTTTTCTCTTTAATAAAAAAATAAACTCATATTTTATTTGAATTATAATGATATTACATTTATCTATCTTTTATCTGCTATATTAAATAAAAAATAATCTACATGTGTGCACAATATAATTACTATTGTTACTAAAAAAATTTGTATTTTTACTTTTATAAATATTTCAAAATCAGTTAAAGCAAAAATAAAGGTATTTTAAAATCTATTATTTTAAATAATTTGAATTGAAGCGTTTGAATAAAATTAGAACTACTGTTAATCGATGGTAGAGTTATATATAGTGCAAAAATACAAGTATTCCTAAAGTTCTTGACTCTCGACAATCAAAATTAATGGTCACTTTGTATCATATACAATTTCTTACTCACTCTTTTTCTATATTTTTGGTTATGGCATTTCAGCTATTAAACTAAAAAGACTTTTCCACTAAGCTTGCATAAGCTATGACAGAATAAAGATAACTTTACAGAGTCCTTCTTTCTGATTCTCACCGGCTTAAGCTATCAAGTAAAAATCAAATTATAATTAAAATTTGAGTAAAATTGCCGGGCTGTAAATGATTTCAAAACCACGAATCCTTAAATTTATAAGCAAATTTTTTATATCTTAGTATCTAAATAAAACATTTCTTCAAAACAAATATTTCAGGCTATAATTTGATCTAATATTATTTAATCTGTAAAGCATTCGTTAATTTGCAAATTTTATTCAGAAAAAGCAAAACGAGATATAGTCTAGTCATACTCATAAAATATTTTATTGCAAAGATGAATATAACTTATTTAGTAAAAATTATATCAGCCTCTATAACCTTTTAATTTAAATATATTAAGTGAGCTTAGCAAATTAAATTTTAATAAAAAAAATTTATAGTTAATCACTTTATATTTTAATGAAAACTTATTAGATTTTATTTTATCGGATTTATTTGACAACTCAAAATGTTTCTGCCTCGCAAAACTTTGCCAGTTAAAAAAGTACTTTGCATGATATTGTTAAGATATATTTGAATTTTGATTTACAACTTTATTCTTATCCTTTGAAAATTTCTATAAGCGCAGCTGGGAGTAAAAATAGAAAATGTATAACAAGACCATATTATCAAAACTACTTGGGTATATTATGAGTATAACTATTATCGTATATTCAAATCGATATTGGAGAAAATACAAAATTTTCCAAAAATAAACCTTAAATAAAATCTATATCGTTGCACTTTTATATTCGATTGACACAATTTGAACGTTTGTCTTTGTGGTTGGAGGTTTTTTCTTGCGAAGCTAGTTCATAAACTTTTTTGTGCGAATATTCTTTCTATAAAGAATAATAAATTGTTTTCTGGTTGATAAAATCTTGTTCCTAATATAGTATATCCTTAAGCGGCTATAATATTCTTAGAATCTTAGATTGATTGGAATGTTACTATAAAAACAAAGCGAGGCATACAATTCTGGCAATGCTTAAAAGTTTTGTTTTAGGAATAATCTAAGCTTTTAGGGGTTCGAGAGATCTTGCGTTATCTTGCCTGTTTTCTTCTGGATCAGAACACCCTGAAGGTTAATAAAAGCTTTGCCATTGTATGTAGCATTTATTTTTTTGACTTTTGAGGCTGTCGGTTATAGGCGAACTGAAAAAATTCGAATCCAAAAACAGTGATAGAAGTGAACTAGTCTTTTGGATATTATTTCTAGGTTCTACTTCTTAGTAAATTTGCTATTTTGGCTTTTTATACCAACATGGAATAATTAAACCTTAAAAAATCACATTATGATCAGATATCCTATAGAAATGCTTGTATTAGTATTAGCATTACATTTGTGAGGGGTTCACATCATTTAGAAAATATTATATGTGCCTAAATAAATAAATTATATGTTAGAAAAATTTATATTCAAATCTTAAATAAACCGAAATAAAAAATACAAATATATGTTACTGAAAAATTTTCATTTTATATAGTGGAATTAAACCCTGATTTTTCACTAAAAAACTAAATAAATTAATTGGGGTCGCATTAAAACAATTCTAAGAATTTATGTTAGGTTTTTTATAAATTTTACGAATATCGTATTATGATACAAGCTATTTCTTTCTTTTTTGTTTCAATATGCTCATTAATTTTTTAGATAACTTATAGAGAATACTATTAAAGTTTTAAATAAAATTAAATTAGCTGTATATTTATGAACTAATAAATTTTAGTCTTTTAATTCTAAAGATATTCTTTATGTGATTTACCCGCTTTTAATTTCTGGGTAGATCTTCCAATACATTTCATGTTAATATAAATTTGTATTTTTAAAAACCATGTTGACTCTTATCTATATTGGAGATCCAACCGCAAAAACTTCTTAAGATTTTTGAATAATATTGCCATATACAAAATAAAATTGGGCATTGGGCGAAATACAACCAGTTCCGCGAATAATAGTACATATATCATATTAAACTGCGCTTTTTTTGCTTGTTTAAGATTGGAAATGCACTGTTTTTCTTTAGAATCTGTATATTTACTCACACATTACTTCTTAGGAATTTAATATAAGGACAATTAAATTTAATGGAATATTAATTAACGTGTTAATATATCCGATGTTTTTTCGTTTTTTAACTGTAAGGCTACAGACTCCGGAATACACTGTGCATTGCTGTTAAATACAAAACTTACTACTAGTAATACGTTCTTTCTGTAAAAACATAATTTGTAGCCAAAGTCAAATGCATTTTTTAACAAATATTTAAAATATTTTCGTATGATTTTGATTTTTTACCTACCATTTCACTGTTTTGTAAAGTAATACGAGCATTCAACCAAATATCCTATTGTTGACGTCGATATGAAAATGCTAACTTTGTTTTTTCATCAATTCAAAAATTTTATATATGTCTTTTTTTATTAACTTTAGAACTTGTAACTGTTTTCATAGTTTTTTATTTTTCGTTTTGAAAAATTTATTCTTTAAATATAATCATTGCATGTATGATTCAGTAGATAAAAAATTTTCTTAGTCTTTAATTTTAAAAAATCTAAATAATGAAAATAGAAAGAAAATGAAATATGCTTTATAAATTTTATTTGAAAATTGATTTGTTTTTTCGTTTTTTGTTACGGAAAATGTAAAGAAATTATTTTATAAACTGTGTTTTTTTATCCATAACCTTATCAAATAGAACGAGGTGTTTGATATTCTCTTAGAATATTTTTGTATGAATTTTTATGCCGCCCAAGTAAATTTTCTCGATATAAATACTAGATATAGTCGTGTCGTTTTGATACTGTTAAGGAACCAAATAATTAAAAATAAAAAAACCTTGTATAATTATTTTGAAAAACTTTCTGATTGTGGAATTCAGTTGGCTTTTATTAATTTAAAATAAATGATTCAATTTTAAAAAATATAGAGTATTCTATATCATATATTTTAATTAATACTTTAAGAATAGTTGGTTATTGTAAACTTTTTTGCGATAAATTCAGTTAGAGTAAAAATTGTTTATTGAAACAGTCCTGTGACATATTAGTAAAAATACGTACGTTCTTTTTTATACTGCAAGTATCTTTATAAAATTTCTAGTCGCGTTTCTTCATCGGAAATTCACTTAGCAAATAAATTGCCAATATATTATTGTTTTTCTATATATTAAATTCAATCATTTGTCTTTTTTTAAATAAAAAAAAGCCAATCTTGCGAATATTTAAATTGCTTTTAATTGAATTTACATTAAAGACATATTAAAACCTTTTTTTTGTTTTTGATAACGATTTACATTATCAAGGTTTTTGTGAACCGGATCTGAATTTTTTCAAGCATAAAAATCTCATCGAAAATCAATTGCATTTTATTCCTCTAAAAAATTGAATAGCAATATACTTGCAAAGAAATGTTTGAATTTTATTTAATTACTTACATTTGATCATATATAAAAGAAAAGCATTTTTTCCATAACTTGTAAATCCTAAATAGAATAGCATAAATATCATTATTACTATCTCAAACCCGTAATATTTTAATTTAAATACAAAAATTAAATTTGACATCTATATGAAACGTATATTTGTAAATGAATATCTGAATAAAGCAAGAAAATATCTTTATTAGAGGAATATTTCGGCGACCTTGAAATATAAAGAGATTAATTATTAATGGAGGCTATTATAAATTCCGTGGAGTGGAAAAAATGTAACTTTATTTTAAGGTCAGTTTGGCGAACGATTAGGATAAATTTTTATGAAACTATATTTTGATATTTGAGAGAAGTATAAAAATCTACTAGTTTCGATTTTCATTAGGGTTTGTATAAGATTAAAGGTCATATATATAAAAAATGATCTAGGAGCTAGTTTGTTATTTTTGATGTTACAGAACTTGTAGAAAAACCTAGAACTCATGGCTAATTTTCTCTCAGAGACATCTAAACATAGCTATAATTTGCCGAGTTGGGAGAATTAGTATCGAGATTTTGAAAAAATGACACACTTTGAAGCAAGAATCTAGATAGCAGGTTATACCGTTTGTTATGGCATTGTAACGCCAAATAAGACTTCAAAAAAAACTATGAAAAGTATATTGGTATCAAAACTAATCCAATTCGATAAGTTTCGTCACAGAGCATGTTAATGGTCCTGAGTGTATCTAAGGGGTTAGCTGTTGCGATCATTCTTTGGTGAGCAAACATAAGAAATTCAGGGAATAAGACTCGCCCAATAAAATAGTTAACACTGTTTTCAGATATAAAGCTTTGTATTGTAGGTTTTAAAAATATATAGGTGTAATCACAATTATACCTAGTAATATCTATAATGAGCCCATATATCATGTAAAAAACTGTAGCATATGCTACTTTTTGAAGATATGATTTTTTTTCATGACATATGGCTATAATTATAACTAGCAAAATAAAATACATTCTGTGTATTATCTTTGAACTAAATGTCTCAAAATAAAATGCTAAAATCACGGTTATCCAGAAAAAATTGTTTGTATCTGTTACGAATCCAAAAAAATCTGAAAAAAATATCTAATTTCGCAAATTAGTTATTCTGCTAAAATATAATAAAGATACTCTATTTAATTTTGTTATAGGCTCGATTTACAGATTTATAATTTCTGAATTTTTTGTCAGAGTTGTAATTACTCAATTTACACGTTTTCTATAAAGATTTAATTTTGTTTTAAGCTTCTATTGTCTCTTAATTTTTCTGCAAAGGCATAATGTCCCATTTTAAACCAGGTTTGATTGCTATAGAGGCTTTTCTGATATATGTATCATCTTTAAAGTTACGATTTATCTGTTTTAATTATATAAAAATATTTTAAAGAAAAAAAATTGACCTAACTTCTAAAAAAAAATCATTTTAGTAAATACTCTGAATGTGATAGTTGATACTATAGTTTACAATATTCTATATTAATCTAACTTTCTATTCAATTTTATATACTCTTAGAACTGTAAAGGAATTTTATGTAGGTTTTTTTGCGAATCTATAAATACTAATCTTAGTTTATTATATAGAAGTATGCATTGCATATTTCTTTATTTTATGCCTTTTTTATTTTCTTTCTTACAAATAAATCATAAAACAATTTTTGGTGTAGGTTTTTAGCTGTATTTCTATGTCTGGAAGGCTTTATTCTAGTCAATATAAAATAGACATGTGTATTTGAAATCTAAAAATCAAAGTAAATTTCCGAATAAGATCAATTTTTGTTATGATATCCTTTGAGTTGATATTATTTATTGTTACACTTAATTTCGTTCCTAAAAAAATGACCTGGTGGTTTAGCCAAGTATTTTTCTTCGAGAAAATTGTATTGTATAAGATTAATAAAGTTATATAAATAGATAAATTGCTATAAATTTGTAATCGCCCGTTACTTATTTGCAGACTTTCCCTGATATAATGATATTTTTTTTATGGTAGAAATCATGAGTTTTGTTTTAGAAATGGGAATATTTCTAGTATGTCATATTTGAGTTTATAACTTCAGTGTAATTTGTATAAAATAACTTATTAAGATTTCTCGATCAAGTCAAAATTATCAAAAAACTTTACACAAAAACAAATATTTGGAACTTCTAAATTGTTTCTATTATTTTTATTATACATCCTGTGAGTTTTGCATGTTTTTGGAATATTGATACTTTTTTTGTAAAGAATTAGATAATTCATAACTTTTATTTTTATCGTTAATTATATATTTGTAATATCTTCATCATTTTACGGAATTCGCTGAATTTAATTTCTATTATCTCAATTTTTCAATTGCAAGATGTTTAAATTTTATCGAAAAATTAAAAAAGCTGATGTAAAACAAAAAAAACATGAATTCTTTTTTTTATTGTTTTTATTGAATAAAGTATATAAAGAATCTTAACGAATGTTAAATCTTTAAGAATTTGGTCACAAACTAATAAAAATTGAACTTTTTTTTCGCTTTTAATTGGTTATGCTACTCTATCAGAATTTACACAATAAACAGTCTTTGGTTTTTTGTGCCATATTTACAAATAGTATATAATGTTTTCTGCAAACAGTATATTTCGATAGAAAATCCGTATTTCGAAATATTTCGAGGTATTTAAAGGCATTTATATGACACTATCGAATCTATATCATTCTGGCTTATATTATTTTAAAACCACATGGATTGTGTTTCACACACAAAAAACATCAGTATGTGTCTATAAATTGTGTTTGTAACGCCAAATTTGGCTGCATGAAAATTACTTGTCTAATTTCTTAGATAGAATACAAAATAAATAGATAATTAGTTTTTCACATTATTATGATCCTTAAAATTAATTTTCGGCATTAAAAACTTATTTGGTTTGTTCGTAGTTGTGTTTCTTTATTCACAAATAACTAAAACAAATTTTTCAAATGAACTAAATGAAAGCTGTTTATAAATATAAGAATCTTTATATTTTTTTCAATTCTATTTTAAATTATTTTTTAATTACAGAAAATGTGCTTCTCGGTTCTTTGAAAGAATCTACCTATAGGGATAGATCAAATTAATACTTTAAAATAACAGAATTCATAGTCTCACCCCGATCCCGTTTTTCTTGCGAAATTACGGCTTTTGGTGTGTTTTATAATTTAAAGGATTAGGTGTATGATGAATTTTTGGCTCTACAAATGCGTTATTATTTTTTTTAAAAAAATGTCTGATATATTGTTTTAAAGTTTAAATTTCTTTCTACCTGAATCTTTTAAATCTTGTCTGTCAAAATATTCAGTTTATGATCTTAAAATGTCACCTCTTCGAATTGTTATTATATGAAAATATTCTAAATTACTTTATTATAGGCTTTAAATGATTTCTTTATCTTATTAGAACTAAGGATGCGTTAGTTTAATATTGGATAAATTATGTAATTTTGGTCACTTTTTTTAGGGTTTTTTGAAAATAGCTGATTTTTTTAGTAACATATTTCTAATATAGAAAATAGATTTGGTTTTATTTTTAATTATTGAGAAATGTATAAAACTTACATTTTTATGATTTTATAAGATCTAGGTTCTAAAGTTATTGTTTAATACTTTTTCTAGGAATTGATGATATTCTCGTGTTTACCTTAGATGTAAAATAAAATTGTTCTTAATTAAATAATATCGGAAAAATGTAATTATTTTTTTTATTCGCATTTTGTTGGCGATGTCTCGTATTGAACATTTTATATTTTTTCCAATCATAAAATTTTAAGACGATCAATTTTAAAGTATCAGAAGGCAAGTCTAGATTAGAAAGCTTCAAATATAGAATGTTTAATTAATTACTTTATCAAATAAGTATGAAATTTTATTTAATATTTCATATCAAGCATAAAAATCTCTTATTTATTTTATTTGGGATGTGTTACATCGACTAGGTCTCTTTTAGAAAAAATCAAACTCATATCATTTAAATATTTTGAAATCTATAGGATATTTATTTATATTTCACGATTTAAACTAGATGAATTTATATATTGATAAAGGCATCAACTTGCTTTTAACTTAAAAAGTACCTTTTAATCTAAATATTAACCAATAATTCATTCCTAAAAATGTTATTCTATTTCAATAAAATAAACCATAGCTTGCTATTAATTCAAATTTCGAATTAAGATTATTTCCGATACTCTAATATAAAGGCAAAGGTATAATATAAAATGTAACCCAGAAAACCATTATTAATGAAGAATTATATAGAATAAGATTTTACCAATCATATATTCAGACATATTTAGTCAAAATGTGTATAATTACAGAAAATTATACATTTAAGCTCCTTGTAGTCTATTCTCTGTGCTTTAATGGTTTTAACCGTGATTTCGAAAGTATTTAGTAATTTTATTTTTTATTGTATAGAATGATGTAATTTCAAAAATTGATTTTACTTTCTTTTTTGAATATTTAATGATTTACCAGCCTATTAAAACATTTATTTAATAATATACATTTTAGTCTGTGAATAGATGATACAATATACTATTCGGATCGATTATAATAAAAAACTTCAATATAATATATTTATGATATTTCACAAAATGTAAATTAATGATAACAAAATGCTAATGTATATCGTTGTGCGCAACAAAATAATTTCCGTATCTATTTTTATTCGTGTTTTCTAAAAAAATCGGGAGACCTTATTATTTTAAGATAATTATAGGTAATCATTGAAAGATATAATTTTTATCTTTACCGAATGTTTATTCAAAATGAAGGAATCGAAATAGTTAACAAAACTTATATAGCCTTAATTTCTTAAAATATTTCTATTATAAAATCTTTATGATAATTATGAATCTTTAACCGCACACCAATACTTATTGATGAGCAAAGTTTGTGTTATAATCTAATATCTGGATTTAAAATGCTGTTAGTGCATGGTTTAATCGGGTTAGATGAGGATCGATGTTCTTTCTTTTCAAAAGAATAATAAATTTTTGCTTTTTTAAAGTCTGCTACATATATTTAGTTTTTTATTGAAAATTTCCATATTTGAAAAAAAATTATTGATCTTTTTTGATATTTAATATCAATATTTTTCTATATATTAATTGCTGATATACATAGTTTATATTTTTTTGTCTAATTTGATACTTTTTAAAAATGCTTTGTAATTTTTTATATAATAATTTAAATCGGCACGTTTATATAAAAAAATTGCTTTAAAGTCAAAGATTCTTAACTAAAATTCTATTCAAAGTTACTATGATTTTAGTTGCTTCATTTATACACTTTAAAACCACTAAGAAAATTTAAGTATTTTCGATTTTAAAAACTCTTCTATTGATTTCTTTGGGTTAAATTCTATTTTTTTTCTTTCGGCATTATTTATCGACATGCCCCTAGCAAACCATTGCCACAATGTTGGATCTCGAATTTTTATGTTTTTTGATCAGTATAATATCTATTTATAAATGTTTATATATATATATTGTTTTAAAGTATTTTTCTTGTGTTATATAATTAATTATTCTGTTAGAAAAAAACAATCATAAGTTTGCTTCTTCTTTGAAGAGTTTAATTTGGTAGTGATCATATACAAAATTGCAGAATATTTTATTAGATTATTCCTCGGTTTCAATACTAGTAGATTTGAAATATTTAAGAGCCCTAAGAACGTGTTTGAAACAAATATTAAATTATACTCCCTCCGTCCGGTAATATGGTATAATTTCAAAAAAAACCGTAGATTATCGTGAATATAAAAAATAAATAGGCAACTGTCATGATATTTCATAGTTCATATTCCTGATAATATAACCTAAAATATTTGTCTTAAGTAATATCATTCTTAGTTAAAAACTTACCGCTCAAACATCAGTGTTTCTTGAGGTAAATAAAATTAGTAGCGCTGCAAGACGAATATGGAAAATGTGAAGGAAATTTGTTAAATTTGGAAAGAAGAGATTCAAAATATAAACAGTTAACTAAGGAACAACGTCAAGGTATTTTAGAAAAATTATTACAACAGATGAAGGAGAATAAGTTAAAATACGGTGCCATCAACAAAATTTCTTCTGCCTTTCACGTTTCCCGGCTAACCGTTAACAGAATTTGGCATGCAGCACATACTCAATACAGAAAGGGCAAGATATGTGCCGATGTTTCTTCAAAAAAGAAAAAAAGATGCGGAAGAAAACCTAAAGAATATTCGAACAATTTAGCGCAAATAAGAAAACACCATTAAATCGTCGAGGAACGCTCACAAGTCTTTCCTTTGCAATTTATATTCCAAAATAAACTTTGTTTGATATATTCAAGTCGGGAAAGTATATGAAGAAAATATCTTCTACAGTTAAACCAACTTTAACAGATAAAAATAAAATGGACAGATTAAAATTTTGCTTGTATAAAGTAAATCTTGCTAATAATGGAGATTTGCTTTTTGATGATTTGTACGACTACGTTCACATTGATGAAAAGTGGTTTTATCTAACTAAAGTTAAGCGCTCTTATTACTTAATGTTAAACGAAGAAAAACCGGAGAGAAACTGCAAAAGTAAGCGATTTATTACGAAAATAATGTTCATGGCTGCAGTAGCTCGACCACGCTATGATGCACATCGAAAGCTTTATTTTGATGGGAAAATTGGAATATGGCCATTTGTTTATCAAGAACCAGCTCAAAGAAATTCTAAGAACAGGGCTAAAGGGACAATGATAACAGAAAATGTGGAATCTGTTACAGCAGTACATTGCAAAAACATGATCATTGATAATGTAATTCCCGCAATTAAATTAAATTTCCGAAGCATACAAAAATAAAACAATTTACGTACAACAAGACAGTCAAAACCCTATTTTTCTGATAATGATGCAAATATTATCGCTCTTGGTTCTGCTGAGGACTGGAATATTAAATTTAAGGCGCAACCGGCAAATACCCCCGATTTAAATGTTCTTGATTTAGGTTTTTTTCAACTCCATACAATGGCTGCAACATGAAGCTTCGCCACACACAATTGACGATTTAATAAATTGTGTCCAAGATGCATTTCATCAATAAGAAGCGAATACTCTCGATAACGTTTTTACAACATTGCAAGCATGTATGGGGTCAATTATGTTAGCAGATGGAGGAAATGGCTATAAAATACCTCATTTAAGTAAAGGAAAACTTCGTCTCTAAGGTCAACTGCTAGAAAAATATGTACATTCCAAAGAAGCATACAATAAAGCCAAATCAAATTTCGATTGAACTTATTAATATTAATATTTCTTTTTTCAAATTTTATAATATTTACATTAATATTTATTAAAATGTTCAAATAAAGGTAATATAATAAACTTGTCATATATATTTTTCGATTTATTTTATTTTTTCGCAAATGTATACCATATTTCCGGACAACAAAAATCGCTAAAATGTATACCCTATTTACAGACAGAGGGTGTATTATTTAGCAAAGGTTTCTGAAATTATTATATATTTGACTCTAAGATGAAATCTAATCGAAAATTTGGAATAATTCTAAAATTACACCAATTTTATGTTTCGAATTCTATTATTTTCTTCGTAGTAACATCATATTCTAATACAATACAAAGAGAAAATGAACGAATATTTACCCATTATAAATCTGTATAGAATTCTTGCGTGTTTTTAAATCAGCCATTGATTTTCCTACCAAATTTAAACTATTCACTAATATATATTCTGCAGAATATACGTAAAAAATATTTTTTTTAAAAAGATTCACTGTTTTTAAATGCAAAGATTACCTTTTTTTAATTCAATAGTAAAGTATTTATATACAGTTATACAATAGAATAGGATTGTTTTTCGATTTCGAAAGTTTGGTTTCTCATTTACATTTTCTGATTTATAGAATTCGAAAAACATTGGAATCGATTGATGATTCTAATCTTAAATTTCTTGGTAGAATTTTAACTAATTTAAAAAAAATTTGCAGTATGATTCCGTTAAATTTATCTAAATTCTATAGAATTATATCGTTTATAAAAATCGAAAATATGTACATTCTTTGGTGTATTTAATATGATATTGTTGATAACAAGCTCTGATTTGGTTTTTGGCTATTTCATTGCGATCTCTCTGATCGAACAATATTGAGATACATCATGCACCTTGAACTATTGATAACTGAATATTAATATAACCTGATTTGATTTCAAAACACGATTATAAATCTTTAGGAGAAGCCAAAAATCTTCTTATTTCATACACTACTAGTCAAAAAATACCTCGATTTATTGTACTTGTATTTCATAGCAATCACCATATATTTTACCTTAAAACTTATTGAAATTTAAAATAGCAATAATTTAACGTATTATTTGTGTTTAGAATCGAGAATCACACGATTTTTTGGCTCTTATAACTATTGTTTAAAATGTACGAAATATATTGGAAAATATAGCATTCACTTTATTTTATTCCATTAGTATTATTTAAAAAACCAATCTTATAATTAGTAAGTATAAAATTGCAAATCCGTTTTACCCATATTTCACGCAAAACACGATAAATCTTTAAACTTACTGCAAATAATTTAAACATTAAATAAATGAAAACTATGATAAAAGTTTTTTTTTCTAAGAATTTATTTCTTTTATTTTATAAAACACTAAATTACTTTATTTAAAAGTATCACATCTTTTTTAAAACAGTGGCAAGTGTTATATTTGTTTTCATGACATTAACGCAGTTCTAGGTTTAACATAAATAACTGCTACCCCAACACTCCATCGGTAACCCCTGCGATACCTACGTCCCAAAGCCTTTCATCTACCAGGTGTGTAGAACCTAATTACTAGGCGAGGCAGTTGCCCGGAGTTCGTTAATGTCCGTTGCATGGAGTGTGATCGAAGGCCGAAGCCCCCCCTGGGCTCCCCCAAGACTATGCAGCATTCCCACTTACTCTACACTTTCTGAACCCAATAAACTTCTAGCTAAGATATATTTCAGAGATTTACATGGGGTCCACCTAGACAGTGCAATGTCATACCAACAGGTATAACCTGCTACTTAGCTTTCCTGGCTTTATATGGTTTTTATTTTTATATCTCCCAGGCGCTAAGTCTTCTAACCCGAGTGAGCAAGGCTAGGTTTCCATGCTTTTACATGGCAATTACCTACATGTTAAGCTGCGGTCTGCAATCTGGTTACATAAAAAACTACAAATAAATTTGTAGAAAAAGTTTCTCCATCTCTTAGACCTCCCCTCCTCATAACAACTCCCAAGGAACAACCAAAGATGTAGTGTGGTTTTATTCCCACCAAAAATCCAAACAATGATCTCACACCAGTTTCACACACTCATTGCCAAGCAGAAAGTTTTTTATGTGGTTATCCTCCCTCCACTTTTTATTTTATAAAATATTTTTATTCAACTAAAATCAGTAAACAAATTTACATTTTAAAAAATTAATTTATTACCCGTTGCTAAATTAAAAATCCAACCTTTTATTTATAACAGGCTTAACCTCTCTTTAAATACCATTCAATTCCCTTTTATTTATAACAATCTTAACTGCCTTATTAACAATCTTATACTTCCCTCTCTCCAAATACCATTCAACTCCCTTTTATTTATAACAATCTTAACTGCCTTACTAACAATCTTATCCTTCCCTCTCTTTAAATACCATTCAATTCCCTTTTATTTATAACAATCTTAACTGCCTTACTAACAATCTTATCCTTCCCTCTCTTTAAATACCATTCAATTCCCTTTTATTTATAACAATCTTAACTGCCTTACTAACACCTTCTTTATATTTATACTTAAAAACCCTTTGTTTTGCTTTAATTTCATAACACCGTTTCTCTAAAATATTTAAATCTTTCAAATTAAATTTTCTAGAAATTTCCTTCAAATATTCAAAATCCAAATTTTCATTTTTAATTATCAAATTCAGATACGGATCAATTTCATAATAGAAATAATCATGACCCACCTTTCTTTTATGTACACATTTACTCTTCACACTTAAATCTACTCTTACACTCATACTACCTCTAAATAGAGTATTATAAGTACCAAATAACATATAATTATATTCCTCGGGAAATCTTTCATAATAAAAATTAAAATCACTTATTTTTATTATTTTATTCAGTAAATTACCGTCTTTTTTAGGCAAAGAATTATCTTTTATTGTATTATTATTTATATTATTTCTACTACCTATAGTATTATCTATAGTAGTATTATTTATATTGCTTCTACATCCTATAGTATTATCTATAATATTATCATTTATATTGCTTCTACATCCTATAGTATTATCTATAATAGTATTATTTATATTACTTCTATCATTATTGTTGCTACTGTTTTCTTTGTTCGTTTCCTCGGTATTAATATATTTACTTAAATAGGTATTGAAACAACCCACACTTAATCTATCACCAAAGCCTTTATAAATATTATTTAATTCTTTAAACCCTTCAAGTTTTTTTCTGAAAATATTTTCTACTGTTTTATAAATATTTCCCTGTGTTATTTTACAGTATTTTTCTACATCAGTAAGACTAATAATCATACTGGTATTAACGGGGTGTTGTTTATCAATTGGCTTATTAACGGGGTGTTGTTCATTAGTATTTTTGCTAACACCCCTTTGCTCATTGGTGCTGTTGCTAACACCCTGTTGCTTATTATTACAGTTACCAACACCCCTTTGTTCATTAGTATTATTGCTAACAGCCTGTTGCTTATCATCACAGTTGCTAACACCCTTATGATTACTATTACTGTTATTATCACCCCCTATAATACTCCTATCATTATAATTCTTATAATCCTTATCTTTAGTACTCAGTAATTGAAGGGTGTTAATTACACTTCTTATATCAGTATTATTTTCTATAAGAAATTGAAAGGCCCTATAATCTATTGTTATATTGTTATCCTCAATACACTTATTGATAACACCCTCTATTTCTCTTTTTCCCGGTATTTTAAAATTAACCGTTAAAAAATAATTATTAGAAAATTTAAAAGGTATTGAATATAAATCATTGGTTATAAGAATAACAGGACAATGTATTTTACTTTTATTCTTAATCAGAAAATTAAGTATATTGATAATATGAGGGGTGTTACTAGTACTAGTAATATGTATATCATCTATAATAAGGATATGTTTCTTATTATTAAGAGAAATGCCTTTAGAAATTATTAGAATATCTTTTATTGTGGTATTGTCTATTTCTATTATGTTAAAGTCATAGGTATTTGCTAGAATGTATGCTAGTGATGTTTTTCCTATACCAGATGGACCACTGAGAATAAGAAATGAGGAATTTCTTGTCCATTGGCTTAGCCATGTGGCACATTGTAGGTGAAGGTTGTCTTTAAAGTAAAGATCTTTAAAATAAATGGGTTTATATTTGTATGACCATAGCATCGTAAAAGGGTTTGGTTTTTTATAGAATTTTTACGAATAAAAAGATATTGGAATAATTATTGATTTGATGGGGGGATAAGGCAATATGAGTAAGTGTGGGTTGGATATGATATAAGAGTAAGATTATTATTTTAATGTGTGATGAGAAAATTAAAATTAGTAAAGAAAGAAGGGTTGGATCAATTGCTTGATTGAAAAATTTTACGTATAGATTTGAGAAGGTTCGGTTAATATTGGTGACAAAAAGTTATTTTTGGATTTTAAGATGGTTAAATGAAACGGTCAGAAATAAAGAATTGTAAATTATAAGGTTTGATGTGAAAAATTTTTATATTTTAAATTTAATTTATTTTTTTTGGAGATTTATTATAAAAGTGAGAATGTGAGGCAAAACTGTGAGCAGCACCGGGCGCGAATTCTTTACCTTCCTCCTCCTACACAAAAAAAACACAACCATCACCAAGCTAAACATGCAGTAAAATGCAAAATAGTGGGTTTGACACCTTACCTTCGCCTAATACACCACTTCCCTCTTCGGTTGAAATATCTGCGTGCGAGCCATCCTACGACATGACAAACCCCTTTACTATAGCAATTTTAGGAGGTGACAGGCTAATGGGATAATATATGATATTCGATCCTCTAACAACCAACCAAAGGAATGGCCTCGAATTGTTTTTTTTTGCAGTACAGACAAGGTTTGAAAGAATGCCAAGAAATGGCTAGACAGAGCTTCACAGGTAGTATAATGAGAAATTCGGCTGCTCTCTAATCTCGAAGTGCTAAAAAAAATTAGCACAAAGTGAGATGGGAACGGAAGTAATATCAGAAGATAATTTAGAGCGACGTAGAATCGCACTAGCCTCGCTGATACATGCACCCTGAACGACAATGCGGTGTACATAAACCGAGAGATAAATTTTTGAGTAAAATCAAAGAAATCTCGGAGAAGGAAATTGGAGAGGTTATGGTCCGAACTAGAAAACATCCAGATAAATTAGTTAATAAAGTTCTAGATCTCATTAATCGAGTAGTCGGTGAACATGCCGAAGCTCATATAACTGCGTAAATTACAGACGCTGCGTATATCATGCAAGCTGCGCAGGTATGCTATGAAAAAGCAACATGTAAAGAGAAGCCTAGATCCGCTTGGAAAAAAATATAGAAAGTAAAATTTCTAAATTGGTACTATCCAAAGATCTTCTCGAGAAAACTCGTAGACAGGAAAATATCTCCGCATCAGAAACGAAAAGCCTTAAGAAAATCATGCGAGAGTTTAATTTAAACTTGAGCAGTGTAACTGATCTTTCTGAGGCTTTAGTTAAGAAGAATGAGCCTTTGGATGTTTACGAGAAAAAATTTACGATGGATGAAAATAGGAAACATTTCCGAAAAGAGGATCGTATGCTTGAGCTTTTCCGAGGTCGATTTTATCGAGGGTTATCTGAGCGTGTGGAATCCGAGCATGTGGTCAGTCGTGATAAAATTGTGAGTTTTTGGTCTACAATGTCGAACAAAAATGATAAAGTAGTTACGTTTGATGAGTATTTGATACCTTTCGTGTCAGATGCGCAACAGACTACGTTTCCTTCACTTGATGAATTTGTAAGTATCATTAATTGGCTTCCTAATTGGAAAGCTGCTGGAATTGATGGTATTTACAATTTTTTCATTGAGAAACTTACAACTCTTAACAAATATATTTATGATATTGTGAAAGTTATATGTTTAGAAGGAACATCACAAGCTGATTGGTTTTACTGCGGGCTTACGTATTTAATACCAAAAGGAATTTCCCAAAGAGGCTCTGACTACAGGCCAATCACTTGTATGTCTAACCTCTATAAGTTAACGACAAAGTTGCAAAGAAAGTAGTTCAACTTGAAGTGGAAAGGCGAGGATGGCTTTCAGGAAATCAATTAGGGGCGGTAATAGGGGGTGCAGGGTGTGAAAGAGTAGGCTTTACTGAATATTGCGCTAACTAAAGAGTACTGAAACAATCTTAAGGCAACATGGATTGATGTTAAAAAAGCTTATAATTCAATAGACCATGCTTATTTAACTCCATACATTGAAAACCTTAATTTACCTGATTGTATCCTGAAATTTATTAAGGTAATTATATCAAAATGGAAAATTGATATATCAGTAGGGCCTGAAAAAATCATGAGCAAGAAGATTGCGAGAGGGATTCTGCAAGGAGATAGTTTGTCACCATTGTTATTTGTGTTGTGTATGGATCCATTAAGCCGACAGCTTAATGAAAAATACCCAAAAGTGACAGTACAAACAGATGCAGAATCCCATTCTACTAATCATCTCTTGTTTATTGATGATATTAAGCTCTTTGCAAAAGACGGCTCCACATTGAGTGCTATGACAGGCGAGGCGAAGGAATTTTTAAGAAGATTGGCTTAGAGATTAACAAAGAGAAGTCAGCTACAGATGATACGTGTTGTTACGATACTGCTACGCTTTTAGAAGGTGTTAGTGTTTACAAATATTTAGGGATAATAGAAGATTGCAGAGGAATTCCAACACGTAGCGCATTTGAAGAAGTACAAAGCAAACTTATATCAAGAGTTGAAAGACTTTGTCACACTAGATTAAACGCAAAAAATTTATTTTCTGCAATCAATCAACATGCGATATCGTTAATCAACTATTACATAGGAGTACTTCGACTTGAACCGGCTGACTTCTCTAAGTTAGATGATGCAGTGCTTGCGGTGTTGGTGAAGAATATGATACATCTCCGCCCAGGATGTAAAAAGCGTTTGTATCTTCCTAAAACAGAACTTGGAAGAGGCCTACATAGTGTTGAGTTGCGAAGCGAACATATGCTTCTGCAACTCTTGGATTGTCTGGAAAAAAGTAAAAAAATATCATCTAGACGAGAAGCAATCCTAAAGGTATAGACTAGTATTAAAGGCTTTTTAGAAGTAAAGTGAAGGTTGGTAGAAGAAGTTACTAAAAAAAGTTTAGAAGAAGCTCAACTTGCAAAACTATATAACGAAATAGAAAAACGAAAACTTCATTCAAAGTTATATAAGGCAAGAAAAAATGAGCTTGTGAGTGTTAGTGACTCTTCAAGATGGTTAAAGAGTGGGAATATTAGGACACGAAATGAAGCTGTGTTCTGCTATATCCAGGATAGAGATGTATTCTGGGGAACAGATAGTATGGGCCAACACTGCAATAAATCTGGTAAGACTGTAGATCATCTAGCTTCTCGGTGTGAAAAAATGCTAGGCCATGACTACACCAGACGGCATAATGAAGTGGGTAGATTCCTACACTTACTTCCTAAATAGATATAAGTTTAAGTCTTCAAAACGAATTAGGTGTCACTCAGTTTAAGAAATTCTTGATAATTTGTATGCGGAGATAGGAATGGAAACCAGGATAAAAGTTGAAGTTAAGATCCGGAATAACAGACCCGACATATTTATTTTAGACAAGAAGAAGAATATGATAACACTCAGAGAAGTAAAAATCACTTCCCAAGTTTGACCTCAAATAGTTTAACCTAAAAAAGTTAAGAAGTATGGCCTGCTAACCAATGAGTTGGGTCTTATTTATAAGTGTAGTGTGAAGATAATCCCGTATGTGATGACTTGGGATTGTATTGTGACAAAATACCATAAGTCACACCTTAAAAGACTAGAAATACCTATGAACGTAGAGGCATACAACCTGTCTATAGTACTTAAGAAGATGGTCGAGACAATTTCCTTTGATCGAATAAGAGGACTTGAGTCAGGACTAAATGCCAGGGAGCTGGTAGAGAGCGTCAATGGGTGTTATTAAGAGATCGAGGATGCATGAGGAACCAATAACCCCTTTAAAAGAAGCGAAGAGAGAGGAAGATGGTGCAAAAAATTTAAAACCAAAAAATAATACACCCTTAGTTCCCAAGGAGGAACCACTTTAGAAGAACCGACCAATAACATAAATGAAGAGTCGGATTTGGAAAAAGAGACAGCAGTGGTTAAAGAGGTAGAAGAAAACATAAAAAAATGGTAAACATATTTTAACCCAGAATTTTATTAAATAGTAATGGATAAGTATTTTCTTAAAATTATGATTTATAACATAGAACATATGTTTAATTCTATGTTTAGCTATCAAAAAAATAAAAGCATTCTTTATTTTAAAATATTTCTTTACATTTGAGGTACGATACACAGCAGTATTGTCGCAAATAAATCTTTAAAATTTAATTTTAATTTTAATCTTTTTAAGACGTTTTTTTATCTTTTATTTGAACAATGCATCTTTTATTAACCGTGGAAATTGTTATATTTGTTTTCATGGCATAAGCGCAGCTCTAGGTTTAACATGACTGTCTGCGTCTAACACTTCCTCGGTACCCCCTACGATACCTACATCCCAAAGCGTTTATCAAACTGGTGTATAAAATCAAATTAATGGGCGAAGTAGTTGCCCGGGTTTCGTTAATATACGTTACATGAATGTGATAGCAGATCGAAACCTATATATGCCCCGACCCTAATGTTATGCAGTATTCCCGCTTAACTTTACACCTTCAAAACCCATAAATTTCTATCTAGGATATATCTTGGCGATTTGCATGCTGTTTATCTGAATTTTGTAATGTCTAAAAATGTGTATAATCCGTTACTTAGCTTTCCGGCTTTAAATTGTTTTGTTTTTATATCAATCAAGCGCCAAGTCTTCTTATCCGAGTGAGTAAGGCCGAGTTCTAGAGGTATACATGACAATTACGTATAAAGTTGGCTCGACATGCAGTCTAGTTACAGAAAAAACTTCAAAATATATTTATAGAAAAAGTTTTGCAACTTCAAAGACGTTCTTTCCCTCAAAAAAGCTCACAAGAACAACCGAAAATATAATCTGGTTTTATTACCACTAAAAATCCAAACAATGATTTCTTGCTTCAATTTCACCTCTGCACTTCCAAGTAGAACGTTTTTATTGTGACTATCTTCCCTTCACATTCAAACTAAGTATATATGTAAATAAGGTTGAGTTTATTGTAGATTTGAATTTCTGATTATAAATAAACATTTTCATATAAATCAATAATGTGTAAGGTAGTTGTTTCTTGGTAAGAATAAAACATATTTTTGGGATTCTAAAACCACGACACAGAAAATTTATACAAACCATTCAAAAATAATTTATAAGTATCAAAAATATATTAATTTGTGTTTAGAACGACAATACCGTATAATATATTTTTTTCTGATTTAGATAAAAAAACAAGCTATGTCATCAACATAACTATTTAAAATTTATTTTATGAGTAACACACATTTGTGTCATATTCTTTAATACTAATATTAGGGTAACTTTCGAGTGTATAATTCATTCTTGATTTTTTAAATTATATTTCTATTTAAACTTTACTAAAGTAGGGTTTTAGTTACTTGCCTGTTAACCATTCACATGTCAGTTAAAACCAATTTACTTTAAATTCTAAATTTCTAAAAATTTGAATGTAATCGTCAATTCTGAAATCCAATTGTTTTATTTTAAATTTTAAAATATTGCAAAAACCATTTGAATTTTACTCTTTATGAAGCGAAATCAAGCAAGAAAAAAAAATTAATTAAAATTATAAATAATTTAATAAGTGATTAAAAGAGACATAAAAGAATACAACAAATCAAAATTAGTATTATAATATAGAAATAATTAATTAAATATATGTTTTATAAGTTTTATTTTTCTAAATTTTTCTTCTTTGTCTCAATAAATTGGTTATATAAATAATTTTATGGTATTTTTTTCACACAACATATACTCATGTATTGCTAGACTATATTTCTGGTCCTCAAAATTGTGCTTTTAAACTATTCCAATAAAAATATATTTTTTAGAATTAACTTATAGTCATCAATACATAAGTAAATACATATTTCCTTTACACCTCCCTATTTTTCTATCTACCCGGTCATGTCTGATCACCCTCTATCTAATCAAACGTTTCGCTTTCTGTATACTTTGTCAGATCATCTTAAAAGCATTCAAGCTTTTCTTCAACATCTCCATACATCTCTATATATTTCATCAAACTTATTCACACGGATCTTCACATTCTTTCTTCTTTTCCTTCTTTTCTTTATGACCTTCATATCTATCACTTTCATAATCAGAAGTAAATCCGCTATCTTCACTTTCTCTACCAAACCTTCCTCTTTTACTTTTCTTCTTAAAAGACTTTTTTCTTTGAATTCTATTCAACTTTTTCTTGAGAAATGAAATAAAAGATCCAAGACTATCTTTACACTCCTCTTTTTTCTTAGTCTTCAACGATTCCAAGCACTCTTCATTAATACAGCACTCACTTACATCTCCAAGTGTCTTTTTACAATTATCTATAACTGATCTAAGTTTCCTTAGCGCATCGCTTACACACTTCTTAAATTTGTCTCGTTCTGATGTATTGTCACACATTGAGGAATAGTCTTTTTCATTACATAGTGGTTGTGTCATCGTAGGAGATAAAGTGTTGAATTGTGATGATGGTTGCATGTTTGTATTTAATGAAGCCATCGGATAAGGTAAAGACGAGTATTGTGGCATAGACGGGTATTGTGGCATAGACGAATATTGTGGTACAGAAGGATACTGTGGTACAGACGAATGGGATACTGGTGTAGTACTAGATGGGTATGATCCTGCACCAGACTGGTATGTTACAGGGGTATTAGATGAATACGTACCAGCACCACTACTACCGCTATTGGCTACACTGGTATGACTTGTACATGATTTATTATCAGGCACATATATACCTGCACCCATTATAACATCATTAATATCATTACATACAGTACAAAGTGTTATTTCCATTAAAAGTAAAGAGTAAATGAATGCTCTGTAATTCATATGTTAAATGTAAACATTTAAGAAATAAAATATTAAATGAAACTGAAATAAAACTGTAACAGAATTGATAAAACGCATATTTAAAACAATGTTTATGAATATATTAGCGTTAATACTAAGGTTAGGATATACATAAGCGGTAAAAATACAAAGGTGTAAATATAAATAGAGTAAAAATTTACTGTAAATGGCAAGAATATAGAATTAAAATACAAATTAAATAATTTGTAACAACTCGAGTTTAACAAATAATAAACAAAAAAATAAACAAATACTTATTTTTCTTAAAAAAACAAAAAAATAAACGAAATACTTATTTTTATTCAAAAACAAAGAAATAAACAAAATACTTCTTTCTCTTCAAAAAACGAGAATAAACAAAATATTTATTTTTCTTAAAAAAACAAAAAAATAAACAAAATACTTATTTCTTTTAGAAAAACAAAAAAATTATTAAAATACTTATTTTTATTCAAGAAACAAATAAATAATCAAAATATTTATTTCTCTTAAAAAAACAAAGAAATAAACAAATAATTAATTAAAATCTTTATTTATCTTTGAATATCTTCGCTATAAAAAACCCATCCATGTTATGAACATGTGGATAAACTCTCTTACAATACTTCATATTTCCATGATAATTCTTACCTCTAAAAGACACAAACCCATCCACCCCTACACCACTAACAACCTGTAACACTGCATTCTTCCTTTTCCTTAACAAATACTCCACCACATCTTCATTCTCCTCTGTAAGAACAGAACAAGTAGAATAAACCAAAATTCCTTTTGCTTTTAAAGAATCAAACCCTTTTAAAATGAGCCTTTTCTGTAAAGAAGTAAGTACTAAAATATTTAAAGGTTTATTAATAACACCCATGTCCTTACTAACTACCCCTGTACAAGAACACGGAGCATCTAACAATATTCTATCTGCTTTTATAGAAATATTAGTAGCACACGAATTAATTATTAAAGAATTGGTTACCCCCATTCTATATAAATTAGACCGTAAGGAAATACACCTTTCATTATTTATTTCATAACAAAATAATACCCCTGTATTCTGTAATAAAGAAGAAATATGTGTAGACTTGAGACCTGGTGCAGCACACATATCTATAACAGTATGATTTAATTGTATATCCATGTTAATTACAGGTAAAAGAGAAGAGGCTCCTTGTATACAGTAATAACCACTTAAATACTCTGGTGTTGCTCCTAATGGAACACTAGAGTTATATACTATAAGAGTATACGGTGTTATCTCTAACGGATCTATATTTGTATTACGGGATATTAAAAGTCTGGCAAGATCTTTTCTTTTTATTTTTAAAGGATTACTTCTTAGTATAAGAAGGCGTTGTTTATGAGATTCTTGTATGTAAATAGGAAGTTCTTTTTTATTGAAAAGATTTTCTAATTTTTCTTTTAATTTTGGGTCGTAAGAATCTAACATTTTGAGGGGTGAAGTGTAAGAGTTTATAAAGTAGAAAGGGGGGTGTTGGTATATATTACTACGGTTAGGGTGTTAATAATAAAGGATATAGAGAGGGGTGGGGCCTTGGATTTATATTAGTGTAGAAGGAGGTATTAATAAGAGATAAAAGTTACAGAGGGGTCGGGGTATATTTTATACTAAAATATATTTTACTATTTAAGATCAGAATACGGTCTTTTTGAATGAGAGGTATAAAATATTTTAAAATTTTTTACTTTAAATAAAATTTAGGAAAGTAATACGATTGAGTATTAATACCAATCTAATCATAATTATAAGTGCTTTTTAAGATTATTGCTACTAGCAAAGGAAGAAGAAAATTAATGTTTGATATATTCTATAAGAATATTGAGATTTTATAACAATACAATCAATAGAATATTCTTATTTGTAACTGGGATGCAGATTACAGTATAAGAAACAATGGATTAAAAAATCTATTGTATATTCGTGTAATGTCACGACTATGACATTTCTTTGAATGTTTAATTGGTTCGAAAAATGTAAGAAACCAATAATATTCTTTGGAAAAATATACTCTTATGATTTGTTCATAAATCTTATACAACCAATAATAATATGTAGAATTATAACATGAAACATCTAAAAATGTTTTTTGATTCAAAAAAGTATTTGCAATAACTATTGCTAACTCCTTTTTAATGAATCATATGAACAAGATTGATCATTAATCTGTTACATTTTTTGTGTTTTGCTTTTTAAAGTAAGATTTAATGTAAAAAAATTGTTAAAATTTTGTTTTAAGCTATTTTACAAATACATAAACTATTGTATGATAAGATTAATTTATTTTCTTTTATATGTGAAATATATTCATATCCACAATGATAATTGCATATAACAATTATCTAGCGTTGATATGGACGAAAGAAAAAGAGAGGCGCTTGATCGTGACAGATGAAAGTTTATAGTAATGAGGCTAGGTCTCTTAATGGGCTGTAATGTCATTGGATAAGTATGTAATAACGATTATTTCTTGAATTATCTGATGAAATTTTATATCTAATTAAATTAAAATAATTTTACTGAAAATACTGGGAAGTTATACAACTTTTGAATTAAGTATTATAACATGTAGTATATTGCTAAACCTTTTTTCATCGGAATAATTGAACGAGAAAGACGACGAAATTTAATAAACATAGAAGTTAGGCTGAATAGAATAGACAGAAAACATCGATCCAAGCTTTGGAGGCGATGAAAGCAACTAATTTAAAAGAGAAATAGGCAGAGTAAAAGAGATCTGGGTTATTATTAAGGACTAATCAAATTAGACTACTACTAATTCACATATGAAAAAACGAAAAAAAAATATACGAGTAACTGACATACGAAAGCATAATATAATCTTAATTCAAAAATTATGTCTCGATAATGAATTTTTAGATAAATAGTTACTGTATTTCTATTTTTGATAATTTAATTGTGTATCAGGACTTAGCGGCTAGTAATAATATAAGGCGAGGATGAAATTAAATTGGATATTTTTTAGGTTGATAAATCATATGTGTATTGCTTTTAGCCTAATTAGGAAATAAAAATTTTAAATAAATCCATTGGAATTATAAATATGTTTATTTAAAAAAATACTTAAATAGAAACTTAAAAAAATTTTTTTTAATTTACAATTGTAAAGGGTTAATTATAGATTGACAAACAAGAATGTGCACAAAATGATAAATCGATTTTGTTTTAAATTACAAGTTTATGGCTATTAAAGTTCATATGTATGGTGTTGAGTATTGTGAATTAACACAATATGGGTATTTTAATATAATGTAGGCTTATGATATTTTTTTTAAAGTTTTATCTAAAAATATTTGACAAAAAAAAGCAAATATATATTTTAATGTGTATTTCCTCTTCGGAGCTTAAATACCTCTTTAGTAGGGTGTGGCATGCTATTATAAAGATTTTTGTCTGTACGCCGAATGTTTTTTTTTTCAAATGAATTTACTGTTTCGCAAAAATTTGTTATATTCTTTTTGCCAAATGTTCGGATTATTTTTATTGCAAATCGTAATTGTTCAAATGGGATAAATATGCCAGATTTAACATAATTTTATGTACTTGAATACTATTTTGCCAAAAAAAAGTCTTTGTAGGCCATGATGTATGTCATGGTACATTATCAAAAAAAAAGTTAATTTTACTTTTTGATTAAATTTTTCCATAAATACAAACAAATTTTCAAATAAAAGTCAAGTATATTCCTGCTATCTAACTTTATAAAAATAATAGCAAGTTTTGACTCTTTCATAGAGTTTTAAACACAAATGATAACATCTTAAATCCAGTTTTTCCTTTAAATAAAATTTTGGCGTTTATATCATGCCTCAGTTATATGACGTTTAGTTGCGTGTCTATAATTTCCATTAGTTTCAGAGAGAAGTCATTGAAAAATATGGTGTTCTAAAAATTATGTTTAGATCAAACGTACTGTATCTTTGGGATAGAAAACAAATAATTTCGTGTCAAATTAAATTGACAAAAAAACCTCGCTTCGGCTATGAAATCAATTTTTTCTTCATTCTTTAAAATATTTTTATCTTAGATACATCTATATCTTAGTACTCATTCGCTCAATAATCTTTTTGCAAAAATTTTATTATCTTCTTCAATAATTCTAAAATATTGTCATTGTAACAAAATAAAAAAATGGCCTCAAATTACATTTGTTTACGGGCAAAATATATGTGTTATAGCATCCATTCATTTAAACGTTATATTTTTTAATAATTTCTTAGCTCTGAATTTTTAAATCGTAAAAGCAAAAAATAAATTATGTTTTCTTATCCTGTGCAATGATTCTGATGAGAAATATACATTCTAAAAATAAGAATACAGAAGCACAAATTTTGATCGGCCTTTTTCGTTCTTAGAATTTCAACTTATAAAGATACACAAATAGACTTTTTAATTATAATTACTTTACAATCTCTTATCTTAAATGGAATTGTTTATCAAGTCATATATACTCCAAAATAAAAAAGTAATCAGTTTTTTTAACGCCCATTTCTACTCATTACTGTAATGCCTCAATCACATATAAGATTATAAACTCAGCTTAAAAAAATAAAGAAATATTAAAATATAAAATTCTTGTAATTTACATTAATTTTAAGAATTTTTATTTCGAATAGAAATTTAACCGTATATTTTATAAAACCAAAACTTTAAATTAACAAACATTTATTTCTATTACTTATATATCCAATAAAAACAATTACAGCTCTATAACAATTCACACCTATTTCTTCATAATACATAAAAATCTAACTCTACTGCTTCGAATATGATTATCAATTGATTTCTAAAACTTAAAAATACATAAAATCTCTTTCATTTCTTCTTCCCTTCAAACTCGAATCCTTCAAATACAATTATCAAGTAATTTCTAAAACTCAATAATACATAAAATCTCTCTCATTTCTTCTTCCCTTCAAATATAATACCACACATATCCAAATACACAACACCACTCTCCCTTCTACAATAACTCACCCCTACATCAGAAACACTCTCCCTATCCAAATCTCTTTCCACCTCTCTTAAAGAAAGTTCCAATTTCTGTTCATTCATACTTAAATTCTTATAATAGTGCCTATAATAAATACGCAAATCACCCGCTTTTTTATCACTAAAATACTCACTCATCATCACCCAATTCTTATTAAAATACGGAAAATAAATAGCAAATAATTGTCTGTTATTTATACTCCATTTACTTAAAATATCACGTTTAGATATTTTCTTAATAAATCCTCTTTTTATCACCGGAAGAATTCTTTTTACTCTTTTTCTTCTCGGAGTAGCATGTTGGAGAGTTTTGGTTGTGTTGGTATTATTTAATTCCTTATCATCTATTAAATCTTTCTTATCTTCATTCTTACAAAGTTCTATTATATCTTCTTTATTCTCTTCTTTATTCTCTTCTATTACTTCTATTACATTCTTATCTCCACCCTCTACTATTACATCCTCAACTACTATATCTCCTACTACTGTATTTTCATCACCTTCTCCTCCATTAAACTTTATACTACTGTATGTCTCCTTACATATATTCTCTATGATTCTTTTAAAATCATAAGGTTTCTCTCTTTCATTACCATTATTTACACAACCTTCTTTATACCTTTTAATAGCCATTCTTATACTCAACACATCACTGCTACAAAAAAAATAAGTATTGTCCATTGTATCTCTAAATGGCTTACCCTCAATAACAGTATTATTACAGTTATTATAGACATTACAGTTATTATCTAATCTATGATTATTACCCCCTACTACATCTATACTACCACCCACACTAATACTATCACCCCCTCCACTACTCTCACCCCCTACTACATTACCATACTTCCTGTAATACCTATAATACATCTTAATATCTTTCTCTGTCTTACACGGTATACTACTACCATATAAATGCCACATCTTACCATAAATAGTATAAAAATGATTAAATAAATTCTTATCTTTATATGTCCATGTAGATTCTATAATATGTTTTATATCTATATCTGTCATTCTACCTACTTTCTTCTTCATAAGATATTTTAGTTTCTTTTTGTTATCGTAGTAGTATGAGACACCTTGGTGTATCTTTAGTGGTGTGATAGGTAGAGTATGTGGATTGGTATAAGTATTATTACTAGTAATAGTATTATTAGTATTATAAGTACTATTGATAGTATTATTAATATTAGTATTATAAGTACTATTGATAGTATTATTAATATTAGTATTATAAGTACTATTGATAGTATTATTGGTACAAGTACTATTAATAGTATTGCAAGTATTATAACTGCTATTAATAGTATTGCAAGTATTATAACTGCTATTAATAGTATTATTGATATTGATATTACTATTATTACAACTATCGTTATTATAACTACCAATATAATTGCTATTATTAGTATTACTAAGGTTAGGAAGATCAAATTTATTTAAATTACTTTCTTTACATTCTATGTTACTGTTAATATATCTTATTATCTTATCGAAATTCTTTCCGTTTTCTATAAAAGCTTCTTTAAATAATTCTTTTTGTCTTTCGGTTAGAAAGTAAGAAGGAAGTTGTATTTGTGGTACTTTTCTATAAGACACGAGGTAAACAGAATTATTATTGATATTACATACTCTATCACATCTTTTATACTTATTATCAGATCTGTTACCCTCATTACCACATATTTTATACTCATTATCACATATCTTATACTCATTACCACGTCTGTTACCCTCATTACCACATCTTTTATACTCATTACCAGATCTCTTATACTCATTATCACATCTTTTACAATCACTGTCACACCCCTCATGTCCTATATCATACTCTATTCTTGCTTTGTTACGGTTACTTCTGATTACAGATAATATTTCTTCGTTTTTTATTAAAGAAAGTATTTCTGACTCGTTAAGTGTAGGATGTGTGTATTTAACGTATTGAAGATAATATGTGTTATTAAACAAATGATGTGGTTTAATATTACACTGTGTATTGTCTGGTACTTTCTCTGATATATATTCTTGTGTTTTATCTGATATATATGCTTGGGCTTCCTCTGATATATATTCTTGGGCTTCCTCTGATATGTATGCTTGGGCTTTCTCTGATATGTATGCTTGGGCTTCCTCTGACTCTCTTTTGTTGGGTGATTGTGTGCTGTTGGTTGTTATTATTTCTTTGATTTTGGAATGTAAATCGTTATAAAACATTAAAGGGGTTATTTATAAGTAGTATTTATAAGTTGTTTATAAGTAGTATATTAAAGGGTGTTAATTATAAGATTAATATAACATATAATTAAAGTGTGTTATTTATAAGGAATATCCAAGATATAATTAAAGGGTGTTGATTATAAGATTTATATAAGATATAATTAAAGGGTCTTATTTATAAGGAATATATAAGATATAATTAAAGGGTGTTAATTATAAGGAATATCCAAGATATAATTAAAGGGTGTTATTTATAAGATTTATATAAGATATAATTAAAGGGTCTTATTTATAAGGAATATATATCTACACTTAAATTTCAGTCACTTACCCACTACTTCCTCCTTAAAATATATTTCTGTAAATTATATTTCTCTCTAATATATGACCCCTATGATTAAAAAAACAGGTACTACAATAATAGGACTAAAATATAAAGAAGGGATAATTATAGCCTCAGACAGACGTGCTACATCAGAATATGTTGTAGATAAAAACTGTAAAAAACTACACAAAATATCTCCTTCTATCTATGCAGCTGGCTGTGGAACAGCAGCTGACATAGAAAATGTTGTGCGTATGTGTGAAAAAGAAATGAATATTTTTTGTAAGAAATATAATATGCCTGGTGATATACGTATGTGTGTTAATATACTGTCACAGCACTTACACTCATACGGAGGACAGATAGGTGCGGGTTTAATAGTGTGTAGTTATTCATCTGCTAGTAGAGATGATGGGGGTAGAGATACTAATAACTCTTCTTCTAATACATCTTATCTCTTCAATGTACATCCACATGGCTCTTCTTCTTCACACGAGTATACTTCGATGGGTTCTGGTTCTTTAGCTGCTATAGGTTATTTAGAAAATCAATATCGTAGGGGAATGAGTAAAGAAGAAGGAATCGATCTAGCTATCAAAAGTATAGGGTTGGGTGTTTATAATGATTTATATTCTGGTTCAGGAGTAGATGTTTTGGTTATTGGAGAGACAGTAGAGAGCATTTATGTTCCATTGTGTAAGAAAGAGGAGAGAGATAAGATTGTTTATAATAGGGATTCTGTAGTTTTTATAGAAGAGGAAGTAATATTTGAGCGGTAATTGAAAGGTGATATATGAATGAGGATGGGTGGTATTTTGTAAAATGTATTCGAGCATGTGTGTTTGTATAAGGTATTACAATTTATTTCTACTCATTTGGATTCTGTATTGGTAATAAAGATTCTTCTTTCTTGTTTTTTTACTTTTTAGGTTGAGAAATTTGTACTTTGTTTTATTGTTTTCTAATTAACTTATTTGTATTTATTTTTCAATATGAAAGAAGACCCTTGGTTATTTTCTAAAAGATTTTAATTTTTTATATATCCCTAACAAAACGCACCTTGCAAGGATAAAAAACTTTTTAAAAATAAAATACGGGTTGGAAGAGGAAGTCACAAAGAAGAAATTATAATCAGCTCAACTAGCTAACTTATACAAGGAAAGAGAAAAACTAAAACTACATTTAAAGTTATATAATGCAAGAAAAAATGAGCTGGAATGTGTAAATGACTCCTCAAGATGGTTAAAGAAAGGAAGTGTAAGATCACGCGATGAAGTAATATTCTTCTATATCTGGATAGAAATGTGTTCTGGGGTGCAGAGGGTGTGTGTCAACACTGCAATGCGTCTAGAGAAACAGTAGACTATTTGGCAACGAGATGTAAAAAAATGCTTGATCATGACAATACTAGACGACACAATAAAGAATGCGATGGATAAATTTACTCCTATTAAATATATATAAATTTAAGTCTTGAAACAGATTATGAGTCACTCAGTTCATGAAATTCTTAATAACGAGTATGCAGAAATAAGAGCGGGAATCAGAATAAAACTGGTGTGAAAATTCGGAATAATAGGAAAGATATATATTTTTGGACAAGAGGCAGAATAGGATAGCCCTCATTGAGGTGATAATCACATCCCAAGACTTTCTTCAAATAGTTGAAACAGAGAAGCTTAGGAAGTATGACTTTTTAGCAAATTTGTTAGGTCTTATTATGTGTTTGGTTTGAAGATAATTTGTTATATTATGATGTAGGAGGTATTGAAACAAAATACAATAGGTTTTATGTGAAAAGACTATAAATACTCATAAAATAGAGGCATGGATTCAGTCGATAGTGCTAAGAAGACAGCAGAAACAATTTCTTTTGATCAGAAAGAAGATTCGAATCTAGATCAAATACCGAAGAGATCGGGGAGAGTGTGTTATTAAAAGATCTGATATATGTAAACAACCAGCACACCCTTTAAAGCAAGTAGAGCGAGGAAGATGGTGGTAAAACAGAAAACACAAAAAATGTTCGAACTTCTTATTTTAGATGGCCTGACCACTGTGGTGAAAGATCCGACAATTAATGTAAATGAAGATTCGGTTCTAGAGGAAGGCAGTGAAGTGGTTAAAATGTCTTAAAGAATCATTTAATAGCGAGAAGATTTGTTAACCCAGAAATTTATCGAATATTTTTCTATTTTTTCTTATACATTTCTTATGCTTTTAATACATCTTTAGATATCTATTGGTTCGGTATTATATTTTTTTTGCTATAGTCTTAAAAGTTTTTTTGTTTAAAATTAAATGGGATGCGTTGAATATGAACGTAATCAAATGAAGTTCAATTTTTATTTTTTACTTTTTTTCATCTTTCTCCAATTTTTATGCACTAAATTTTAAAAGTATTTAAGGTATTGTAAATCATAAAAGTATTGTAAAGTATATAAAGGATTGAAAGCTATAGATGCCTGATCCTAAGAAAAGCACCCTATAAATAGTTTTATTTATTTAAGTCTTCAATTCTTTTATTGCCTTTTTTCTAAGTTTATATTTAATAAAAATCAATAACATTTGGAAACCATAAGGCTAAGAATATGAGTTATGAGAATAGAGAAGGAAGTTTTTAAAATATTTTTAGAACTATTTTGTATCGAGAATTACGTAGATCACGAAATAAATAGTAATTAAAATATTAATATTTTGGAATTCTTAATCTAATTGACACATATTATAACATTGTTGATGCGTTAGTATGTCTAGAAAGACTTCATTATTGGTAAAAAAAATTATAGAAAGTAATGTTTGACAACTTTAATTTTTCGATAGCCATCCACATAATTTGAATAAAGCAGGAGTTTGAAAATAAACTTTTAGAAATATTCTTGATTAGTCATATATGCAAATTATGTGTGAAAAAATATATAGTCCAAGGTGCAATATCAAGATTGATATGTAAAACAGACTTTAGAAGTGGCTAAAAATAAATTTCACAAAAAGAAGAAGAAAAAGAAGACTTATGTACCTTGATGATATTAAGCTGCATGTAGAAGAGATGATGGCTTTACAGAAACAGATCTCAATATATGCCGTTACCTATAACCAGTGATTATTAGTGAAATCCGTATAAATATAATACCTAAAAACAATTCTCTTATAATATGTTTTATATTTAAACAGGTTTCTTGCTACTCATAGCCAACAAAGATCTAGAGGATATACCATGGGGTATCAGATCACCTGCAATTTGCATTATTATTCAAGTGAATCCGTTTTTAGGCGACTAATACAGTATCTGAGAAGAACAGAAAGATTTTCGATGGTAGTCAATAATTTTCTTTCTTACTTACGTATTCTATTCCTTTTTTAATTTGTTTTAACTCGAAATCAAAAATGATTGGCCTATAAATCCATTTAAGAATGCTCAAAATTGTAAAAAGAAATCAAGATGAACTAAAATTGGATTGACCTTGGTTAAATGATTCTTTAGAGATAAAGTCGTAACAAAAAAAAATCGATACAGACACAAAAAGCGTACACTTAGGATGCTATGCAAACATTCGGGGCTTATTGTCAATACTATTCTTGATAATTATCTGATTATGTAGGAAGAATGAGGAATATATTAAAACTGCCTACATCTGCATGATTAAGCCAATATAAATTTGGTTCTACTAATATAAATATTTGAGCATTTATTTTTATTGAAATATTGATATAAAAGCTTCAAAAAAATAATGAAATTTTTAACTTTAAAAGTATGAAATGGTTTTTTAAGTTGATCCCTATTGATTGAGAAAGAAAACTTTTTTATTTTTGTGTCTGCTGGTTTAGGAGGAATGAATGTGAGATAATGAAAAATATATAGAAATCTTGAAACAAAAGAATGTCCGAATTTTTTTTGTAAAAATACGTTAAAAAATATATATAAGAATAAATTCGAGATCTTATTGGGTTTGAAGCCCCCTTTATTGATCGTAAAAACAAAAATCAAATCTTTTTATAAAAATGATATATTTTATTTTATGTGGTACTAATCGTTCTATGCTTTACATATACGCTGCTCTTAAAAGCTCTATAGTTATCATTTAAATGACTAAATAAAAAACTTTTCATATAAAAGTCGTGTAAACCCAATTTACCTGAAGATAGGTAGTTCTTTGTTCGTCAATTTTCGTTTCCAAGTGTATAATCGCAAATCATAGCCCACCTATGCCATCCAAAAAACCTGCAAATTTCTTAATTGCTTTTCACTTCTTTTTTTATAAAATAAACATCTTGCTAATATATATCTCGGTGACTTATAAGAGGGCCAATAAGACATTGAAATAAAAAACTAACAGCTATAATTACTAACCTTTAATCCCTGCTCTTTTAAAGTGTCTGTTTTTTCGTAGCTGTCGGGCGTCAAGTTTTCTAACTAGATTGAACATCGTTAGATCTTTATGCTTTTACGTTGTAATTACCTATAAGTTTAATAAAACTTTATAATCTTCTTATATAAAAAAATTCAAACATTTTTTAAAGTGGTTTCACGGCTTTTAGACCTATTCTTCTATACGAATTCAGATGAAACAATCTGATTTTGGTATATTTTTAGCCCCACAAAAATATATAACTAGTGATTATGACTTAAGAAATGAAAAACACATATTTTTAATTGAACATCCTCGTTCCACCAAGAACTTAATAAAATTACAAAAAATTACAAAGAATGATATATACTTCAGCCTAAAAATACATAAAATTACTTTACCTATCTCACATCATTTTGTTCAAAATATCTCTTCTATACTTTTCTTTTAACTTTATATAAGCATCTTTATACTTTTCTACCTTTCTTTTATAAAGTTCCAACTCGTCTTTATCATCTCTATTATTTATATCAATCTTATCATTCGCTTGTAATTTAAGATTGTTTATAATAGAATCTTTTTCTAAAATAATAGATTGGTATTTATTAATTATACTTTTTATTTCTTCATTTTTCTTAAAAATAATCGATTTTTTTACTTTTTGTACTTCTATATCTATTAAATATAATAATTTACTTTTTATTTGTAACATTCTTTTATGTGTGTCTTTTAGATTGTCTAGTTCGTGTTGTAATTTGGTAAGATTTTCTGTGTTTTTATAATCAGTTAAGTTGTTTTTAACACTTTTACTATTGTGGTTTTCATTTGTGTTTTCTTTATTTGAATATTTACGGAATTGTTCTTTGCTTTTAACACTTTTACTATTGTGGTTTTCATTTGTGTTTTCTTTATTTAATTTATAATTCAAGGGTTGATCAACTATATTTTTATTATTTGATTGGTAATCCTTATTATTGAACCCTTCATTGATATCTTCTTTTATACTCTTTGATATGGTAAATGTATTTGTATAAAGCTGAGAATCTTTTTCTTCTGAATTATTATTTTTATGGAGATTTATATTTTTATACGATATTGGTTCTTCGTTTAAATTTTCTCGGTATTTTTTATAATTATTTACATTATTATTTGTTTTTCTTGGTGTCTCATTATGGGTGTATTTGTCTGTTTTATAACTATTTATATTGTGATTACTTACATTGTAATTACTTGCATTGTAAGTATTTGTGTTGTGAGTATTTGTTTTTTTTGCTGTTTTGTCTTTAAAAATATTTTTTTCTTGTAAAATACCTTTTGTTTTTATTTTGCTAAAATCATAAAAATGTTGCAATGAGTCATTCTCATAATTATTGTTTATGCGTGAATCTTTGAATTTGGATTCTTTTGAAAATAAAAATGAGTCGTTATCATAATTATTGTTTATGTGTGAATTTTTGAATTTGGATTCTTTTGAAAATATAAAGGAGTCACTAAATTTTTCTTCTAAATCTTCAATATCTTTATCGCTTAGCATAATAAAGGGGTGATTTAAATTTTAGGTATTTTTTAAAAAAAATTGAAGGTGGGAATTGGAAATATGTAATAGAAAATAATAGAGAAATTTTATTAAGATAAAGTTGTAGATTGGGATGTGGGTGGAGATGTGGGCGGAGATGGGCTTACCAAATCTGCTATAATCTAATAAACTATTAAATTATAAATTTATTGGTATTATATTTGATATTTAAATATTAAATTAACATTGAATGGTAAATAAACGAAACATTCATTTTATATTTGTATTCTTATTATAATGGTCTCTTTTTGTATTTCAAAGTTTTTTTTGTGTTTAAATTCTTCGTTTGTAGGAATAAAAGTTAATTTATTTGTTTAAGTTATTTCGATTATTTTCTAGTGATGATTGATAGAAATTTTATAATTGATATTTAAGCTTTTTAATTGTTCTTAAAAAGGTTTCAATTAAATTATAGACTGAATTAAACTTAGAAATTTTTTGAAATTTAATTAATCGACTGAGTTTATTCGGATTTTAATATGGTTCTTTTAAAGTTTCGTTTTTTAAAGTCAACTAAGGTACATTTTTTTCTTACAAAATATTTTTAAAGATTATCAATAAATTGATTCATCGTATTATAAACCATACGGGCTAATTCTCAAATATTTTTAATTCATCTCCATCTATCAGTCCCTGTAAAAAAACTTTTTTACTTTATAACTATTAAACTGCTTGTTTGATCCTTAATAGGGAATAAAGGATAGTTTAATTTGTGTTATGGCAAAATTTTAATTTGGTTTTCTGTCAAATATTAATTCGGAGTAGATTTTATGATATCAAAGATTTTTTACATAATACTTCGCTTGATAACGAATATGGTTAAAATCAATTTTATACATGAAATAAAAGAAGCAGGAAATGTATATACAATATTTTATTGTATAATATTAGATCATGTGCCTTTTCCGATCAAATTATAAGAAATAAAACTTATCTTAATAGTTTTATTTCTTAGTTTATCTTATTTGACTTTAAATTGCAAAAATTTGCTCCATTTTATGGTAGGTATTGGTATATTGAAGGGTTGTTTTTAAAAGTATTAACCTCTTACAGTCGTTATTTAAGCACTGGTAAATTAAAAATTAATTTTTTTGTTACTTTCTTATAAATAATATCGAAGATTTACAAATTAAATATTTTTCTTTCGATTTCTCGCTCGGTAAAAATTGCCTTGGATATGGGAAAATTATATTTATTGTTTGAATGTTAGTTTAATTGGTTTTGAAACTACTAATTTTGGCTGTAATAATCTAGAAACATGCATATTTTTCTTACTAATTAAATATTTTGCTTGTTTTTTTGCTGTTATATTTTGGGAAACATTCGGCTTTCATTTCTTCATTCAAAAAAAATATTATATGATTATACGACATAGAAAACATCATACAATTTTGTTAAATTTGTGTTAATGTAAAACTTCTTGTGATTGATTAATTTGATCTTTGCAAAAACACAAATTCCTGCTGAATATTAATACAAATATTAAATATTAAACATAAAATTTAAGTAAATCTAAGCATTCATGAAATTTATCAAATTTTGCAGTTCATATGTTCTTAAAAACTTGATTAATTAAATTGATTTCGTTCGCTTTGGAAACAAACTTGTAGTCATTTGTTCATTTAAATTATAGATAGAAGCAAATTTTATTCACATTATAGTTTTTCTTATAATATTTAGGTAACATATGAGAATACAAAAAACTTCAAAAATAAATTGCTTTGAAAAGAAACCATGTGAAAGACTATAATTATGTTGATCTCTAAGCGTTTTATTTATTTTTTAAAATAAAATTTTTTGATAAATGCTAGAAACGAAACTTCCAGGTAGCCCTAGAATAGAATAAACCATGAGTAAAAAAATATAAAATGTGTTGATTTAAAAAGAAATAAGGTAACAAGTGTAGTAAATATACAAAAAATAACGGAAAGTATTTTAATATTCATCACTCGTGTCCTCCAACTGCACCTACAAGTTCTTCTCCAGTAGCCTGTCCTTCATCTTCGGTTTTTTTCTCGACTGATATTTCATCTTTAGAAGGATTCGCTTTAGAAAATGCTTGTGTCATTTTTTCGACAGCGGTATCTTCTAAAGTTTTTTCCAGTTCCTTCAAAGCCGCTTGATAGTCGTTTAAATGCTGGCTTAAATTTTCTTTGTATTCTTTACTAGCCATTTCTTTTTGTATACTAGTTACTGCTCTACTCACAATGTTTTTAAACCCTTGAGTACCAGTGATATTACCAATCATTTCTAAGATAATCGGACTTACAAAATTATAAATCTCCGACCCTGCATCTTTCGTAATGACCTTTAATTTTTCATTTGGAAATGTAGATCCTGGATTCAATTCTGTCGTTGTAAAATTTATATCAGACAAAAACAAATCAGCAAAGCATTCTACCATCACATCTTTTTCTGCTAATTCTTGGTAAATATTTTCTTTAATTTCAGACCGCATATTTATCAAGGCTTCGTGTAAAAACTCACCTTCTATATCGTAAAAAAGCATCAAAACATTCACGTCAACACTGGGTATACTAGTTAGGTATCTCTCACACATCTTTTCGAAACTCATATAATCAGTGTAACGTAAGGCAGTACTTTCAAAGAAATTAGGGTCGCGTATGCAGGGACAAAGATGCTCACTTTGTGCCATCTCAATCATTTTTTCAGCAAGCATAAGTTTTAGTGTCATTATATCTTTAAAGAAATAATGAGTTAGTAACGCTGCAGACATACTCTTGATTGAAAGTATTCCATTAACTATATATTTTTCTGCTTCAAGTGCTATTTTTATAAGAACATAATCCATTGCCAAATAGAAATCACTTTCGTGGTTATCCACGGAGCTTGCATTCCATATATTTTCAAATCTCTGGATTATTTCTTCTTTTCTTGGTTGAGCAATACCCGATGCATCAATTTTACTAATCAAACACTCCTTGACTAAATCTCGCCTTTCTTTCTCTTTAGCGCTATCATCACAGAAATACAAAATAAAGTAAGAAACATAGAAAGATATACTTGTTTGACAATAGTTGTCCTCTATGTAAAGACTTTCAACACGTTCATTTGCTATTTCAGCAGGTTGCTTCGACGCCGCCATGCATCCTTTCATACACATGATTATATGCGGCAAAAATGGTATTATCCTTGTGGTCATATATTCTATATTACTGTTATAGCTTGATCTACTCTCAGAAAATTTCATCACCATAAAAACTATAGCTGAGCCTAGTAAATTTCTTTTCATTGGGGGAATTTGCATTTCGTAGCTATAAATACTTTTTTGAAGATAAAAAACAAATTAAAAGATTTTTATCATTCATTTATTGATTAAAATAGAAGTTTTTAATATGGTCTTAGGTTAATTAATTAAATTAAATTAAACAAGAATATTTTTTTGGAAGCATGTCAAATATAAAATCTAGTCAGTAATTTGAATGGTTCAAATGCGAAATTTAATATTATACATTTTTTTATAAGCAACAGATGATATATTGCGTAAATCAAATTTAAAATTTCTGATAAATAAATTTTTTTGGCGCTTTATAAACAAAATTTTCTGTTACAACTAATGCATAACAAAAAGAATTGGTAAGATTCGAAATATTTAAACGATACATAACAGCTAATAATGGGTTTTTGATAATATGCAAGGAAGAATCCAAATTTAATATAAGGTTTAGCCAATATATTGAAATTACCGGTCTAATTTATAGCTAGGTCTTACATTTTTATAAATCATTAAATTAATTTGATTTAATTTAATATAAAAATGTTTTGTTTTTATCTTTTATATTTTTAATTAAGACTCGGTCGATTAAATGTAGTTGCTTATTTTATAAGATTTGTATCTTATATTTAACTGTTGTTAACAACTACACACACTTTTTTTATTAAATCTATATATTATATGTCTAATGACATTACTATTTTCACGACTATAAAAAAAATAAACATATTATGAAATATACGATCCTAAGCTTCTATTGATAAAATATTAAATCTTTTTTACTCGTTTTATTTCATATATTCACCGTGTTTCTATTATTTGCTATTTTTCTCCTTTTTCTTTATTTAAGAACTACAAATCTCTGAGATATGCAGAAAATATGCAAGTAACGTAATATTCTATAGTTTAAAGTAAATGATAAATAGTTCTAACACATGCTAGTGATTGATATATTCTCCATGAAGAGCTTTTCCTCGTATTAAATTCTCTTAATACAATTATTGCAACGCTTTCTCTCACTTTCTATCTCACCTTATCAAAAAAACATTCCATTTGATTGTTAGCTTAGATTTATTAGAAACAGTCTTTGAAAAATCCAACAATTTGGTACATTTGATTCCTGCTCTCACCAAACTCCTTATCCATTAGATCAAGATTCTAAGTATTAAATTATATTATATAATGTGTGCTTCCTAGTTCTTTTTATATTTTCAATGAAATATATCTTTAGGATAGCAATTTGGCGAGTTTTGATTTAATATATTTATCGTGTCAAAATCAACCTAATTCTTATAGAAGCAGATCTTTAAATAACTGAACACCTGTTTTTGAATTTCTCTTAATCACAAAGTCAGATTAATTTTCTACATAAAACAAAATTTGTTTTCTTTGGTTTTATATCTACTGCTAAGTCTTGGATATTTTCTTAAGTTTTTAATTTCTTAATCTGCATCTTATTTATATACAGATATATTTGAATAATCGAGTATTCAGCCATCAAATTCATATATATTGTCTTATATGTCATTTTTGCTGAAATATATTTGCATGTATATGTTATTTTCTTGATTCTTTACATACCATGTACTTAATGCATTAGAAGAAATACCGTATCATTATATATTTCACTTTCTATCGTGAATAGACTTTCTTTTCTTGGTTTGTCTGGGATATTAAAGTGTGGCTCGTAAGAATATATGGTTTATTTCACAGCGATCCGTGTTATTTTTGTTATTTACATTTTCAACAACTGTAAGCTTTGGTTTATAATTTAAAGGAGTTAATGTATAAATTATTCTGTCACTAGCAGTTTAAATGATCGAATTTACACAAAAGAACACCGAATACTTGTTCTTGGATCTCTTCGGTTATTTGTAATAAGGCATGATTTCGAGGTTCCTACTAGTAAATTTGAAAATCTTTACAATATCGATAAACGCTGCTATTGTTTGTCATCTTAACCATATTTTTTCGACGCTTTCTATGTCTAGGGTTTTATGTAATAAGATGAAGAGGCTACATATGTAAACGCACGTGCTAGTAGCGCTCTAAAACAATTTATTGTGCGCTATATTGATGTCCACGTGATATTTTATACATACTGCTTATTTTCGTTGGTAATTCTAGTAAAATTTTAATAATTTATCTTTTTTGTTAGTTTCTACACTGAATAACAAATTTTCTATCTTATTGTTAGTTTTTAGAGTAAAAATTTTTTTATGTCTTAATCTATTCCATATAAGTTGACTTTTTTTTATTTCAAACTCAATTTCGAAGTTTCTATCATTAAATATAGAAAAAGTTCAAATCTTATCGTTAAAATAACCAAGAAGCGAAATATTTTAAATTTTTTATAAAATTTATGTCATATATTTAGTGATACACGTACTTAATGATTCTCGAAAATTTAATTTTTATTCAACTATATTTCCATTCATATTCTATTCCTTAAAAAATTATAGCGCTAAGTTGTTCAAACTGTAGTATTTTATGAAGAAGATAAATTATATTAGATTAAAATAATAATTTTAATCAGAATGTGATGGATTTATATAAAAAATAAGAGACAGGTGCGGCTTATACAACCTTGTTTAATTAGATATGATTTCTATTTTATAATACTTAGATTTTTAATAAATTTAGATAAAATACGAATAATATGAACTGTAATCCTCGTAACAATTAAACTTTTTAGCCATTAATAATAAATTTTAAAGCAAAGAAAATTCTGGATCGCTTAACTTTACGGTTTCTGTGAAATTATTTTTAAGCTAGCGCCTCATATAGCATATCTACGAAGAAAATAATTTGTTTATATATGTTACAAGCAATTCGATTTCCTTTTCCATATTTTATAAGATGGGAAAAAAGACAATATTTTTTTAAAGGAAAAGATTTGAACATATGTAGGCCTAAAAAAATATGTATATTGAAACTCTTAAATCAAAAACAGAAATGATTATTGTTAGATCTACTTAATATTTGCAGAAATTTCGAGATACATCGTTATTTTTCTTTACCGTACTTGGATTTGTCAGAAGGGTATCCAAGTTTGCAGCCATGTCGATTATTATTCTGACCACCACACTATGAATACATTCTTATTCATTATTTACGGAAAAATACGATTGGAATAATTTCCTCTGCAGAAATAAACTTAACTAGATATTGTAAGTTATTCCCATCAATAAATTCGATTTAATATTCATTTTTCGTATCAAGGTATAAAAATTGGTATCTTTCATTTCAAGAACAAATCGCATCTTATTGATTTTATCATTAGGCCCTTGTCAATATCTAAAACTCTACCTTACCACATTACTTAGCAAAAGTGTATTTTGAAACGGGGATTCAAGCAACTTTTATGAATTTGTTTGAATTGCTTACTTAAATCTTTCCAATTCTATATATATCGGCAAATTTTCAAGTCGGAGTTTTCTAAAAAAAGATTATAACCTTTATTCGCCTAAAATTCATAGCCAAGAGACTCGAATAGCACGTTGCTCAATACATTTGATTCTATTTTATTGCTTTGAAACACTAACATGGTTTGTAAATAAGAAGTGAATAATAAAAGCAGCTATCAAATGAAGATATATACCTTTTTTATGTGGAGTTGCTATTATTTTGACTTGATAATTATGAGTAGTACTTCTTCTTCCGATCGAACTCGTTTTGATTGTTTAATTTACTTCTAATTTATCTTCAGGGGTTATATTATGCAAAACATTTGTATGTAGAAAACTTTATAAACCGACTTTAGACTTTTTTTCAAATATGGCCTTATATGAATTCACTTTATGTCACTATGATGAGTTCGGTTTTTCAAAATTGAACGAAAACTCAAGTCTTCATATGATTCTCGAGCTCTAATTATCTTTTGGCTTTAAAGAAAGCATATTCAATATCACTATTCGCATAATCAATGGAGCTTTGGCTTCGAGAGTGTCAAGGTCTTCATCTATTATCTTGACCACAAACTAAATATTCTCTAGTTCTTTAATGGTTTTCTTAGCTTAATTTCTAACATATCACTAATTAAAATAGTGGGTGCATGGAAAATGCTAAAATTATCTAAAAGTACATAATCTTATTCTCGATTACTTTTGCTTTTTAGAAGTCGAAGTGTAATAATTTGCTTAAAAGATCTGGATTACAACTATGAATATATTTAGATCATCGGGGTGGGATTGTATGTCGACTAAATCGACTTAGGATCTTGAATCTAGTTTTTTACTTAGTATCGGTTTTACAAGAATCCCTTTTTTTACTACACTGTGTTTTTTTTTGCAAAGAATACTTAAATTTAGATGGCTTGTTGGAATTTCTGTTGCGATTTTGTTATATTTTGAACAATTTCTTTTTGGATACGATTTCAATTACCGTACTCTATTGCAAAGTGCCCATTATGTGAAATCAGAAAATTTCGTTTTTCGATGTACATAAGAATTCTCTTATATTTAGCTTACTCTATGGGAATAATTCACTTCACCATTTCTCTAATAGTTATCATTCCAAATCTTCGTAAACGCTGATCCTCTCTTGGTTATTTCTTAAAAACTTGCTGGCTGACGACTTAACATTTTTCTACCAACTCCATAGATTAGTGTTTTATTAGAATTTGCGTATTTTGACCTTTGGATTACCAAGATATATTCAGACGTTCCTAAAAATGATAAAATATCATTAACAGGTATTAAAATCGGTTCCGGCACTTTATTTCTTGCAAAAATAAATAAAAAACTGAACGCAATCCCCAATTCGACGATGTACAAGATGGTATTGGCGACAAATCGAGAATGCTGTCTGATTGGCTGGTGAATATCACACCAGACACGTAATGCTAAATCCTAGTAACTATATTAAACTGAATACAAATCGTAGCGGTGTTAATAGTGATCTGATAGTGCTATAAATTAGTTTTTATTTTGTAAAATTTTTCAAATTACCCAAATATTTAAACTACCCGTAACTCATACTTCTTCTTATGATCTCATTATTGACCTAGGATATAAAAAGATAATGTGAGGAATATCGAGTATAAAATGAATAAATAGATGCTATGATATCTAAAAATTTTTACATAGAGTTATTGTATTCGGTTGAACAATCACAAGTTGCTCACTCGGTTACAAATTTATAAGAACCAAAAAGGTTTTTTTCGTTGAATTTTATGTATTTTATTTTGTATTTTTTTGTGCTATTTCGATTATTTCGAATCGAATTTTGATCATTTTTTTTCAATCATTTAGTATCCGTAAGATAAAATATAAAAGACTGATATAAATATATGATTTCTATTAGTTAGAATATAAATATTAAACTGCAAAAGAAATAAATTATTTTTTTAGTTAAAGTTTAATTCATTATTTTGATCGAAAAAACATAACTACAAAAATAAAGTAGAACATATTTGTTTGATGGCGAATCAATTCCACTCCTATATTTTTAAAAAAAATAAAATTAGGCAAATAAATTGTTTTGTGCAAACTTTTTAAATAGAGGCCGACGATTTTTGTTTATATTCATGTTTCGGAGTAAAAAATAGGGAAGTTGAAAACTTAAAAATTCGGAAAATTTACCATGCAATATGAATCGCTATCAGAAAAGATGGTTTTTAAAGCGAGCAGGCGATATATACATTGAAAATGGCAAGGTATACACGACGGATGTATAAAACATCATTAAATTAGTTTTAGTAGATGATGATCTAGTATCACAATTCAATGTTTTTACTTCTATACATCTTACTGGTCGTAATGGTATAAAGACAATGCACTATGAAATTATAAGAAAATACAGCGAGTTTAAGCAAGAGAAAACAGAAGTAGTCTTTAAAACATGCCAATATTCTCATTATTATCAACATTTGAAGCGAAATGATGCAATTCGGACGATAGCTGCAAATTATTTATGGCAAAGAATTTGGTTTGATATTTTAAATATGCGGAAATATTCAACAGATAATGACGGCAGTTGATGGATCTTACATGTTTTGGATATACACTCTAAGTTTTTATTTGTGCACCGTTGCAAACAAAATCAGCAACCTGTGTTACAAACGAGCCTGAAAATCATATTTTCCTTGAGAATGCTCCTAGTATTTTACAAACAGATAATAAAAAAAGAGTTCAAACGAACGAATAAAACAAATGCGTGTTGATCAGAACATTTATTTTATTAAGGGAAGAGCAAGACACCCACAAAATAAAGTTCAAGTTGAGAGATATAACTCGACAATTAGGAGCAAGCTTACTATAAATTTAAGAGCATCTAGCCAAAAAAGATTGATCGATATATAGAAGAAAATCTTACGAATCTACAATCAAACCTAGATAATGGGAATAAACATGTCCCCCAATATAAGCATTTAGAGGTCGTATAGGCAAATTGCTGTAGAATACTCAGAAAACGCAATAAATAAAAATATTCTTCAGGCTCCGAATTAAAAGAATATATCGAAAATTTAGATCTAAACATAGAACTGCCATGTGATGAAGATAGAGTAGCTGTTGAGAATTAAGTATCCAATAAAAAGATGTGCTTCCAACGGTTTCACTTATATCAAGACAAATATTTAGCTCGTATGAAAAATGATGCGGATATACATTATTTCGCTTAAAATTTAATACTGATGATGTGGTGCTACTAAAGAGAAATTTCGATAACAATCTAAGGACGAAAAAAAGAAAAATAGTTAGCTTCTATGAAGAAAAGCTTTGGAAAGTTGTTGCTAGGGGTAGCAATGAAAGCTTTTTGATATAATGTGACGGCAAGCTGAAAATTATCTGCAAAAATCGTATGAGAAGTATCATTATGATGAATTATTTAATTTTGACAAAAACATGAATGATTTAAAGACCATTTCGAAAATCTATACGGTTTATATCCTTTAAAGTAATATTTTCTTATTTTCCTATTTTTTTTTATTTTAACTTCTTATTGACTGTTTCTTTGTTTTTGCAGTTATTTCTATTTCTTAAAATATGAAAAATATTTATCGATGAAGAAATGGCTTAAAAAGGAATTAGAGTGAATAAATGAATTTATTTATATTTAATTGGCATAATATTATGTTTTTATGGCTCTTTCTAATGTTTTTTTGAAATTTGGATTAGAATGGACTCGACATTAATTAGAGAATATTTATCAGTAAAATAATTTTATCGTCAATCAATAAAATAATATCAATTTAATACTAAAAACATTTTAATTCGATTATAAAATCTGATTAGAATCGTTTTCTAAAAGCTTTATGAGTTGCATGAGAAGATTAAAATATTTTTTATTCAAAATTTGGATGTTTAATTTATATTTGGAAGGAAAAATGGATATAGCAAAAAAACAAAAGTTCTTTGCCAAAAAATGTCTTGATATATATAAAAGAGAAACCACTGCTTTTGAATTGTTACCGAAGGCAATAGATGTTACGCATCTTCTTTTCTATCAAAATATTCCTGAGCTTACTGTTAAATCTATTTCAGGATATTTACAATCAGGAATTTCAAAAAAATATGAGTTTTTGATTTATGGTACCACGAAATATTCAGATGATAGTGTTCGCGAAATAACATTTAAAACTCTCCAGATAACTCAATTAAACAAAAAAAACTGGTTTATTTTTTTTTCTAATATACCATTGCTCAATAAGTTGAGTATTCAAAACCATTCTCATAATATAATCGGAAATAAATGCTTAACATACTTCTTAAAATACTTTTTTATGATATTTAAAGTTACTAAAATGTTGATGAAATACCAGAACGGGACTTTAAGAAAATATTCATATGTTTCGATTGATGATATAACAAATGGATTATCAAGAAAAATACCAGATTGTTATCAAAACATACCTTCGAATTTAAAATATGATATATCTAATTTACTTTGTGTAAAGATCTTTTCAGAAAATGTAATTTCCGAACATACTATTGACAGAGAAAAAATGATAAATCAATTTAATAGATTATTTGATGAATCAAAATCAAAAATATTTTTTGGATGTTACAATTACTTTCTAATTTATAAAAATAATTCTGAAATACATGAAGAAACAGATATTCACAAACTAAGTTATAAAACCATAATTAATGTTTATCAGATTGTGTTTGATGACCTACAAATTTTAGAAGATGGCGCAAAAAATTTAATATTATTAGAAAGATCATTTTGTTTTAAAAACTTTTCGTATGATTTTGAATTTATGTATCTTTTTACTTCGAAAAATACAAAAGATTCAGACTATAAGTTTTTTATTTTGTTTAGCCGGGATTCTAGAAAATTTGTGTTTAATTATAAATGGTTTATGAATCGTGCTTATAATGATATAATAATTGAATCTTCTTTTTATTTAGCGGTTTTCGCACACTTTAAATTATATCTGATAGAATTTATTGAAGAAGAAAACCCGAGATACTTTAAAATTCACCGAGTGAAATGCTCAGATTTTAGAATAAAAATTTTTGATGAAGAGAAAATTTCATATTTAGGGAATTTAATGAGCATAAATTCTTTTATTGACATGTTAGTTTTTTACCCAAATTTTTAATAGTATTTTTAAAAAGCCTGAGAGAATTTTATGGAAATCATTAAATAAATTCATCATTTAACATTGCGAATCTATTTTATATTTTTACAAATTTTATATAATATTTCCGAAATTTTCAAGTTAAAAATTAAAATAGTAAATATATTAAATATAACAGCATTATATGAATAAGAAAAAATTTTCGTAATACAAATCAATTTCAAAAAATAAAACTGCTGCTATTCCATTTTAGGAGAAATATACAAATAATATAATCAAAATAATGTAAATTACCTGTCTTCTGAACCCAGAATTGCTAACCTTTACTCGGAAAAAATATCATATATCTCAAGAAAAATACACAAAAGGTACTTGAAATTGTAGGCTTATCTTATGTTTTCTCTAGTAAACCTCTTGATTTTTTGGTAAGGCTTTTGGTTACAAGCTATTTACGACAGAACAAACTTTTATATTGATATTTTTTAAAGTTACTTGTCAATGGGTCAAAAAACCAAACTCAATTCTAATCGAAAAGACTACAAGAAAAATATAGAGTTCTTTTTAGCAAATACAGATATATTTTGCTGAATAGTTCAACGATCGTAAAATGACTTCTTTCATAAGTGTTACAACAAGTAATTTCCGCGGATATATAATTATTGGAAGTTAAAAAAAATTAATTGCATTAAGGGAGAAGAAAATTAGGTTGAAACTATAAAAGATACCACATTATCGCCACTTACTTGATAAAACGTGTTCTCTCGCGAATAAAATTTGTATAAAGCTTAAAACCAGAATTGACTACGAAAGGGAATAAAAGTGATCAAAATATAAAAAGCGTTAGTACGAACAACAAAACTTTTAGGCAAATAGTAATATTAAATGTGAAATTTTATATTGAAAACATTAGGTATCTGATAAACATTTAGATTCCTACGGGCCTATTTTAATATGAATGCTGCGTGCATTATACAAATAGCACATTTTTTATGGCGTGATACCATGAAAAGAAGCCAGAATCTGTTCAGAAGACAAATATTGACAAAAAGCTTGCTACGCAAAAAAATTAGAGATATCTTCCTAAAGATTTCTGTAGAAGCCTAAAACCATCGCTTTCGAAACGAATCCTGAGTAGGAAATCCTGCGGATTTTATATCCAATAATACTTTAAGCGATGATCATTTCGAATATTTGTTAATAAAAATCATTCATCAAATAGTTAGCTGAAAATCTGAAATGTACAAAAAAATGATGTTAAAAAAGAAATGATGCATGTTGAAGTAAATTTATTTCTTTATATTGCAGATTAACAATAATTAATTACAAGTATATGGTTTTTATTATGGAAATTCAATTTTTTGCTTTATTTTGTGAATCAAAGGCTGTAGAACTCATAACCATGTTTATTTGTAAATTTTTGCTAAATAGCTTCTCATATCATGTTTCTAAAAATTTATGATTTTTAGATATTAATAATCGCTTTTCCGACCGGAAAGCTACAGAAATTCGGCGTATGTATATTTTCTTCGCCAGGAAAATCCAGAATCCTTATAAATATTTCTTATATATTTTCAATTTTATATTTTCGATTTATATACTTAAGCAGTTTGTTCTTCGATGGTTTTCTGTATCTTATTTGAGTACATTTTTAACCTATATTTATTAAAGATCAATCATCTTGTTTTCAACCATTCTAAAGTTAACGAATAAGTACTAAGTAGTAATAAACTCGAATAAACTTGGAATATAAAAATATTTTTTTGGGAAGTTCAGCTGCGGTAGTTAAAAATCTACAAAACAATAAAACGGGTTTTTTTTGAATATTGCACTAAATGAGGTGTAAGAAAACAAATTGGAGGCGATCTTGATTGTTGTCAAAAAATCTTTTTATTCAATAGGTTATATTTATTTCTATAAGCATTTTAAACTTAGATTTTCGTCATCAAAGTTTAAAGTTGATAATATCAGCATTATCAAAATATAAAATCAGTCTAGTAGTAAGACCTATAAAATAATGAAAATATGATAAATAGATAAGAAAATTAAATAATATATCTATTTATTTTGGTATTTCTATTTTTTGTTATATTGAATTGAAAGCAGATTAAAAACACTCAGAAATAGTAATAGATATAAAAACAAAACCTGGGTAATTAATAGTACATGTTTAGTATATTCTTAGCCTTCTAATGAGAAAAAGAAATACATAATCTGTCTCTAATGATGAAATTAAATCAATCTTTTCTAAAATAGCTTTAAGAGTTAGAAAAAAGAACTTAACACGGATAAAAAATATTATAAAGGAATTACCCATTCTGGAAAATTTAATTTACAAATTATTTTTAGAAAAATTTGGAATCTTGAGTTATTAACAGCAAATTTTTATTATTCATGTTAAAAATGATGCTACAAGCAAAATTTAAAAGATTTTATCGAACCAAATCAAATACAAACAAGTATTTCATACATGTAATGATTGAACGAGAAATTTAATAAACTATAATTCAGAAGTACATGTAACTGACCCACACAAATTATTTTGTTAAATGAAACTATGGAAACAATTTATAAAAAAAAAGATAATACATTTTAGTATCTAGTGTAAGGAAAACATCACACGGAATATGTATGGATATTCAATTGCCTCATTAGTTTAAATGGAAAGGTAACATATGATCTTGTAATATTAATTTATTTGAAAACAATCAAGGGAATATCGACTAAAAGAACAACAATCCTAGAGATATAAAATGATAAAAAAATCTATCTTTCACATCTGAAAGAGAGTATCTCTAAGAATATATTTTACAAAGAAGACAAAAGAAATTTTTAAAAGGCTTTAATAGCCGGATTTTAGGAAAAGAGAAAATTAAACTCTAGCTTTACGAGCTAGAAATATTGAATAAATAATGTTGGTTTCCGCAAAAAGAGTTATAAAAATAAATTAAGACATATTCTATGCCGTCTTTTGTTACAGGCGAGATAGAAATGTATTTTGTAGTTCAAAAAAATTAGACCATTGTAGAAACTAGAAAAAATCAGCAGATCTTTTGAAAAAATGTATAATTATCCTCTGTTAGATTACAAGTGAAGTCAAAACAATATGATTTTGTGTATACCTTAGTTATCGCTAACAAATATTTATTTAAGTCTACAAAAAAATCAAAAAGACTCAGTTCAAAAGATTCTTAAATTTGCATTCAGAAATAGAGTAGACATAAGAATTATAAGTGATGTATAAATTCGGATTAAATACCTGAATATATTTATTTTAAATAGGAAATTTATAAAATAGGATTTTTTGATTAAAAGCCAGACTAATTCAACTGACGCTTTTCAATTGTTAAAGCTAGAAAACTAAGGAAGTATCTCAGCATAGAAAATGATTTTAGGGATCAGATAACTTTTATTTGGCGTAATTAAATTAATAATATTGGATATTATTGTAATTAAATACTCTACGAAAATTAAACTTCACTAGGAACACAAGATTATAGCGATTGTACAAAAAAACAGTTAAAATTTTCTTGTTTAAAAAAAAGAGTAAATAAGGCTATGTGAATACATTGATATGGATTTTGAATTCATATTTTTCATTTCATACAAACAGCTTTAATGCACAAACAACATTTAACCTTATAACGCATGTATTCTGATCAAAAATAAGAAGTTAGCCAGATTTAAAACCAAGTTTATTGATTCCATATGGTGAACAGAATAATCAAAATAAAGAATTTATCAAAAATATAAAAAAATGTCGAGGTTTAAGAAATGGTTGAACAATCGTAGATTTTTCATCTGAATCAAAAAATACGATAAAAAACAACCGATTAATGAATGAATTTATAATCTAGCAGAGTTTTAATGGAAACAAAAAATGAACCAATAGTTTTACATTTTCACGAAAAAACCCGTAGGGATGACATTAAACAAAAAAATGATTTATTATTTCGTTTTTTAAATTCAATTCTTAGACATAAATAAATTAATAAAAAATAATAGATTTTTATATTCAATACTTGTAAGCATTTCTAAATTTTTTCTTGTATCATTTAGAATCACAATATTTTCAGTATTTATCGTAAAAGGGCCATCTTTTTTCTTAAATAACAACAATGTATGATATATTTGTTTCTCCAATCCAGCATTTTTTAGGTTGGAAATATTGTCAAGTATTTTATAATCATTAAAATAAAGAATTCTAATGGTCGCCATACCTATTGGATCAAAGTACCAGGCATTTGTATGGAAAATGTCATACATAGATTTGTGTATTTTTGTTGGAACAATGTCCATAAATCCGACCAAAAACGATAGACTAATTTGTTTTTTGACATATTTCACATCTAATTTCTCATTGGACAAAGCAACTACAATAAGCGTCATAACATCTAATAAATTATCTAACATTTCAATTTCGAAAAATGTGTTGCCACAAATGTCAAAATAAGTTTTACAATTATAATTCAATTTTAAAAACTCTTCTACGTTTAAAGAACCATCTGAATCCAATAAATTTTCTTCTTTGATATTTAAATGATTAAAAAATATGAATGAAAGAATTTTAAAATAATCTTTTATCGATAAACAAGAATTTGAATTCAGTAAAAACATCATATCAGCATAATGCAAAAGTATTTGAATTGTATCTTTCGAATATTTTGTTTCTAGTGACTTCATCATTTTTTCTTTAAAAAAATTTTTAACATGAAAATATATTCCATGATATTCTTTTTTCAAATTATTTTGAATCCAAATATTACCATTTGAAGCAATATTTCTATAACTTTCTTTCAAATACGCAGATAAAAAACTTTTTATTTGGATTTCATCATCGATAAATATATTAAGTGGGCATAGATCAAGACGAAATATTTCTAGAATATTTGAACATCCATTTTCATACAAAATATCTTGTAAAATATTTTTCTCTTCTTCAATTTCTTCCAAAAGACTTGATAATATAACAAAATTGGAATTGCAATATAATTCATGAGTTACATACTTTGAAAGAATGATTATTATCAAAAAGAGATTTTCAGAATTGTTTTTTTTTAAATAATATTTCCAAATGCTTAAATTTTCGAAATGAATTTTATTAAATCTAGATGCTACTAAACTAAAAAATTGGTAATAACTAAAAATTGATATTTTCATTTTATTGCTGGTAAGATATTGTGAATTTGAAGAAAAATATTGATTTATCGCGTTTATAATGTTCATTTCTTTGAAAAGAAAAATTGAATACAAAATGTTAAATACAATATTGAATTTCATGCCTATATTATGCAATTCATATGAATAATCATTAGAGTCTGGATTGAGAGCACTTTCTGGGTTATAATTTGCGGGATCGGCTAAAAATTGCATCGAAGCTTTCATTTCCAAAGGAAAAATTTCATCTTTTTTGATTTGAAGATTTGTTTTCATATTGTCTGTGATATATGACTTCAAGAAAGAAAAATAGGATTTGTAATCTTTTTTATCCAAATTCTCAAATATATTTTTATATGATGGATTAGAGTCAACACATTTTATCAATAATTGCTTCATTTTTTGCTTATTCTCAATATCGTTATTTTTTTGTATTTCAGGGTCAAAAGAGTCGTTGTTGGAACGGTAATTGGAAAAGGCGAACCCTCTTCTCGCAATATAACTTTTTATAGGTAATCTTCTTATAATATTACTATTTTGAACAAACAAAATATATAGGAGGCACTAACATGGGGTTGCTATATTAATATATTAAATAAACGAACTTTTTTTCATATAATATTAAAAACTAGTAAATATTGTTATAAAACAAGGGTGGAGAGTCGATAGCCACATAAAAAACTTTCTGCTTTGCAATGAGTTTGTGAAACTGGTATGAGGATCATTGTTTGGTATTTTTTGTGGGAATAAAACCACACTACATCTTCGGTTGTTCCATGGGAGTCGTTATGAGGAGGAGAGGTCTAAGAAATGGAAAAACTTTTTCTACAAATTATATTGTAGTTTTTTATGTAACCAGATTGCAGACCGCAGCTGAAATTTTAATTAATTTTTATGTAAAAGCATGGAAACCAGCCTTGCTCACTCGGGTTTGAAGACTTAGCGCCTGGGAGATATAAAAATAAAAACCATTTAACGCCGCGAAAGCTAAGTATCAGGTTATACCTTTTGATATGACATTGCATGTCCAGGATAACCTTAGGAACGCTTAAGAAATAATTTTAGCTAGAAGTGTATAAGTTTAGAAAGCATAGAGTAAGTTGGAATGCTGCATAGTCTTGAAGGAGCCCAGCGGGGCTTCAGCTTTCAATCACACTCTATGTAACGGAAATTAACGACTCCTGGTAACTGCCTCGCCTATTAATTAGATGCTACACACCTGGTTGATGAAAGGCTTTTGGATGTAGATATCTCAGGGGGTACTGATCGAGTGTTGGGGTAGCAGTTATTTATGTTAAACCTAGAACTGCGTTAATGTCATGAAAACAAATATAACACTTGCCACTATTGTAAAAAGATGTGATACTTTTAAATAACGTTATAAAACAAGAATTAATAAATTTTTAATTAAAAACATATCATTCTTTGTACTAAATGGCCCATTAAATATTGTTATCACATCATTAAGGTATAGTTAAGTTAACATAGAGTACTAATATTCCTCGACACCACATTGGTATCCTTTGAATACATAACTCCTGAAGTTTTTAATCGAAAAATGTTTAAGAAACATCTACTAAACGAAGCATTTCTTGAATTTCGTTAATATCTGCTGGCTGGTATTTTATCGCAGTTATAAGCCAACTATAATCGCTCAAAAGCAGCAGAATTCCAACATATTCTACACTTTTCGAACCGAATAGACTTTCGCTAAAATATTTCGACTCATAGGTTAACATATATTCTTCAATGTCATTAGAATAGGTATAGCCTGTTACTTGGTTTTTTTGTTTTTTAAAGGGTATTTTTTGTATCATTTAGGCCTCACATCTTGTAATCTAACCGGACAAGGATGTGCTTCCATACATTTTCATGACAATTCTCCATAAGTTTAATTTTTTTAATCTCGGTACATCAAAAACAACAAATATTTTTATTGCAAAAAAATTACAGTTTTGTAGAACTTATGCTTCTTATACAATTCTGCGTAGAACAACTAAAATCATAGTATGATTTTTACTCCACCAAAAAGCGAAACAATTATTTTCACACAAAATTCACTTGCTCACTATCAAGAAGAAGATTTTTAATGTGTTTATCGTCTCTCCTCAATTGCAAATTTAATTCGTTAAATTAAAAATCATTTCAAATATTAATTTTCGCGATCTAAAAACTTCCGCAAATATAAATATCCTAGGTTATTTCTAATAGATTCCACTTTTATTGCATATATATTTTTATATACTCGGTTGTTCCAATATTTTATTACAAATCCCACATATATTTAAAGAATAAGTGATTATCCTTCTAAACTCGAATGTGTGAATCAAATTGAAATTTTTTTTATAGTTACATAGTTTAAGTTTTCACCAAAAAAAAACCTGTTAAAAATTGCCACTATTACCGGATAGTAAGAAAATGTGCAAAGATTCAAATTTGAAAAAAACAATAAATGCAAATACGCTTTTTTATGTATTTATAAACTGTTTGAATATCAAATTCATGATTTTTTACTTCAAACTTGTTATTCATTAAAATTACATTTCATAATAGAAATTTGATTACTGTATGAAACAGAAATTTTCTCTTTTAACTCTGTATTCGTGCCAAACTTTTTTTCATTAAAACCTTACTCAAAAAGACAAAAATTGAATAAAATCATATTTTCCGGTTTTTTGTCTTTAAAATTTCAAAATTTAAATTCTACTATGCCTTTAAATTGTTATACTTCTCAATATTAAAGTTATTATATCAATTGTTGGTTTTTCTAGTTGAGTTTATTATTTAAGAACATAACAGGAAGCCAATTACTTCTACATTGTATCTTTTGCATTTTCATCTGAAATAACTACAACCGAACGTATGCAAATAGAAGGCGTGTTATACCTGCTTCTTTTCAATTATTATGCTTCGAGAAAGTGAATTATTAAATCTTGGCTATCTAACAGAAGTATAAATACTACTTTTCCTTTTATACTATTTAAGGCTTAGTTGTATGCATAAAAAACTTTTTAAGATGTTTAAATCATTTTTTTCTCATCAAAAATGCACTTTATTTGCTAATAATATTTTTATAGCCTGATCTACATGTTAAATACGACTGTAAATATTGCTTTGTATATTCTTCTATGTATACTAAATATTTAGGTCAACGATGGGCTCTCCAAGGAGTGTATTTTTGAAATTCGACCGTTATCAGATTGTATTGTCATTAGAACACCAAAATTATCAAACATAAATAAAATGAATCTTTTATTGGCTGTGAAGCCTTTTTAATTGTCTAAAAGCTCCGTAGATATTTTTTTTAAGTGTCAATTAAATTGAGTATTCATAAATATGTAACATTTTCATTGTTGTATCTTCCGACTTAAACACAATTATTTTACTCTGTTTTCGAATATGTTGGCCGGAACCTCTTTTTCTTTCTTGCTTTTATCACTTTATTCTTTAGCATTTAGTTACTACATATGTTTGTTTACGTGTCAAATAAAAAAATAAAAAAAAAGAAGAAGTTAAAGTTTAGACTAAATTTATATGGGGTTTTATATTAGTTAAGCCATTATCTAAATATTTAAAATACTTTTTGCGTTTTGAAAACATTAAGAAAAACAAAACCAGAAAACTGCAAAAAAAAAAGAAGTAAAAACAAAAAAATATATTTCATTTGCCATTATGTCCAAATTTACCACGTCTTAATATATTATTTCAAATCAAATGTTAAGATAGTGTGGATAGGAGAAATTGAGCAACAGTGTGATATCAGAGGATAGATAAGAATAATAGGAAATCATAAGAACATAGAGGTTTTGCAAAAAAAGTAATTTATAAAAAATAATGAATGTTATAAAAATTAAAAATTATATAGAAAATATGGCTTGGTATTTTAGAACGCGAAAATATTTAATCTTCTCAATTTATATTTTTGAAATCGATATGTATTTTTAATGCAAAATTTCTATTTAGAATTTACCCTCATATTTATGTCTGACAATTATATATTATGTTCTTCTAGTTCTGAAGAAAATGAAGAAAACAATCTTACAAAAATTGAAATACCAAAGAAAGAAAATTTACGATATTATTCTAAGAAAACATTTTCACTTAATTTTTCATATGAAAATTTTCTGTTTTATAAAAACCGTTTTATAGGGAAAAATTCTATTCCTTCTATATATGATATTTCATTTCCAGACGGATCTTCATGGAATAACCAGAATTATATAAGAAAACAGATTAAAAAAAATACCGCCTTTTTTCATGTAAATAAATGGTTTTCAGAAAATTTAAATTCGAAATTTAAAGACATTCTTTCTAAAAAATACAAAAAAATAGAAGAAATTACGAAAAAAGAAATTAAATGTGAAATCATAAATGTTATAGATAATACTGTTCCAATAACTTTACCAATATCTCATAATTTTATACCCAAAAAAAGAAATAAATATGATGAGTTATGTTCATTTATACTTGATTATTCTAAAACCAATGATTTAGATTCACTTCAAGGTAAAGAAACTTCTATTTCATCTTCTTGTTTATATTTAATTAAAGAATCGGTTTTATCTAGACTTTTAGAAAAAGATACACAAATTTATTTCGAAGTTGTTTTTGCAAACGGAATAAAAAAATATTTATTTTACGATTGGATGAAAGAAGCATTTTCTTATGAGGAAAGTATACTTAAATACATGGAAGAAAGAATTGAAAAAAATAATTCTAATGAAATTTCCATTTATAAAAAAGACAACAAAATGTTTTTTATATATTTCGATACCTGTTTTATAGCAAATGGTACAAAAGTTTATTGCGGTTCGTTAAAAAATAATTCTTTGATATATTTAGAAAAAGAAGGTATAAATCTCATAACAGAAACAGAAGTCATAAATGAAAAATCTATTGATTTATATATTTCTGTACTTAATGGATTAGAATTAGAAATTGGTGAATATATATTGTTCAACAAAAATGTTTACAAGCATGATAATAACGGGAAAAGATTTAAATATACAGGATTGGAATCAATATGTCTAAAACAAACGTAATTTTTACATTTTTCTATACATTTCCGGTAGATTAAATATATTTATTCGATTCTGAAAGCTATTTAAATTTCATTTTATTAAATATATATTTAACAAATTTCATCTTACTATCTTATAAAAAATTTAGACTCGTAAGTATGAGATTACACGGTTAGTGCAATCTCTTTGTAATTTTTAATTTATTTTTCTTATTTCTAAGTTATTATAAAAAATATGTTAAAAAGTCATAATAAATAGTTTCTGTTCATTATATGTCTTTAATATTTTTTAATTAAAGCAGTTTTTTTGCTATTTTTAATCTACCCTTTTTATATATGATATTGTATTATATATATATTAAATAATATACTGTAGATGCTGGTGTTCATAAAGAGCTGCAGCACGGAGAAGTTGGTCATTTTTTAAACAATATATTATTTTACTTAAATTAAAGTATTTTTCTATCAAAATTTGGATTAAATTTTATAACTTTGAATTTTATTATTTAAGATATTAATTTATATATTCATTATATTATAAATATTTTAGGTGGACCCCATGTAAGTCTCTGAAATATATCTTAGCTAGAAGTTTATTGGGTTCCGAAAGTGTAGAGTAGGTGGGAATGCTGCATAGTCTTGGGGGAGCCCAGGGGGTTTCGGCCTTCGATCACACTTCATGCAACGGACATTAACGAATTCCGGGTAACTGCCTCGCCCATTAGTTAGGTTCTACACACGTGTTAGATGAAAGGCGTTGGAATGTAGGTATTGCAGAGGGTATTTATGGAGTGTGGGGTAGCAGTTATTTATGTTAAACCTAGAAATGTGTTAATCTCATGAAAACAAATATAACATTTGCCACTGTTTTAAAAATTTGTGATATTTTTGAATAAAGATTTGCATTGCGCTTATTATTTTTTCTATTGATTAAATTAAAAAGATGCTTTGTAATCAATGAAATAAAAAAATATATGTTGGTTATGTTTTTCGAATCAACAATATAATACTTTGGTACATAACTTGTTTTGTATAATAAAAAAATTCGCAGTGTACAAAACAAAAAAAGAAGATTAAAAATGGACTTGAAATGTTTCTTTATTTAAAGAAAGCCTTAATATGATCTTTAAATAATTTTATTTAAAAACAAAGAATCAAGATTCTACTTTGATTTACTATTTAATTCAAAATAATAGATTCAAATTCGCTATTTTGTAGATATTTTTTGACTATTTCTTTGCAAATTGGGTAAAATAAAGAATTGTATTATTAATTTGTCTATTAAAGATTAATCCACCCGTTAATAATCATTTTATATTTCCAACAATACAATAAATAGCAAACTAGCATAGTGACTTTCATAGAAAATTGTAAGTTTTTTTGGAAAAAAGTCGAACTGGTTCTGTTTTTAAATTTTCCTACATAGTAGTGAAAACTTGGCATCCAGATTCAAAATAAAGCAATCATTTTTCATAATTTTTTTGTAAATAGAATACTAATGTTACAAAATTTTTATTTGCGACTTTTGCCAAGACCGAACCGAAAACTATTGTTTATCTTACATGAGACAAATTTATATAAAACAAATGGGTTTTCACTGATATTCCAACTATATCAGAATTAAATTAAGTCAGTGTTTTATTAAGTCGATATTATAAACTTTATAAACTCAGTAAATACATCATTACAATTGTTTTGATTTCAATTGTCCAATATCATATTTCATTAAAATAGCTTTTGAAATATTATTTATATTTTTCAGCATAAGATGCACAAATTACTTACAAATTTAAAAATCTACAACTTTCAGTAAATTATATAGATAAATGAAAAATTAAATAATTTGATTCAATGATCTTTTTTTTGAATTTAAAATTATTCTAGCTGAAAGTAAGATCCTAACATAAGATATGATTTAACACTTCAAATTGTAATTTTTAATTTAATTTTTAATAATTCGAAGATCGAGCTTACAATTTAAACTTTTTTGAAATTAACATGATATTTGTAAGTATGTTATAAAATTATTCAAAAAATACAAGTTAGATTATCTAGGATCTCTTGATTATTTATAATATACCTAATATTTTCTGCGAAATTTAATTATTATATTTTCCTTTTCTTTTTTGTGAAGAATAATAACGTTCTAAAAAGGTTTTTACTAACAGATTTTTAGAGAATTAATATTCTTGTAGTAAATTTATTTTAAGTCTAATAAAGTGTATTTTTTATTTTGGAAAGTAAATTATAAAAATTAAAGATAGTTTTCGAAATACCTATTTTATAGCTTCGATCGTCTTAATTCTGTAATTTTCTTATAAAAAATTTTGATGCATTTGGTTAAGAAATGATAATTAGAAAATTTTATTTCAGTAAGAAGCAGACAAAGTAACATTTCGAGACTGTAGAATCTGCTGGGATTAATGCATCATCTTGAAATTGAACTTACAAATATTTCCATCAAATAATATATTTAAGATTTTCAAGAAAAATATGATGTATATAAGAAAAGCAAAAATTGGTTTCTGAATATCCTTTTTTTGAAAAACGATATATATTTCTGCTTATCAATGAATTATTTATATCATTTGGTAGTAATATTATAGAATAGCTCAAACTTAACAAATTTCGCCTCAAAAATATAAATTCGGCAAATACAAACTAAAAAATCCCGAAGGGGAAAAAAATTACATCATAAGACTGTACGGTTTTTAGAAAATCCGAAAATGACATTATTTTGAACAAATGCTTAATAATTCGCCTTAAAAACAATATTTTTTGCTCCCTAAGTTTATGAACTAACCGTTCCCAATTTCGCTAAATATTTCCAAAAATATGCAATGATTTTGCTTATTTTGTCTATGAAGATATGTTAATATACACTTTTTGTGGAAAGACGAGCAAAGAAAATAAGATGCCATCACGGAAATTGTTTATGAAAATATGAATAAAGTAAGAATTCTGCTAAGTTATCCTATATTGATCAAAAAATATACTACTTCACTTAAAAAAGGCTATTCTGTAGCTTCGTATTCTATCGTTTTATAATTTCAAACATTCACATTATTCTTTATAGATTTAAATTAAAAGAAAACGTATAAAAAGCCAAAAAAGAAAATTCGAAGAAATTGCAAGTCATGAATTCCATAAGAACAAACTATATACAGATTTTTAGCTATAATATTTCCTTATTTAGTTATTTCAGATACGAATTGGTGTTCCTTACAATAGAACTCTAAATTAGGTTTATATGAATTCAAAATTTATTTGTACATTCGAAATATTACCCAAATTTTTATTTAAACAAACACAATCCAAAATATTCGGAAAGTTTAAAGTTTATGATGATCTCCAAAATTTGTAATATTTTGCAAATAGATATTTTTTTAACCGAATGCAACAGCAAATATAGAATTTGTATCAAAACCTTTACAATAAACTCAATTTGTTTGTACTAAAATCAAATCCATATGTACTCACGTTGATCAAATAACTGGTAATAATTATATATTGAATAGTTTTTTGTGAATAAGTTTCGAATAATAATGTTTTACAATGATTTGCAGGACATGTAAAAAGATACATAAAAATGCAAATTTCTTTCAAGAACTCATATATTCGTATAGGTGTACCTGAAGTTAAGTGCATTGTTGCAAGAAATCCTTGAATTGGAGGCTGGATGAAATAGAGCAATTATTAGATATATTGTCGATTCTATTTATACAATGATTTTAGAAGAAATACAAATTATAAGCTTGTATAATATTTTGCCTTGATAGTTAGAAATATTAATGGAATAGGTTCAGATATTCGTATTATTTAATTCTGGTCATTTTAAGCAGACGTTTGAAATTTGTAGAACTTATTAAAATATAGAAAAAAAATTTGAAGAAAATAAAATTCTTTTATAAATAAATACATTTTCAAATTTTTATTTTTATTGAACGCGCATATAGTAACTTCCAATATTGGTTAGCAATCGTATTTTTTTTTATCTTGTCTAGAAATCTTTATAGTATACATTTTTGTATTTTAATAATTTTCGATTTCAAAAACTTATATTTTATTTATTTATTCACTGTTTGAAAGTTCAAACTTACATAAGAGATATATTTATAATAACTTATCCGTTTGGCTGCTAAGCAATTATTGCAAGAACGCACGAAAACTGCGGGACTTATTTTCAATTGATGTTGTCAATTTTTTTTTATATATATATATTGTTTCGCACAACTACAATGTAACAAGTGTTATTGATAACATAGAAAAACAAGTGGTCGTTAAAAATTAAAATTTATAAAAAGATAACTTAAAGTTTATTGATTTTCTCTTATGATCAGCACGTGAATCAATGATTTCGAATGATTCCGGCGTAGGCACTAGGTGATACATGATAACAATTACTATCGATAATACACTAGGTAGTATCACAAAATAATATTATTATGTGATACTACCGCGTGTTTTTCCGAACGTAAAGGATCGTTTTCATGAGAGTGAAAAATTCTGACTCTTACTTAAAAAATTTATGTATTACAACTATGTTTTGCCGCACAAATAGCGTGAAGTCTTTTTTTACAACAAGCGCAAATAAGGTGGGATCGCTTGATCCCGCTCCTTCTGTTGCTACACACCGCACATTGTCGTAAGTTACGACCCGGTAATTTTTCAAGCGCAAATTTATTAGTTGATGAAGATGGTTGTGTTGACACGCTATTTTTATGGTACATCTACTCCTTTTCGATGTCGTCAATAATTTTCGATGTAAATTTGAGCCGGTTCATTTTTTTTCAGTAGTGTTTGAAACATATAAAATAATGAGTTCAGCACCATTCTTCCAAATACGTTGAATACTACTTTCTTCCAATACTTGAGGGTTCTTCGCTCGTCTAAATACACGTATAGCATTTTGTCGCACTCGTCTACACCACCCATGTATTTATTGTAGTCATGAATCATGCTTGGTTTCATCTTTTCGTATTCAAAATTCCCTTTCTTTTTCTTGATCGTCACACTATTAGTATCCGAATTCTATGAAATCAGTATGACTGGGTTTGGTTTGGACTTTTTGTCCCTGAAAGAGCACATCAATACATTTTCATGTGCCATGTATTTCGCTTCTCCTACGATTGCTTTCTTAGCTTCTGGAGGAATCTCTTTTCTGTTACGTCTAATTGTTCCAGTTAGATAAGTATTTTGTTTCAAAGGGCTTTGGCAAAGCGTAAGCTTGTGTAAAAATTATCTGTAAACAGATGATAGCCCTTGAACAGATAATTGCCAGTTGAAAGCAATTTTCGCGCAACCGTAAATCCAAGGCCATATTTTTGTACTAAATCTCTGTCATCTGTATTTTTAGCTCCTTTGTAGCAAAAAAAACCCAAGCAATATTTAGAAATCGAGTCGCACAACATCCAAAATTTTATCCCCCATTTATGGTGTTTTTTGTTTGGGATGTATTGTTTTATGGCAGAATGACAGTGAGTACCAACTAACGACTCTTCGATAGATAATTGTTGATTTGGTATATAATGCCGCTGAAATACAGTATTTGCATGTTTGACAAGCATATCAAATCTGCCGCATGGGTCATAATTCGGCTGTCCTGGTTCAAATAATGACGTATTGTCAATCAAGTGAAAAAACTTCAAAATCAGTTGAAACCTATCCCTTGAAAACATTGTCCTAAACCATGGTAATTGCCGGGAACCTGTTGCCCAATAACTATCAATTGTTGGCCTTCTCGTAATCCCCATTTCGAGTAAGACTGCAATAAAGGCTTTGATTTCGTATATCGTTGTCGGCGTCCACTTTTTTGCTCGAGAATTATTCAAAACAGTGTGCGAGGCAAAAAACTGGGTAGCATATCGATTTGTTTCCCTTACAATGGTTTCAAGGAGTAATGTGGTAAAAAATAAATTGAAATATGTTACCGGTGAAGCATCGGGCGGAGGCGCACATCTAGGTCCAGGAGTCTCGAAAAAATTATTTGTTGCTTTGGAAAACACATTAGTCGGAGGAATATTCGTAAAAGTTGGTGTTTCCTCTGCTTCTGCTTCTGAAGATGAGATAGAAGACTCACTTTCAATCCTCAGTCCTTTTCTTCGATGAGTTATAATAATGCTATCATCACTACTTGTGTCACCACCAATTTCACCATCCTCAGAATCGCTAGCAATCGAATCAACGTCCGAAATAATAGTCCGTGACATGGTTATATTTTTTAAATAATATATAAAAACGGTAAAAAGTTAGTTTAGAATACACTCGTGTTACAAAGTACTCGCGAGGTCAGACTACGTTCAATTCCACGGAGCAAAAAGACACACTGTGACTGGCAGCGCGAAAGCGCTGCGTCGCTGTTTTCGAGACAAATGAACGAAGCGCATTCGCGCCGCGTAGCAGTCAAACGGTTATGCAGACTATTAGTTGATTTTTTTTCTACCATAAAAGCACAAAGATCCGAAAAATCTTAAATATCGCCATTATTTTTTTAAAATGTCTATATAATTTAATTCTAAAATTTTTATCTAATTATATAAAAAGCTGAAAAACGTATATAAGTTGCAATTAAATTAAATTATAATAAATTGTAGCTAGATATGCCTTGGTAATATTGACTAATTGTTTTTGGGATTTCAAGGCAATATTCTGCTATAAAAATTATTTTATTTCTTGTTATTTAGCCAGGTTTTTAGTTAAAAAATATAAAAATTAATCGTTTTTTTTACGGAGTAAATATTAGTTTGTAAAATTATTTTTTAGGTAATAAAATATTTTTAATCATTTAAATGCTACCGTATTCTGTAATCTCTATTGCTATCATCAAATTTTTAACCAAGGTTTGTTCATCTTCATATAGAGGAATAATCAGTAAATTTGCACATGTCTGTGAATAAGGAAGTAAATTTGTATTGAAAGAAGATTCAATGGTAAATGGATTTTCATAAAATTTAATAGAATGGAATCCATCTATTGGTAGCTTTTCGAGCCCAGTCACAAAATATAAAATTTTTTTTTGTGTTTCCTCACACGATTCTCGAAGAAATTTCCAAAACCAAACTATAACTTTATGATTTGTATGAAACTCTCCAGTATATTTTGTTGAAGAACACCAGATATCAATGTTTATGATACGTACACCTTCAATTAATAATTTTAACTCCTCCAGCGTAAACATTTCGCTTAAATAATCATTCATTATAAATTTAAATCCTCGTTTCATTTCTTCTAAATACACAATCATGTTCTTAAAAAGTTTAATTTCTGTGACAATCTGTAAATATTTCTCTATGTTCGAATTATTAACTGATATATTACTGCCATTTGGTACAAATTCTAAAGTATTAACAGAATTACCGAAAGATATACTGAATGTCAATTCAAGTGATGCAATATTTGTCTCGTTTCTGGTTTTAATAATATTTGAATAGAATTCTTTGTCGACATGTTTAAGATCTTCGACAGTGAATGTATCCTTCAATAAATATAAATAAAATGAATCGATGAAATCAAACCCCAAAATCGTATTCATCATTATGCTTTTTCCCATAATTAGACCAGTAAAATAATATAATTTTTTTATAAAATTGTCATCTTCGTTCTCAATCTTAGATCGATCATAAAAATCTAAATTTTTAAATGCCTCAAAAAATAAACATCGGTCAATTTCTTTTCCAAATTGAGTAAAAAAATCATGAGTAAGACCGACTCCTTCACCTAATTCCGACACAAATTTTATTTGCCAAATACCGTCTTTCAAAAGTTCATTGTTAAAAGATGAAATGTTACACAACGTAGAATTTAATAAATATCTGCGTTCTACTTCGATAATAATATAAAATACCTTAAATTCTGTGCTTATTAAATGTCTAGTTTTACAAATCAATAATTTTGTATTTATATTAATGAAAGGAAATAAATCCAAGGAAGTGGATTTATTTTGTTTGTACTTGTAAATATATTCAAAAAAATAATATAAATCATACATACTAGTCGAAAAATGATTGGTTCTGATCTCTCTGACAAAATTTGAATTACTAATATCGAATACTAAACATAAAAAGTCGTTATAAATAAAACTCAATCTTTTCATTTCAAAGCATTGATTTTCGAATATTGCTTCCCTAATGTTTAAATACATTGAGCTGTTTTTGATAATAAGTTTAATATATAGATCAAAAAAATATTCAGAATCGATGTTTTTTATTTCTAGAAATTTTGTGAAAATATTCTGCAAAAGAATATCTGATATTTGGATCAAATAATAATGTATAAAATCTATTAATTCAGACGTCATTTCGATAAAAAAATTATCTAAACTGCAAATCAATTTTTCTAAACCTTGAAGATAAAAATTATCAATGGAATTTCTAGAGCTATCTGTTGAATTTATAAGTAAATTCAAAATCGAATTTTCCATCATTTTGGTAAATATAAAAATTAATTCAATAGCAATATAAAAACCTAGGTTTGTACATTTTGAATTGATTTCGTGGATATTTTTGATTAGATAATCGATGGATGAACAGGATAAATCGCTTCTTTGGTCAAAAATAGAATCAAATAAAATTCTAAAATCCGAGTCTCCATCAAAATTACTTATTTTGTCATTTGAAACAATTCGCATAGTTATTATCAATACCTCCACGATAAAAAAATCGTTTTCAAATACTTTTCTGAGATCAAATCCCTCAACTATATTCCACATTGTTTTTAATTTTTCCTTAACAATTTTATCTTCATTATATGTTTCAAAAGACTTTATGATTTCGACAAAACAAGAATAGAATTCTTCCATCATTTTGTTTTTAGTGCAAACACGGAGAATATTTTTTAAAATATTTATAGACAGAATGTAATAATTCTTTTCACTTCTGAATAACAGATAGAAAAATATATATGAAAGCTGTTTTGCATCTAAAGTTTTTATAAATTTGGAATGTGTTTCTAAAATTGTGAAATCATTATTGATTTGTAAAGAACTTTTGATATTTCCTTTTGAATACATGAAAAATTGAACCAGTGATTCATTTTGCAAATTTTGTTGGTTTTTATTATTCTTAACTTCTATAAAATTTTCTAATCCGATTTTCCCGGCCAAATCTTTCAATGTTAAATTCGAAAGGTTATATTCCGAAATTTTTTTCATAAATTTTAGTTTATCAAATTCTTGATCAAATTTTTTTGTAAACAATGCAATCGAATCAATTTCTTCAATGCCAAAATCATATTTCTTCGTTTGGATTTGAGCATTAAATATCATAAAACTATAAGCAAATCTATATTTTGAAATAATTAAATGGTTTCTGGTTTTGAAACCAAAATCCAATCTAAAAAGTACCCGATTCATAACATTTAAAGGGATTTGTCTTTGCTTTGTTCCATTAATATCAAATTCTACTTGCTCTATTTCGTGTAAATTTACTTGCCCCAGAAAATTTGGAATAAAAATCATATTTCTACTTGATGAGCTTCCACTAAAAGCATTATTTGTGAGAAATTTGGTTCGCAAAATATATTTTTTATTCTTAGCTAGATTAAAAACGAAATCAATGATTTTAGCCACATAAAAATACATGAATTCATGCATATTATATACTGATATTAACTTAATTAAAAGTCCCATTTCCACAAATTTACCTACAATCTGAAGTCTTCTTTCGAAAAAGTTGTTTTCACAGTTTAAGTCATAAAAGTTATTATCAGTAAAAATAATATTATGAGAATATCTGCAACAGCATATTTCTGACAAAAAAAGTTTGTAAATAAACGTAATCATAGAATAAACTTCATTTACATCAGAACTTCTGAGTCCTTTGCAGAAATTTTCAACCAATTTGGACATAAACTCTTCATCCAAACGATAAAGTAAAATTGTAAAAAAATATCCTACTTTAAAATTCAAATACCAGATTTCTTGATTTTCCAAACAAAACTTGTCATCAAGAACATGATAAATCATTTTTTTATAATAAGTATTTATTATATCTAAATAATTTATGATATAAATCAAATACGGAAATGTATATATTATCTCAGTTAAAAATTGCAGAGATACTATTTGAATAAAAATATTATCAACTTTTGTCGCATCAAAAACATCAAGAACAATCATTTTTTTCAAATCTATGTTACTTTCGTCTAAAAGGAAATCAGTGTGACTTGTATGGCTTTCATAGATAATTAGCTTAGAATAGAAATATTGAAAAACCGATTCAGAGAAATTGTTATAATTTCTGCTCATATAGATCAAAGAATATAAAAAATAAAGGTCATCTTCCAACAAAAATCTCAAATACAAATAAAAATAGTTTAAAAAATTATTTTTCACCTCCAAGGAATATTTCTTATCAGTTATAAGACTAATCCCTTTTTTAAATCCATAAATTTGATATATTTCCATTTTTTTAAATATATTCGAATAATCGGATAACCGCACTAAGGAAATTAAATATAAAAATATGCTTTATTCTATCACATTGTTATCAAATGAAAGGAACAAAAGTAAATTTTCTCTTCTATAAGATAATTTTTTTTCTTTATTAATATTTATATTAATATTGGAAATCAAAATATTATACAAAGGCGTAACATTAGTAACTGAATGCCTAAGTATAAATTTTTTAAGAACATCTGTATTTTCGTTAATTTCGTAAAACACAAATAAAAATAAGGATTCAAATACCGTCTGTCCATTTATAAATATTTTAGAATATTTCAAATTAAACAGTGAAAAGTGCAAAAATTTATATAAAAGTGTTTTCCTTTCTATTTTATTGTTTTTATTCAGTGATTTTAATGAGTTTTTATCTATTTTATGAATTATATTTGAAATAGTTTCGAAAAGGTTAATATCTGATAAAATTGTCCTCAAATTAGGATACTGCATAATCTTATTCGTAAATATATCCATAAAAATATTCGCACTAAAGATCTCAATATTATCGTTAATGAATTTTAAAATTTTTTTCGCAGAATAACAACCTTGATTGGACCTATTCATTTTATTTATTCCAAACATGAACAATTCAAATGATTTAAGGATTATATTATACGTATCTTTTTTGTATATTTCGTGTTTTTTCGAATATTTTAAAGCGAAATTTGATAGTTCACAAAACATATCAAAAATCTCATTGAAAAAAGAATCGATAACTAGGAAATTGTATCTCAATTGGAAGTAAAACATATAAAATAAATTTAAATCAAGACTCCTGGTTTCGTGGTTTATTTCCAAAACATAAGGTGTATCTTGTGGAATGAAACTATTGAACAAGCGTTGAGTATATTGAAGTCCGAACTTAGGCAAAATATTCAACAAAGATACGTAACATAATTCGTACAATTCTTTTATTGTGATTTCTTGTGACATAAATATATTTTTAATATTCTCATTGGATAGATTTTCCTCTTTAAAAATTAACCATGTTTTAATGGATGATATATCGATTGAGCAGATTATTTCAGAATAAATTATTTTAAATATTTGAAGAAGTTTTATATAAAGTTCTTTTTTTAAAAGCGGATTTCTAATTTCACAAATATATTTAAAATTTTCATTAAAGTACACAAAGAAATCTATGAAGTAACATAAGAGTTTCGATATCTTAATTTCGCTAGAGCTGTTATAATGGTTTTTAGATAAAGAATTACATATAACTTTGTCTAGAGTGAATGCTAAGAATTTGTCGAAAAACTCTGATGTATCCTGAGAAGCTGATGTTTTTTGACTTATATGTTTCGCAATATCCCAAATGATTATTTTACTTCTTGAAAAAAATAGATTTTCCGGGTTTCTGATCAATTGATCTATGTAATTTGAGCTTTGAACCACCAAACTTAAATATGAAGATTTTAAAAGATTATTTAAAAAACCTAGAAGGTTCTTTAGGTGAAGTTCGTAATATAAAAAAATATCAACGGCGGTCTTATCTTTATCTTCAAAGTATTTATGAAGCTTTTCTACATATTTATCGGCGTAAAAAGACGATTTATATATATTAAACAGATCCAAATCTATTATTTTATAATTATTTTCATTAGAAATATATTTAACCATATAATCTAGATTGAGCATTGCATTAGGGATTGAGTTTAGAATGTTAATGAATTTTCTGTTCTCAAATTTTAATTTCAAATTTGCCTTATAAAGAAGCAAAGAAAATTCGATATTCGTAAAAAAAAACTTGATTAAATTATCAACTATTGTTACATTGAATTCATTGATTTGCAGTTTTACTGTTATTTTTATCAAAGAATATATATTATCAAAAGTTACTGAAGAAATTGAAGTATTTTCCGTAAAATAATATTCGAATAGTTTATCTATTAAATTCATTTGTCTTATTTTATGTTTTTCTAAGTTCTCAATTATAGAACAAGCCAGCGCATCGGATATAATTATATCCATTAGATCTCTATTAAAATGCTTTTCATTTTCTAAAAGTTTTATAAGAGATTCAGAAAATGAAATTACTATTTTATTCTCCAAATCAAAATTATTTATTACGTTCATACTACTCAATTTTCCTAAAAACCAAAAAGTATTCATAATCGTTGAATCAAAACTCTCCTCTTCTATAATCTTTGTAAAAAAACTATTATTGGAATCAAAAAGTATTAAAGCATCGATTAGGGTTTCAAACGAGCTCATGAAAATGTTTAAATTGATTTCGTCAATATGAATCTGTAAAGTCTCTTGTTCTAACATTCTTTGAATTATTAAATTCATTTTTTGATATATTTTATCGATGCGAAACGATTTTGTAATTATGAGTTCCTGAATTTCATTATCAATAATGGTTAAATCTTTTCCTACAAAATCTTTGAGTAAAAACAGAAAATTATACATAAAAATTTCCTTAATAGGAAATCCATTTTCTTTGGAAATATTTTCACATATTGCAAAATTATTTATATGATAATCAATTTCTGAATTAAAAAGTATTTTATCGTATGATTGGTTGTGATATAACAATATATGAAATGATATATATAATGCATCGGTAAGAAACTCGTTGATATCTGAATATATAAAAAATATTATCCCACATTCAATTATATTTTCATTAAAGTTATGACACAATTTCAAAAGAATATTTGTTAGTAAAATATCTAAAGCGAGCAGCTTCTGCAATTCGGTATTCTTAAAGTACTCATATTTTAGAATTTCTGCCATTTCCGAGGTAAAATTCGTAATTTTACTTTGTATTTCGAATATACTATCATTTTTAAACGAATTCCTATTCTCAAGCACTAAACTTCCAATTTCAAGTAATATTTTTTTATCTTTATATTTTTCGTACGTAAAATCACATGAAATTTTTTTGTTTTGAGCATCTACTGTTAATTTATAATTTCTTTCCAGATAAGCCAATGAATCTGATTGCTTTAAAAAATTATAAATACAGTCTTGAGAATTAATTCTAGTAGAACTAAAATATTCGTTATAGAATAATCGTGAATAATATGATATATCCAAATCATATGAATACATATAAACCGATATTTCATGATTAAATTCATATAATTCGTGTCCAGATGTATGTTTCAGTATCAAAATCAATATTTTAAAAATATATAGAAGTTTAAATTTAATTGGCGTTTCAAACATCTTACTTTGAATTTTTCTATTAAAATATAATCTTGAATATGATAAAAGGTTATCATCGTATCTTTTTAAAAGGTTCGACCATCTACATAGACTAGTTTGTCCAATATTTTGGAATAGATCATCATTTAATAGCTGGAATACCGACTCTTCTAACATATTTTCGCAAATAATTTTCGAAATTAAATTTTTAACCATTTTGTTTTTTTTCATGAAATTCATTGTGGAGATTATAGTATTGTTTGGGGGTTTTTGCTGTTTTTAAATACGTTTGATTATTTTAATTAAAAATTTTTTCAAAATAGATTTTTTTTATTGTTCTATATTTTTGAAATGACATTATAACGAATCCAGACCGCTACACTGTAAAAAAAATATTTCAACCAAAATATATAAAACATATATTATCTTTAAACGATTTATACTATAAGTAAACAATTAAATTCAAAAAAAGTATTTTTAATTGTTTACTAGTTCATTATCAAATTTTTATTTTAAAAAAACAATGAAGAAAAAAGAGAATCAGACAAAATAATGGCAAAAATCATTCTTAAAGATGAAGGAATGGCAAATAAAAACAAAACTTTAATTATTTTTTTAGCTATTATCAAGCAAAATTCATTTTAACCATACATTTTGGTGTAATCTTTGGAAAAACTTCTAGTGTCCACCGGGTTAATGGAAAATCTTTACATTATTATTTGTGCATCACATCTTAAAGTATTTCATTATAAAGACAATCTTTTTGTTTGGTTTTGATTTAATTATCATTGAAATTTTTTTACTAGATCTCATCTAATGTAGTAAATTTTTGAAAAAAATATTAGTAAGAGTTTATATTCGTACGAGCAATATTTCTGATGTTAAATTTGGACAATTTTATCGAAATAACATAAATTTATTAGATATTTGTCATTTGTGATCGATATTGTCTCTATTACTAAAAACTCGATGTTTATATCTGTATTTTTAAGGATTATTTCACTTGTTGTAAAGAATTTCTTCATGAATTGTAACTTCTTCATGTTTAAATATTTTTTTGCTTATGACTTTTAAATGCTTTATAAGTGTTTCTTGTATTACGCTGCTTCAAGGCAAATAATAGCTAGGCTCAAATAACTTATTTAAATCGACCTATTTTGGTTAAATATTTTTGGGTCTATTAGAAACTTACAAATAATATATGATGCATCAGTTAGGTTTTTCTTGCTTTTATGTGTATTTTATGCCTTTGTAATAATGAAACGCTGTATTCTCTTAAAAAAATATATAGTTGATCATATAAACCATTTTTATTTATCTGACTTGGTATATTAAGCGCGTTCTTCAAAGAGATATAATTTGTAAGCGAATTCAAACACAAAATTAGGCATTATTTGAAATGATAAACTAAAAATCAATGATATTCTTCATAATTTTTATTTTTTAGTCAAATATTACATAATCTTGAAGTGTTTTCCTATTTAAAAATATTTCTCTTGATTTTATTTATAAATGTTTAAACTTCTTGTTTACATTATTTAATGAACATTACAAGGCCTCTAATCCTAGCAACAAGTGAATTTTTTAACCAACTGTTATGTTTTTTCTCGCTTAAATCAGCAGTGTTTTCGGAATAGTACCTAAAATTCGCGGTTATGCAAATATAACTAGAAATATCTATAAATTAAAACCTACTGCTTAAACTATCTTAAAGCTTTTCAGGTTTCTTTGTTGAATTTTAAGAAAATTTCGTTTATATGTTACATTCTTAGACTTAATTTCATGAACTCTTTTTAAAATTATCATTTCTAGTCTAATTATGTTTATAGATTTTCTTAGCCTTCTTCAAGTCCTTTTTTCCTTATGATTTCAGGTTTGTCATAATATTTCATTTTATAAAAATGTTACTGATTTAATCAGAATATATTTTTAATTTTTTATATGAATGGAAACAAAAATATTGAGCTTTATTTGTACGAAAGTTTGCAAAAAGAAACATATTCATTTAAAAATATTTTATCTGATTTGAACGAAGTTAGATTATAATTAATTTCAATGATATGTTTTCTATCTAAAATTTCTTAGCTTTTGGCAGATGCACACCTGCATTTTTACTTTTATGATTTTTAGATTATCGCTTTAAAATTGTAACTTATAAATTCTTAGATTTTATAAAAAAAGCTTTTAAGAAAGTACTAGTCATGACTATGTCTCGATCTGTTTGATCCTTCTTAAATTATTCATAACGACCAAATAGAATAAGCAAAGGATAATTTTTTTATTTCATACTAAAAAAAGAGTAAATATCAAGAACTTGCATAAGTTGAAAATTAAGTGGAGTAACCAAAGAAACATATATATTTTTTAAAAAAATGTCAAATCCAAGAATGCTTATTTGTCATGGCAACTTCAACTTTGGTGAAATCTCAAGTTTAATTAATTTCTTCTTTAGGAGACGTGTACTTGAAAAATTCACATCCAAATTTTAAACCATATCGACTATAACCTTAGTCTTCGGATCTTATGCGATATCCTTGCACATGCTTTTGGAAAAATTTCGGCCTTTGGAACTCCTCCGATACAAACAAACTCTAAAGTTCGGATTTTAAATTGGTTTCTCAGGACAAGTTGATTTAAGATCTCATGTTTTGTGCCGTATTTTTAAAGATTGCATCGTTATTTTCCGTATAAATCCCATAACTTTTCTTGTATCAGTACCATCTCTGTCGCCTCTGGAACAAGAACTCTCACTGTGCCGCCCTAGGATGCGTTGTATTTTTATTTGGATATTTTTGGACTTTTCTAGTATTTTTTTTAAGATTATTGGCCGAAATCTTCTTAATTTTTAATATCACTGAATATATTTTTTTCAAAAGAATTTTTTTAAGAACTCATTATAATCATCATTTGCACGTTGATTGTGAACAGAGACAAAAAATCAGATGTATCTAATACATTTATTTCTCATTTTTGTTGTGAAAAACAAAACATTATTTAGTTAACGAAGTTGAATATTAAACGTAACTATCGCTAGACAATACTTCATCCTTGATATTTTTCCTTTTTGTTATAGTGACAGATTTGATTTGTAGTTTGCTTTCTTCGACAGTTTGAAAGATGTTTTATTCCGTTGATATTACCTTTAAGTCGACATTTGAAGTTGCTTATCCAAACTTTTATAGGTAGAAACGTTTTAAATTAACATTTGGCGTTGTTTCAAGCATAACATCATACAATATACAGTTTATTCCACTATAATTAGATCTTTTTTCATTATAGAAATAAAGCTTAAACTTAGTAATTATTTTGGCAATTTTTGGCTCAAAACAACGCATAGAGCATATTTTGAACATTTTGAAATCCACTTCTACTCCACTTTAAATTTTATCCTGTCAGCGCTTCTCAGGTACTATTTTTAAATCGGGTCTATTTCCGAATAGTTTTCAATAATGGTATTATCGAATTCTCTGCCATTATCACTTTGCAAAATAGAAAGTGCACCAAAAATAGTATAAATATCTAAAACTACACATGCTACTCGTACCATACTTTTGTTTTAAGAGTTCGAAGTTGAATATATCTGGGGAAATTATCTTTGTATACAAGTATAAATTTATAATGATGATCTGGTTGTGATTACATGTGGATTATATCGACTCGAAATCTTGAGTCGTGTATTAGTTTGTATTAGTTTGTATTAGTTTTACAACCAACCTTGTTTTGGGACAATGTTTTTTTTTCAAATGCAATATAAATTAAGATACATTACCATCATTTCTCTCGGTATTTTTTTATCTTTCGAATTTATTTATTTTTATGTGTTCGATCACTATGCTGCGTTACAACATGTGCATCATGTGAATTTAGAAATATATTTTCCTGATTTGTATAAAACTTGTATTCTCTTTACTTATATATGCCGAAATATCGATATTATCTTCTCTCCTATGGGTATCACATCAAACATACGTAAATGCTAATATTCCTCGTTGTTTTTTTCCCGGTACTTTGTCTCGGATGTTTTACCTTTGTTTTTAAGACCAAGTATTGTTTTTTTTGTGAATTTAGTGTTCTGACTGCTAAATAGGCACAACTAAGTGAATGGTACATTGAGCCGATTTTTAATATTACTTCGTTAATATCGGTTCTTGTATTTTATTTTTTTTGAAAAATAGCTAATGCCATAGCATTGACTAGCGAAAGAATATATTGACGTTTTAGTTGTTTATCCTCAACACCGAGAGGTACAAGAAGACTGTAAAAGGTAAGTAAGAAAAATAAATAATATTATTTATTAAGAAAAAAGTGAAAACAGTCTTTGAATTGTTAAAGCTTAGGATGATAGAAGCGATAATCCGAAAAAATTACCGACTGGTCAACTACAATCCCTCCGGCGCTTATTGTTTAATAGTTGTCAGTTTTTTATATTGACGTGAAAACCCGAGTTGTATTTTATGATTAGCATCGTAGAACTTATCTTGGTGGTTTGTTAAATTTCCAAAATTGTTCATAGCAACTAAGTCAGGTAGCTTAAAAGAGCGTTTGTTCCTTACGTTTTACAATTCTAGATCTACACAAATTAAAGTCTAAAACAGAATTTAGAGGAACCAGTTCAAGAAATTCTTTTAATTTTGTATGCGGAACAAGTGTAGAAACCTGTATAACATATATGCGAGATTTTCAGAATAATAACAAAAGTTTTAACTTAGATACGAGGAAAACAAAATAATGATCATTAAGAATGAAATTATCGCACATGACTCACTTCAAATAATGTGTACCGTAAAAAAAAAGAAGTAGGACTAACATTCCAATAAATCGGGTTCTATTTATAAGTTTAATTTTGAAATAATCGCATATGTGATCACATGACTGGGTTTGTGAAAACAAATCATCATAGATAACTTAAAAGACCTTAAATAGCCAAGAATGGAGATACATATATTCCGTCAATATTACACAAGAAGATAGTCAAAATAATTTCTTTTGATTGACTGAGAAGACTTGAGTTAGAGCTAAATTATCTAGAGAGTTGGAATAGAGCGTAACTTTGTGTTATCAAAGATGTTAAGATGATAAAAAAACCAGTAACTCCTTTAAGATAGGCATTAGAGAAGAGGAACGTGTCAAACACTTATATACAGAAAACAATATACTCTGTATTGTAATCAGAGGAATTAGGTTAAGGAAACTGACAATAAATATAAAGAACGTGTAACATTTAGAAAAGAAAAACACTGCAGTTAAAGAGGTGGAAGAAAAGCATAGAAGAGCGAAAGTAATTTGTCTAATATATTATTGAATAAATTTATTATAAACCAAAAAAGTTTATATTGGTATTACCATTCACCCTTTTCTGGTAATTATTGTTTGATTTCTTTTAAATAAGGTTTTCTTTATGTTGTAATTTATGCTAATTTATATGAAATTAAAAGATTCAAATAAATGAAAAATAACAACTCTGTTATATATAAGTAATTAGTTCGATAAAATGAAATTTCATGATTATTTTATTCAAGACTGTATCATTGTTAAAATAAAATCTTCAATTTGAATGAAATGTTCAGTTTTTTAGGTTGGAAAAAACATATTAAAATATTTATGGTAACCTATTTAAAATTAATTAAAAATATTAGAGTTCCTATCGTTATCAAAAATTAAATTTTTTAAAGGCTCAAGTTTCTTTAGAGGATTTTGCACGAAATAGATAATTTGAGATATTCAAAATTAAAATGAAATCTGTCCAAATCAATGGCCCAGAGAAAGTTGATCTTAAGTAAAAATATATTTTAGATTGTATCGAAATGCAAACAGGATATATTTAAATCTATTGCATTTATGAGATAAATGTGCAATAAAAATAGTATAGCAAATTTCGACTGTTATTAATTTCTGCGAGTATAGAACACATCTGATTTCTTGCTAATTTCTTAAGTAATTTATGTTTATTATGAAAATTCATAAATTTCTACCTAAATAAATATTTTTTAATTTTTCATATATTTCGTAATGTCCAGTAGCTTTAAGCAATAACGATTGAGTGTTTATAATATTTTTTGAAAAATCAGAAATAAACTCTTGGATATCTATAAACAAAGATACTTCACTTAAGAATGAATAGAAACTAATCGGGCCAAAGAACGTAGATGTAATTATAAACTTATCAAATAATTCGACAGTCAAAATATTTCGTTTATATGATTCATTAATAATAGATATCTTTATCTTAGTATGATTATGTGGAATTGAAATTTCAGTGTGAAGCAATATTTTTAGATTTTCCAATGAAAACTTGGAAATAGGATATAGCTTTGGAATCAAGTCTAGAAGTTGGTTCTCTAAAGAAAATTCTAATATTAAATGATAAAATGATATAAAAATTTCGTGTATTAAATCTGTTTCTTGATCTTTTGATAATTTGATTATTTTATTAAAATCTTCATAAAGTATTGCAATTCTTTGTTTAATATGTTTTTTTTATCTTTAATCTTAATTTGTTTAAATACGTAAAGAGTTATTTCGATAAGTCCAAGATTTTTTGAATTTATTTCATAGCATCTTTCCAGTAATTCAAATATCATAGGATTGTTTGTGTTCAATAAATCTATTACATTATTATATAATACAGTAAAAAACCATTCACGAATTTTTTCTGAATATTCGTTTAAATTTGTATCTTTTAAAGCCTTCAAAATAATTTCAGCTCTTTCTTCTGGTTGAATTTCAAATTCCAAAATATGAATATAAGAGATATAAACCATCAGTATTTCTATATCATCTGCAAACTTTTGTATTCCAATTCCCAAAGCTGCTATAATTATTTGCTTTACATTGTATTTATAAACTTTTTTCAAGCATTTTACAAATGAATTTTTGTCATTTATTTTCTGAATTGTATTCAAAGCACCTATATTATTATTAGTGAGAATATAATATAAAAACACATTTTCACTCGACAAATCCGATTCTTCACAACTCATTTCCATACTAAAACTATCTTCTGATATTTTAAATTTAGAATTAATATCTTCTTGTAAAATAACTTCTGCTGATTTAAAATCTTTAATTTTTACTAAGGATTTAAAAATAATGTTTGGTGGAATTTTTTTTTTATCAAACTGAGATAATTTTTTATACAAACTTACAACTTTTTCATATTCTTTTTTTGCGAAATAGAAATACAAGATATTTATAGAATTGATATATTCTTGTTTTAATATTTCCAGATTGATTGTATTATTAATAATTTTAGTAAATTCTGTATAAAGTGAATTTAAAATATTATTTTCGACCGTTGTAAATAAATTTTTAAATTTCAAAAATTCATCGATTATGTTTTTGAAAAAACTTGTTTTTTCAATTTTAAAAAGTGAAATCAAAATATAAGAAAGATCTTTTAAATCATTCTTTCGAAATATTAGCATATTTCTTAGAATCTCAGAATATAAATGAAAATTTTTTTGATCAATAATTACAAGATTTATAAGAAGTGTTTCATGAAATACGCTGGTTTTTAGAACTGGATCACGTAATATTTTGTTTTTATCGAATAATTCCCCTAATTTTTGTATTAAAAAATCAATTTTATCTTCATTATAATGTAAATATAATAAATCAAAGAAAATTTCTAATCGATTAATATTATTCTCATTGAGAAAATCAGTCATAAAAAAAATAAAGTCAAAATCTTTAGAATTTTTAAACTCTAAAATTAGAAAGTTAAAAATTTCTGTTCCATAGTTTAGAAAATATTTAAAATATTCATTTTTACTCTTCTCTTCAAATATTTGTTTTTTAAATATACCTGTTTCGTATTCTTCAATGTTTATTTCTACTAAAACACATTTTTCTAAATAGTTTACAGCAAATAAAATATCTTCTTTTTCCATAACTTTGGTCTTTAATATTCTTAGTAGTTCTGCTACTGCTTTTTTAGAATAAATTTTAGATTTATCAAAATCTTGTTCATTGTAATATTCTAAACACAATATTGCCAGAAATTGGAATCTATCAGTATCATCAAATTTATCTAAAAGTAATTCTAATTCATTTAAATACTTGATCAATGGCTGTTGTTTTGATTTTTTTTCATTTATTTTTTTTACAAACAAATTAAATTCTTCTTTCATTTCTTTAATGCAAATTTTTTTTGATATTTTTATGTTCTTTGAAAAAATATCACATAAAAAATATATTTTGTAAAATAATATTTACTATTAAAGAGAGCTTGGGATCTTTAAAGACTGTAGTGCTGCGGAGTAAGAAGCAAGTAAGTAATATTTACTATAAAATTAAAGGTGGAGGGAGGATAATCACATAAAAAACCTTCTGCTTGGCAATGAGTGTGTGAAACTGGTGTGAAATAATTGTTTGGATTTTAACTGGAAATAAAACCACACTATATTTTTGCTTGTTCTATGGAAGTTTGTTTGTGGAAGAGAAGGTCTAAGAAATAAGGAAATTTTTTCTATAAATATATTTTGTAGTTTTATATGTAACTAGATCGAAAACCCCAGCTGAACTTGTGGGTAATCATCATGTAAAAGCATGAAAACCTAGCCTTGCTTTTCGGGTTAGAAGACTTAGCACCTGGGAGATATAAAAAAAATAACTATTTATGCCGAGAAAGATAAAAGGCGGTTATACCCGTTGATATGACATTGCCTGTCTAAATGGACCCTATGTAAGTCTCTGAAATAAATCTTAATTGGAAGTTTATTGGGTCCAAAAAGTGTAGAGTAAGTGGGAATGCTGTATAGTCATGGGAGAGCCCAGCATGTACTTCGACCTTCGATCAAATTCCATGAAATTAACATTAACGAACCTCAGGCAAATGCCTCGCCTATTAATTAGGTTCTAGAAATTTGGTAGATGAAAGGCTTAGGAACGTAGGTATCGCAGGGGGTACCGATTGAGTGTTGGGTAGTAGTTATTTAAATTAGACATAGAAATGCGTTAATGTCATTTAAACAAATATAACACTTGCTTTGTTTTAAAAAGATGTGATACATCTAAGTAAAGTTTTTAGATTAAAAACTATAAAATTAAAATTAAAAAAACCAAAGTTTTTGAATATTTTATAATCTCAAAAAAAGGTACTTTTATGATTTGAAGTAATTTTGTTAATGTTATTTTAGGTAGTTTAACTGAGTTAAATGCATTTTTTAATCATTATAATTTTCGAAAGCTTCTCATGCTTATCTATTTTTACACCATTAAAAATATCTATAATATTTTTAAGATATTTTAGGGTCGTTCATTGTTATTTATAAATTATCTGAACTAATAATGCTAAAAACCCAATAAATCGATGAATTAAAATAAGAGTTGAATTATTACTTGTAACTGATGCCTTATATTCATTATGCTGAGAAATAAAACAGGTTAGTCCTTCGATTTAGACATTGATTCCCATATAAGAACAAGACTAGAAAGGCAATGATAAAATTTAAAAGTACCAGAAATTCTGCTGAGTTTCGAAATAAATTAGTTATTATGAATATTTTGAAATGCCTTCATATATAATAAAAGTTGATGTTTATAAATATCTTTCTAAATTCCTCAACGAACAGAAATTCTAGATATAATTGAAAAATGTATAAATTTATATAAGTTAAACGGGAGTGGATTTGGTTTTATAACTAAACATATATTACTGGGGCATAATAAGAGAACAAAAAAAGCCTATGAAAAATGACTTTTTGAGTGCAGAAATCGGCAGTAGTTTAAAAATAACTCTATAGAATTTATTTAATAGCGCGCTCTCTACTTCGAGCATAAATATAAATTTATATATAAATAAAAGCATTAAGACTTAATTATTAATTTAAAATTATAAAAATATCAATTTTATAGTTTTTGAAAACATCTAATTTTTATAAACAATAAATATAAATCTTAGTAATTCTATCAGAGTATACTAAGGTTTTATTTATTGTTACAGATTTTTTTTATTTATATCGACTAAATTGAATTAAAGCTTCCGTTTTTTGCGGTTAATTATTTAAATTAAAAATATTATCGCAAAAAGTGCGTTAAAATATAGTTTTTTTTTAATTATGATGTGTTTATTTTTTATAAATTCATAGTGTTTGCGCATTTATATGTGTATATATACAGCATAACCTATTTCAAGAAAAGAATTTGTTTTTTATTGAATAATCAAAAAATAATATGTGTCAAACTCGTATAAAGAGCAAAACAACTTTTTTTTGAAGAAACTTATTATAATTTTATTAACTTGAAATTTTTCAATTTTTTTCTCTCTTTTAAATAGTTTGTAGCTCAATTTTAACCAATTCACTGTCTTCCTCAAAGTCCGACTTTTTATTTTCATTAATTGTTGGTCCTTCCGCTGTCTTTAGCCATTCATAATAAAAGAAAAAATAATTTTTGATTTCTGTGTTATCATCATATTTCTCGTTATCAGTTTGCTTTAAAGGGGAGTTGATTCCCATGCATCTCCGATATCTTAATAACACCATTGACGCTCTCTCCAAACTCTCTTCTGCGTTTAGTCCAGACTCAAATCCACTTTGTCGGTCTAAGAAAATTGTTTTGACTGTCTTATTAAGTAATATCGAATGAATGTATACCTCGACATAATGTGATATTTGCAGTTTTTTAAGGTGTGAAAAATGTTATTTTGCCATAATACAGTTCTAAATCTTCACATACAAAATTATATCAACACTATATTTATAAATAAGACCCTAATCATTTTCTAGCAGATCTTACTTCCAAGCTTTTCTGTTTCAGCTATTTAAAGAGTGTCTCGGAATGTGATTCCTATTCTGCTTATTATTAATTATAAATATGTCGAACTTATTACACCGAACTTGACATCAGTCTTTATTCCAGTGTTCACTCTTATTTCTACATGTTTGTTTTGAAGAATTTCTTGAACTTAGTGGCTCATAATCTGTTTTGAAGAATTAAGCTTATATTCATTTAAGAAGAGCAATTTTGGGAATCTAACCACACCATTATGCAGTCTACATAGTAATTTCCTATGATTTTTGTCACATATAGTTAGTGGATGATTTACAGCTTTAAAAAAGTTGTTCTGTGTTGAAACACACCTTCTATACCCTAGCATTTATTTAAGCTCTGGATATAGCGAACATAGCTCTTTTACGTGACCTAATATTTCTTTTCGATGCCATCCAGAAGAGACACTATCATTTACAGGCTCTTTTTTTTCTGCATTATATAATTTTGAATGGAATTTTGGTTTTCTCTTTCCTTGTATAGTTTTGCAAGTCGAGTTTGCTTATAAATTTTCTTTAGTGACTTCTTCCAACTTATACTCTACGTTCTTGAGCCTTTTTTTTGCAAGGTGAGTTTTATTTGTATTTTCCACCACCAGGATTGTTGCTCATCTACTCGATATTTCTTTAATTTTTCCGACAATTTATAAACTGCAGAAGCATATGTTCGCTTCTCAACTCAACACTTTGTAGGACTCTTCAGATTTCTTTGCGAGGAAGGTATAGACGTTCTTTAATTATGGGCATAAATGTAGATTTGTTGTTTACTAAAACTGCTAAAACTGTCTCCTCTAACCTAGAGAATTCATCCTGTTCTAATCGGAGTACTATTAAATTATAATTCAGTAAAGAAATCGCATTTCAGTTTATGGCTTTTATATTTCTTCCATTTAACCTCTTAAAGAAAAAGCTTTGCTCTGTCGTGATATCATTTTTTATGTACACCCTCAAATGACTTACGTTTTAAGATATCTCTGTTATATATATTATCTTATAGCCTTTTTAGAGAATATTTCTCCAATAAAATTAGCACAATTTTCACAACAAGGATATTTTGCAGTTTATATTTCCATCTTCAATTCTAATATTATGTTTTTTATATTTTATACTTCATTGGTCATCTATGTCAATGTTTCCCTTTCTTGAGTAAAAAGCCTGAGGTAATCAATTAAAAAGAGATAATTGATATAATTGATGCATCATAGTTTGTAATATCTCTTTGTGTATTATTTATTAAGATTTCGACTTTATGGATTTATAGAAAACACAAACAATAATAGTGAAGACTATCTCTCTATAAATAAATTTTTTTTTTTTTTTTTTTTTTTTTTTTTTTTTTTTTTTTTTTTTTTTTTTTTTTTTTTTTTTTTTTTTTTTTTTTTTTTTTTTTTTTTTTTTTTTTTTTTTTTTTTTTTTTTTTTTTTTTTTTTTTTTTTTTTTTTTTTTTTTTTTTTTTTTTTTTTTTTTTTTTTTTTTTTTTTTTTTTTTTTTTTTTTTTTTTTTTTTTTTTTTTTTTTTTTTTTTTTTTTTTTTTTTTTTTTTTTTTTATTTTTTTTTTTTTTTTTTTTTTTTTTTTTTTTTTTTTTTTTTTTTTTTTTTTTTTTTTTTTTTATTTTTTTTTTTTTTTTTTTTTTTTTTTTTTTTTTTTTTTTTTTTTTTTTTTTTTTTTTTTTTTTTTTTTTTTTTTTTTTTTTTTTTTTTTTTTTTTTTTTTTTTTTTTTTTTCCCCAAACCTTAAAAAATTTTTTTAAAATTAAACCAAAAAAAACCCCACCCTTTTCCCCCAATCATACTTCCCAAGTTTTTAGTTTCGAATATTTGAAGTGAATCTGGGGAAGTGGTTTCTAATTCAATGTGTGTTATCTTATTCTTCTTCATATCTAAAATAAATATGTCGGGTCTATTTAATCAACTAATACATAAAATATTATTATTATAATAAAATATTTTAACTGAAAAACCAGAAAAACTGATTTGCGGATAAAATACATGTGCAATATTTTATTATTAGTGCTTTAAATTGGTATCTTCTAAATTATTACTTATTTAATTTTCATGGTTCAACATTTTATGGATCAAATATTTAATGAACCCATAATATATTTATGCGGGAAAATAAAAAAGATAAAATTACGCATAAAAAAATAAAAAAGAAAAATAAATCAGAAATTCAAAATCTTTTATCCGAAGCCAATATTTTTTATGTAAAGAATAAATTAAATGAATGTATTGGTTTACTCAAAGAAATTATAAAAAAATCACCGCAATATTTTCAAGCGTACTATACTCTCGGACTTGTTTATGAAGAAAAAAATGAATTAGAAAATGCATTTAATTGTTTTTATATTGCAGCACATATTAAAAAGAAGGATTATGTTTTATGGAAAAAGTTATACGAATACACATTTATTTTACATGATTTTTATATTAAAAACGGTGAATATAATAAAGTGGAAGACAAATTTATTACAAACGAACGTATATCTGATACCCATAGTTTTAAATCAAATCCAGATTTGGAAATTACATCTACTGATCGTATATCGGAAATATATAAAGAAAGAATTTATTTTATTTCTATTTTACAAAAAAAGTATAATTCACCAAATAAAATCAAAGAAAAAATTGATTTATACGAAATTCTTTCTATGAAAGATAAAATTTTAGAAACAAAATTAGAATATATTTATTTCTATGGAAGTGGCGATGTAAAAACTGAGGGAATTTATGAAAAAAATAGTTTTATAGAAGATAATTTTTCTGAGAGCAATAGTTCAGAAAAAGAAGAATTTTCTGCATCGAATGATTTAAATACAGAATTTGAATATAATTCAGAAACAAATGATAAAATAGAAAATGTTTCGAATGAAACCAATACAGATTTTAAAGAAGAATTGATCGATCAGTGTTTGTTATTAAAAGAAATTAAAAATACGATTAAATCCAATTCAGAACTCATAAGAATAATAAGAAAAGCAATTTATTTTTCTTATAAATGTAAGAATAAAAAAAGTATCTCTACCGAATTTCTTAATAGTTTGATATCTTTTTCTTATGAATTAAGAGATTTCAAATCTTTGAAAAATGCGTTCAATAATTTTGCACCGATAAATGTAAAAAATATTTTTATTTTCTTCATAACGTTTATATCGCTAAATAGAAATCCAAAATGCTATTTTTACGAAAAAACTGAAAATATTATTACGAGTAATTCAACTATGACCACTTATTTGGGAAATGAATCAGCGACATTTAAATTAGAAAATATGGAAGATAATATAACAAATAATAATTATGATGCTAATAGGGAATTAAAAAATTCTTTAGATTTATTTTTCATTGAAAAATTAATGATATTCAAAGAATCAAAAGATTTTTTGGGATTTTCAAATTTTTATATAATTTTTGATTTAATTGATACACTTTTTAAAAATAAAAATTATACTTTAAGTTATGAAATATTAGAAGTTTTATTACAAAATAATTTTACAAGCCACCAAATTAATATTAAATTGGAAATTTTAAATAGAATGGCTGGAATTTCTATTTCTAGAAATTTGAAAGATGATGGAATCAAATTTTATTTGGAAATATTAGAAATTCTTAAAAATAAAAAATATTTTGAAATTTATAATTTGAAAAAAGAATTTTCAAATGAAAAATTAGAAGTAGAATGTTTTAAAATGGCAAACGGTGAAACAAAAGACCCACACGATTCTAATTCTTCATTTATAAATCCAATGTTTCCTTTCATATTTAATCAAGACCGAATAAAAGCCATAGTTTCTAATCTCTATGAAGAATTAGGAAATAGAGATTTAGCATTACAATATTCTTTAGATATTAATGATGAAATTGGTCACTTTGTTGATGACCTTGATCAATCTAATCATGAAAAAAAGAATGAATTTAGTTCATCGGAATGTAAAAAGATACGTAGTTTATTTCATAAAATATCTTTTTTCTATATTGAGAATCCCAATGATGATTTAGAAAGAACTTTGATGTTTATAAATACTTCGAACCAACTGATAAGCGACTTCATGAATAATTCTTATATTTTAAATCCTAAAAAATATATTTTACAACAGAGTTTAGGAAAAGTATATGATTCTAATTTTGAAAAATCAAGATTGAAAAGTCTTCACGGATTAAATGTCGATGAATGGTTTGAAGTAATGAAAATGAATATTCTTTGTCATTTAAAACTTAAAAAATATGAAGATTCTATGAACTTATTAAATAGATGTTTAAAATCGGGTGTATTTAAACAAAGATCGGATATTTACATTCAATTTTTATTTTTAGGATTTAAATACTCTCTACTTAACAATAATTATGGTGATTTTGTAAATTTTGTGAAAAAAATCGTGTTTTATTACCAGAATGCAAGTTTCTATTTTTTTATGTATTTTTTTTCAAATTTTTTTGCTGATTACAACAGAGATAAAAATTTTGGACATTGCCAAAAGAATTTACAGAGACTTTGTAAAAGAGTCAAAGAAAATATTGGATGGCCTGTATCCAATACTACAATGAATAGTAAAAATACACTACGAAATACATCTACAGAATCTAATAATAAAAATATACAATATCAGTATAAAAAATCATATTATACAAATGAATTTACTTCTTCTCTTTACAGTTTTAACCATCCAAACACATTTTTGTGTCTTTTTTTAAATTCATTTTTACCCAGATTTTTATATTCAGAGACAGTAAATTATATTGAAAATGTAACTGCTGTACGAGAAAAAGATATAAAAACTGAAATTGCACTTTCAATAATTTATTTTACACATTCAAAAAGTAGAAAAATAAATAACAAAAACCATTTTATTTCCAAAGGTTTTGAGATTTTAAAAGATTTAGAAAAAAATGATGATTATAAAGATTGTTCGTCAAATTCTAACGATTCAATATCAATTCATCAAAATAAAAATTTATATAATTTTTATGGATGCAATGGAAAATGTATTATTTATTATAATTTAGGGAGATCTTATCATACGTATGGAATTATTGGGTTTGCAGAAGCTTTTTATAAAAAAGTATTGAAATGTAAAAATGCTGAGGTTAGAAAAATGGCTATTTTTAATTTAATTTTAATTTATAAGAAAAACAATTCTTTAAATCTTGTAAATGAAATGGCAAAATTATTTAATGAAACCGCTCAGTAACATTTGTAATTTATGAGAAAAAAAATTCTTTAAATCTTGTAAATGAAATGGCAAAATTATTTAATGAAACCGCTCAGTAACATTTGTAATTCATAAGAAAAATAATTTTTTAAATCTTTTAGATTAAATGATATGCTTAAAATAGAAATTACAAAAAAATCAATATTTTTGTTCTTTAATCAGCTTTTGAATTTACGTGAAATATAATTTAATTTACCGTTTTTGCTTTTAAATTAAAAAAAAATATTTTCAATCAAAAAATTTAAAAATTTATAAAATCATATTTTAAATTGAGACAAGCAGAGAATAAATTTAATATTTAAAATAGAAAGTAATTTAAATTATTTCAAAATATTTAGAAAATATTTTCTAATCAGAATTTATTTCTTTCTTTAGAAATAATTATTTTATAAATATTCTTTTTTTGTCAATAATTTTATTACTTTATATTAATTCCTAAAAATATTTTCCCATAAATTTTAAACGTTTTTCTTTTACCGTATATTCTTAAATAACCAATTTCAAACAAACTTTCTTCTTATAAATTTTAAACAAATTTTCTTTTGTGAAATTTTTATTTTAAAAGTAAAAAAAATATTTTTTTATATATTTTGAATTAAATAAATTATCATATCGGGATACCCTTTAAATGAATCGTAAAAAGAATAATAGTAATGATAAACGTAAAGATTTAGAAAAGAAAAAAGAAAGTAAAAGAAATTTGAAAAAGAAAAATGAAAAAAATGATAAAGAAGATGAAAAAGGAGTGAATAATACTATTATGAGACTCTCTCAGCCTAAAAATGATAAAGAAGATGAAAAAGAAGAAAATAATAGTATTATGAGACACTCTCAATCCAAAAATGATAAAGAAGATGAAAAAGAAGACTACTCTGAAGAAGAAATTATAAAAGATTTGCAATCTAAAAAAAATTTAGAAGAGGAAGAAGAGAAATTAAAAACGTCTTTGATTTTATCTAATCAAGAAATCGAAACAAACGAGGAGAATCAAAAAACCAATACGACGAACAAAGAACCAACAGAAAGAATTTTTACTAAGCGAATCAGAATTTTATTTTATTCCACGCCTTTCATCATAAAAATTTCATTTTTTATATTTTTAAGTTTCGGTTGCATATTTTTGTATCCGGTTTTTTTTGATGCAAATGCAACTGTAAAAAGGATAAAAGATGTTTTTCCGTATCCTTCGACACTCTATAAAATACTCGAAACACTTTCTGATCTCGATAACTCATATAATACTTTTACTGCACAGTTTGGAACACCAAGTAAATCCCCAGGTGAAGTTTTAGCTGAAAAGGGGGCTAGAGCTCATTCTCCTATTATTATTATTCCTGGTATTATTAGTACTACTTTAGAACTTTGGAAGGGATTGGAAGGATCAGATTCACATTTTAGAAAGAAAATTTGGGGTTCTTTTGATATGCTAAAGTTTATTTTATCAGATAAAAAATCTTGGTGCGATCACATGCGATTAGAGAATGGTTTGGATCCTAAGGGAATAAAAGTGAGAGCATCTCAAGGACTGGGTGCATCAGATTTTCTTTTACCTGGATATTGGATTTGGTCTAAAATAATACAAAATTTGGCAGAAGTTGGATATGATTATACAAATCTTCATTTGTCTTCTTTTGATTGGAGATTAGGAATGGAAGAATTAGAAAAACGGGATTTCTTTTTTACAAAACTTAAAAATGAAATTGAATTTTTTAGAAAAACGAGTGGAAAAAAAGTTGTTTTGCTTTCTCATAGTCTTGGTACTTTGGTTTGTTATTATTTCATGAAGTGGGTTGAAAATTCTTGTGATTTTTGTGATCAGAAAAGTGAAACTGAAAAAAATAATTCAAAAAACTCTGATCAAAAGTGTAAATGCAATAAAAATTGGGTTTCTGAAAATATAGAATCAATTTTAAGCATTGCTGCACCATTTTTAGGTTCCACTAAAGCTATATCAGGTATGCTAAGCGGTGAAGGAAAGGACACGGCGCATTCCGGTTTCATAGAAAGCAATATCCTGGATTTCTTTTTAGGAAAAGAAGAAAGAAGAGAGCTTTTCAGAGGATGGGGATCAATACATTCTCTAATGCCAAAAGGTGGAAGGCGTTTTTGGAGAAATAAAAATGTCATAAAAATACGAAACGGAGAGTCATTTGACGTAGAAAATGTAAATAATGTATTACAACAAACTTTGAATACAGAAACCTACAATCGAATAAACAAATGCCACCGTGGAAATTACAAAGATAATAAAAATCAATTTAATAAAAAAGAAAACTGGACAAATCCACTTCTCAACACTTTACCCAACGCACCAGATTTAACAATTTATTCTTTTTACGGCGTAGGTAAAATGTCAGAAGAAGGTTACATTTATGATGAAATAAAAGAAACAAAAATATGGGAAAAGATTGAACAGTACTTCTATACTTCAACTGATAATGAAACAGAAATACAAATTTTAAATGAAATTATGATAAAAGAAGAATCCAAAGATAAAAGATATTTTGAAATTTCTAAAGATGTAAATAATTCAAATAAAAATATTTGTCGAGGTATTTACATGACAAATGGTGATGGTACAGTTCCTCTTGTTTCTCTAGGATACATGGGAAGAAAAGGATGGAGAAATAGTATTTTAAATCCGTATAATGTTAAAACAGTTGTAAGAGAATATGAACATAATCCAATATCTATATTAAAAGATGTGAGAGGTGGACCAGATAGTTCAGATCATGTTGATATTCTTGGTAATTATAATATGACTATTGATTTGATAAAAGTTGTTTGTAAATATGAAGAACTTCAAGATTGTATTGTTAGTGAGTTGGATGAGGTTTGTGAGAAAATTGATGAAACAAATTAAAATTATTAAATAAAGATAAAATTATTAGAAAAAATGTTTTTTTATTCTTTATATTCCTTATATTTCTTTATATTTTAATATATCGCAATATATTTCTTTATATTCTTTATATTTTAATATATCTCAATATATATCTTTATATCTCAATATATATCTCTATATATCTTTATATTCTTTATATCTCAGGTGGAGGGAGGATAACCACATAAAAAACTTTCTGCTTGGCAATGAGTGTGTGAAACTGGTGTGAAGATCATTGTTTGGATTTTTGGTGGGACTAAAACCACACTACATCTTCGGTTGTTCCATGGGAGTTTGTATGAGGAGGAGAGGTCTAAGAAATGGTGAAACTTTTTCTACGAATTTATTTGTAGTTTTTTATGTAACCAGATTGCAGACCGCAGCTGAACATGTAGGTAATCGCCATGTAAAAGCATGGAAACCTAGCCTTGCTCACTCGGGTTAGAAGACTTAGCGCCTGGGAGATATAAAAATAAAACCAATTAAAAGCCGGGAGAGCTAAGTAGCAGGTTATACCTGTTGGTATGACATTGCACTGTCTAGGTGGACCCCATGTAAATCTCTGAAATATATCTTAGCTAGAAGTTTATTGGGTTCAGAAAGTGTAGAGTAAGTGGGAATGCTGCATAGTCTTGGGGGAGCCCAGGGGGGGCTTCGGCCTTCGATCACACTCCATGCAACGGACATTAACGAACTCCGGTCAACTGCCTCGCCTATTAATTAGGTTCTACACACCTGGTAGATGAAAGGCTTTGGGACGTAGGTATCGCAGGGGTTACCGATGGAGTGTTGGGGTAGCAGTTATTTATGTTAAACCTAGAACTGCGTTAATGTCATGAAAACAAATATAACACTTGCCACTATTGTAAAAAGATGTGATATTTCCAAATAAATATTCTTTATATCTCTCTATATATCTTTATATCTCTTATATCTCTTTATATCTTAGATATTATTTTAAAAGAATTACATCATATTTTGCTTTGGAAATGTTAAAATTTGAAAAAATATCTTTTATATTAAAAAAATGTATTTTTATTTTTGCTTATTTCAATACTATGGTGTTTAAATAAGTCATGAGATTATATTACTAAGTATGTAATGTTAAATAATATAATCTACTGGATAATTTTATTTGGAATATACAATCAATATACTTTTTGGCCTCAAATTAATTATAAAAAATATAAATATTTTATATTTTATATGTGATTTTAAAATGATAGATATCGGCTTTTCAGAACGAATTACTGGTTATAGAAATAAAATACAATTTGGGTTTATTTTACTTTTTGATTATTACCCCATACATACAAATCTTTAGAAACCGAATCGTTTATGTAAATCTAAAATATACCCAGTCAGTATTTTTATGATACTGGAATTAAATTCCAGGGCTCAGTTTTTACACCCGTTGGATACACCTTTTATTCTCCAAATAAAGATGATTTGGTTGGATCAGTGGAATCTAAACTACGGCTTGCAGAGCAATTTATCTGGCCGTCCACGGTTTTTTTGTAGAATGGTGTTTTTTAAATAAGAAAATACAATTTTTGATAATTTTTAGTATGAATTTGTAATACGAAGACAAATTTTTTTAGGTTTTAAACTTTTTTTAAACCGTTACTCATATTTTTATTATTTTATATTAAAAAATTAAATGAGATTACAATGAATTACTGGCATAATAAATTCTTGATGAGATTGATGTTGTTGAGACTTTTCCAAATATTGTTTAAAATTATGAAATATTTTACTGTAGAAATCATCAATATCAACTTAAGGCCTTATCTATTAATTTGGATCTGTGTATATTTTTTTTTGTATTTCATTTAAAAGGTTTGCGTGCACAGTCAGGTAGTGTCTAAAGAGAAAATAAACCCTCGAGTAAATTTATAAAAGTTATCTAATTATGTAGCTAGAAGACTTTTAAAAAATTCCAGTAATTATTTTGAATATTTTTCTTTAAAAATAGTGTTGAGATACACTTTTATTAATTAAACATATGATAATGGTTTATACATTTAATCCAAAAATAGTATTAATAGACATTAAAGAAATACGTTTCAGCACGTTGGTCTACAATCTAATGAGTTCTTAGCCCTATAGACTTTTTATAGAAGTGCTTGTGGTTCGCGTGCTGAAAAGTTTGGCAACTTTTGTTCTACACATACGCCAACGATTATTATAAAATTGAAAACCAAAAGAAAATTTTTTGTGAAAATAATTGTGATAAAAAGATTGAGTTCAAAACAAGGACTCAAAATATGAAAAACTAATCAATGAAACACAAAAACTGTGATATAAACCAAAGAAACAAAGATAAATAACTTCATATTCAATTTAAGTAATTTAATTTTCTCAATTATTTAAAATCTGTTTAATTACTTTTAATTTCTTTTTATCCATTTATATGTATTTAATATTTTGTTTTCTTTTAATCTATTCACTTAAATTTTATTCGTTTTATTTCTTTTAGTATTTTCCGTTAAATTTATGAAATTCTGCTAAATTCTTTAATCTCTTTAGATATATTTAACTGTTTCGTTGTATCCAATCCATTTCTTAGTAGTTAATTTTTGCATGCTTGAACTAATTTAATTAATTTTTCTAACCGCAATAAAAATGATCATAGATGAAAATTTTAGTAGAAATTTTAATACGACTAAATGTGGTCTGAAATGTTCTTATATGTTACCCAATAGTATTTATTTCCTAAAAAAAATATTTTTCCTAATAATGCGAATAAATCGCAGTATGCTACCATTTTTCTCTATAAACAGCTCGATTAATTGCTTAACAGTGCAGTTTTTAGAGATCGATGAAATTGGAGACGATTGCTTTCAGTCATGTAGAGATAATTACTATTTCCTAAGCACGAATACATGTTCCCTGGAGAAAAACGGCAAATTAGAGAGCTGCCAGACATTATCTCCTAAAAATTATATCAAGAATTTTAAAATTAAATATCCAAGCGATACATTTTTTTCATCGGTATTTTTTGACGAAAGAATTCTCGAAAATCAAGCTGAGGTCAAAATATACATGAATAAGCATGATTTTTCAACATCCATGTATTTAATTGAAATATTAAAGACCGAAGGCAATATTTTTAGGCAGATAAAGCCACAAATGGTTTTTGAGATTTTGAAACATTTGAATATATTTAGAGTTAAAAGAGATGAAAAATATGAATTATTTATAAAAACTATGGTTTATTATTCTATGATAACGGATGCAACTTTTGCAAGAGTAGCTTCTAGCTTGATATTAAACTTTAAAGACTATAATAATTTTCATGTATGTGATCTAATTGCCTTTTTTTTTAAATCTTATTTCGTTAGCAAAACTTTGATCTATGAATTATTCACTGAATATGATCCAATGGAATATACAAACACGTTATATTTGCATAAAAAATACAAAACATACGACGAAATTTGTTTCGTGATGTTTAGAACATGTAATTTACATAAATATTTAAAAAAAGCGGCATCTAGATGTATATGGCGAAATTTGATCCGGGTTTTTTTCGTTGATAAAGTTCACGTCGGATTTTCAGATAAAAGAAATATGTCTGAAGTAGATGAGATGGTTGCCTTACTACCTCCACATTTTAAAAAAATTACTGTCGCGATCACCAAAGAAACACTAACGATATTATATAAATTACATAAATGTGGATTTTTAAATTCAAAAGAAACTGTAAAGGTGATATTTGTGGATTCAATTTCATATGAAGATTTTATGAAAGTGATATCATATTTTAGAAACATTGAAAAACTTACCTTGGAATTCCTAAAAGTATATCCTGATGTAATTCATTATCCGAATGAGGAATTTAAAATAGCAAAATCGATTAAATTTATAAAAATACGTATTTATAGACTGTTTCTAGAAGAAATACGAATGGAATCAGTTATTCAATTATTTACAAGACCCAATACGATTTTCATAGATTTATATCAAGATATAGAAAGTTTGGATTCAAAAACTAATCTAGAAAATTTTTTAACTAGAAATCTTAAGAATTTTTGTATAGGTTTTAACATAGCTCTTCAAAAAGAATCATATAATGCGAGTTATTTTACAAAAATATTCGATTTTAATTTGATTAAACGATTAAAAATGGATTTTATAAGTGTGAAATCAAACTATTTAGATTCCTATGAGTTTTTAAAATCCTTTATATTCTTGAAAAATTTGGTATTTAAGAATATAAAATTAACGAATAAGTTGTTTCATGCTATACTTTGCTCGCCACGATTGATTTCGGTTTGGTTTGATATGTTTAAAGTTTCAGAAGAAACAAATATAGATGAAATTCATACTTATAACGAATCTATTATCTATATAGGATTCAAAGATCTTATTGGTTCGCCAAACGAAAATTTGTTCTACTTTCTAAACAGAAACATTTCACTAAAATTTATTTATTTTAGACTGCATGACCATCAAACCTTAAAAAACAGCGAGGCTTTATTAAATAAACGAATAAACGATTTACACCCAAGAAATTCCCGAAAGTTGCCACAATTGAAATCCATATCATATGAAAACATATCTGAAATTTCCAACTATACATTGTTCAGTGTTTTGTATGTTTTTTCATATTTTTTGAATTTAGAAAACATTACCGAACTTAAATACCACATCGGTTCTTTATGCCCAGACGATATCCAGATTTTTTCAAAATTAAAAACCCTAAGATATTTGGAATTGAGTGTTCAAAGAAAGTATCGCGATTTGGACACTTTATTGAAAATACTCCAAGTTAATATCAAAAATACAATATTTAAACTCGATATTTTGGTTGATAAATTTGAAATTTCTGAAATTCAATCTATTTTAAATTTTAAAAAACTTAAAGTTTTAGAGGTTGGAATTCGGTCAAAAGATTCCAACGATAAAAAATTATTAAAACTTTTGTTCAACTTGAACATATGTCGAATTGATCTTTATATACTAGAAAAAAGTGAATATTCCTATATGAATTTTTCCAAAAAGACTAAGATTTATAACGATTTATAAATTTACTGACCTTTAAACCCAAAGAAACCGAGATAATTTTCAATACAACAAAAAAATAAGAATAAAGTAGCCATGCCTTCTTAAATGCAACACTACAAGCCATAATTTAATAATATTTTCATTTATACTTTTATACCACTATCTGATCTGTTTACTCGCCTATTTTTTTAGACTTAAATATTCAAATTTTTACTTGCCTTTGAGAACTTCATATTAAAAATTCAGAAGCTTATATTTTCTCTTTTTTCTTCTGTTTTAATTTATTTTAATTGTTCCGAACTTTAGCTCATTGATATTTGTTTATATTGTCAAATTTTCCATCTATTTTTATCAGACTTTGCATTCTTTTTCGTTTGCATTCATTAAATGACATCTTTTTGTTGTCGGAAACAGGAATTCTTTTGTTTTATTATAAATGTCTTATTTTAAACAAAATAGAATCAGAAGATTTATTTAAAGTACCTTTTTTATCACATTATTGCGTAGAATACAGCTAAATCAATGTGTGGAAAAAAGGCAATTTAACATTAATTCTATTCTACCATTTCAAATCCAACTAAAAATATTCAAAAACCCGTATAAAGTGCTCTGAATTTATGTTACAGTTTAAAAAAAACTTAAAAAACTAAAACGATATATTTTTCAATATTAGTCTTATGGTATAGTAAATTAAAAAAAAGTTGATGAACAAAATGTAATGGAAATATTTTTTTGAACCTATAAAAAGCTTTGAACTGAATTAATATTCTACTTCTGCACAGTATTCTTGTTTGTATTAGATTTATGAACATATCAAAAGAGTAATATTCTTAATTCGAACACTAATATTGGTATCCTACACCTTTCCAGTCCATTTAAAATTTACATGGGATTCTTCTTCGTCGACATTTGCTGATTATAAAAATGAAGTGTAGATTAATATTTAACCTTTTTTAATTTTCAAAACCTTAGAAAAGGTGAAAAAATAGAAGCATGCTATATTTATACTGTTTTTTAACCATTTCAAGAACTGAATCGGTTTGGAGTATTCCCTGGTTTTCAAAATAGGCGACTAAAAGGACAGATTCTCCGATTTGGGCGTAGGGCTAGCAACCCACCCATTAAAACCATCTTCTTACGAAACCTGAAAAAGTAAATATTCACCAGAAAAAGACCTGTAGGCGGTATTACGATGACCGGCCAAAACTCGTGCAGGGCTGTAGCAGCGATGATGATAGAATATGATACTACAGTTTTGATTTTTTATATAAATTGTAAAAATCAGTGTCTTTAAAAGCAAAGGTTTCGTAAGAAACATGTTACGCAGTGTTATTGTAAGTATATTACAAAAAAACTCCTATGATAGTCGGTATTTGACATGTAAGTCCATGAAAATTTCCCTTGCTAAGTTGTGTTAGAAAGATTATCGCCTGAAAGATACGGAAAATACTTTATATTTAAAAATCTAACTTCAAGATATAAGAATTTGATATAATTTCGGTCTTTAGATAGATTAAATGATAATCACAATCGTATATCTTGCTTAAAAATATATTTTGATCTAATTATGTAGGGATTGTGAACACTGCTGGTCTAGATAGAGCTAACGGTATATTGCACCTGTAATAACACATTTGACAACAAGTGTTAATGCCGTCCAGAAAACCGATGTCGTGTGTAAGCGATTTTACATGGGTTCTTTAGACGAGCGGTATTAATATGTACTCGTATCATAGATAATTATAAAGGTTTGATTATTCGGTTATCTATTTTAAATTATATCTGTGAAATTTAACGAAACCGAATATATTGCTGCGTCTATTCAAAATGATGTGATATTAATTCAATAAAATTTTTTATAGTTAAAAAAATTAGCTCTTTATCATATTAGATGTTTCATTGATTTTTTCTTAAAGCTCCTGTTGAAATCTAAGCTATATTTTAAGTTAAATATTGCTTTTACAATATTTTTTGATAGTTTTCAGTGCGAAAACATTACGTTTATAATTGGTTTTAAGATTATAAAGTCCATTTTTTGGATTTTTTTATCCTTCTTGCGAATTCCCTAAATATAAATCTGTGTACTGTATTGTAGTCGCAAAACATTTATCAAATACGTCGAATAACTTTTCTATGTATTTTTTTATGAGCACAAGTATATGTGAAAAGTAAATTTTATCACTTTAATTATACAAAACCAATGCGAAAATGAAAAATAACAAGTTTTTCATCCCTATCTGAATTACGAAGATAATTCTTTAGGATTTATATAATTTAATTATAAATCGCAGGTGAAAAAAGTTTTTCATAGGAAGCCTTTTCTTAACATCAAGCCACATTTTTTATTTAGTTTCGCTATAAAATATGATTACCAAACATTAAGTCTGTATGTTTATCAATGAAATTTGAAATTTGGTCGTATCGTATTCAAAAAAATTAAATTTAAGAATTTATTTATTAACATAGATTTTAAGAAGAATATCTATGAATAAATATTTTTATTAAGAAGTATAATTGTGTAAAAAAGGTTATGAAAAACTTCTTATTTCGCTAAATCACGAGTATTTAATACTCCATGATAAAAAACGGAAACCATAATTATAGGCAATTCGAATATTAGTGTGTTCAAATATTTAGTTATAAAGATAGTATACTTTAAGCATACAGGGCTCTTTATAATTTTTATTTAGACATTGGTACGTTCTATATTCTTTGTAGTTCAGCAGTTTGGTGTCAAACTGACATCCAACGAACAAAAACCATATTTATCTAAAAAACGTTGAAAAACAAAAAAAATTTGGACTTCGTGTACTACTCGTGTTACGAGTTCTAAACAATATTAGAATATTGAAAAAATAGTTTATAATAGTATTTAATTTATTCATATATGATATTAAATCAAAGAATCAAAATATTAATAATCTATAAAAATAGGTAAAGATGTAAAAAAGGTATTGAATATTTAATTCTTTACAGCTGTTTTATGACAGCAACAACCAAAACAAGAAGAGAAAAACGAAGACCGTTTTTTGGATTTATACGTGCATTCTATTGCTTTTTCAAACACCTCTTTTATTTTGGTTTTCTTAAGTGCAGAACATTCTATAAAATCATTAATATGTAACTTTTTTTGTAAATCAATTCCTTTTTCGGGTGTAACCATGTCGTTATTTGTATTATTTGTTCTGGTATCAACTTTTGTAGCAACTAAAAGAATTGGTTTATTGAATTGTTTGAGTTCACAATACCACTTAGCTTTTATATTATTAAAACTAACCACGTTATTTACCGCATAGCACAGTATAAAAACATCAGTTTGTGGATATGAAAGAGCTCTAAGTTGAGAATATTCTTCTTGTCCTGATGTATCCCACAAAGAAAGAACATGTCTTTTATTCTTATATTGTATTGTTGCAGTAAAATTGTCAAAGACTGTGGGTAAATATGCTTGTGGACTTTCATTTGTTATAAAAGTAGTAATCAGCCATGTTTTTCCTACACCACCATCACCAACAATTACACATTTCAGTGAAGACATACAAAAAAATGTTTACATTGTTTTATACAAACATGAAACACTGTTTCGTATTTTAATGATAAGACGTTTTGTAAAAATTGATTTTTTAAAATAATTGTAACAGAATTATACAATAATTTTAAATTTAAAATTAAAGATTGATATGGTAAACGAAAATGATTATTAACTTGATAAAATATGATTATTAAATTTTAAGTAAAATTTAATGATTTGGGACCGAAACATGAAGTTTTTGTTATGAATGATTAGTATCAGAGAGTTTTTAATTTCTTATAACGAGTTTAATTTAAAATATTCTATTATAATTTTTACAAACATCATATCCCATCGAACTTTTAACTTTTTAAAAAAGTAATTTGAAATAAAAGCTCGATATGATATAATACAATTATAGATTTTGGCGAAGTCGAACATCTATCTACGTTTTAAAATTATTTTTCTCTCCAATAAATATTCAATATAATTCAATCGCTATATATGTATTTTTGGCAATTTAAACTTCATTTTTAGATTAGATAATTGTATCTGTGAATAACCATTAAAAATTTTGTCTGAGATTATATTTCTGATTGTTCAATATTTTAAAATATCATTTTAACAAATCAAAGATTTAAAATATATAGATTAATAGTTAATAAAAAGTTGTACAAATTATCATTATTGGGTAATTATTAATGTTAAAAATAAAATTTAAGTCAGTTATCTTTTGATAAGATTTTAGTTGTGTCAACAAGGAAACCTAATCTATATAGAATTTTAAAATATACTAAAATCAAAGGTTGCACTTCTTTAATATTCATTTAATGTGTATTATCATAGTACATTCGATGTAACATTGTATCTTGTTTAAATTTAGAAATTTATTTGTTTTTTGTTTTAAAATAGCAATTTTATTTTCAATTTTTTCACCGAAATTTTATCTTTGATTTCATAGTAAATCCTATGTTCAACAATTATGATTATAATCTCGATATTTCTCATGTAAACCTAAGTTTAAGGAGATCTTATCGTAAGGAGAAAATATTGGGGTTTACTCTTTTAATATTAGCATTAAAATATCCATAAAATAATCATTTAAATTGATATCTCGATTTCATATGAATTTAAAATATAGAAATTTTATTTATTTGTTCATTATACACTCTTCAAAATATACGAATTATATAGCATCTTACTAGTTACGATATTTATGATTATACAAAAACCAAATCATTTATAATTATCAATAAGCGCAAAAAATAGACCTGAAAATAGTTAAATATTTCTTGTTTGTAAATCTTAAAAATTAAAATTATTGTAAACTCAAATAATTTTTTTTGATTAGAATCTATCAAAACATTTCATTTTAAAATATCTTAAAAAGCGAGCAATAATAAAAATATAAGGTTTTTAAAATAAATTAAAGTACAAAAAAAATTATTTATCTATTTAATGTGAAAAAAGAAAACAATAACATTGCCACATTTAAATCTTAATTTATATGGCATTATAACTTACAAATATACAATAAATTATTGTTTCTTTTATAAATTTAATTTATAATTGTTGTAATGAAAATATTTAGAAATACCGGATTAAATATTTCTTTATAATATGAAAGGTATAGATTACAGCAAAAATATTTAAAATCTTAATATATTTTCTTGAAAACGCATTTATTTTCAAAAAATTCAAAATTCATTCCAAATATTTTCTATTTTACTTTGTTATCAACGTATAATATAATTTTCCGCTGCCATAATCATTTATTTATGTTTCGTATAAGTTTGAATATAATATTTTACTACAAATTTTTATACAGCTTGGAAATTCAGAAACTTTAATTTTTTACATTTATAAATTGATATACGGTATTCTAGAAATTAAAGATTTTATTTGATTATAATTTTCGGAAGAAAATCTACTTTATTTATAAAAAATTCCATTTTTCAAGCCCGTAAGCCATCTATACATCCAGTTTCAATCAATTTATTATTAGTTACTGGTTAGGTTTTCATGTTTTTTTAATCAATATAATATTATACAAATTATTTTTATTATGGTTTATTCGCAGTACTATAGTTATAATTCTGCGTTCATTATAAATTTTAAACTTTAAAAAAACATTTTGGCAATATAAGATAATAAATTTATCACAAACAATATAATCTTATATAAAATTTATGAATGTAACCGTGTCTCTCGAAAACGAAACAAATTATTAGAGATTTTATATTCATATAGATTGTATTTTTAGTTTCGTTCGTTACTCAATTAGAGTTCAAAATTTTCATTAAATTATAAATTTTTTCGTAAGAATTTTTACGATTACCTCAAAAATAGACTAATTATCTGAATTCTTAATTTAAAGGCTTTTAAAACATAGTTTAACTTACAAAAACAACGATCAAAATATTTTTTTAATATATTGATTTATTCACACATATCTTTTAAAATATAAAAAATTTACTTAATATATGATTTTAATTGGAGAGCAATATCAAAATTAATTGTAAGTGCGGCAATTAATATTTTTTATTCCTTACTAATTACAAGATATTTTTACAAATCTTAAATCAGCAAAATTCAAAAATGCTAATTTAGTTTCATTTTTTGCTTGTTTCTTGAAATAGGATGAAATACGATCATGTTTGATGTATTTTCAGAAATGAACCCTTTAAAAATCAAAATTATATTTAGAATTGCGTTTTCTACCAAGCTTTATTTAAATTTATTAACTTCTAAATTCCTTCATCGGTATTAATTTTCATTAAAAAAATATAATTTCATATTAATTTGGAATTATAATATGTAAATTAATTTTTTTAGAATAATACGAGCCACGTTTCTTATTATTTATAAATGCAATGGATTCGATATCTAAAAAATGAAGAATAGTAAATTGTTTTTTTTCATATAAATATTTTTGATCCTATACATATTATTTAAATTAAAACATTTTGTAAAAATGAAGGCAAAAAATTTAATGCCATCAACATTAGTTTAAATTTAAACTTTGATTTTTAATACCTAAAATAATTTTTAAACATTCATTTCGCCAAAATAAATTTAATTTATATGGATTTCAATAATATTGCAATGATTTGAATTAATTAAGCAATTATAGATAACTTCTAAGATATTAAATCAGTCTTAGATGTGCTTAAAAACAAAAATATGTTTTCTATCAAAGATATTTACATATTCTCATTAATATTTTAATCAATTAAATTAAAAATAATCTCCATCTAAGACCCAATTATTATTGTAACGTTTATTGTATAAATAAAGTAAATAGTAATTTATAAAAATCTATAAGCTGTAATGACATAGAAGTTAAAATAAACTAAAAAATTTAGTGACGAACCTGAAAATAGAAAACTAAATTTCAAGATGAATATATTAGTGGCACATAAATATAAATTGAAACTACCACATTCATATATATTATAAAAAAAGTACATAAATAGAAGTTATGACCTAAACAATAAAATTATAAACACTTAAATTAACCAACCTTGAAATACAAGTTTAAAAAACAAAATGATTCATTTAAAATAAAAATTATAATTTTTTCATGTTTACTCGCTGGTTTATTGCAAAAATTAATATTTATGTTAGAAAATCTACGAATTATTTTCAAGGCTTATCTCATATTTAATAACCTATATGTCTCGAACTGGTAGAGTATGAGCGAATTTATATCATCAAACCATTTATATTGTTTATTTGACACATTTTTTCATTTCAAAGATATTTTAAATAAAAATATTTTCATATATATCTGACTTATAAAATGAAGTTTTTAAACTAATTTTAATTATTCATCGCATTTTGGTTTCGATATAAATACACTTATAGAATAATATAAATAAAATTAATAATTATTTATGACCATGGATATATATCCTCGTATATAACTGATGCATGGTCTTTCCAAGCTATATTTTATAATGGTTATTTACAAACATCCCAGAATCATTCTTCTTCTTCTGCACTACAGTCATGCACAAGTCTTGGCGGCTGTCGGTTATACCGCCTACCGGTCTTTTTCGAGCGGGTTTGTTTACTTTTTCGGGTTTTTTAATAATATGGTTCTGAAGGGTTGTTCGCTATCTCTACGCCTAACTCCAATCTGGAAGAACAGTCTCTTTTAGTCGCCTCTTACGAAAAGCAGGGAATATTTCAAGCCAATTATACTCTTGGCATGAGGGGGGAATCTATCCCTGTTTATTACAAATAAATTATTACAACCTGGGTTTTTAATAAGACTTATAATGTAAAACAAGTCGTAATTTTTCTATATTTTTTTCTTAATACAACAAAATATGACGTCTAAGATAATAGATAACTCATCCAGTGCATTTAATCTCTTATCTAAAATAAATATATCGGGTCTATTATTCCAAATTTTAGAAAGGTTTTTTTATTCACACTGTCAATCTGACAGAAAAAAAACCTTTCTAAAATAATTTATTTCATCTGAAAATCTCTTTTCAGGGGTTTTCCTTAATAATTTTAATAAAATATAAAATCATAAGTTTATAATCAGGAAAAATAAAAAGATAAAATAAAAAAAAACAATAAAAATGTTTTTTATTCAAATATTAGTATTTTATACCAATAAATCCGACAATTAAAACCATTTTTAAAATGAAATAAATAAAAATTTTAAGTACAAAAATAAGTCTTAATTTGTTGATGAAATTTTAATTCTTTTTTACTTCATAAACATATAATTATTTTCATTTAAATCATTTACACCATTAAGACCTACGCAAGCCATAAAATTTCTCATTTCTTCTGTGTCCCAATCACCTTTAAACCATCTAAAATATTTCTTAACATAATTAATTGTAGGCATCGGTTTTTCTTCAGATAATCTACTTTTGTTTCTCTTATTGCCAATTAAAAGACAACTGCTTTCTGAATTACTTTTATCTGAACTTATTTTTTTTTCTTTGCTGATATTCATACCTGAGGGGTGGTCTTTTCTTAAATTAGTAATATTCATATTATTTAATTTACTGTAGATATTTGTATTTTGAAAACCGTATTTCTCGTTGTTACTTATATCTTTCCAATTTAAATCTTTAATTTCTTGTTCGTGGGTGTTTATATAATTTAAGGTGGAAGAAACATTATCGTTTCTATTTAACCCACCTTTAATATTATAATAAGGGCTTCTGTCATGTAAAACCCCTTTATAATCTACAAATTTTTCTTCAGTATTTAACACCCCTTTATTCCCACCATAATATTCTTTCCTATCTAACACCTCGTTATAATTAGAGTATCCTTCATTATGATTTAACACCCCTTTAAAATTACCTAAACATTTTCTTGTATCTAACACCCTGTTATAATCACCATATCCTTCTTCCCTATCTAACACCCTGTTATGGTTGGAGTATCCTTCTTCCATATCTAACACTCTGTTATAGTTGGAATACTCTTCTTCCCTATCTAACACCCTGTTATAGTTGGGATATCCTTCTTCTCTGTCCAACACCCTATTATAATCACCATACCACTCCTCTCTATTATTTAACACCCCTTTATTAACGCAATATCCTTCTTCTCTGTCTAACACCCTATTATAGTCACCATACCACTCCTCTCTATTATTTAACACCCCTTTATTAACGCAATATCCTTCTTCTCTGTCTAACACCCTATTATAATCACCATACCACTCACCCCTATCTAACACCCCTTTATTGCTTACCCCTCTATATTTAACACCCTTAATATTTTCAGTATTAACCTCCATATTAGGGTCATATCTCCTATCTCTAAAACCCTTTTCTCCATACATATTTAACACCCTACCACCACCCCTATCACTATCACTACCTTCACTATCTTTTCTATCACCAACCTTACTAACATTATGACAATGCTTTTCTCTTATTAAAGGGTCATCAATTAAATAATTAGCCTTAGAAGACCTTGAAGGCTTTTTATTACCCATCGCTATAAAAATATCTTCAACTGATAATTTACACCCACCATTTCCTATAATAACACCCTCCAATACATCTTCACAGTACCATTCATTATATTCTTTATTCCAACCAACAAATTGTACATAATACATATTAAGACCTTTATTTCTACGTAATTTAATTACACCGTAATATCTTTCTCCATTCTCTGTTATTAACATTACTACTTGGTAAGGTTTATATTTATAATTGAATATGTTATCTTCTATTGAGATACGGGTTATTATTGCATCTGAGACTAAATTTTTATTTTTAAATTTTTCATTACTGATTTGTTTTTTTTTTTTTTTTTTTTTTTTTTTTTTTTTTTTTTTTTTTTTTTTTTTTTTTTTTTTTTAGGTTTGTGTTTTCATTACTGATTTGTCCATTTATTTTTATATTTTTGTTTTCATTATTTTTATCTTTTATTCTTATATTTTTGTTTTCATTACTGTTCTGTCTTTTATTCTTAGGTTTTTGTTTTCATTATTTTTATCTTTTATTCTTAGATTTGTGTTTTCATTACTGTTCTGTTCTTTTATTCTTAGGTTTGTGATTTCATTATTTTTATCTTTTATTCTTAGGTTTGTGTTTTCGTTATTTTTATCTTTTAATTTTTCATTAATGTCTTGTTCTGATACTTCACATACTTTGTTTAATTTCTCATTCAAAATATTATTTTCGAAATTTACTTCTTCATTGATAATTTCATTATTCTTAGAACTTTCTTTGTCTTCAGTTGGATTACTTTTACAACTGTCAATTCTATTTTTATACAAATCATATCTAATTTTAATTCTTCTTAAATATTCAAATTCATACAAATATTTTTTATAAAATGTACGAACTGTGTAACTTACATTGGTTTTTTTCATTTCTGAATAAAAAAGCGGTTTCCATTTTTGGTCATTCGTAATTCTTTCCATACCACCATTTTTACAAACAATAACGTATAACCGATACACGTTGAGTGAATTGACCCCTGGAACCACAAGTTTTAAAGGATCCGTTATAAAAGTATTTCCTGATAAAAACGGTCCGCTTTCATCATATTTTAAATATTTGGAATATTCATTTTCAAATTCAGAAGCACTAATTTCACAGTCGCTCGTATCAAAATTTTTATTTTCCATTTTTATCATAATTTTATCTACAGGAAACCCTAAAACACAAAGCGTTCTTCTAATACCAACATCACTTCTAAACTCAGGAATACTCATCAAATGTTGAAATAAACGTGTTTTTGGATGAAAAATAAGCAAACATTTTTTATCGACCAAAATCTTTTTATTTTTAAACTTATCCTCTTTATCTATCAATATACCAACATATTTGACAGGTGATATCTCTTCAACAATATATATTATACGTAATAACAATTCACTTCTGGTTCGTAAAAAGTAATATTTATTTAATAAAACTTTTTCAGGATACGGAGATATTTTCATGCTTATTTTTTTTAAATTTTTTTTATTTATATTTTTTTTTAAAAAATGATTTTTTTATTGATATATTTCTTTTTATGGATTGTTTTATATATTATGAATGGATGTATTAAAAAAGAAAATTGATTGTTTTTTTTTTTCTATTTTAAGGTTTTCTAATATAATTTAAATTGAAATTCTAAGACTAAAATTATTGATATAAATTGTATATAAATTTATATATAGTTGTTTATATCTTATATATTTTTATATAAATACCTTGGAGGATATATAAATGCTGAGGGGAAAAATGAGAATCTGAAGATTTAATTGTTTAAAATATATTTTTTTGAAATATTTTAGTAATAGTAATTTTTAAATATTCAAATATTTAAATATTAGATTAAATTTTGTGAAAAATCAGTGTTTGAATTTTTGTTAATTTATCTTTTACAAAACATGATATTAGATAAGTATTAGATAAATTAAAAATATATAATTTAAATTTTTAATATTTAGTCCTTTATAAGAACATTCTTCTTATTTTTTTTATATTTTTAACAATTATTTAAATGAATATTAGTTGGTTAATCTTAGACTAATTAAGCTGTATTCTTATTTTTTTATTATATTTTTAACAATTATTTAAATGAATATTAGTTGGTTAATCTTAGACTAATTAAGCTGTATTCTTATTTTTTTATTATATTTTTAAAATATTTATTGAATGATTTATTGAATGTATATATTTAGTATTTAATATATGTTATGTTTTTGACTTGTTAGTAACATATTTATAGGTTATTTTTGTCATTCCAATAAACTAATATTGGTATTTATAAAATCATCAGTATATTTATAGTTTACTTTGACATTAAAGTAAATATAGAAATAAAAATGAGAAAGAATAAAGAAAATAAATATTTATAATAAAATTCTATACAGCTAGTTTTAATAAATGTAAATAGAATATAAATAATTATGAATAATTTTATTCAAGACACATGGTGGAGGGAGGATAACCACATAAAAAACTTTCTGCTTGGCAATGAGTGTGTGAAACGTTTGTGAGATCATTGTTTGGATTTTTGGTGGGAATTAACCACACTACATCTTCGGTTGTTCCATGGGAGTTGTTATGAAGAGGAGAGGTCTAAGAAATGGAGAAACTTTTTCTACAAATTTATTTGTAGTTTTTTATGTAACCTGATTGCAGACCGCAGCTGAACATGTAGGTAATTGCCAGGTAAAAGCATGGAAACCTAACCTTGCTCACTCGGATTAGAAGACTTAGCGCCTGGGAGATATAAAAATAAAACCCATTAAAGGCCGGGAGAGCTAAGTAGCAGGTTAGACCTGTTGGTATGACATTGCACTGTCTAGGTGGACCCCATGTAAGTCTCTGAAATATATCTTAGCTAGAAGTTTATTGGGTTCAGAAAGTGTAGAGTAAGTGGGAATGCTGCATAGTCTTGGGGGAGCCCAGGGGGGGCTTCGGCCTTCGATCACACTCCGTGCAACGGACATTAACGAACTCCGAGCAACTGCCTCGCCTATTAAATTAGGTTCTACACACCTGGTAGATGAAAGGCTTTGGGACGTAGGTATCGCAGGGGTTACCGATGGAGTGTTGGGGTAGCAGTTATTTATGTTAAACCTAGAACTGCGTTAATGTCATAAAAACAAATATAACACTTGCCACTATTGTAAAAAGATGTGATATTTTTAAATAAAGTATTCAAGACACAGATATTTATCTAAAAATTATAATAAATATGATTAGAATAAGTATCTATATTATAAATGAGTCGCTAAATGACCAAAATGTACATGTCTTCAGATAAATTAAAATATATTTGAAAATTTATTCGTTTTTAGTTCAAAATATTATATTAAATATATTTAAAATATATTTAAGTGTGCATTCATTATAATTTTTAGCATCAAAATATATTTAAGTTTGTCTCAATTATATTATTAAAAATTAAAATAGATTTTATAAACAGTAAAATAGTAAAACATTGCTGGAATTAAACAAAGAATTTCAAATTAATTTGTATTTTTTTTGAAATAAACAAATTCAAAATTTAAACCTGAAAGATACTAACTATTATTTAAAAAGGTAAATTGGGTGTAATAAGATATATGACACTTTGAAAACTTAGTTGGTAATAATATGTATATTTAAGGAAATTGTGATTTTAATTTATCTGTTTTGGTAATAATTTATTTAATTGTTTTTTTTTAAATAGAATGACAAGAAGGTAGATAAAATATATAAATTTTTGAAATAGATGGAATTTTTTGAATTTAATAAACAAAATATTATTTGGGAATTTTTATTTTTTAAAAAACTTATAAATATCATGTAATAAGGGTTATTTTGGTTGCTTATCTATATATGAGCTTATAAAGATTTTATTTGGATAGAAAATATCATATGGTACTTTAAAATCCAGATGAATGTTCATGTTAACGTTTGATGTATCTCTATATATTATATCAAGTGTCAATAAATAAATCAATCTTACATTTCTATTGTATCATATCCGTAAATGCACAGTAAACTGATTAAAAAAATAAGCGAAGAAAAATATAATTTAGTATTGCTACATTAAAGAGCATATGAATATAAAACATATTGGATATAGAAAAAAAACATTGCACTAAAAATTTCGATTAGAATTTCTTTTGATATGTAGATTATTTTTAAATTTGCTTCGTTGATTATTTTATATCTAAATTTTATGTTTTAAATAGAACTTTAGCAAAAAAAATGTAAATATGAGATTTACTAATAGATCTTTCATTTTTTTTTGTAATTTTGTAGAATTTAAAAGATCTTGTAATTTCCAAAATATTATTCGTATGTATAGTTAGTTTTACACTTGTTTGTTTCCTAAGTCATTTCGAAATTCTTAGCACGTTTTTTTGTTTAGATTTTTGTTATAATTACGATGATTAATGTATATATTTAGTTGTGTCTCTTAAAAAGTTCGGATTTAAACAGTTGTATTGTGATTTGGGTTGATTTACTACAAATAGTTTTATTATATCTTAGCTTCAAATAACATTTCTGATTATTTTTTCAATGTTTGTTCATTATTCGGTTCTGATTTATATTCAATTATACAGATATTTAAGTTTGCGTGTCTTAAAAAATGGTATTTGATATGTTACGCGGCGCGTTTGATATTTATTTTATGGTATGTTAAAATTCTCTTTGTTTAAAAATATCACATCTTTTTAAAACAATGGCAAGCGTTATATTGTCTTTATGAAATTAACGCAGTCCTAAGTTTTAAATCTAACCGATCCATAACATTCATCACTATTTCCTACGATACCTACATATTAAAGTCTTTCGTCTAAAAGGTGTGTAGAATCAATTCAATATGCGAGGCAGTTGCCGAAGTTTGTAAATCCCTCTTCCATGGTATTTGATCGTACGTTAAACCAACCCTGGGCTCCCCAAAAACTTGCAGCATTCCCACTTACTCTACACTTTCTGAACCTAATAAACTTCTAGCCAAGATATATTTCAGAGACATACATGGGTTACCCTAGAGACTGCAATGTCATACCAACGGGTATAATCTTAACTTTTTCTTCTCGGCTTTAGAAGGTTTTTTTTATTTTTTCCCGAGCGCTAAGTCTTCAAACTCGAGTGAGGAAGTCATGATTACATACTTTTACATGGCAAATTACCTGGAAGTTCGAGTGCTGTCTCTGCTCTATTTACATAAAAAAATAGATAATAAATTTGTAGAAAAAGTTTGCCATTTTGTAGGCTTTTTCCTCATACAAATCACATGGAACAACCGAAGATGTAGTGTGGATTAATTTCCACTAAAAATCACCTTATTATCTTCCCCTCAAATTCCCATACTCATTGCCAAGCAGATAGTTTTTTATGTGGTTATTCTCTCTCTACAATGATCTGCAAAAATATATCTCACTTATTCTTTAGAATAAAAAGTTATTTAATAAATTATTTTAGAATTTTTTGCTATAAAAGTTTATTTTTAAATTAATATTATTATAAGAATTTAAAATTACAACCATTCTAGAATAACGTCTTATAGAAGTTGGATAAACCTAATATCTTAAGACATTGATTTTTCCTATAGATCTATAATTGCATTTTAGCATATAATCGGATTTCTTTCAAACTAAAATGATTAATAGATTAAATTTTAAATTCTTTTCTTTCTAATTTAAGACAATAAAAACTAATGAAGCGATAAAAGTGACATAGAAATGTTATCTTTGGTATAAATTCATAAATCAAATTCGTAATTTTGAATTGCTTTCTTAAGTCAACTTTATATATTTTATGCAGAAATTTTATTTTTTTAAAGAGATTCACAGAAAATTATATGCATGAAAAAATAATTGAAATTATAAAAGAAGAAACTAAGAGATTGATTGATTCAAAAATTACCAAAAACTTTGTACAAAGGTTGAAATTTTATGAGATTTTATTTGAAATGAATACATCTAGTTTAAGTAAAAATGTAAGAGAAATATTTTATATTTCACCAAATGTATTTTTAAACCAGAATGTTATTGTCACAATGGCAAATAATTTTATTAAAAAGTATAATTTAACATATGAAGACCTGTTAATTACTGCCTCATATAAAGGATTATTTTGTGGACCAATTGAAATATATTATTCTGATTATTCAACAAAAATGACTGGAATTTTAATTCCAGAATTAAAAAATGTAATTAAAATAACAACTTCGTACAAAAATGTTCTGATAATTGAAAAGGAATCTTTTTTTACGTTTTTAATAGAATTAAACAAAAAAAATGATTTCATTAAAAATACTATTTTGATTACTGGCAAAGGATATCCTTGTGTAAACACAAGAAAGTTTCTATCTTTTCTTTGTGTAAATTTCTATGGAATATTTGATTTTGATCCGTATGGATTACACATTTATTCTGTATATAAATATGGTTCAGCGATAAATAAAGATTTAAAAATTCTTACTTTAAAACGAATTGGAATTTCTTCTACTGATGTTTTTAAGTATAAAATAAATGAAAACGAAACGATACCATTGAATTGTCATGATTATAAAAAAATAGAATATCTTTATAAAATAAACGAACCTGATATGGTTGTAGATTTGGATTTTCTAAAAGGATATTCACGAAAAATGGAAATAGAAATATTCTGTCTTAGAGAAGAATATTTCATTATAAATTATTTAAAGGAAAAAATTAGCAATCTTTAAACAATAAAATTATAGATTTAATAAAAAAATTTAAATTTTTTGGTTTTTAAAAAAATCTTAAGACATTTCGAAACCTTCAAAAACATTTTAATCATTATTTTTTAAAAAGGAAAGATTTTGTTGTAAATAAACTTAGGGTTTCTTGTATTTTTATTGATGTTTGGGGATACTTATTACGAAAAGTGGATCTTCTTTTGACACTTAAATAACTTATGATGAAATCAAAGAAATAATATCTTTGAATTCTTTGGTTTTTACCATTATTTTATCACTTTTAGATCATTTAAAGTAAATTTTTATTACTTTAAATTTTTTTTAACAATATTTTCGGGTTTTCGAGTTCATTTTATTGCTTGCTTTGGTCTATTTTCATTTGTTTTTAATTATGCATGTAAATGAATGAGAAAAAAATGTAACTACGGACAAATGATTTTTTAATTGATTAAATTAGAAGTTAGTTATAAATATTTGTATTGCTTCTTAAAAATGAACTTATGGGTTCAAATGGTTTAATATTCGGATGCTAGAATAAATGTTTAATTGAATTATATTCACCTTATTTGTAATACTTTTAAATTCGTTAAACCAGAAAATAAAAAAATTCTTTTTGAAACTTTGTTGCATATTCTTTAAAATTTTTTAAAGTATAGTTTTAATGGAAAAAAGTGAATAAAATATTCAATAGATATTCGAAAATAATTTTGTGCATTTATATTTATTATAATTGTATGGAACCTAATTAGTTTTGTTCCGATTCGGATTCTCGCTTTAGGAAGCTTTTTAATGCCGTAATAAAATCGTCTGACTCATTGCTTTCTGAAAATTCTTCATCTCTATATTCTTCTAATACTTCGTCTTTTCCATCAATAAAATCGTTGTATGCACTACTATATAACGAAACAGTGTACAAATACATGGAACTATCATCAGAATCTTCTTCTTTACTTGGTTCTGTGGGTTTGGATCGTTTTTCGTTTCCAAATATAGTAGGTGATTCGGTCTTTACAGTGATTTCATTTTTATCTTCACAACTTGATCCAGAAGAATCTAAAAGTTTGTGAAGATATGAATCGAGATGATTATCTTTGTCATCACGCTCAATCATGGGAAAAAAATACAAATTTTACTTTTATAATAAATTTTGGTACAAATTTGTTTCGAAAAAAAATCACAAATTTAAATGAAATTTATTTGTTCATTTTCCAACAAAATGCATCAGTACATTATTTTTAAGGTAAATAGTTGTTGCTTCGCGAAACAAAATGTTAAAAAGAACCAAACTTTGTTTGATCGTACTTTATTTTTGTTTTTTTTTCGTGCTTTTATCTTTCATAATTAACAAATAAAGTTTTATTCAAATCAAATGTTGAAAAATAAATTTCATCTTATATTGTTATCATTAATAATATTTTTGTATTATAAAATTAAAAGATTTGTCAAAACCGATTGATTTTTGGAATATTCGTAATTATTTCTTTAAACTAATAATATAAAAAACTTTATTAAAATAAAAATTAAGAAAGAAATCTTATGATATATAATAATCACTTTTATGACTTTAAGCCTCGCATATTTACATTAAAGATTTTACGCTTTCAAAAGCACATTTTTACATGCAAAGTATTGCGGAAACTTTTCTGATAGCATTACTGTCATTTTTTTTAAATAAATATCATTCTTTGTTTATTTAAAAGGCTTACATCATATTGTATTCATAGAATTGCAGTTCTGGAGTTATTTGATAACTACCCCTCTCACACTACATTGGTAAACTTTGAATACCCAATGTCAAAAGCTTTCCGATTTAAAAGATATATACAATATATATAATACTTGAGCTATTTGGCTGGCAAATGTTACTGTACGTTTCTAGGTGTGGTGTTTCAATCTAAACCCATCCTAAGCTTTCCAAAAACAGTAGAATTCCTACTTACTCTACACTTATCAAACCGAATAAATTCCAACTAGTATATATCCCGATGTCTTACGATAAAATAAAACTTAGAATTAAAATGGCCTGCCAACAAATATAGCCTTCAGCAAAGGTTTCTGGCTTTTTGTTTGGTTTGTTTTTTGTATCTTTCCAGTGCCAAATCTTCTAACTCGAGTGTGCAAGACTGGGTTTCTATGCTTTTGCAAGGCAATTACCTATAAATGCAATTATGATTTGCCCTCTATTACAAATAAAACTACAAACCAACTTTTTAGAAAAATTTTATTAAATTTTAGATTTTCTCTTGCTTATACAAATCCTTATATAAAAATCGAAAACGCAAGGTAATTTTATCTCACTATAACCAAAAGCATTATTATACATATTTTCATTCAATCGTTGCGAAGCAGATTGTTGTTAAAATAGTTATCTTTTTCCAAAAATTATGTGACAATTTAATACTATTTTATAAATTTAACTCCTATACGTTTCTATTTGAACAAACCTGCTATACTTATCTATCTATATTATAACATTTTTAAATTTGATTTGGTAGTATTCTTTGCATACTGATCCGTAAATTTCTATACCTTGAGATCATCGAAAAAATATATTTCTAATTTTGGTCGTCAATTTCTCGAATAAATACTTTATTCTTTCTTTTTTGTAGTATATTAAAAATATTTTCATTATTTTAGATAACTTTCTTTAATTTTCAAGTAAACCGTTTAAATTTGTAATGTATACTATGAAAATTTGTTAAACCAAATTTTAAATATCACTGAAAATCAATTCAACTTACAGTATTCCTTAAGAAATAAAGTTGATATAATACTGGTTTATTATACTTTTCTTGTTTTTTTTCCTGCTTTCTTTCAATTATTTTTTTTTAATTAACTCGTGGTTTAGATTTAATCTGGTTTCAATATTTTGCGATGGCTTTATAATTTATCATTTTATTCACATTCTTGAATTTGTGAATTTTCGTTTTTGTGCACTTAAAATATGTTTTTAACATTTATGTAAATTTAAAGTGATATAGGTTGTTCATGTTTTTTAGCTCTTGTATGGCATCCGGCAACAGGTTTTTAGTGCTCTTTATACATTTTGTTTTGAATAAAACTTCAATTTTCTAATGGTACGTTTAAACTGTTTTTTAGCACTAATCACTAAATACACTTTGATTTGTATAATATTTGACGCTTCTTAGGGTAGATTTTAGGTTTTTTTTAACAATGCCATGCCTGGTCATCAAATATCGAATTATATACAGATCAAGATTGAAAACAAGGCTTGTATCATTGTCTTATAGAACTTCTTTCCTTTTTAAAATTTCAACTATTTTATGTAAATCCCGAGAAGTAATTCCCACTCTATATGGATATTATCATATTGCTAGCCTTACTGATAACAAAAATATTTATCTATTATTGCTAATTTTAACATCAGCTTTTATCCGACACTCCGATCTTATTTCTGTATATTCATTTTTAAAACTATATTTATTTGTAACACACCCAAATTGTTTTGTAAACTAACATTTCATCTTTTCGAAGGCCTAAAGTCAAGAATAAAACCACTTCGTTATACAATCTGGTAAAGTTTTTTTAAGCATTTAACAATTCAAGTCGTTAGATTACCTTTTGTCTTGCCAAACTATTGTAGTGTGAGCATATTTTTTCTACTTTTCATAATATATTGATATTTTTGATATTATAAAACTGCTTCAATGCGAATCCTGATATGTTCTTTTGGACACATTAGGAAAAATTACTGAGAGAATTTATATTTAAGTTATATATTATTTTTAATCGTATTTTATGTTTTGCCTTTTATTATAATCTTTTCTAGTTATTTCTTTTTCTAAACTTTATTCTGTAAATTATCTTTTCAAACAATTTTATTTGCATAGAGAGCATATTATAGTAAGAAATGGGTATATTTGTAATTCAAAGATTACATTTTTTGATTTTTCGAACAGATATTTCTTATTTCTACCAGTCAATTTAAGATTAACAAAGCATATGTTCCATTCTCACCCAAGTATTCTGAGCTAAGCATACAGATGTGTTATTTATATCTCGATCTTAAACATGCCTTATAATTTGCCAACAATACCCACACTGCCCAATTTATCTCATATCAATCAGCCATTTCAAGTAGAAGTAGGCATACATGATAGCTTTTTAACGATATTGCATACTTAAAAATTACACGAGAGTAACTTAGACATTTAATTTGGTGTAGAATTGTTTGGATCTCGCTGTAGGCTGCGTCTTTACTTAATGAATATTGTTTTTGTGATATTTTACCACCTTTAATTTTTTCTAATATTTATAAAAATCGATCTCTTTTGAAAAAATACGGTCTCTCATCAACAATTATTTCAATGTTGGTTCTCTTTATTTATCTCTAGACCTGTTTTTGACAAGAAAGAATTTACTTTATTTGTCATAGTGATAGTGTATCACTTTTGACTGCAAAGAGAATGTGATAATCAATTAAACATAAATGCTTAATATCTGAAAATATCTATTTAAAATTATTGAATCTTTGTCAATTTTTCATTGAACTTGGATTCTACGGATCTATAGATGATACAAAGATCGAAACAGCAAAACTCCTACAAAATCTCTCTTCCAATGTTCTTGGTCATGATTTTTTGAGGCTTATGTAACGAATATATTTTTTTTAGTTATTGTGTTCTTAATAAATTTTGTAATCAAATTATGAAAGTTATGATTATCGATATTCTTTTATTAAATAAACATTTCAATTATATCATAAGCTATTGGTCTTGTTATTCACGTTGTTTAAAGGTCTTTTTAATAGTTTCTTATTAAGAAAAATTTTTGAAAGTTGGCTCATCCGCGGTTTTATTTCTAACAACCACCAAACCCAGAATATTTTGATCACTTTCTCCCGCTTTCACCCCTTACGTAATGTTCTATGAATCCTCCTACATGTTTTTATTAAAATTACAAAAGTGAGACACATGTTCTTGTTCTGTAGTCCGAGCCAAGTTCTAAGGTTTTTTTTCAAATCGAAACTTAAGCAAACAGTATAACCAAGCATCTTGTGTTTTCTTTTAAAAGATGGTTTTAAGAATAAATGAAGGTATTTAGGAATGTTTTATATGGATCAATTCAAAATACTTTTACGCTCTTCCGTTTTTGAGTTATGCAGTAAATTAATGATATTATAAACTTAATATGGGAGGCAATTTGGGTTGAGAATTATTTGGTAAAATGTATACCAGGTATTATGCTCTTCATATATAGCCTTGTTATCTTTTTTTCTATATTATAAAATGTAACTTACAATTTCATCAAGATTGCCACATGCAAACGTTAACACTTTCAGATAATTAGCGGGATATACCTTGAAGTAGTCGCAACATACGATTATCATTATATTTACATTTTAAACTGTTACATCATATGCTTTTTTATCATATTAATTTAAACGCATATTCTTCTATATTAAAGACTTCAGAATATAATTGCTAGACGAAAGTTTGAATTAAATACTTGGCTGATTCCCCGTGAATATTTGTATTACCCGTATCGAGTTTCTTATGTTTACTTGTCTTCTCAAGAATATTTTAGCTCATCACCAACTCAAAAAATATGTTTTCCATGTTTGCTTTTGAAGCTGATTTGCTTCTCTTGGTGTGATTTAATATCTGAAGATAGATTTTGTATCTGAATCATACTTGGAAAATCTAAAATAGACCCAAGAAATTACATATTCAAAGTAACTAGTTATTTGATCATCACATTCGGAACTTATCTACCACTTTTATTTTCAAAGTTTTATCATTCGCACTACAATTTTTTAAATTGTATGCTATGATATTTATTTATTTGTACTAAATACTTATATCTTAAGACCATGTACTGAATACTCGGTTAAGAACGTAGCCCTATGAAAATTTAACAATACCAAGTCGCATTCTAATATTTTTTTGCTTCATTCGCTTTTATATCTAATAATTAGCTAATTTGTCTGACACATATATATTATCGGCACAACCAAACTCTTCTTTGCAATAGATATGAAGAATTTTCAAAACTTTTTAGATTCAGCGGATTTTTTCGGCAAAAAAGCAAGTAGAAGCTATTCTTGTCGGTCAGTAGGTGTCGAATCGAGTATGTTGTGCCCTGCCGCGCCAGCTTCTTTTGAGAATGGCAACACAATAGATGCTTATTAGATCATAAGATACCGCACATACAGAAATTACTACTAAATAAATAGTAGGTGTATTTGAAGAGAATTAAGGCTAAGGTTTAAGCTTGCATCTCGAGCTATTGCTTTTTTTATTGCGGTATATTTTTTTAAGAGGTATAAAGAGAATTTGCGAGGGAAATCGCTCATACATTTCTAAACATCGTTTTAATTTTATCCCCATCATTATTATCCATTGGACTCTTTGTTTATTTCTTGAAATTTCCTAGCCAAATTTTTTATTATACTAATCTTAATCATATAATAATCCTTTAAAATTTACCATGATGTCTAATCTAACATGTTTGTAGTATAATGGATTTTTATATTAACCAAAGGCAAATTTCTCTAATTTAAAGATATTAATAACCTCTTTTGCAACTTTAAATTTATACTCTTATATAAATATTTTAGGAATATCAATTAAATACAAGTATCATTTTTTTATACTATAAAATTGATCTATCGATAATATTTCTACGGATGCAATCCCTAAAAAGTATAAATTTTTACATTTGAAAGAATTAATCTAAGGCAATAAAGTATGTGAAACAAAATATTGTAAATTTTCATTAAAGTTAGATATAAATTTAATAAATTGTTAAGTATTTTTATTTAATCGCCTGATTAATATAGAACAGATTTATACAAAGTAAATGATATAGAAGTACAAATGATGCTATTTTCTTTTGTCTTTTGATTCTTTGTCATTTACAATTTTGAACTTTCATTGATCCAACAAGTTTCTAAATCAATGAACCATTTTCTTTTAAAATTAAAAATAATCCCGCATTTATATCTTTTACAGATAAACTAAATGATTGTTCAAAATTAAAAAGATCTTTTTTAGCAAATTTATTAAACTTAAAATTCTTTTTTGTTTTAAAGGCATTTACAGTTAAAGTATACACCATTTCATAACAAATATATCCCAGTATGTCAATTACATCATCTTTCAAATTAGAAAATTCTATAAATTCTTTAAACTTTTTATACTTTCTATATGTAAAACTAGCTTGTCTGCATTCACAAAAATTTAAATATTCCTCTTTATCCATAAATTGTGTGACTTCGTCTATAATTCGTAATCTTTCAATTAATTCTTTATCTTTTACCTCGGATTTATGATTGAACCAATCAAATTCCATTTTTTCACAATTCTTTTCCTCGTATAAAGAAACCGATTCTTCATTTATTTTCTTTCGTGTCTCTCTAAACGCCAAAAATTGTAAAATTCTATTTACCATATAAACTTTCCTGCGTAATACAAAACATATATCTTCTACTGATAAATATTTTCCTTTTCTTAGAATTTGTACCTTTCTTGATTTACTTAGTAAAGATTTTATGTTGGATCTTATAATACTTTCTATATATTCTATTGTCTCATGGTTTGTATTTTTAACTTCTCCAAATGTAAACATCATTGATTGTATTTCAGTATCGTAAAACATTTTTCGGGTTTATTTGGTTTATCTTTTTTATTTAACCAAAATTTAAATTCATTGATTAAGATAACAAAATTTAGATATTTTTATATATCAAATGATTTTATTTAAATATACAAACAAGATACTTAATTTATGATATATATTTAAATATACAAACATGATATTTCATTTGTGATATATTATTTAAATACACAAACAAGAATCTTAATTTATGATATATTTATTCATGATATATTTAAATGATATATTTTAAAGATATCAATCATTTGAAATATCAATAATCACATTTCTAAATCATTTAAAATTAAATATTTCTTTTTTAATTTTTCTTTGATCAAAAATACAATCTTAAATTCTTTTTGATCTTTTTTAGTTTTTCCTTGATTAATTTTTAATTCATATTAAATTAAAATATAAATTCATATGTTTTCTTACAAATAGTCATATGTTCCCTTAATTAATAGTCTTAAGGTATTGTTATAAACATCTTTGAAAACAGCACAATTATTCACTAAAAATAATTAAAAAATATTTTAAATTAAAAAATTATAAACTATTATGAAACATTTTGAAAAATTATAAAAAAAAATATAAAAATTATGAAAAAAAAATTGAATTAATCTAAGCTTAATGTTCTTTTAAGATATTTAAAAAAAAAATTAATTTAAAATAAAATATTTACAAAAATGGAAATCCTTTGTTCTATTTCAAGTAAAATAAAAATATTTTTTTTTAAGATGCTACTTAAATTAAAATATAAATAATCAAACATTATACAGGTTTATAATTCATATTTTTTAATTTTAAATTATTCCTTCAAAGATTCTATATTTTTAAAATAATAATTTTACATATTATCAAGTGTAAAGGCAATAATAATAAAATGTGGTTATACAAGATACCTTTGGAGTTATTTTATGATAAAAGATTTAAAATGAAATATTTGATAAATTAATTTTTTTAAAAATATATTTTTATTAACATTTAATTGGTATTTGTCTAAGTATTTGATATTATAGTAAAATTTTATTTTCAAAATATAAAATATAACAAATATCTTATGAAATACATGTAGGGTAAAGTATTTAATGTATAAAGCGAAAAGAAAACCCACATTAAACTAAATTTTATTGTGTTGTGAAATCCATGTAGGATAATAAATATTTTAATTTAAAAATAGTATATTATACTTATAATCAGTAATATACAGTATTTTAGTAATAATTTATTGATGTAAGTGCTTCTAATGATATATTTGTGATTTTTAATTTCGCTTCAATAAATTTACAGTAGAATAAATTATAAGAAAGTGTAAATAAAAATATTTTTATCATTTATTTCACAAATTTATAATCATGATTTATAAAGTATACAGATGCCTCTCTTTAGATTGTTATTCTATTTAATACAAAATTATAATCTTCAATAATATTAAAAATATTAAAAATATTTTATAATAAATCTTTAAATGTATATCATTTCTAATTCAATATATCTTAATACAATATTGATTGATATGTAATCTTTATATAAGTATGTCATTTTTAAGCCCCGATGATTAAACTTATTAAGAATGGTGATATAGTATTTGAAATACAAGAAGATTTTGTAGATCCACTAACATTTGATTCCTATCCACAAATAATAGATGAATATATAAAAAATGAAAAAGAACAAATATTTGCTATGCTTTTGTGTACTAAAAAAAAATTTGTATATCTCTCAGAATCTATAATTAATTTACGATATGATAAATGTATTTTAGGAGAACCTTTAACAGTTTATTTACTTGATGATCCTATTTCTAGATTATCTGTGACAGACATTGAATATTATATACTAAAAAATAAAATTGATGGTGTAAATTTTATTGCGGTTTATTTGTGTAATGAAGTTGAATTATACACATATTCAGAATTTAGAACAATTGTATTCAAACCAGAATCGCCTAGATATGTATATTTGGTTTTAAAAATAGGAGTTATGATTCTTTTGTTGTTTTTCGCAATTATGTTCATAAGTACTATTTTTATATTTATTTATCTGAATTATTTCGATAAAAAATAAATTAATAGAAAAATAACCAATTATTTGTCCAAAATACAAATTTTAATTGGTTTAGATTAAAAAGGGTCTAATAAAGCAACAAAATAACAGTTATTTAAATAAATTTATACTTAGTTTTTGATAACCCTTCCACATATTAAAAATTATAACTAATCGAACATATCTATCTAATAGTAGTTAGAAATAATTCCATATGTGATAACCTGGGATGGTATTGTGACAATATAACATAAAATTTATCTTAGAAACTCTAAATATTCCTAAGAATAGAGGCATACATTCAGTCTATAGTACTTAAAAAAAAGTTAAATCTATGTTTTTTGATTTCCAAAGAAGTTGAAGTCAAAACCAAAGCGTGAGCAAATTAGAAAAAGAAATAGAATGGCATATAACAACAAAGACACAATATTATCTTATCTGTCTAACACATATACATCGATATGATAGAATAGTTTGGTATCTACATTTCAAATGTTGAATTTCTACTCCTGTATAATTAGAATGAATACAAAATAGTAATTAAATACAGGAAATAAATATATCCTCATAACTCTTAGAATAATACAACTAAAAAGATAAAGCGAATTACCCCACATTCAATAAGTTTCAATTTATCAATATAAAAAATATATTTGAAATTTTAATCCTTCATTTAATTCACAGAAAAACGAATTAATTTTATAAAAAAAAGAATTTAAAAATTACTTCCTTATGATGATATTTAGATTGAAAACACAGTGCATTACCTTTATAAGGTATCTAACCCTATGTTTTTATCATTTTGTTTTATTTACTTCATGCACCTATGTGTTCGGAAAAAGACGCTTTTTAGTCAAAGGTTTGTCCTTGTGGTCTTTTTCCCAATCTAAATCTGAAGGAAAATCAAAATTTAAAAATATGTATTAAAAAGCGAATTAAAAACTAAATAACAAAATTTAAAAATATGTATTTATACTACGGATTAAAAACTAATGATTAAATATTTGCTTTAAACTAAATAACAAAATTTGAAAATATGTATTTTATTAAGCAGTTAAAACTAAGGATTAAATATTTGCTTAAAACCAAATAGTAGATTTTTAATCGTAAAATTTTCAGTTAAAAAAACTGTTTAAAAATACTAAAGGAGGCTTCTTTGTATTAATATATTGTAAATATTGGTTAACTGATGCCACCTTGATAAACTAATAATTTAATTGTGCTGTGTTTGCTGTTAATAAGGAGGATTTTGGGAAGGCTTAACATGTCGCCACAATAGATATTTCTTAAAACAGTAAAATAAATGTAAAACATGCCATATGTAAGTTAAAAAAGAATTTGTATAAATATGTTAAGTAATAATTGACTTTGGCGTTAAATCGAAATAGAAAAAAAACCTTTGTTGGTCTTAGTGAATATTTATTCTTCTAATCATAACGAAATCTTTTTCTAGTATTTTTATTCATTGCTTAAATTAAGGATTCCGAACTTTTTAGCTCGCAGAGCATATTGATACTTATAAAAAGTCTCGAGGTAAAGAACTCATTATATTTTATACAGCGTACTGAGAAGTATTTCTTCAATCTTAATTTTTAATGTTTTTTGATGAATTGTTTAAAATTTCATACAAACGTTCAAAAAAAACAAAAATTTATCTTACAATATTTCTATATGAAAACATTTAAATCACAGAATTTTATAAGAGTCTTCCAGCCACATAATTCATTAAATTTAATAAAAAATTTTCGAGGCTTATTTTTGCTTTCGGAAAGCCTATCTGCATGGAAAAAAAAAACATTTTCTTAAATGAAATATAAAAAAATATTTACAAATCTTGTTTATTAGATATGCATTCGAATTCATTATCGATGATATTTACTGGTAAATTTAACCCACAATTTCAACAAATTATCCTACGTGTTTTTTGTTATTTGGTTTTGAATTTTTCGGATAAAATAACAAGAAATATGATTGGTGTTTAAAAGAAATGTTGAAAACCAATAAAATGTTTTTGTATTACAATTTAATAATAACATATATCTAAGAGATTTATTTTGTGTAAAATATACGAAAATTCCATTATTTTTTCAGCTAAAAAACACACATACGCAACAATTAAAAAACTTGTGGAGAGGTGGGATATAATGTCTGAACTGCTACACCACGTCGTAGTTTGAAGACCTTTGCTATACAGAACGACATAGAAAAAAAAATTTTAATAAAAAATTAAATCCAAGTACTTTAATGACAGCTCAATCCCTCAATATTAACCAGCTTTGTTGTCAACCGCTTGAAAAAAATTGGTCAAAAGTCACCCCATGTTTTACAAAAATTTTTAACCACTTATATCATTTTCCCAAGTACTGTTTGGACAAAACCCTATATGGCAAACTATTTGCCCAAACTGTACTTGGGAAAATCACCTAATATTAATTTAATTGATATAATTTTAAATAAAAACAAATTTAATTTAAAATGTTAAGTTTATTTTGATAAAAACTTCTTCAAAACAGCAAGAATCTCTATAATATGTCTAATCCAAAGAAGAAGTATTTAAACCTTAAAGAAAGAAAAACTCTATAATAAAATAAGTGTCTCCTCACTTAGTAAACAGGTAAATTCTATTTTTTTTAGAATATACAATAAATATTGGAATTTAACGCAATATAAAAATTTACTTGGCATTTTAATACAGAATACTAATCTTTATTCCTACGGATTTTTATAATCGTTAAATTTTAAATTTTATAAAGAAATTAAATAAATTAAAAATTTTGTACTTCTTTTTTCACCACTAATTTGAAATTTAGTAATTATATTGAAAGGCTAGTTTATTCAAAATATGAACTATATTTTAATCTACAATTATACTTTTAATTAAACAATTTCTATTCTATTCGATTAACATATCAGAATATCAAAATAATATATAAATAATAAAAATTTATGTATTTCTTCTAACAAAATAACTGTTGTACAGATAATATTCAGATATTTTATTTTTTAAAATATGTATTTAAGGTTTAAATTATTCATCTATAAACTCATTTTTTTTCTTCTTTCATTGTCAAATATGGCAAAACATATTAAAAAATTAGAAATTTACGAATTTTTATTTCTTAATATTCTCTTCATATTTATTCTATAAAAAAACTCATTTAAAAAGCGCGCCCTATATGAACTTATTAGATCAACGAAGAACACCTAAAATTTGTATTTCATCAGAATTATCACACGGTGGTTTAGAAATATACAACAACAACCTATCCTTAAAAGGATACGGAGGATATAGATCAGCACTATCTACCCATGGACTACTAAGTGGCAATTTCTATTACGAAGCACAAATAGAAAGTAAAAGTGGTAATATAAGACTTGGATTTGGACAAAAAAACACAGATATTTATGCACCAGCCGGATACGATAAATACAGTTATTCGTACGGAGATGCAAACGGATATATTTTTCACAATTCGGTTAGAAAAACATATTCAGACACATTTAAATATAAAGATATTATTGGTGTGTTACTGTCTATAAATACAGAACCGACTGTTTTAAAAGATTATACACGTAGTACTTTGGTCTTGGATTCTTCTTTAAAATTTGTATCTCGATTTTCTTTTATTAAGTTTTTTAAAAATGGAGAAGATTTAGGAATTGCGTTTTCTAATATAAATCCTGGTATTTATCACGCAGTTGTTTCTCTTTATTGTGGAGGAGAAGTCTCACTCAATTTTGGACCTTTTTTTGCTTATCCTATTGATAATCATATATAATATTATTTTTAATTTTAGATAGTTTTATGTTTTTTAAGGGAATTGTTTGCTTAGAATTTATTTACTGTTGTAGGGTTAATTGATGTTTAAGATTTTGATATTTCTCATATTTTTATAAATAGATTTTTTACTTTAATTTTTTAATAATTTCTTATTCTTTTTGTGGAGGGAGGATAACCACATAAAAAACTTTCTGCTTGGCAATGAGTGTGTGGAACTGGTGTGAAGATCATTGTTTGGATTTTTGGTGGGAATACAACCACACTACATCTTCGGTTGTTCCATGGGAGTTGTTATGAAGAGGAGAGGTCTAAGAAACGGAGAAACTTTTTCTACAAATTTATTTGTAGTTTTTTATGTAACCAGATTGCAGACCGCAGCTGAACATGTAGGTAATTGCCATGTAAAAACATGGAACCCTAGCCTTGCTCACTCGGGTTAGAAGACTTGGCGCCTGGGAGATATAAAATAAAAAATCATTTAAAGCCGGGAGAGCTAAGTAACAGGTTATACCTGTTGGTATGACATTGCACTGTTTAGGTGGACCCCATGTAAGTCTCTGAAATATATCTTAGCTAGAAGTTTATGGGGTTCAGAAAGTGTAGAGTAAGTGGGAATACTGCATAGTCTTGGGCAACCCAGGGGGCTTCGGCCTTCGATCACACTCCATGCAACAGACATTAACGAACTCCGGGCAACTGCCTCGCCTATTATTTAGGTTCTACACACCTGGTAGATGAAAGGCTTTGGGACGTAGGTATCGCAGGGGTTACCGATGGAATGTTGGGGTGGCAGTCATTTATGTTAAACCTAGAACTGCGTTAATGTCATAAAAACAAATCTTATACTTGCCACTATTTTAAAAAAGATGTGATACTTTTAAATAAAAATTCTTATTTTAAATGTTTTTCTAATTTTTATATATTTTTCTAATTTTTAAATATTTTTCTTATTTTTATAAATATTTTCAAATTTTTAAAATAGATTTCTTATTTTTTAATAGATTTCTTTTTTCTTTAAATAATTTCTTTAAAATGATTTTCCAATCCATTTCAATCCTTGTATTGATAATTAAAACTACTCTTATTTCCTTTGTTTTAACACATAATTATTTGTAATTTCCAACATTTTCTAACCCTCAATGTATGACAAAACAGTACAAAAGTTAAACAAAATGCAAAATGAAATAATAAAAGAATTAGAAAAACTACAATACAACACACAAAACATAAATATGCTAAACAATCTTATTTTAAATTTTAACAACTTTCTTTTAAAAAGTGAGCCATTTTTTTCTTCTTTAGATGAAAATGAAAACATAAAAAGAAAAAATATGTACAGAAATTATAAATCAAAAATTGAATCTTTCAACCAACAAATCAAAGAAATAAATGATAATTATGTTATTCAGCAACATTTGGAAGAAGACACTTATGTATGTGACGAGTCAGTCACTGATTTTGAAGAGAATGAAATCTTTTATGCAGAAAATGTAAATAAAAAAATAAATTTAAACAATGAAATAAATTCTTCTATAAAAATAAATAATTTTGAAGATCAAGAAATATTAACTATGGAAATACAAACACCAATTCTTATATAAAAATAAATAATTTTGAAGATAAAAATATATCAACTGGAAATACACGTAGATTAAATTCTTACATAGAAACAGCATTAGATTCTTTAGAATCACTTAAAAAACAAAGAGTATATATTGATAATACTAAAAGTAAAATTAGAGAAGGACTTATTGGATTAGGATTGAGTAGTCAAGTAGTAGATGATATTAGTAATCGATATTTAAATGATTATTATTTCTTTTGGGTTGGTGTGGGTATTGTTGTTCTTATATTTCTATTATTTAGATTTTTTATATAAAATGTAATTCTTATAAGTTATAAGTATTTAAGTTAATTTATTCTATTTAATTTATTATTTAGATTTTTTATATAAAATGTACTTCTTATAAGTTAGAAGTATTTTATTTTATTTATTATTTAGATTTTCTATATAAAATGTAATTCTTATAAGTTATAAGCATTTCATTAAACTGCTCTACTTTTTGAAAATATTTTATTTTTTATAAGTTAAAATTGGTTTCCAAAATTTAGATTATTTCTTATTTTAATTATTATTTTACACTTTTAAAAATATTTTATAATTCTTTTTTTTAAATATTTCTTTACATATTTCCCTAATATCTTACATAATTTCCTACTGTTTCACATATTTCCCTATATTTTTAAATATTTTCTCCTCTTTTTTATATCTAAAAGATATCTTTTTATATTTTTCTGACACTAAAATATAAAACGATTTATATTATAAATCACTGTACAACCCATGAGATGTACAGTTTGTAAAATAGAAACAAGTGGTTGTTTGAAAGAACATTATAAATCAGAATTTCACCAATCTAATTCACAACGTAAAATACATAATATACCACCTATTTCATATGACGAATATATAAAGAGTGTGGAAGAAAGAGCAAAGGAAGAAAAAATGAGAGAGGAAAGGATAAGAGAAGAAAAGGTAAGAGAAGATAGAATAAAAGAAGAATTATATAATACTGAGTCACAGCAAAATAATAATAATGAATTAGAAGAGGTAGATAGTATGATGGAGCAGAACAGTAATATGTATAAAGAGGTAGAAGAAATTAATGAGTTACAAATAGATGAAAACAATATTCATGAAGAATATTCCTCAGATAAAAACGATCCTCTTCTTGTGACAGACGGTATAAATCTATATTTACCGAACGGTAAAGTTTTAGGAAATAGAGAATATATGAAATATTACAAACAGAATTATTCTGTTGTGGATACTAAAGAAAGAAGAAAATATGAACCGATAAGAGTTGTTGGTAAATTGTCAAGATATATATTTTATAATCGAAAAGAATCTTTAAAGAAAGCGTTACAAATTAATATGCTTAAGAAACTTAGACCGTTTATTTTGAGATAGGACTTGTTTGTTGCTTTAATTAAATCTTGTCTTTGGTTTGTCTTGTTTATTATCATTTTGGTTTCTTTTTTTAAAGTTATTTTTTTTTATTTTGGTTAGATTTTTTATTTTTTTTAAAAAAGCTAATTTTTTTTTATTTAAAATTATTTGCCTCTTTTTTGGCTATTTTATGACTCTTTTTTTGTCAAATTTGATGGAACATGTTTGTTTTGAGAATCAATTCTTTTATTTATATTTTAACTTTTTATATTTTAATAGAGGATCTTTAGACTAATCCTCTATAAATCCCGAGTCACAACTGATTAAAAGAAACAAATGGAAAACATTTATTTATTCATCCAGGAAACTGAGCAGTAAAAGAGGAACGAATAAGTAAGTAGTATATTTTACTAGATTTAAGATTCCAAAATATAAATATCTTTATAATTAGATATTTATATAAAGTCATAAGAATTTATTATTATTTTGTAACAAGTGGTGGAAGGGAAGATAACCACATAAAAAACTTTCTGCTTGGCAACGAATATCTGAAACTAGTGTGAAGATCATTGTTTAGATGTCTGTTTGGAATATAACAACACTAAATCTTCGGTTGTTCCATGGGAGTTTGTATGAGGAGGACAGGTCTAAGAAATGGCGAAACTTTTTCTACAAATTTATTTGTAGTTTTCTATGTCACTGAATCAAAGGTTGCAGCTAAACCTGTAGGTAATTGCCATGTAAAAGCACGGAAATCTAGCCTTGCTCACTCAGATTAGAAGACTTGGCGCCTGGCAGATATAAAAATAAAAACCACTTAAAGCCGGAAAACCTAAGTAGCAGGTAATGCACTTTTGGTATGACAATGCAATGTCTAGGTGGACCCCATGTAAGTTTCTGAAATATATCTTAGCTAGAAGTTTATTGGGTCCAAAAAGTGTAGAGTAAGTGGGAATGTTGCATAGCATTGGAGCAGTGTGGGTTTCAGCATACGATCACACTCCATGCAACGAACATTAACGAACTCCTGGCAACTACCTCGCCTATTAATTACGTTCTACTTGCATAGTAGATGAAAGGCTTTGGGACGTAGGTATCGCAAAGGGTACCGATGGAGTGTTGGGGTAGCAGTTATTTATGTTACAACTAGAACTCCGTTAATGTCATGAAAACAAATATAACACTTGCCACTGTTTTAAAAAGATGTGATCTTTTAAATAATGTTTTATGCTAAATTGAAAAAATAAAAAATTTAAGGGAAAGTTTATATTCATTTTAAAAATTTAATTTAATTTTTTTCATCAATTTATAGAAAAATAAATTTAAGAGAAAATTTATAAGCATTTTTACAAGTCAATCTATTTTTTTCATCGATTTATAAAAAACTTAAAACGATTTAAACAATTACAAGAAAAATAAAATTTGAATTAAAATTTAGTTTGAGAATAGAAAACTATTTATTTCTAAAGAAAATTAAATAAAACAAAACATAAACCAAATATAAAATGAGAATATTTTTTGGGGGAAAACAAGAATAAATTTAATAGAAATGTGAAGTAGAAGGTTCAAGGAAATAGAAGAAAAATAATAAAATTTATCTCGAATCATTTTCTTCTACAAAATAAACGATTTCAACGTTTCCTTCTACCACTCTAGACAATTCCTCTCCAATCACAACAATTTCATACCTACACACCTTACTTTCATATATCTTATCAATTCTTAACTTACCAGGTCCTCCTTTATAGGAGACACGTGCACTTCTATTTACATCTTTTTTAATATCACACTTATCTCCTCCTTTATAGTACTGGTACAAGGTGTCGTCCTCGAAAAATGTTCCAACATATTTACCAATACAAATTGTAGTGTTCTTATCTTTCATAAATATATCTTTATAAGGAGTTAATGTAAAAATTAGAGATTGTCTGGTAAAATCTAAAGATTTTATTTTTGTTACTTCTTGTAAAAGGAAAGGAAGATGTTGTTGTATTAAAAGCTTTGTAGAAGATTTTCCTGTTCTATAAAATTTATATAAAAAAGTTTTCAATTTTATTTCTTTAAATAATTCGTAGTTTTCTTCAATTTTATCTACTTTTTTAAAATTATAAAGAAATTCACCACCAAATACTAAACTGATAAGGAAGAGCAACATTAAGGGTTGAAAAAAATTTAATTGAAAAATATTTTAAGAAAAAAATAAATAGTAAAATTGAAGGATGAGAAAAGATCTGATATCAGAAAAATAATATTTAATTGAAAAATATTTTAAGAAATCAATGAATTGTAAAATATAAATTGAAGAGACAGAACTGAATTAAAAATTAAAATTTATTTAAAAAACATTTTTTAAAAATTACAAATAAGAATAATATAAATAAAAAAAGTATTCAATAAAAATAAATAGATTTTTTAATAAGTGATACCTCTTTTATCCCAAAGTGCTTTCAACTCGGGATGAACAAATCGCTTACCTATTCGTTTAACATATCTCAATCTTCCTGTTCCATATCCACGTTTTCTTTTGCATTTTTCTGAACATGGATTTCTAATCTTAGCTTCTGGATAAGCACAAGATGCACATCTTAATTTCTGTATGTGATAAGCCATACGGCCACATCTCTTACAAAGTGTGTGGTTTCGTTTGTGTTTTCTGCCAAAGCATGATGTTCCTTTACTCTAAAATTAAAAATTATATGACTTACCATTTCTAAGGGCAACTTTTTTTTATTTAAAAAAATATTAAAATGAGTGTTTCAAAATTTTTTAATAACGTATTTTTTATAAATAAATTACATCTTAAATAAACATTGTAAATATCGGTGGAAATTGAAGAATATGAAATAAATAGTGTTTAATTTTTATGCTTCTAATATATTATTTTGAAGAATAAATGTCAATATAAATTCAACGGCTACAGCCAAACTATTAGTTCAACGAAAGGTTATAAATTATCATCAAAATTTTGATTAATTTTTTCGCAGCAAAATCAATTGTAAGTATTTAGATTTGGAATATTATTGATGTTTTTTCTCTTTCTCTATTTGAGAAATGCAAATATCCAAAGTAAATAAAAAAACTAAACAATCCTGCAGATCTTGTTATAATTTGAAAAATAACTACTCACACCGATCTAATCAGTATTAATATAAAAATAGTGTTTCTTTTCAACTATTCTAGATGAATATAATTCTAATCGTTGTATTTCAACGACCTCTAATTTCCATATTACCCCATTTAAGGGGTCATTGGGACCATATCATACGACTTACTGCTGCAAATGTTAGTTAATTATGCGCGTTTTAAAATTTTGCTCTTAATTTTTTCTAAATTTTTCTCGCACAATGATTATGTAGAAATATCTATGGTAACGTCCAAGGAAATTAGCGTTTCTTATGTAATCGATAAAAAATTTGGCTTTTCTTTGCTGTCTAGTTAATCATTTGTCTCCAAAATAAAATTTTTTAAGAAACTGAAAGGAAACAAATAATTGTAAAATCCATTAATTGATGATATATTGTCTAAAGAATCGTATTATTTTTGAGGATTACTATCCAATCAAAAATATCATCGAGAAAGAAAGGTAAAGAATTTTAAACCATTGGATATCCTAGAAAGGAACACATTAGTAGAATGAATACATAAAAAACAAACAATGCTATCTATATCACAGGAAAGGTTAAGAGAGCCATGGAATCGAAATTTTGACTATCCTTAATTATTTTTAAATTTCAGATATGAAGTTCTCAAGATATTTTCTGAGAAGGAAGCAGTATTTAAACGTTTTTTTATGATTTATTTTTGTTTGCGAAGTTTTACATCCTCAGGCTTTACAATCAAAAAGATCACCATTTCAAATTAATTGATTACAACTTTGACGATTGACCCATGTTTTATTACCGTAGCTTTTAAATACATTTATTTGCGTTGTATAAATTTTATTGATCTGAAATTTATTTTACTTAAATTAATTGTCCTATATAAAATAATTTCAATTTCGGTAAGATGTCTCAAATTTTTTGCAATTATTAAAAACGGTCTGATTACAATTCCTTAATTTCTGATTTTGCTAGAATGTTCTTCTATCGACGAAAATAAATATTCTAGGATGTTGACTATGTTGCAAATAATCAATTATATATTCCTTTAAATTCTCATTTGGATGGATTTTGTATTCACTTTAGTATAATTATAAGTGTATATCTTACGCGTAATCTGATAATTATGAGTATTGTGAATAATTCCCAATAAAATTAGGCAATTTATTAATCTTAAACCAATCTAGGATTGTTTATAATTTATTGTGAATATTTATACTGCTACAATATTCTTAGTCATTCTAATGAAATGATAGCAGCTACGCAAAGTGGGCCTGGTGCGATTCTTGCTTGCAAATCATTATCGGCTTGTTGCATGTAATATCAGCGCTTCAAAAAATTCAATCTTATTTTCAGCAATCTATTTTTAAATTTTAGTCATAGTTTAAAAAACGAAATCAAAAAACTGAATTTGCTTGATGTAAGTGACATAAAGTGTTTCACCGAACAGCTAATATAATTAGTCTTATTAACAGGCCAGACTATACAAATTTTCCGGGTCCCTTATTCATCTTTCATCATTATTCATGACGTCCATAAATGCAAATATCCAAAAAATTTCATTATATCACATTTCCTTTGGATGTTTTAAATTGCCAGAACATTTTGATAATGCCTGTTTCCTAAATTGACTGTAAAATATATTTGAGCTTTCGAAATAGTCGCTCAATTTTTTTTTGGTAACATTGGACTTGCAAAACTTATATGTGCATCCAAAATATGCAAGATTATGTGCAAAATGGTATTTTGGGGTAAATATCTACTGATACTAACATAATACTAAAGCCACTTTCCTATAAAAACCTTCCATCATCGAGTGATTTAAATTTTACAGCGTTAAATTCTGATTATTGAAAATTAAGGTGGGTTTGGAGTATTCAGCGTTGTTCTATTCGCATAATTCGCTGTATTTTTTATCATATTTTGACTAAACCGAAATTGTTCTATATTGTTAAAATACCTAAGAAGCAATATTGTTGCCTGTTTTACTTTTTGCGATCGCAAAAACACCTACTTGAACACAAATGCTACTTTTTGTATTAATTTGTTATTTTTAAATCTAAATATTCAATATCTTTGAAAGCTTGCTTATATAATGTGCTTCATTCAGATATCAAAAACCCTTTCGTTTTAAAGGTTTCTTATTCGATGTTTTGACAATTTACATTATTTGGTAGAGCAGTTATCTGCTAAAAACCCCGTTATTTTGTTCTCCCCATGATAAAATAACCAAAAACAAGTCTTAGAATAAAAGCCAAAAATCAAATAATTTATTTGGACTAAAATTTAGCTTTTAATAGTGTTTTATACATAATGGATTCGACGAATATTTAATTTTTTTATTTCTAAAATTAAACCTGGTTTGAAAAATGTGGATTTAAAGATTTAAAGATTTAAAGATTTTAATATTCTTAAGATATATTTTGGTTATTCTTCTACATAGATTTAAAGAATATTTTGATAATTATCTGAAATTAAGTCTCGGAATTTTATAGAATATAAATTCATTTTAATATAATGTGTCTTTTTATCTCATTACAAACTTTTTATGTTATATTTTCGTATAAAATTTACCCACATAAATTTTTAATATAATCGAAAATATATTCCTTAAATTTTGATTTTATAATTTCTGCAGTTTCGGTCTTGAGATCTTCAATACAGTATGTCAAAAAAAATGTCCGGGCACTCAAAAAATTCTAAATTTTCAAATTTTTTTAATAGGAACTCTAAATCTTTTTATAGTATATAATGAGTTAAAATATGTATTCCTATATTATTCTTTGTTTAGTTGTCGATAATCTTTAGTAAACACTTTACATATATCTTTTTAAAATTTCAAAAAAATCCAGATACCTAAAAATTAATAAGCCTTTTGTGTCATAGATCAGTAATTATGTATGTTAGGTTTTACATAACTTTTAATGATCTATTTCCAGCCATACAGGAAGATAGATAGCTATAATATAGTTGAGTTAAGAAGGTTATTTAATAAGCTTTTTTTTCGAATTCCTTACAATAGCTAGGGTTAGAGTTGATTATACTTTACTAAGTATATACATATAAAAATTACAACTCTTTAGCATAGATCTAGAAGACCAATTCTTATAAATATTACCATGACCAATAGAATTTCTTATTTATAAAGAAAAAATCCAAAATAAGTTTCGCAGAAATTACTAGAAATTTGGAAGGATTATCTAGTTATAAGGATAATGTCGAAACTATAAGAAATAACCGAAAAACAGTAGGTATCTATGCCCGTTCCTTTGCTCAAAAATCATTTTTGTCACCAAATATATGGTTGTTAGATTTAAAATTTAAAAATCGTTTTTATCAATTTTAGATGGCGATTGAAAACGCACAATATTTAGTTTTGAACGTAAGTTCAACTTGTTTAATTCAGTTTTAAGGTTTATGTATTGAGGGAACAGAGAGAACAGCCAAATGCTGAATATATCATTACACCAACAGTTAAGCACAATGGAGGAAATATTATGTTTGGGATGTATATCCTATCAAGGTTTCGCAACTGGCCACTGATTGATAAATCTATGAATTGATTCCATATTTTGGTTTTTCTGCAAATAATTTAGAATCATCTGCTAAAAATATGGGTTTAGATAAGTATATTTAGTAGCGAGATAATGGCTCTAAATATACATCAAAGGTTGCAGTGGAATATTTTGAAAGAATAGGAACTTAAATACTTCTTTAGGCATCCCAATTACTTGATTCAGACCCAATATAACATCTTGGACTTAAGTGAAAAAAATTAGGTAATTTTAGTGTCAAAAATAAGCATGGGGTAAAGCAAAAATCCATCGAAATTCAGAAATAAATTCCTATTGCCTTAGTGAAAAAACTTTTTACGTCTATGCAAACGCGTTTAAGCTATTTTACTTGCGCGTGGAGACAACTAAATATTAAATAGAAGGGCCAGAATTTTTTTGAATTGCCTTTGTAAATTTAATCCTTTTGTTATATGTAGACAATATTTTTTAAAATGACCTAGACTATATGTTAACAACATATAATTATTATACACATTGCGACACATTAAATTAATACGTTCTATATGTAAATAATTTCATTAAGAAAATAGGCGTTCAGGTTTTTTTGGCATATTATAATTATTTCTCTGGAAAAAAATCAATCCCATGAACTTTCGTACTTATAAAATGAAAGTGAAATAGGTAAATTAACAGGGAAAACATATAAGAACCAAAAAACCGTATTTTGAACCAAAAATTAAATACTTTTTATTATTTCTTCTTTAAGTTTTTTAGTAATTAGTATGCTAATATATTAAAATTAAAAATTTTTCCTCTGAATTTGTTATGCTTCCTCTCAAAAAAAACCTTAATGTAATTTTCTTCCTTTATGTGATCTAGCAGCCGAAAAGATCTTCTGTGTTTTAACTTTGTTATCCAGATGTAAATTATTCTAGCAAAAAAAAGGATAATGAACCAAATTAATACACAAGGCAATTATTAAATAAAAACAAAACTTAATGAGGTTTTCAAAGCCTTCTCAGATCCAGAAAAAGTAATTTAGGCATAGATTTTTTAGAATAATGTATATTGGTGAACAAAGTGTTAAGAATAATCATATAAAAGACCGTTTTTGACTTTTAAATCCATCATTATAAATCCTAAAGATTAATTTAGGTTGTTTCGAAAATAATAAAGATCTAAAATTGTGCATTTTTTAGTATATTAAGTTTCATGTTTTTCTCAACTAGATTAATACACAGAAAATTTTATTGGTTTGTTTTTATGATAAATTATTTTCAGAATTTTGATAAAATTTACCAATTTATTTGATATCATAGATAAGGGGAATAGTTTCAAATCTAATTTGTTCTCTATTTTCAGAAAAATATAATAGACGGAAATAATAGTAGTAACAAAAATGCGCATCGACAATATAATAATCTTGATTTTTTTTACTATTCCATCTGAAGTTTTAAAATCAATTTTATACTTGATAAATATCGGCATTGAATACAATTTGATTACGAAAATTATGAAATTTATAGACATTTTTATCTGTTATATTTTAAATCCAGTTGTAAAAGTAATAATATTTGCCGTCCGAATACATTGTTTTTTTATATTACAAACCAAGGAAATAATTAAAGTTATCATCCTGTTTTTGTATAAAAAATATTTGCTGCCTATTTTTGTTCTGGGAGGTCTCGAATGTAGAAATAGATCCATTAGTTATTCCCTTTGGCAAAGATATTATAAAATATTTGCTATGACAACATATAAAATACATATATTTATTGAAAATTTTGTATTCCAAATTCGAAGAAACATATGTTTTAAAGACATATGTACATATCTTGGATTTCCACTCAATTTAGAAGCTTTTGATATGGTTGCAGAATTAGAAAGACCTAGCGTAATTCAGGATGTTGATACTAAGGGCATTTTAAAGCCTAAAACCTGTGTCGAAAAGGAAAACTCTCATATTCATAATGAAGAAAATGATATTCCTAAAAAAAATTACAACTCGATATTGAAAAATCAAAAACAGATACAGAAAACTGTAAAAATCGAAGAAATCACAATAAATAATAATGAAATCGCAGATAAAGAAAAAAAATTTAGTAGCAGGCCAAACGAAAAAATATCAACAGTGCCGCTTCTTACTGTACACGATTTGAACAGTTCGAATGTTAACACATTAAAAAAAATACAAGCTGCTCGAAATCGAGGGGATATAACATCCATGTCAACCACTGAAATACTTGCGTTCAACATCGTCGATGGTATTTTCGACGGTGTTTCTTTTTTAGACGAATAAATTATAAATTTTTTGTCATTTATTTTTAAATTAAATTACAAAAGAATCAAAAATAATAAAAACATTTTATACATTAATTTTTTTGTTTTTTGTCTAATAATTTATGTTTAAATATCAAAAATATAAATAGCGAATTCGAAGTTTAATTTTAAACAATCTTTTAACAAGGGAATACTTATTTGAAGTAGTCAAAGAATTTATGAAAAGCAAAAAAATAGTACTACTAAAACATAGAATTTTAAATAATAAAAGTAGTTTTGTAAACCAAATAAAACAATCCTTTTACAGTGGTGTTTGTATGCTAAATCAAATATTTCTCTCAGATGAATCACTTTTAAACTCAAATAATATACTTAATGGATGAATATTGGATTTGGTTTGTTTTGCCGACAAATTTATTGCTAAAAATACCAAGAAGAATGCATTTGAATCTTATAAAAAAGAAGCTTAAATTTAAGGGAAAACTATATAAAAATTTTCATTATAATGTTAATATATTTTTTCCTCTGTTACACTGCTTATTTATGTATGTTTATAATATTTATGTACAATAATTTATTTTTTTTCACTTGCGTTCAATAATGTAATATTTTGAATTTAGCTGCTTTTTGATGTGAAATAGTTTTAATGTAGCCACATGTTTTCATTAGAAAGCGATTAAAGAAGTGTGTGCATTCCTCAAATTCTTGTCTTCTTTAAATGATACTTTTAATCATATGTATTAACATTATGTTTTGCCTGGTGAATTTTTCCTAGATTATATGAAATGATATTCGAATGTTAAAAAAATCAAAAACCTATCTAGCCTCTGTTTTCAAGCATATTTGTCTTCTTTGGCCATTTTCCATGTTATATCTTGACCATTCTATCCCGGAAATAGATCCAGACTATCTTTATAACTTAAATTTTTTAAAAAATCTAAATATATTTGAAATATATGTTAAACTCATAGTGATTTAGGTTTAAACTAATTAAAACAAATTTTTGATGCAAATGCCAAAATGGTACCTTTAAATTCATCGTCGGCACTACAGCCTCGCACGAGTCTTTTCTGCCATTCCGTAATACCTCCAACCGGGTCTTTTCTAGTAGATTTGTTTACCTTTTCGGGTTTTGTAACAAGGTGGTTTTAAAAGGTGGGTTGTTAGCCCTACTCCCAACCCCAATATAGGGCACAAGTCCTTTGTAGTCGCCTTTTATGACAAGCAGAAAGTGCTTCAAGACGTTTCGATTTAGGTATAGTGAAAGAATTGCGAATAATTATAGTTTCGTAAAGGAAATCATAATCACTAGTATGAAGAAGTATCGAATCGCATCATGGCTAAATCCTCATTCCATTTCTGGCTATACCTGAGATACTAATACAGTATTTGCAAATATAATTCAATAATTTAAATTTTATTTTCACGAATTATGAAAGACATTCTTTACTAAAAACAGTTTATTTTTAATAAAAAACCTAAATTCTTTCATTAAAATTTATTATGGAATTCTGGAGTATAAAATCTTTCTCATATACTTTTTTACCGATGGTTTGAATCAATTTCAAATGAAATATCTTATTTATGGTTCAATATCTCTTTTTCATTTCAATTCTTTATAATTTCAAGTAAAAAAAGGCATTAAAAACCACACAAATTTAAGGAATTCTTTTGATAGTATTTTAGATCATTCAAAAAAAATTTGACTTTATGATCACAATAAAATTTGTTTTTTTTCCGAATAGAATCAATAAGATCTTCCAAAATTATACATCTATCCTCTTAAATGATTAAAATATTCGTAAAATCTTTGTAAGAATATTGATGTTTGATAAGGTTTTATCTAAAATGACTCGCCTTATTCTTTTATCATTCTACACTTTACTTATTATGTATTTCTAGCTGCCCTCTATTTCTAATAATTTCAAAACTCCATTGTTTCTTATTTTTCTAAATTTCTGGTTATTCTACATTTATTTACTATTAAAAGTCACATAAATTGCAAAAAAGAAATAGATTTAGTCCTAAATGTAGCTATATAAAAATTAAAAGCGCTTATATACTTATAAAGTCTAATCTGCTTCAAAAAAAACCTTTAAAAGATAAAAAAGAAAAAAAATAGCTTTATAGTCAACATTTCTTCAATAAAAAAGTGTTGAATATTATACTTACTTACTAACTCATTCCAGTTCTCTTTGACCTATCGGTACGAAGTATGAACAAATGGAAGCAAACATATTCTGTTAGTGGTAAATATTCTGAAATTTTACGGGTCTATTCCTCCTTCACATAAAGCCGATTTTATAGGACAAACCATTTAATGTTTCAGATGTCAGCTATTTTTCTCTTCAACGTCTTACTTTTAAGTTTTATTAACGGTGGTTATGTTACCATTCTATGTCCTTAAGTTTTGGATCAGTCTCTTATTTTCCCATTTGTTTCTTTGATCGGTTTTGCTCTGGTTTATAGAGGATCTCCGCATAAAACCGGAGTGGTTTATTTTAAAAAAATGTCAAAAATGATTCTTCCAGTAATTTTTCCAACTTATTGCCGGGCAGATGGTTTTAGATGTGATTTTTCTGTTCGACCTAATATTATAACCGCAAAAAAATTTAAATTTTAACGCGTTTTACCAGGGTCTTAAATTATGTTATTACGTCACCATCGCTATTTTTTACTTAAACCATGATGCTCATCAAGCTGTCTTCAATAGCAGTAATTGAATTATTAAAAAAGAAGTCAAAAGACGGTATTTTCGTCTTTGTATTAGTTCAAAGGTCTTTTTGTGTCTTATATTTCCTGCATTAATTCCTAATGAATCTGATAAATTTTAGCTCTCTGCAATTCTTTCTATATAATTAAGAGATTTAAACATTACTTACACAACAAATCTTCTATAGTTCATAGTACAACAAATTATTATAATAGTTGCAGGTGTTGCTCGCTCGGTGGATTGTTCTGTTCCTCAGAAGTGATATTAGCCCTACTATGAACCTCCTTGATTATCATAGTGAAAGAACAACAAATAACCCTAAATTAATAGAAGGATTATGATAAAGTTTATTTTATAATTATTATGCTTCCAGAAAGTGGATTATTAAATTTGGTTCTCTAAAAAAGCCTAAATTCAAATTTGTTTGTTCTACTAAGTAATATACTATTGTATGGCAAAAACAATGGCTACATTGCAAAATAGATAATTTCCTATCGGCTATGCTATTTTCTATAAATCCCTTATGATTTCTTAATTACACGTTAAAGTTGGCTTTATACTTTTTTGCTGGGTTTTCTCGTATATAACTTAACCAAATCAAACAAAACGTTAAAAAAGTTAATTTTAAATTTAGTTCGCTATAAACCGACATTGCAACTGGAACACCAAAGTTAATAAAGAAAAATGTCAATAGATCTTTTGCTAATGCGATTCTTTTTTAGTCATAAAACCACATGTTTTAGTTTTATAATTGTTTAAGGTACTCAGAATCAAAAAAGGTGATCATTTTGATTGATGTAACGCAGAAATCTATCTACATAATCCAAAATTCTTACAGATTTTCAAATCTAGTGTGAAAAATTCTTTCCTATCTGTTTTCATAACTACCATGTCTTTGGCGTTCAATTAAATCGTAGTTATCTATAGATAAAATAAAAACTTAAAAAGAAAATAAAAGGAATAAACAAGGTTTCAAACCAGTTTGTGATTTTTAGATAATCATCAGTGTATTTTTCTAAAAATTTGCAATGCCATTATACTTTGAAAGAATTAAAAAAGCAAAAAAAAGAAACGGAAAGTGAAACAATAAATCTCGTTTGATTCATGTTAATATCAACAGCGCTTAACATATTTTATAAAAAATAAATGTTAAAATATTACTGATCAGCAATATAGAATGGAATATTTATCGGAAGATTAATAATTTTGGCATTGGAATAGAGGAATGTATAAAACAAAGGGTGTCTAAAAATTAAAATATTTAAGGCAATAACCAGAATCTATTATACATGAGATTTATTAGTGTGTAACAGTAAATAGTAAGTTAAACCTCTAATTTTTATTTTCTTAAATTATAAAACTGTTTTTAAAATTTGATTTATTTTTTAAAGAAATTTACGGGTGGTTTTTGCAAATTAATATATTTTTTAAGATTAATTGATTCGGAAAAAACCAAATTCTCTCCTTCTTCTGAAGTTTGTGCAAAAGTATAAATTTTAACAAAGAATGTCTCACACGAATTGAACAATGAATTATCAATTTCATTAGTCATATAATTACGAATGAAATTTTCCATAAAAGCTTCGTTAATTATTATTTCGCTATTTGTTATACTATGTACGGTTACTTCAATATGAATATTGTCTTTCACATATTCAATTCCCTCTACAAAAAGTTTTTTTTCCTGTTTAAAATTTGCTAAATTTAAAAAAGAAATTGTATCTTCACAGTTCAAAACTTCACTTCGATTTATTTTATTTATAATTGTTTTTAGTGTCTTTGTCGGATCTGGTTCATTTTTGTAAATTAAGAAATTTGAATTACTACACGATTGTAAAATAATTTTATGATCTTTTGATTTCAGATATGTATCGATTCTGGCTATTTTTTGAGGTATAAAATTTTTATACGATAGTATCATATGCAGATGCTTTAATTGTGTAGTCATACCATACAAGGAACACTCATACATCCAAGGGTCATTTTTATTCAAATATATTTTTTAAATTCAAAAAATGCTTCTGAAGCGGATTTTTATGTTTCAAAAGATTTGATGAATACTTCAGATTTCAATGAAAATTAAAATTATGAATATTTTTTTTGTCTTTCATTTATTTTATTTAAATATTTCTTTCTTATCTGAATTTTTTTATTTGTCCATTTTTTAAAACATTGCAATAAATAAAGCTAGAAGAACCCCTTCGAATGATTTTTGATTTAGGAAAATCCATTGCTTCGTCTCTAAATTCACTTTTAAAAACACAAGTAACTGATTCTAAAATAGAAGCAACATTACATGATATCTGTAATCAACTTCTTTCTTCAAATGTCAGTCCAAAATACGTAGATGTTTTAAAACAAAATATTCGTGCAAATGTATTTTCTAAAGAAATACCAGCTGGTGTTAATAAGGGTAAACTTGTCTACAATGCAGTTTACGATGAACTTTTAAAAATGTTGGATCCAAAAAGTGCGCCAATAAAACTTGAAAGAAATAAAACCAATGTGGTAGTTTTCGTTGGATTACAAGGAAGTGGAAAAACTACAACAGTCTGTAAATATGCCAACTATTATAAAAAGAAAGGATTTAAAACAGGAATCGTATGTGCAGACACATTTAGGGCAGGAGCCTTTGATCAGATCAAACAAAATGCTTTGAAAATAAAAGTTCCATATTTTGGAAGTTCAGATCCCGATCCTGTGAAAGTTGCAGTTGAAGGTTTTGAAAGGTTTAAAAAAGACAAATTTGATTTGATTATAATTGATACGAGCGGTAGACACACACAAGAAAGAGAATTGTTTCAGGAAATGAAAAATATTATTACTAAAGTCACTCCAACTAAAATTGTATTAATTTGTGATGCAGGTATTGGACAGTCAGCTGAAATACAAGCCATCGGATTTAAAAATGAAGTAGATGTAGGTTCAATAATTATAACTAAGTTAGATGGTGCGAAAAATGGTGGTGGGGCACTTAGCTCAGTAGCTAGTACAGGGTGTCCTATTGAATTTGTAGGTATCGGTGAAAATATGGATGATATTGAATCTTTTGATGCAGAACGTTTTATAAATAAAATGTTTGGATTAGGTGATGTAGAAGGTTTGGTAGAAACTGTAAAAAAATTAAATATTGATGAAAAAGAAATGATGAAAAAAATAGGAAGCGGTAATTTTACACTAGGAGACTATTATGATATATTTCAACAAATTATGAGTTTAGGACCGATGAGTAAGATGCTATCAATGATACCTGGTTTTTCTAATATGCCTATTCCAGATGAAAAGGATTTTAGAAAAATGATTTATATTTTTGATTCTTTGACAGAAAAGGAATTAAATAGCGATGGAAGCTTTTTTGAGAAGCAACCTTCTAGGATTTTTAGAATAGCAAAGGGAAGTGGAACATCCGTTGAAAATGTACAAAATTTTTTTGTTCAATTTAAAACAATAAATTCTGTTATGAAGAAAGTAGGTAATAATCCTGGAATGATGGATTTGTTTAATATGGACCCAACAAAAATGACAACAACACAAAAAGCCAAACTAAGACAAAAAGCGAATGGTGTTCTACCGAAGGACATGGTAGATCAACTTAATATGTTTCTTGGTAAAAATTAAAAATACTTGTTTTAAATGTTTTATGTTTTGAATTAAGATTTTTAGTCGTTTTTTTGCAAAAAAAATTTATTACCAGTTTTTTTTATTTGTTTAATGCTATATCATTCCAATTTAATTGGCTCTGTTTTAGAATAAAATTATTTCTAAAATTAGATTTATTAAGAGCTTCTATTCATATCTTTACAATAAATTTCAATTCTTTGATGCTTTTAGGTTCCAAAAAAACTACTGATTGGTTTACTTGTATGACTATGGCATGTTTTTATTGTGTATCCGAATTAGTATAGCCTTCATATATACCCCTCAGAGACCTTCGGCATTAAATGGGAACTACTGATCTTTGTACGTCGAAAGATGTCTCTATATTTTATCTTTTATAGACCGCATATATTTTCCTCTGTTATTCCGTATTTAAAGGTAATCTATTGGATGTCTTATGTTATTAGATAGCAAATTAACCAGAATGTTTGCATTCAGATTGTTTATTCAACAAAACATATACACAAAATATTAAATGAAGATTTAAATTTTATTTTTTAAATTTCTTTTAGTCGTACCGAAATAGAATTATTATTATGAGAAATTATGATTTCTATACCAAAGGCTTTTATTTTTCAATAATCTTATAATATCAGATCCATTATCTCATAGTTCATCATTAAATTTTATTTTGTTTTAAAATATACTTTTACATACACAGATTGAAAAATTTACACAATGAAATTATTCCTAATTCACTTTGTAGACTTTTAATTCTAAGTAAATGAATCCATATCAAATATTACTTCCAAAAACTGGTACATTAAATCCTAAGAATTATTCTATAAATAGCCAAATATTTTCAATATTAACATATTAGGGCATTTATCAGCAACCCAAAATACCTTCTTTCATTCCTATGTATTAGATATTTGTTTTCGACTGGCTTGATATGATTTATCCAAACCATTTTATATTATCCTAAATTAACTTATTCTTTCTGGTTTTCAAAATTAGGAATACATTATTTACATTTCCCTGTTTGATAAATTTTTAGTTCGATGCCAATTTTTGTTTTAAAACTTTGTTTTGTTATCTATTTGACTTATATGGAATATTTTGATGTCAAATAAGTGTAAAAATTACTATCGCATTAGACATTCTTGCACTTATTTAAATGCTTTATATATTCATGATAATTTAAAATATTAATGATATAATTGTTTCAAATCAACTGTGAAGGTCTTTTAAACGTAATTTCGCTATAAACATGGATGCTCATTGAACATTGGTCTAAAATAATCAATTTTAGTACAAAGTTATGTTTTTTTCGGGATTTAACCTGATAAAACAATCCATTTTTTCCAGAATACCTACAATTAGAATGTCAAATAACCTCTAAATTATTAATTAAATTGAATAGAGTTCTTATATTTAGTGTATTTCGGCGCATTTCACAGCTTTCGACAGAGATTTTTTGCATCCCTTTAGATGAGCTATATACAGTGCACTCCTTACTTTTTATTCACCCAAATATTTTTTTAAGATTTAAACTTTTGAGAATTAAAGCATTTTGCTAAAAATTCGCTATATCATCAGCCGATTTTGGCCTAATTTTATAAAAATTGCTACCTTTATAATTAAATACCAATCCTAGTCTTGTTACAAGGAGCTTTGTATTTTCGAACAAAACCAATAATTTGCTCTTACAATTTTTATACATATCTCTTTCTTATTAGTTCATTTGAGGTTGTAGCTCAGTAAATCTATACAACTTTCAGATAAAAGATATTAAAGTCATTTTTCTTACAAAATATTACTAAAAAATCACTGCTAGTGTTTTTCAAAAAATATTGATAGATCAAATTATATTTCAATTTTTTTATTAAAATTTTTAGATCCGATGACCTATTTAGGTTTAAATTGATTTTATCATGATAAGATGAACTGTTTACTGCCAAATTATTGATTCTATACATTACTTTTAAATTTTGACAATATTCTATATCTAGAAAAACAAAATCTACTCTTTTTATATTTTTTTAAGGCATATTAGAGTATAAAGATTAAGTTCTAAAGCAGTCGACCAATCAGAAACTTAAACACACAATTTTCGTCGCTAACTTAAAATACATACAATAGCAATCTTTTCCCTTAAATAATACCTGGCCTTCTATTTAGAAATATACGGAATGACAAATAGTTAAATTTTTCCTAGTATTGCGAACTTCTAGAATTTGAGCTCTAAAATATCATAATGATATTTATTGAGAGTCGAATTTTATCTTAAAGCAATTTGAGGATGATAATTAGAACTATAAATATGATATTTATAATTGCATCAAAAGGAAAAGGTGTAGCTTACGATATATATAGTGCAGGAATGTATGATTGCATATCATATGTGACAGTTTCTCGCTTTTAGCCATATAGTAGGGCAATAAACATTTTTTTCTATAATTTATCATATGCTGTTTTAAAAAATTTATAATCCCATTGATGATATTAATATAGAAACATTTTAAAAAATATTCGCATATTTGAACCGCTTCATATTTTATAATAGTAGGTTTTATAATTTAGATTGCTGAACACATATATTTTCAATATTTACTTGAAAAAAGCACCTTTATTTTATTGTAAATGATACACAAATCATTTTTTATTGTTAAACTTTAAAGTGAATTTTTTTATCCAAATATAAGCTTTCTCAAAAAAAAATAAAGATACTTTTAGAATATAAATTTATGGTTAAGTATAAGACTTAGGATTATATAGGTTATATTTACGCCTTCTTGGTAATAAAAAAACATATGTTGCCTGTATAATATGCTTATTGTAATTGACGAAGTTACATGAGAATATGCACACTTATTTGTAGTTTTTTTAGTAAGAAATAAAATACGTATCTATTATTTTCACAAATATTTATAATCGAGTTTAACTAATATTCCACCTTATCCTTTCTGTAATTTCATAGTTTTAATCAAAATATACACTCGAGTGCAATTATAAATAGTAAAAAATGAGAATTTTTTTCCAGAAAAAATGATAATTTATACTTTCTTACTTTAATTTAACTTATTTCCTTTTCAGTCTAATTATCTCCTAATCTCTAGGTATGTATAGCAAATTAACGTTCAAATATATTATTCCACCATCAATAAGCTATGTATAGCTTTTTGTAGACATTATAATATAGAATGTCATAATACAATAAAAAAATATGATTTCTTTTATTTTTGTTGGATTTAAATAGTTATTTATACTTCGTAATGGATTCAGCCGGTTTTTTTAGGAATAATCGATAAATAAGAGTTTTCCTTCTTTCAATAATATACATTTATATGCAGAAGAACAAATGAAGAAAAAGATGGTTTATTTAGTGAGAATACGATGAAAAGTAAGAATTCAGGTATTCTTATTTTCTATGACATTTAAAAGTATCTTGATTTTGTTATTACCTAGAGAAGCAATAAAAACTAGGCTTTACGGGTCTTTTTTCATTATTTTATCTCTCTTTTGATCTTATCAGTGTTCTTGTACTATTTTTCGCTTCCATTTTTTGTCAATTTTTATTAAATGTAAACCCGTCTGCTATTAAAAATGTTAAATCAAATATTTAAGATTATAATTTGTAATTTGTGCATTATATTTTCTTCAGTAAAATAAATTCAAAAATTTCAAAGAAAAGGTAATTTATTTAAACTTTCTTATTCCATTCCTCTTCCAACTCTAGTTTTCGAGAATGAAAAAATGGATTTTTTCAATTTCTTATATTTATTTGTTGTAACACAGGATTATAGAAGATTTATCTATAGATTCGGTGTAGCTTATATCCCACCAAAATGTAAACAATGATTTTCACACCAATTTCACAGACTTATTACCCAGCAGATAGTTTTTAACGTGGTTATCCTGCCACCCCTTCCCCAATTTATTTTTTTTTAAAAAAATTCAAAAATATTTTCAAACAAATATTTATAAAACAGTTTTGAATTTTTCTATAAAAGTTGTCACAATCAAAAAAAAATAAAAAATAATTCTAAAGTTGAACCCTTCATGACAAAAATAAGTGGTGTTAAAATCGAAGAAAAACAAATATACCTACTTTCCGAGTCACAAGACAATGAATCTGTATGGGTAACAGCAAAGAAATTTTCATTGGATATTATAAATGAGTATTTCAACAAAACATATGCAGAAATATCACAGATTATAAAAAATATGAATTCAGATATAAGTGAAGGGATTAAAGGCGATGACACAGATATATTGACTGACAAATTAACAATTCAAGATGAGTATGAACAACTTGCGAATGACGAAGTAGATATTCTTGGAAAACGAGACGAGTCTGGTCGAATGACATTAAAAATTAAGCAAGAGCAACCATATACAGTTTCTAGTCAAAATATTGATGAAGAAAAAGAATTTTGTATTGAAAGTGTAAATAGCGACGAAGAAGAATTCCTAGAAAATCTTTCTGATGATTTCCGGTCATTTAGAAATAGAAAAAATGTCTTAAAAAACAATCAGACCGAACAATCTTCTATTTGTAATACCGACACTTCTGAAAATATTTCTGATTTTAATAATATTAAAACTCCATTTCTTTTTGGACATTTATCAGGAGATTCTGTCATGTCTGATCTTACAAAATATGGATCTACTAATCAAAGTACTACTTTGTCCAATAAAGAACCATCAATTGAAAAAACAAATAATTATAATTTTAACAAAAAAAAAGTAAAAACTTCAAACAGTAAAAATTCAGAAAAGGTTAAAAAAGTAAAAATAACTTCTTCAAAAGAAAACAAAGATATTCAAATTTATAAAAAAAATGAAGACAGTGAAATCGATATCTATGATAATTTTATATTTACGCGTAAAAAAAATGTTAGAAATATTAAATTTTATACTGGTGTGTGGTTTAATCCAAATGAAAACAGAAAAAGAGTTTCTTTAAAATTTGTAAAAATTCCAAATAAAAAAAGTATTTTGAGAGCCAATCAAACACTGTTTCAAACAGGAAAAGTTAAAAAACAAATCGATGACAGTAATGATATATTTATATCAAGACAGGGAAAAAGAATTGATGGACTTAGTCTTTTAGGATTATTAGAAGAAAGTGAGGAGGAATAGGATATATATTACCTATGTTATTGTTTTAGTTTATTTTTTTTGATAAAGTTTTTTTTACTTTTCTTCACTTTTTCTTTATAAAATATTAAGCTTATTTACTCAGAATTTTTGATTATTTTATTTTTTAATTTGGTTTAAATCTTCACAGAATTTAAAGATTGGGTTTATTTACTTTTTTTATCGTTTTTTCTATAAATGAGTTTAAATCTTCACGGATCATTTAAAAGATTGAGTTGTTTTACTTTTTTATCGTTTTATTTATAACTATTTTGTGATTGATATAATATTAAAGAGTAAAAAATTTTATTGATTTTCATATTAATTTAAGTAATTCTAATTATAGGATGCTCTCTTGCTAATTACAAATATTGCTTTAATTATCACAACTTTTAATATTTTTTGATCACTGATGTATCTATAGTTCATATTTGATACTTTGTGTTCAAACAAAAATATTTTTCACTCATTCATAGTATAAATAAAAATAATATAAAATATAAAACGATTCTGATTCATAGAATATTAGATAATAAAATATTTTAATGATTTGATTTACTGTAGGGTTATAATAGAAGAAAGGATTTTATCAGAACTTATATTCTCATATCACTTCGGATTAAGCACTATAATTATTTCCTACGTTATTAGAAATATCCGAATATAAATCAAAAAATTTGTATGAGATATTCAATATGAACAGATATGTTTTACTTTTTATTGCTTACTTATTCAATTCCTGTTTTACCTCTCGGTCCCAAGGATTATTTTTTTTATTGCTGACTTATTAAATTCCTGTTTTACCTCTCGGTCTCAAGGATTGTTTTTTTATTGCTTACTTATTCAATTCCTGTTTTACCTCTCGGTCTCAAGGATTATTTTTCTTATTGCTGACTTACTCATTCATTTCTCTTTTACCTCTCGGTGTCGAGGATTGTTTTTTACTTAAGGAATGTAATTAGTTCCACTTCGGAATCGAGTGAATATTAGGTGGAATATAAAGTAAATCTTTTTTTGAATTTCTTTGGTTTAAAAGAATTTAATCAAAAATAAGTTAGGCGGCAAGCAGTTATCTTTACAAATTTTTGATTGACTGGCCATAAGTAAGAAATAACAATTTAATGATTAGTAATTCTATGATAGAATATGACAATAATATTTATATTTAATAAATCAAAGACATAATTTAAGTAACATATAGACTAAACTAAGGTATGAAAGAAAATATAATTGAAAGTTACTTTAAAGATTATCTAGAGAAAAGAAACATAAAAATATTTACACCAACTTTTATATATCAAGTACACTACTCAATAATGATAGTTTTTATTTGAGGATTATGTTAAGAAAAGAAACATAAAAATATTTACACCAACTTCTATATATCAACTACTCTACTCAATAAAGATGGTTTTCAAAGAAATATTTAATAGAAATATTTTACTGCCAATAACTCCGCTTATCGATTTATAAATGAAAAATCTATTTCGGATCAGAAAAATTTAATTTTAAACTTTAAGAAAAGCTCAAAATTATTTTTACTTATAATGAGAATCGTTTTTGAAAAAATGCTGTTCTAATTTTCTGAATTCGATATAAAATAAATTCAATCTCTATATAAACAAAAATATTTATTTAAAAAACCTACCTTGACTTTTTAGTTCAAATAAATCACGAAGCATTTAAGTAAACATATGAGTATAAATTATGATAAAATCGTATGTTTAATTCTTATTAAAAAATTTAATATAACTTTATTGAGGAAACGTGTCTTTTTAGCAATGAGATAAACATTATTTACACATATAATTTTAAATATAAATTAACGTAATTATTATTTGGTTTATTGTAATGAAATGTTAGCAGATGATCCTAAGACGGTCTCATTCATCATATATATAAAGAGACTTAGCTCTCAAGAATATAAAAAAATTCACAAAAACGAGTTTTTTTAAGTTTTAAAAGAGAATGAGATAGATACAAAAATAAAGTTTTTACTTAGAAAGAGATTCCCAGAATATTATACAAATAAAGAAGATTATGCCTAATACATACATTTTACATATTAAAAATGCCAATAATACACCTGTAAAAAGTAAATTTTTAAATAGTTAATTCAAAGAGATGGAAGGCTCAAAATCAAAAGATTAATATAAAAAATAAGAAAAATAATCTAATATAAACGACATAGATATAAAAATAATCAAAACCTCAATAAAGAATTAAATTGTCATACCATACATTAAAATTATTATTTTTTATTTCTAATAAAAATCCAATCTAAATTGCTAAAAATATTTATAAATAAAAATTTTTTAAGAATCAGTAAAGATTTTTTTTAATAAAAATTAAAATATTTAAATAACATTTAAACAACATTTAATAATACACTTACATTCTACATTTTCAAACATAATTAAATCTTCATACCATAATAATAGTAATACTTCATTTAAAAAAATATACCCTAGATTTGCATAAAAGAATGCATCCGCACATTTCATCTTGGGATTTATATTTTGATAAAGATGAATTTACATTTTTCAATACAAATTATGAAACAATTATTAAATTTATACGAACATTAAGAAATAATGTAACAAACAAAATTCTTATAATAAAAGAGCGAGGTATTTACAAAATAAGCATGCGTTTTTTAGTAAAAATTATATCAAAAAATCAAATTTATGAGCAACCAGAAAATACAATAAAATGTATTGCATGTGCTGTTTCAGAAATAATTTATAACGAATATGATATTAAGATGTATGTTGGTATTCGTATAACAAATTATAATATTGTTTCTTCTTTTGGTGTGTCGGTTAGTAAGGTAGAGCATCTTGTTAGTCTTATAGGTACTGTGTGTCGTGTTGGATGTAAAAAACTTATTTTTAAAAAAGTATTTTTTGAATGTTTGAAATGTAAAGAAATACTTGAAATTAAAATTGTGTCTAATGTGTATAAAACACCAAAGAAATGTGTTGGTGGTTGTAAATCTAAAAAATTTGTCTTTTTAAATGATCATCCCGAGCTGCTTATTAAAGATTTTCAAGAAATTAAAATCCAAGAAATACCAAATTATCAGAATTATTGTGGTAATTTTGAAAATATTTTTGATTTTTCAGATGAAAATAGCGAAATAAATTTGGATTTGGATTTTAAAGAAACAAACGAAAAATCAAAAGAAAAATTTGCTATAAACAAAAACAAAGAATTTAATGAAATAAATGAAAATAGAAAGCAAAGTATTGATTTGAAGTGTGATGAAGAATATAAAGAGAATAGTAGTGAATATTATTATGATTCAAATGAAGATTCAAAAGAAAAAATTGATATGAATTGTGCTAATGAACTTAAAAATAAAGATTTCGGGTTTAAAGAAATTGATAATGATTATGAAAACACAAAAAAACTGAATATGACAGATTGTTATTTATTTGATGACTTAGTAAACACGGTAGTTCCTGGAGATGTAGTTTCAGTAATTGGAATAATTAAAGCTGAAAAAGAAAGTAACGGCCTTTATAAATTAAATATTTACGTAAATAATTTAAAAATATTGAAAAATAAAAACATTTTAAATCTGAAAAAGGAAACCAAAGATTCTGATTTCAACGTCTTTAAAGATATTTCGAGAAATAAAAATATAATTTGTTCATTGGCACATTCTTTATTTAAAAATATTTATGGAAATGAATTGATTAAAATTGGAATCGTTTTGAGTTTATTTGGAGGTACAAAAAAATTTTGTGGAAATACTTGTATTAGAAAAGAAATACATGTGTTATTGATAGGAGAACCTGGACTTGGAAAAAGTAAATTTTTAACTTTGACATCAGAAATTCTTCCAAAAAGTACTTTTATATGCGGTAGTTCTACAACAAGTGCTGGTCTGACAGTTTCCATGATACATGATCCTATTACATCTGAATATGTGGTAGATGCAGGTGCTTTGGTAATTTCTGATAATAGTGTGTGTTGCCTTGATGAATTCGATAAATTAAATGATTTTAAAGTTTTATATGAAATAATGGAGCAACAGTCTTTTACAATAGCCAAAGGAGGAGTAATATGTACTGTTCCGGCTCGCACAACAATAATAAGTGCTACGAATCCAAAATATGGATTTTTCAAAGAAAATAAAACGTTGAAAGAAAATCTAAATTTTAATGAAGCTCTTTTATCAAGATTTGATTTAATATTTGTTTTAAAAGATAATTTAGATGAAAATTATAATCAAGAATTATCGAAATACATCATAAATAACGATTCAAAAAAAACATCCTCAGCTATTTCAACGGAAAGATCTGATAATAAAATATCTGAAATGATTGGAATATTAAGAAATGATATAACACAAAATCTAAAAATGAATACAGAAACAGTGTTGTATCAAAAAGAACTTATTTCTAAATATATTTCTTATGCTAGAGAATACGTAAATCCAATTCTTTCAACACAAGCAAAAAATATTTTAAAAACTTTTTATTTGAGTATAAGAAACAAAGAAAATGTCGGAATAAGACATTTGGAAGCTTTAATGCGACTTACAGAAGCGAAGGCTAAAACAGAATTAAGAATGATTGCAAATCAAAAAGATGCAGAATTTATTGTAAATTTTTACAAAAAAAGTATGAATTTTTCTTCTAAAAATACCACAAATACAAATAAAAAGAAAGGAAATAATGTTAAAGATATTATAACGCATCTAAAAAATCTAGCAATTAATACAAAAAAAACCGTTTTAAGTTATATGGAATTAATAAATGAATTGAACAATTTCGAAATGAAAAAAAGCTCACAGGAGATTATAGAATTATTAAACCATCAAGGATATTTGATAAAAAAAGAAAGAGACAATTACCAAATTGTTATATAAATATTCTATTTCTATAATTATATCTCAATAGTTGAATATTAAACAATTATTTAAATATTCTAATTATTCATTTCAATCAGTTTTAATTTTATTATTTTGATTAAATATAATATATTTTAAATATTTTAATTTTAATTAATTCTTAAGATGTAGAATCTAGAATCGATTTCTTCGGTACTATTTTCTAAATTTACGCAATTATTCTCGTATTTCTAATTAAATTATCTTTTTTAATATTTTGATGAGCTGAAATACGGTTGCTCTCTTTTTTAGAAAGAAAATTGTTAGGTAGAATTGTTTTAAATTTTATTTACATTTGATATTTCTATCAAATTGTCTCTTTTGTAGAAGAAAATTTTTTATGATTTTTAATTTAAAACAATATTGCCTTAGTCGTGTTTTTTTCGAGAAAATATTCCGAATATTCTTGCTATAATTTTTAAACTTGTTTTCTAAATCAATAAATCTTCATACTTCAAAAGATTATAAAGTGTGTAATAAAAAAACTTCTGATTTTTTTAGATGTAGCTAAGAAAGTTGCTGGAATGTCATTAAGAAATGCATTTTTTTTATAATTAAGAAAATCACTTGTATAACAACGAATAAAGCTTGGATAGAACAGAATCTGGAAATAAACTGCTGTATTTTTGCCTTTAAAGTCGACCTAAGGTCTTGATTCTTACATTTTTGGAAGAATGTGTTTAATTTCGACTTAAAAAGACAACCTTAAAAATAATTAATAGTAATAAGGATATCTAGCCTCAATAATAAACGTTAAACTAGTCAAATATATTATATTAAAGATTTTTATTAGATCAAATTTAAAACGCTTAAATAAAAAATTTATATGACGAAATAGACAAGTAAAAATTACATTCAAAGATAAATAAAGGCAAATTCCATTGACCAGCGTAATATTAAAGCTTTTTGAAATACGACAGGACATTGAAAATTTGAATGAGATGAAGCAGTATTTTAATAATCTAAAACAGAAATGTGTTGTACAAATCAGAAAAAATATCTCAATAAAATAATAAATCAAGTAATGTTATAAAATTTTGACATCCAAGTTTGAAAAAAATACATCTATATGTACAGAAGGTGGAACGAAGAGCTCTCTGTGTTTATTTCACTCCAAAAAATAAATAAAATTTAATTTTTGCAAAACGAATAAGTTCACACAGAGCCTGGCTTTTCAAAAAAAAGTATGCGGAAAAAACGAAACTAATAAAAAACAGATTTAAAAAGCCAGAATACTAAATCATATATATTTGGATTGTTAAGTTAATTCTAGAAAGACACCTTTTTGTTATTTTGAATTTTACTTAATTATTTCAAACATTAAAAACAAAGAAATTAAAGTTTTTATGATTCTTCTATAAATTTTGAGGTAGAACTCTTGTTTAATCAAATCTCGGGATGATATGATTGCATAATATTATAAGAAAAAACTTACGATGTGAAATATAAATAACTATATAGGCTTGATAGAGTTGATGGTCGCTTAAAATCTTGCATATCATTTCTTCTAATTCAGAACAGCAACTATAAACATCTAACTAACTTCTTTGATATTACTAAATGTAGATTCGAAGCAGGCAAAAGATAGAAAAACATACTAAGTTTTGCTCTCTCTTTCATAAAATATTTGGCCAAAAAAAAGATTCCAAATAATAAATAAATACAGAATCTAAAAATTCCAATGATATATTCAAAGTCAGAAGTTACTAATGAAAAGTCCAGTTTTGTGCCAAATATAGAATAAATTGATATAGTGATTTATAAAGCGTATAGAAAAGAGACTAACAAGTATTTTTAGCATTTTAATAATATCTTTATAAATTTTCCCCTGGAAAATAAGCTTATTCATAATAGAACATAATACACTCTTTTCTTATTTTACAGAAACGGTAATTAAATAAAAAAACCAGTGTTATAATACTCATTTATAAATTATATTTCTTGAGTTTAAAAGTGATTTATTGGAGAGAAAGATTTGATTTAGTATACAAACACCAATGTAAAAGGATTGTTTTATTTGGTTTACAAAACTACTCTATTATTTAAAATTCTATGTTTTATTAGTACTATTTTTTTGCTTTTCATAAATTCTTTGACAACTTCAAATAAGTATTCCCTTGTTAAAAGATTGTTTAAAATTAAACTTCGAATTGCTATTTAAATTTTGATATTTAAACATAAATTATTAGACAAAAAACAAAAAAGATTAATTATAAAATGTTTTTTTTGTTTTTGATTCTTTTGTAATTTAATTTAAAAATAAATGACAAAAAATTTATAATTTATTCGTCTAAAAAAGAAACACCGTCATAAATACCATCGACGATGTTGAACGCAAGTATTTCAGTGGTTGACATGGATGTTATATCCCCTCCATTTCGAGCAGCTTGTATTTTTTTTAATGTGTTAACATTCGAACTGTTCAAATCGTGTACAGTAAGAAGCGGCACTGTTGATATTTTTTCGTTTGGCCTGCTACTAAATTTTTTTTCTTTATCTGCGATTTCATTATTATTTATTGTAATTTCTTCGATTTTTACAGTTTTCTGTATCTGTTTTTGATTTTTCAATATCGAGTTGTAATTTTTTTTAGGAATATCATTTTCTTCATTATAAATATTAGAGTTTTCCTTTTCGACACTGGTTGTAGACTTTAAAATGCCCTTAGTCTCAACATCCTGAATTACGCTAGGTCTTTCTAATTCTGCAACCATATCAACAGCTTCTAAATTGAGTGGAAATCCAAGATATGTACATATGTCTTTAAAACATATATTTCTTCGAATTTGGAATACAAAATTTTCAATAAATATATGTATTTTATATGTTGTCATAGCAAATATTTTATAATATCTTTGCCAAAGCGAAAGACTAATGGATCTGTTTCTACATTCGAGACCTCCCAGAACAAAAATAGGCAGCAAATATTTTTTATACAAAAACAGGATGATAACTTTAATTATTTCCTTGGTTTGTAATATAAAAAAACAATGTATTTTGACGGCAAATATTATTACTTTTACAACTGGATTTAAAATATAACAGAGAAAAATGTCTATAAATTTCATAATTTTCGTAATCAAATTGTATTCAATGCCGATATTTGTCAAGTATAAAATTGATTTTAAAACTTCAGATGGAATAGTAAAAAAAATCAAGATTATTATATTGTCGATGCGCATTTTTGTTACTACTATTATTTCCGTCTATTATATTTTTCTGAAAATAGAGAACAAATTAGATTTGAACATATTCCCCTTATCTTTGATATCAAATAAATTAGTAAATTTTATCAAAATTATGAAAATAATTTATTATAAAACAAACCAATAAAATTTTTTGTGTATTAATCTAGTTTCGAAAAATATGAAACTTAATATGCCAAAAATTCATAATTAGTATCTAGATTATTTCGAAACAGCCGAAATTGTTCTCTAGGATATAATGATATTTGATCTAAAATTTAAAATAGCGTTTACACTAAGAGCCACAAAACTTTTTATTCAGTAAGCTTTATTTAGTTCTATAAAAAGTCTAGAGGGTCATGAACCCATTAGCCTTTAAACCAACATATTGAAAAGTACTTTTTCATGTTTATTTCAAACCGATTCTACATCCATAAAAGAAATTTCACAGAAAGCTATAAAAACATTTTATGATTTTAATTTATAAAAAAATTCATTTACTCACTCCAATTCCTTTTTAAGCCATTTTATCGACATTTAATAGTTCTCTTATATTCTTATATTTTTTTTACTTTAAGAAATGCAAGGAAGTAGAAAACAAAAAAACAATCATTAAGAAGTTAAAATGAAAAATACTGGAAAAAATTACTTTAAAAGAAACAAACTGTAGACGTTCAGAAGCGGAATTAAATCATTCGTGTTTTTGTGAAGATGAGATAATTCATTTTCATGATACTTCTTAATTCGATTTTTGCAAATAATTTTCTGCTTGTCGTCACACTGTTTGAAATTTATCGCCGCTACTTCTGAGAACAACTTTTTAGAACCTCTCTTCATATAAGTTAATAATTTTGCTTTTTTTAGTCTTTTGATTGTTATCGAAATCTCTCTTTAGTAGAGCCACATCACAAGAAGTAAATTTTAAGCAAGAGAAGTGTACATCCGCATCATTTTTCATCGAGATACATATAAGTCTCAATATTTTAGCGAGATCAGTCGAATAATATCGATTTTATTAGATATTTTATCCTCGATATATACTTTATCTTCATAACGACACTTTTTATGTCTAGATCTGTATTTTCAAGATATTTCTTCAATTCATATCTTGAAAAATATTTTTTATGAATGGCATCTTCCTCGTAATAAGATTTTTTGCCTATAAGACCTATACTTGCTGCCATTGGGGTCATGTTTATTGCCCTGCTCTAATCTGATTGTAGCTATGTACAAATTTCTTACTTAAATCGATCCATCTTTTTCGGCTAGATGTTCTTAAATTTATATCAGGTTTGCATATAATTGTCTAGTTGTATTTCTCCTTTTCCCTTGATTTCGTATGTACCTTGCACTTCCAGTTATAAAAGAAATGTTGTGATCAACATATATTTGTATTTCGTTACACACAAACTTCTATTCGTTATCTGTTTGTAGAATATTAGGCCACTTTCGAAATAAAAAGATTTCTAAGTGTATTTGCAACACCACTCCTGATTTTTTTTGCAATGGTGCCCCAAATAAAAATTTAGAGTGTGCATCTAAAGAGTGTAAGATCTATCCAACCCCATCATTATCCATTGAATATTTCCGCATATCAACAAGATACATCTGAATTCTTTCTCATAGATAATTTAGAGGTATCGTTCAAATTGCATCATTTCGCTTAAAGTCTGATAATACTGGCAATCTTGGCATGTTTTAACGAATAGTTCTATTTTCTCTCACTTAAACCAGCAGTATTTTCTTATGATTTCTTGATGCATTCGTTTAATATTAATGTAGCCAAGAAAATTTATAGAAGCAAAAAATTGGTTTATGCTTATTTATCAAATCTGCTATAACTTCTTTAATGAAAGTTGCTATCCGTTTTAATTATCTTACCATTATCAATCTATATATCGTCTTCTCGTTTTATAAAGCATCTTTTCTGATTTCAATTCATATTGTACGGTAAATTTCTTGAAAATATAAATTTTTAAAGCCTTCTAATTTCATATTTGTCGCAATTTATTTTATTTTTAAAAAATTTTTATCGGCTAAAAATATAATTTATTTTTTAAATCCAAAACATGAATATGAACGAAAAAATGTAACTCTAATAAGTAGAAAGTTTGCAGGAAAAAATTAATTCAATTAAATTTATTTTTTTTACTTGAAATTTGATTTTAGTATAGATAATGATTTTGGAATAACCTCGATATTTATTATTAATATTTTGACTGAAATCTAAAACGTTCATACATATGTTCAATTAAATTATAATGTATTCTTTACAACATTTTCAAATATAAATATTAAAATCAAATACCAAATTTTTATAAGAGTTTTTCAGCCACGCAACGCCATCACGTTCATAATTTGCTCAAAGGTTTGTTTCCGCTTTTGGCTTTGCCTACTGCATGAAAAAACAACTTCCAAAATGGAATGCACAAAAAAAACAGATCCAAATTTTACAGATAAGCCACCGAAGAAGTTTATGAAAAATTTTAAACGTCAATTAGACTTACGTTTTTAAGGAATTATTGATAATATTCTTTGATTAAATCAATAATTAATAAGAAATATGATAGAGGTTTGAAAAAATCTGGAAAACCAAATATCTTTATTGTATTACAAATTCATAATAAAAATTATTCACGCTGTGAACTTTTTTGTATATGTATTTATATTTTTTTATTTTATTTTCCATTTTAAAACATCTACTGTACAAAAAAATTCATGACGGTTCGATTTGGCTCACGGTCTATAGTTTTGTAATGCCGAATCCAAATCTAGATCGTACTATACTGAATGTATATATATTATTTAACAAAAAATTTAAATTAGTAAATAAGGTTCGAATCAGAACAAATTATTAGAACTTTTAAATTCGTAAATATTATCAATCTTACATCCAAAATTATGAATTTAGTCTTTCGGGTTATAAATATACTGTCTGAATAGATTATCTAAATATAAATTTAGATATCTTATAAATTTAGAACGAACATTTTTTTTTGTTTTAATTATTCTGGAATCGACCAGACAAATTTATATGCATCGGGAAAATTAAATAATATTCCTTGTTTTAAGTTATGAATAATTGTGTTTAACAATCGTTAGCTCGTCATATCTAATATTGAAAGGACGTCTAATTTTTTTCTATTAAACAATTTCCATAATTCAAGCAAAATGAAAGAAATCACAGTTTAGATCATCGCATTATAAAAATATATCTCTTTTAGGAATACATAGTCATACATTTATAGTAAGATTTGTATTTTCGAACAAAAAATGTGTATTAAAATTCAAAATTCAAGGAAATGCTATTATTCTAAATAATTTGAAATAAATTTTGGTTTCAAATTTTATATGTGAAAAATCTAAAAGGTATTTTTTAGGAAATTTCAATGATAAAGTTTTTTATTTTCCCCCATCAATTGATAATGTGATCGTGATTTGTATTGTTCTAGAATATTGTTCCAAGCAAAATGTTCTGTAGATTTAAATAAATAAATATTCCTAGATAAAAGCATAATAAGCAAAACCCATTCCTTAATATCATATCCGAATGCAGCCTTAAACCGCAAAAAAATCAAAAGCTTTGCTTGAGTAAATATATGTTTAAAATTTATATTCCTTCTTATATATTTGCAAAATAAAGTATTTAAATTTAAATTACTATTTTTTAGCTCTATGAGAACATGTAAACAGATTAAATGGTCCTTTTTGAGATTTAAATTCTATGAAAAAAATGATTTGATCTTTCAGAGACAAAAATGTTATATGATACATTTTGGTAATACATAAATAGAATTAATAAAAAAACATAATATTAGATGATGCAATATGTTGTCACGTGAATTTAAACTATAAATTTTTTATAAATAATCTAAATTAATGACGTAAAATCTAGTATACACCAATTTTAATAAATTTCATTTTTTATGACAAATTTTGTATGTTTTTGATTGAAATTTCATAATTTTTGATTGATTTATCAGTAAAGTATAAATAATCCTTGATTTTTTTTGTTTAAGTTTATCTATTTGATACATATTTAGAGATAAGACATAATTGTTTCATTGAAATTTGTTTATATTTTTGTCTATAAATAAAAAAACACAATAACAAAACAATGAATATTTCTAGCACATGGTTGATGAAAAACCTGATTTTGCTCATTAGCACAATTATTCTTGTAGCATTTAAAATGATTGTCTATGTTTTAAAAAAGGCTATTGTGTATGGTGTCGTATCAAAGGTGATAAAGATAGTCAAATTCATTTTAGAAAAATCATGGACGAGAACTATTAAGTCTATATTTTATCTTATTCACTTGTATTATAAAATTACATGTAAACTTGCACAATTTTTAAAAAAAATCATTGTGATGATATATAATTCGTGTTTGCTTCCTATATGTGTATATGGCGGCATAGAATACAAAAGAATACCCACCGGCTATTCAAAATGGCAAAAGAGTTATAGATTATTTGCTATATCATTGTATGGTATACATATATTTTCTGAAAAGACTATTACTACATTAAGAAAAAATATATGTTTTAAAGATATTGGAGCCTTTTTTGGATTTACGGAGATTAGTCACGATAATATGGAAGCTGGAATAAATGAACTGGAGGCACAAGATACCAACAATCAACCGGAAATTATTCGTCCAAACAAAACAGATAAGACATCTGCTAAAAATAATACTTCAGCCACAAAAAACAAGGTCCAAAGTAAAAAAACTGTTAAAATTAACAAGCCATGTGTAATAAATCACAATATTCCAACAGACAATGAAATATCATGTAAAGGCTTAAAAAGAAAAAATCCAAAAATTGACCCTTATGATACCATCGTAGTAGAAACTTTGGATGAAACTATACTTAAAAAGGTGCAGCAATCGCATGATCAAGGTGATATCACATCATTATCTACTTCGGAGATACTTGGATTTCATATTGCTGATGGAATTTATGATGGCATTTCATTTTTAGATTAGAAAAATTTACAAATAAATTCATAAAATATATCATTTCCAATTTAATTTTAATTATAATTTTAAAGACCTAAAAAACTTTAATTTAATATATCAAATATTTTTATAAATCATATACTTTTTCCTGTGGCATATATAACATAGGGTTTACGCTGCACACAAATGGAATAGATTACATTTTTTTCAAAGAATTCAAAACATAATTCGGCCTAAAAAATTTGAATTTTTAGAAATTACTGATTAAATAGTATTTTTGAATACGTTACCCTGAAACACGTAGATCCTGGTATTTACGCGTATATTAAAACATTTTTGTACGTCTGTGTTTTTATCAATATATTTCGACAAAAAATCTTGATTTTCATGGCATTTTTATAGTCGTTGAGCTTCTCGACTCAACTAATGTTTAATATAGGTCATTAGAAAATCTTTCAAATTCAGAATAAATAATACAAAGTTTTAGTTAAAAAAATCAAGGCAGTTTATCTAATCTTGAAATCTATTTTTTACAATTAATTCATGATAAGCAGCTTTCAAATTTGATTGAATAAGCATATTTTGTTATGTACAATAACGAAAAATTACATGTCTATATAAGAAAGAAATATGTAGAAATAAAAATTTACTTTATAAGTAGTTAAATTTAATTGATAATACGAAAAAAATATGTGGAAATTATTTGTATCAATCCTTAAAACACATTATTTAATCTTTTAAGCAAACAAATTCGATTATTTAATTGTCAAAAACAAATCATGACAGAAGAAAATTTAATAAGGATAAATATAGCACAAAAAGAGATATGTTAAAACCACTGCCTACCTATATTTTAATTATAAACTCTTTTAAAAAACATCACATCTTTTTAAAACAGTTGCAAATGTTATATTCTTCATGACATTAACGAAGTTCAAGGTTTAAAATAGATAAATGAATCTCAACACACTGTCAGTGATTTTTCGATACATACATCGCAATGTATTTCATCGAAAGATTATAAAACTTTTTTAATAAGTGAAGAAGTTGCTTTAGGTTCTTAAATGATCCTTGCTTAGTGAGTGATTTCGGGTAGAATCCAAGTTTGGGATAACAATGTCAGCAGCATTTCGGCTTACCCTAAGCTTTCGGGCCGAAAGACTTCCGTTAAAACATTTCTCATAGGGCCATACATAGTCAATCGTATATTGTAATTTAAAATCAACAAGCATAGCCTGTTACTTTAAATTCTTGAATTTTTAAAAGTAGATATTTTGGATTCACGAGCGCCAAGTCTTCTAATCGAGTATACCAGGTAAATTTTACATACTTTACAATGTATTTTCCATAAGTTCCGATCTAGTTATATTAAAAACTATAATCTAAGCTTTATAAATATTTCGCCATTTTGAGATATGTGCTTTACACAAATTACCAGGTAACACTAAAAATTAGATGTGGATCTCATTCCAACAAAAATTTAAACAATAATTTTCCCACAAATGTCATTAAATCATTTCAAAGTAAAAAATTTCAGATGTATTTTCTTTCCACAATAGATTAATATTTCGATATGTTTAATCGATTTAAATTAGAATTTGAACAGAGAGTTTTTTTAGTATTTTTAGAATCCTAGATTTTTTATAACTGATCTCAATTCCTGGTTGTTTCTATATTTTTTAATAGGAGAAAAATCCAATGTTGCATTCTCTTTGAACTTTTAAATACCTTTTACTTTGGGCTGATTTTTCCAAACAGAGATCTTTTTACATTTACTTAAGCTGACTTCTGTTTTAATGAGCATCAACTTATAAAAGTAATTGATATCCACGCAAAACTTTGTTGTGAGTCGTCTTTTGAGAATCTGATCCATGACACGATGAAGATCCAAACAATAGATTTATTCTTTCATAGCCTATTACTCATATTAGCAATTTTCGCGATAGAAAAATTAGATACCATCAATTCCAGCAGCTTTTCAAAATTGAAGCCAAATAATATAATTTCAAAACTCATCAATTATAAGAACATGAAGTGAAATGTATTTTTAACAAAGAAAAGTAGATGTTATTTTAATTTGGGCGATTCATTTTTTTTGTTTCGAATCGCAGAAAAGAACCAACTTTCATCAAAATTTGCTATATTTTGAAATAAAATATCCTAAAATTTTATAATAATTTCGAGCTTAAATAACACAAACATACAATTACTTCAAAGTAACAACTTTATATTTCCATAACATCCGATTTTCTGTAACCAAAACATCCATCGACTTATTTTCTTAACTAAAGCATCTGAAAAATCATTTTTTTTTGGATTTTAAATATTCATCTGTATAATATTCTTAAACATCTTTTTTTTTCGAATATTCCATATTATTTTTGTCTACGAGCTAGTTATAGAAATTTTAGGAAAGTATAAAAAAAAATTTATTTTCTATGTTTTTCTCTCATCATAAACCTAAGTATCTCTTTACCAGTTGCCGGTTTATGAAAAATATGGTGAGACTTGGATAGTATAAGCACAATTTTAAATCAATCCAGACAATCAAGATTAGTGTATTCCTCAACAAATATATAACAAAAAGCCATTTGTTTCACTTTTTGTATTCAATTTGTTCTAAGGATTTGATATTCAGTTTTAATTTATTTTGAAAATAAAAATGATGGGTATAATTTAAATGTCATATAACCATATCAATGTCAAAAATTTCAAAGAATATGTTTACTGATATTTCTTCTAAATATATTCCTAAATTTGTGATATATGTACATATAGAGTAACTTTTAAATAATTCTTTCAAATTATTATCTTCTTTTTTTAAAAACTAACTGAAGACATTATTTCATTTAATTTTTCTTCAATTTTTTTCTGCAGTTTTAAAATATTAAGTACTTCACGATAGCATCATTGTATAAAAACAAACATATTTGTTTTTAATTTAAAATTTGAAAAAATGTTCCTTTTTAATTAAATCTTTTATTATTCATTTTAATTTATCAAAAATACTGATTTTCAGACATTTACTTTCTAATTTACATTGTATTTTAAAATTTATATCCTTGAATATTAAATATATAAATTTATTGGGTAGTTCCTATCTAAATTTACTTTTTTCCAATAATTTCCTAATTTATTATATAATTTATCAAAGTGATTTTACCACCAAACCGTTTGTAATTTCATTTCCTAATTTATTATTTAATTTATTAAAGTGATTTTATCACCAAACATTTCTAATTTCATTTCTTAATTTCCATAATTTTTTAATTTCCTAATATTATAATTTACTATTTATTTTTTAATTTATCAAAATGGGTAGAAGGAAAAAAGTAGACAGCGAAAATATAAAAAGTGAAAAAATAAAGGCTGTAAACAACTTGGAGAACAGCGCAGGAGAGATTTTGATGCGTGATGTAGATGTAGCAATGTTATCCGAGAGACTTCTACCTCCACCGACCTTCCATAACACCACCCACCAACCACCAAGCAGTAGTTGCAAGACTAGTCCAGTCTGCTTGGTTGACACCATACCCTCGTCCTCTGGTACCGATGCACTGTGTTTGGACCAGCCAACGGCATGACAAACCTCAATACAGATGCCCTTCTAGAAGGGAATCGACTGATGGTATTGCACTCAATACTTGACTCTGTCACAGTCGTAGAGCAGGAATGGCCTAGATCTGCTATTCTAGCAGTGCAAAAGAGGTTTGAGAGAATGCCCAGAAATGGCTGGCCCGCTACTCTGAGGTACTATAATGAGAAATTTAGCTGCACACTAGATATCGATGCGTTTAAAAAACTCGCACAAAATGAGGCAGAAAGGGAAATAAGGCAAGAAGAGAATGGAGAGCGACGTAGAATCGCCACTTGTCTCACTTAGCCATGCACCCTGCCTGACACCACGGAGTACGTAAACCTGAGAGATAACTTTTTGAGTAAACTCAAAGAAATCTCGGAGAAGGACATTGGAAAAGTGGTGGTCCGAACTCGAAAGCTTCCAACTGAATTGGTTGACAGTAAAGTTTTGGATCTTATTAATCGAATTATCGGTGAGTATGCCGATTCTTGTGTGGCGATGACGATAACTGCAATCGCACGGATAATCCAGGCAGCCCAGGTATGCTATGACGAGGCAAAACGCAAAGAAAAGCCTAGATCCGCTTGGAAGATAAACATAGAAAGTAAAATTTCTAAGTTAGTACTTTCCAAAGATCTTCTCGAGAAGGCTCGTAAGCAGGAAAAGCTCTCCACTTCGGAAACGAAGAGCCTTAAGAAAATCATGCGAGAGTTTAATTTAAACTTGAGCAGCGTAACTGATCTTTCTGAGGCTTTAGTTAAGAAGAATGAGTCTTTGAATGTTTACGAGGAAAAAATTACGATGTATGAACGTAGGAAGCAATTCCGGAAAGAGAATCGTATGTTTGAGATTTTCCGAGGTCGATTTTATCGTGGGTTATCTGAGCGTGTAGAATCCGAGCATGTGGTTAGCCGTGATGAAATTGTGAGTTTTTGGTCTACGATGTGGAACAAAAATGATGACACAGTCACATATGATGATTATTCGATTCCATCTGTATCAGATAATCATCCGACCACGTTTCCTTCACTTGATGAATTTGTAAATATCATTAATTGGCTTCCCAATTGGAAAGCTGCTGGAATTGATGATATTTACAATTTTTTCATTCAGAAACTTACAACTCTTCACAAATATATTTATGATATTGTGAAAGTTATATGTTTAGAAGGAACACCTCAGGCTGATTGGTTTTACTGTGGGCTTACGTATTTGATACCGAAAGGAATTCCACGAAGAGGCTCTGACTACAGGCCAATCACTTGTATGTCCAACCTCTATAAGTTAACGACAAAGTGTGTAACGAAAGTCGTTCAAATTGAAGTGGAAAGGCGAGGGTTGCTTGCAGAGAACCAACTAGGGGCGGTAAGAGGTGTGCAGGGAGCGAAAGAGCAGGCTCTACTGAATATTGCCTTAAATAAAGAGTATGGAAATAATCTTAAGGCAACATAGATTGATGTTAAAAAAGCTTATGATTCAATAGACCATGCTTATTTAACTCAATACATTGAAAACCTTAATTTACCTGATTGGATCCTGAAATTTATTAAGGTAATTATATCAAAATGGAAAATTGATATATCATTAGGGCCTGAAAAAATCATGAGCAAGAAGATTGAGAGAGGGATTCTACAAGGAGATAGTTTGTCACCATTGTTGTTCGTGTTGTGTATGGATCCACTAAGCCGAAAGCTTAATGAAAAATACACAAAAGTGACAGTACAAACAGATGCAGAATCCTATTCTACTAATCATCTTTTGTTTATTGATGATTAAAGCTCCTTGCTAAAGACAGTTCGACATTGAGTGCTATAACAGACGAGGCAAAAGATTTTTTAGAGGTGAATGGGTTAGAGATTAACAAAGAGAAGTCAGCCACAAATGATAAGTGTTGTGAAGATACTGCTACTCTTCTAGAAGGTGTTAGTGTTTACAAATATTTAGGAATAATAGAAGATAGCAGAGGAATTCCAACACGTAGCTCATTTGAAGAAGTACAGAGCAAACTTATATCAAGAGTTGAAAAACTTTGTCACACTAGATTAAACGCAAAAAAATTATTTTCTGCAATCAATCAATCAACATGCGATATCGTTGATCAACTATCACATAGGAGTACTTCGACTTGAACCGGATGACTTCTCTAAGTTAGATGATGCAGTGCGTGCGGTGTTGGTTAAGAATAAGGTACATCTCCGCCCAGGATGTAAAGAGCGTTTATACCTTCTTAGAACAGAACTTGGAAGAGGCCTACATAGTGTTGAGTTGCGAAGCGAACATATGCTTCTGCAACTCTTGGATTGTCTGGAAAAAAGTAAAGAAATATCAACTAGACGAGCAGCAATCCTCAAGGGAGAATAACAATAAAACCCATCTTGCACTAATAAAAGGCTTCTTAAAAGTAAAGTACAGGTTGGTAGAAGAAGTCACAAAGAAAAGTTTAGATGAAGCTCAACTTGCAAAACTATATAACGAAATAGAAAAACGAAAACTTCATTCAAAGTTATATAATGCAAGAAAAAATGAGCTTGTGAGTGTTAGTGACTCTTCAAGATGGTTAAAGAGAAGGAATATTAGGCCACGCAATGAAGCTGTGTTCTGCTATATCCAGGATAGAAATGTATTCTGGGGAGCAGATGGTATGTGTCAACATTGCGGGAAGTCTGGTAAGACTGTAGATCATCTAGCAACTCGATGTGAAAAAATGCTAGGCCATGACTACACCAGACGGCATAATGAAGTGGTTATATGCCTACACCATCTTCTTCTAAATAGATATAAGTTTAAGTCTTCAAAACGAATAAGGAGTCACTCAGTTCAAGAAATTCTTGATAATGAGTATGCAGAGATAAGAGTGGACACCAGAATAAAAACTGATGTTAAAATTTGGAATAACAGACCCGACATATTTATTTTAGATAAGAAGAAGAATAATATAACACTCATTGAAGTAGGAATCACTTCCCAAGATTCACTTAAAATAGTTGAAACTGAAAAACTTAGGAAGTATGACCTGCTAGCCAATGAGTTGGGTCTTATTTATAAGTGTAGTGTTGAGATAATCCCTTATGTGATGACCTGGGACGGTGTGAGACAAAATACCATAAATCTCATCTTAAAAGACTAGAAATACCCATGAATGTAGAGGCAAACATTCAGTCTATAGTACTTAAGAAGACAGTCGAAACAATTTCCTTTGATCGACGAAGAGGACTTGAGTCAGGACTAAATGCCGAAGAGAGCTGGGAGAGAGCGTCAATGGGTGTTATTATGAGAGCAGAGATGCATGAGGAACCAACATCCCCTTTAAAAGAAGAGGAAAGAGAGGAAGATGGTGCAAAAAATTTTAAACCAAAAAATAAAGCACCCTTTATTTCACAAGGAGGAACCACTTTAGAGGAACCGACCAATAACATAAATAAAGAGTCGGATTTGGAAGAAGAGACAAAAGTGGTTAAAGAGGTAGAAGAAAACATATAAAAATGGTAAAAATATTTTTACCCTTGAATTTTATTAAATAAAATAAAAATCCAATCTAAATTGCTTAAAATATTTATAAATAAAAATTTTTTAAGAATCAGTAAAGATTTTTTTTAATAAAAATTAAAATATTTAAATAACATTTAAACAACATTTAATAATACACTTTCATTCTACATTTTCAAACATAATTAAATCTTCATACCATAATAATAGTAATACTTCATTTAAAAAAATATACCCTAGATTTGCATAAAAGAATGCATCCGCACATTTCATCTTGGGATTTATATTTTGATAAAGATGAATTTACATTTTTCAATACAAATTATGAAACAATCATTAAATTTATACGAACATTAAGAAATAATGTAACAAACAAAATTCTTATAATAAAAGAGCGAGGTATTTACAAAATAAGCATGCGTTTTTTAGTAAAAATTATATCAAAAAATCAAATTTATGAGCAACCAGAAAATACAATAAAATGTATTGCATGTGCTGTTTCAGAAATAATTTATAACGAATATGATATTAAGATGTATGTTGGTATTCGTATAACAAATTATAATATTGTTTCTTCTTTTGGTGTATCAGTTGGTAAGGTAGAGCATCTTGTTAGTCTTATAGGTACTGTGTGTCGTGTTGGATGTAAAAAACTTATTTTTAAAAAAGTATTTTTTGAATGTTTGAAATGTAAAGAAATACTTGAAATTAAAATTGTGTCTAATGTGTATAAAACGCCAAAGAAATGTGTTGGTGGATGTAAATCTAAAAAATTTATCTTTTTAAATGATCATCCCGAGCTGCTTATTAAAGATTTTCAAGAAATTAAAATTCAAGAAATACCAAATTATCAGAATTATTGTGGTAATTTTGAAAATATTTTTGATTTTTCAGATGAAAATAGCGAAATAAATTTGGATTTGGATTTTAAAGAAACAAACGAAAAATCTAAAGAAAAATTTGCTATAAACGAAAACAAAGAATTTAATGAAATAAATGAAAATAGAAAGCAAAGTATTGATTTGAAGTGTGATGAAGAATATAAAGAGAATAGTAGTGAATATTATTATGATTCAAATGAAGATTCAAAAGAAAAAATTGATATGAATTGTGCTAATGAACTTAAAAATAAAGATTTCGGGTTTAAAGAAATCAATAATGATTATGAAAACACAAAAAAACTGAATATGACAGATTGTTATTTATTTGATGACTTAGTAAACACGGTAGTTCCTGGAGATGTAGTTTCAGTAATTGGAATAATTAAAGCAGAAAAAGAAAGTAACGGTCTTTATAAATTAAATATTTACGTAAATAATTTAAAAATATTGAAAAATAAAAACATTTTAAATCTGAAAAAAGAAACCAAAGATTCTGATTTCAACGTCTTTAAAGATATTTCGAGAAATAAAAATATAATTTGTTCATTGGCACATTCTTTATTTAAAAATATTTATGGAAATGAATTGATTAAAATTGGAATCGTTTTGAGTTTATTTGGAGGTACAAAAAAATTTTGTGGAAATACTTGTATTAGAAAAGAAATACATGTGTTATTGATAGGAGAACCTGGACTTGGAAAAAGTAAATTTTTAACTTTGACATCAGAAATTCTTCCAAAAAGTACTTTTATATGCGGTAGTTCTACAACAAGTGCTGGTCTGACAGTTTCCATGATACATGATCCTATTACATCTGAATATGTGGTAGATGCAGGTGCTTTGGTAATTTCTGATAATAGTGTGTGTTGCCTTGATGAATTCGATAAATTAAATGATTTTAAAGTTTTATATGAAATAATGGAGCAACAGTCTTTTACAATAGCCAAAGGAGGAGTAATATGTACTGTTCCGGCTCGTACAACAATAATAAGTGCTACGAATCCAAAATATGGATTTTTCAAAGAAAATAAAACATTGAAAGAAAATCTAAATTTTAATGAAGCTCTTTTATCAAGATTTGATTTAATATTTGTTTTAAAAGATAATTTAGATGAAAATTATAATCAAGAATTATCGAAATACATCATTAATAACGATTCAAAAAAAACATCCTCAGCTATTTCAACGGAAAGATCTGATAATAAAATATCTGAAATGATTGGAATATTAAGAAATGATATAACACAAAATCTAAAAATGAATACAGAAACAGTGTTGTATCAAAAAGAACTTATTTCTAAATATATTTCTTATGCTAGAGAATACGTAAATCCAATTCTTTCAACACAAGCAAAAAATATTTTAAAAACTTTTTATTTGAGTATAAGAAACAAAGAAAATGTCGGAATAAGACATTTGGAAGCTTTAATGCGACTTACAGAAGCGAAGGCTAAAACAGAATTAAGAATGATTGCAAATCAAAAAGATGCAGAATTTATTGTAAATTTTTACAAAAAAAGTATGAATTTTTCTTCTAAAAATACCACAAATACAAATAAAAAGAAAGGAAATAATGTTAAAGATATTATAACGCATCTAAAAAATCTAGCAATTAATACAAAAAAAACCGTTTTAAGTTATATGGAATTAATAAATGAATTGAACAATTTCGAAATGAAAAAAAGCTCACAGGAGATTATAGAATTATTAAACCATCAAGGATATTTGATAAAAAAAGAAAGAGACAATTACCAAATTGTTATATAAATATTCTATTTCTATAATTATATCTCAATAGTTGAATATTAAACAATTATTTAAATATTCTAATTATTCATTTCAATCAGTTTTAATTTTATTATTTTGATTAAATATAATATATTTTAAATATTTTAATTTTAATTAATTCTTAAGATGTAGAATCTAGAATCGATTTCTTCGGTACTATTTTCTAAATTTACGCAATTATTCTCGTATTTCTAATTAAATTATCTTTTTTAATATTTTGATGAGCTGAAATACGGTTGCTCTCTTTTTTAGAAAGAAAATTGTTAGGTAGAATTGTTTTAAATTTTATTTACATTTGATATTTCTATCAAATTGTCTCTTTTGTAGAAGAAAATTTTTTATGATTTTTAATTTAAAACAATATTGCCTTAGTCGTGTTTTTTTCGAGAAAATATTCCGAATATTCTTGCTATAATTTTTAAACTTGTTTTCTAAATCAATAAATCTCCATACTTCAAAAGATTATAGAGTGTGTAATAAAAAAACTTCTGATTTTTTTAGATGTAGCTAAGAAAGTTGCTGGAATGTCATTAAGAAATGCATTTTTTTTATAATTAAGAAAATCACTTGTATAACAACGAATAAAGCTTAGATAGAACAGAATCTGGAAATAAACTGCTGTATTTTTGCCTTAAAAGTCGACCTAAAGTCTTGATTCTTACATTTTTGGAAGAATGTGTTGAATTTCGACTTAAAAAGACAACCTTAAAAATAATTAATAGTAATAAGGATATCTAGCTTCAATAATAAACGTTAAACTGGTCAAATATATTATATTAGAGATTTTTATTAGATCAAATTTAAAACTCTTAAATAAACAATTTATATGACGAAATAGACAATCAAAAATTACATTCAAAGATAAATAAAGGCAAATTCCATTGACCAGCGTAATATTAAAGCTTTTTGAAATACGACAGGACATTGAAAATTTGAATGAGATGAAGCAGTATTTTAATAATCTAAAACAGAAATGTGTTATACAAATCAGAAAAAATATCTCAATAAAATAATAAATCAATTAATGTCATAAAATTTTGACATCCAAATTTGAAAAAAATACATCCATATGCACAGAAGGTGGAACGAAAAGCTCTCTGTGTTCATTTCACTCCAAAAAATGAATAAAATTTAATTTTTGCAGAACGATTAAGTTCACACAGTGCCTGGCTTTTCAAAAAAAAGTATGCGGAAAAAACGAAACTAATAAAAAACAGATTTAAAAAGCCAGAATCAAAATCATATATATTTGGATTGTTAAGTTAATTCTAGAAAGACACCTTTTTGTTATTTTGATTTTTACTTAATTATTTCAAACATTAAAACCAAAGAAATTAAAGTTTTTATGATTCTTCTATAAATTTTGAAGTAGAACTCTTGTTTAATCAAATCTCGGGATGATATGATTGCATAATATTGTAAGAAAAAACTTACGAAGTGAAATATAAATAACTATATAGGCTTGATAGAGTTGATGGTTGCTTAAAATCTTGCATATCATTTCTTCTAATTTAGAACAGCAAATATAAACATATAACTAACTTCTTTGATATTACTAAATGTAGATTCGAAGCAGGCAAAATATAGAAAAACATACTAAGTTTTACTCTCTCTTTCATAAAATATTTGGCCAAAAAAAGATTCCAAATAATAAATAAATACAGAATCTAAAAATTCCAATGATATATTCAAAGTCAGAAGTTACTAATGAAAAGTCCAGTTTTGTGCCAAATATAGAATAAATTGATATAGTGATTTATAAAGCGTATAGAAAAGAGACTAACAAGTATTTTTAGCATTTTAATAATATTGTTATAAATTTTCCCATTGAAAATAAGCTTATTCATAATAGAACATAATACACTCTTTTCTTATTTTACAGAAACGGTAATTAAATAAAAAAACCAATGTTTTAATACTCATTTATAAATTATATTTCTTGAGTTTAAAAGTGATTTATTGGAGAGAAAAATTTGATTTAGCATACAAACACCAATGTAAACGGATTGTTTTATTTGGTTTACAAAACTACTTTTATTATTTAAAATTCTATGTTTTAGTAGTACTATTTTTTTGCTTTTCATAAATTCTTTGACTTCTTCAAATAAGTATTCCCTTGTTAAAAGATTGTATAAAATTAAACTTCGAATTCGCTATTTATATTTTTGTATTTGAACATAAATTATTAAACAAAAAACAAAAAAAATTAATTATAAAATGTTATTATTATTTTTGATTCTTTTGTAATTTAATTTAAAAATAAATGACAAAAAATTTATAATTTATTCGTCTAAAAAAGAAACACCGTCATAAATACCATCGACGATGTTGAACGCAAGTATTTCAGATGTTGACATGGATGTTATATCCCCTCTATTTCGAGCAGCTTGTATTTTTTTTAATGTGTTAACATTCGAACTGTTCAAATCGTGTACAGTAAGAAGCGGCACTGTTGATATTTTTTCGTTTGGCCTGCTACTAAATTTTATTTCTTTATCTGCGATTTCATTATTATTTATTGTAATTTCTTCGATTTTTACAGTTTTCTGTATCTGTTTTTGATTTTCCAATATTGCGTTGTAATTTTTTTTAGGAATATCATTTGCTTCATTATAAATATCAGAGTTTTCCTTTTCGACACTGGTTGTAGACTTTAAAATGCCCTTAGTCTCAACATCCTGAATTACGCTAGGTCTTTCTAATTCTGCAACCATATCAACAGATTCTAAATTGATTGGAAATCCAAGATATGTACATATGTCTTTAAAACATATATTTCTTCGAATTTGGAATACAAAATTTTCAATAAATATATGTATTTTATATGTTGTCATAGCAAATATTTTATAATATCTTTGCCAAAGTGAATAACTAATGGATCTATTTCTACATTCGAGACCTCCCAGAACAAAAATAGGCAGCAAATATTTTTTATACAAAAACAGGATGATAAGCTTAATTATTTCCTTAGTTTGTAATATAAAAAAACAGTATATACGGACGGCAAATATTATTACTTTTACAACTGGATTCAAAATATAACAGAGAAAAATGTCTATAAATTTCATAATTTTCGTAATCAAATTGTATTTAATGCCGATATTTATCAAGTATAAATTTGATTTTAAAACTTCAAATGGAATAGTAAAAAAAATCAAGATTATTATATTGTCGATGCGCATTTTTGTTACTACTATTATTTCCGTCTATTATATTTTTCTGAAAATAGAGAACAAATTAGATTTGAACATATTCCCCTTATCTTTGATATCAAATAAATTAGTAAATGTTATCAAAATTATGAAAATAATTTATTATAAAACAAACCAATAAAATTTTCTGTGTATTAATCTAGTTTCGAAAAATATGAAACTTAATATGCCAAAAATTCATAATTAGTATCTAGATTATTTCGAAACAGCCGAAATTGTTCTCTAGGATATAATGATATTTGATCTAAAATTTAAAATAGCGTTTACACTAAGAGCCACAAAACTTTTTATTCAGTAAGCTTTATTTAGTTCTATAAAAAGTCTAGAGGGTCATGAACCCATTAGCCTTTAAACCAACATATTGAAAAGTACTTTTTCATGTTTATTTCAAACCGATTCTACATCCATAAAAGAAATTTCAGATAAAGCTCTAAAAACATTTTATGATTTCAATTTATAAAAAAATTACTTTAATCACTCCAATTCCTTTTTAAGCCATTTTATCATCATTTAATATTTCTCTTATATTCTTATATTTTTTTTACTTTAAGAAATGCAAGGAAGTAGAAAACAAAAAAACAATCATTAAGAAGTTAAAATGAAAAATAATGGAAAAATGTTACTTTAAAAGAAACAAACTGTAGATATTCAGAAGCGGAATTTAATCATTCGTGTTTTTGTGAAGATGAGATAATTCATTTTCATGATACTTCTTAATTCGATTTTTGCAAATAATTTTCTGCTTGTCGTCACACTGTATAAAAATTTATCGCCGCTACTTCTGAGAACAACTTTTTAGAACCTCTCTTCATATAAGTTAATAATTTTGCTTTTTTTAGTCTTTTGATTGTTATCGAAATCTCTCTTTAGTAGAGCCACATCACAAGAAGTAAATTTTAAGCAAGAGAAGTGTACATCCGCATCATTTTTCATCGAGATACATATAAGTCTCAATTTTTAGCGAGATCATTCGAATAATATCGATTTTATTAGATATTTTATCCTCGATATATACTTTATCTTCATAACGAGACTTTTTATGTTTAGATCTGTATTTTCAAGATATTTCTTCAATTCATAGCTTGAAAAATATTTTTTATGAATTGCATCTTCCTCGTAATAAGATTTTTTGCCTATAAGACCTATACTTGCTGCCATTGGGGTCATGTTTATTGCCCTGCTCTAATCTGATTGTAGCTACGAACAAATTTCTTACTTAAATCAATCCATCTTTTTCGGCTAGATGTTCTTAAATTTATATCAGGTTTGCATATAATTGTCTAGTTGCATTTCTCTTTTTCCCTTGATTTTGTATGTACTTTGCACTTCCAGTTATAAAAGAAATGTTGTGATCAACATATATTTGTATTTCGTTACACACAAACTTCTATTCGTTATCTGTTTGTATTATATTAGGCGCACTTTCGAATTAAATAAGATTTCTCAGCGTATTTGCAACACCACTCCTGATTTTTTTTGCAATGGTGCCCCAAATAAAAATTTAGAGTGTGCATCTAAAGTGTGTAAGATCTATCCAACCCCATCATTATCCATTGAATATTTCCGCATATCAACAAGATCCATCTGAATTCTTTCTCATGGATAATTTAGAGGTATCGTTCAAATTGCATCATTTCGCTTAAAGTCTGATAATACTGGCAATCTTGGCATGTTTTAACGAATAGTTCTATTTTCTCTCGCTTAAACCAGCAGTATTTTCTTATGATTTCTTGATGCATTCGTTTAATATTAATGTAGCCAGGAAAATTTATAGAAGCAAAAAATTGGTTTATGCTTCTTTATCAACATCTGCTATAACTTCTTTAATGAAAGTTAATATCCGTTTTAATTATTTTACCATTTTCGATCTATATATCACCTTCTCGTTTTAAAAAGCATCGTTTCTGATTGCAATTCATATTTTATGGTAAATTTCTTGAAAATATAAATTTTTAAAGCCTTCTAATTTCATATTTGTCGCAATTCATTTTATTTTTAAAAAATTTTTATCGGTTAAAAATATAATATATTTTTTAAATACAAAACATGAATATGAACGAAAAAATCTAACTCTAATAATTAGAAAGTTTGCAGAAAAAAATTAATTCCATTAAATTTATTTTTTTTACTTGAAATTTGATTTTGGTATAGATAATGATTTTGGAATAACCTCGATATTTATTATTAATATTTTGGCTGAAATCTAAAACGTTCATACATATGTTCAGTTAAATTATAATGTAATCTTTACAACATTTTCAAATAAAAATATCAAAATTAAATACCAAATTTTTATAAGAGTTTTTCAGCCACGCAACGCCATCACGTTCATAATTTGCTCAAAGGTTTGTTTCCGCTTTTGGCTTTGCCTACTGCATGAAAAAACAACTTCCAAAATGGAATGCACAAAAAAAACAGATCCAAATTTTACAGATAAGCCACCGAAGAAGTTTATGAAAAATTTTAAACGTCAATTAGACTTACGTTTTTAAGGAATTACTGATAAGATTCTTTGATTAAATCAATAATTAATAAGAAATATGATAGAGGTTTGAAAAAATCTTGAAAACCAAATATCTTTATTGTATTACAAATTCATAATAAAAATTATTCACGCTGTGAACTTTTTTGTATATTTATTTATATTTTTTTATTTTATTTTCCTTTTTAAAACATCTACTGTACAAAAAAATTCATGACGGTTCGATTTGGCTCACAGTCCATAGTTTTGTAATGCCGAATCCAAATCTAGATCTTAAGATACTGAATGTATATATATTATTTTCAAAAAATTTAAATTAGTAAATAAGGTTCGAATCAGAACAAATTATTAGAACTTTTAAATTAGTAAATATTATCAATCTTACATCCAAAATTATGAATTTAGTCTTTCGGGTTATAAATATACTGTCTGAATAGATTATCTAAATATAAATTTAGATATCTTATAAATTTAGAACGAACATTTTTTTTGTTTTAATTATTCTGGAATCGACCAGACAAATTTATAAGCATCGGGGAAATTAAATAATATTCTTTGTTTTATGTTATGAATAATTGTGTTATACAATCGTTAGCTCGTCATATCTAATATTGAAAGGACGTATAATTTTTTTTCTATTAAAGTAATTTCAATAATTCAAGAAAAATGAAAGAAATCACAGTTTAGACCATCGCATTATAAAAATTTATCTCTTTTAAGAATACATAGTCATACATTTATAGTAAGATTTGTATTTCAGAACAAAAAATGTGTATTAAAATTCAAAATTCGAGGAAATGCTACTATTCTAAATAATTTGAAATAAATTTTGGTTTCAAATTTTATATGTGAAAAATCTAAAAAGTATTTTTTAAGAAATTTTAATGATAAAGTTTTTTATTTTCCCCCATCAATTGATAATGTGATCGTGATTTGTATTGTTCTAGAATATTGTTCCAAGCAAAATGTTCTGTAGATTTAAATAATTAAATATTCCTAGATAAAAACCTAATAAGCAAAACCCATTCCTTAATATCATATCCGAATGCAGCCTTAAACCGCAAAAAAATCAAAAGCTTTGCTTGAGTAAATATATGTTTAAAATTTATATTCCTTCTTATATATTTGCAAAATAAAGTATTTAAATTTAAATTACTATTGTTTAGCTCTATGAGAACATGTAAACAGATTAAATGGTCCTTTTTGAGATTTAAATTCTATGAAAAAAATGATTTGATCTTTCAGAGACAAAAATGTTATATGATACATTTTGGTAATACATAAATAGAATTAATAAAAAAACATAATATTAGATGATGCAATATGTTGTCACGTGAATTTAAACTATAAATTTTTTATAGATAATCTAAATTAATGACGTAAAATCTAGTATACACCAATTTTAATAAATTTCATTTTTTATGACAAATTTTGTATGGTTTTGATTGAAATTTCATAATTTTTGATTGATTTATCAGTAAAGTATAAATAATCCTTGATTTTTTTTGTTTAAGTTTATCTATTTGATACATATTTAGAGATAAGACATAATTGTTTCATTGAAATTTGTTTATATTTTTGTCTATAAATAAAAAAACACAATAACAAAACAATGAATATTTCTAGCACATGGTTGAGGAAAAACCTGATTTTGCTCATTAGCACAATTCTTCTTGTAGGATTTAAAATGATTGTCTATGTTTTAAAAATGGCTATTGTGTATGGTGTCATATCAAAGGTGATAAAGATAGTCAAATTCATTTTAGAAAAATCATGGACGAGAACTATTAAGTCTATATTTTATCTTATTCACTTGTATTATAAAATTACATGTAAACTTGCACAATTTTTAAAAAAAATCATTGTGATGATATATAATTCGTGTTTGCTTCCTATATGTGTATATGGCGGCATAGAATACAAAAGAATACCCACCGGCTATTCAAAATGGCAAAAGAGTTATAGATTATTTGCTATATCATTGTATGGTATACATATATTTTCTGAAAAGACTATTACTACATTAAGAAAAAATATATGTTTTAAAGATATTGGAGCCTTTTTTGGATTTACGGAGATTAGTCACGATAATATGGAAGCTGGAATAAATGAACTGGAGGCACAAGATACCAACAATCAACCGGAAATTATTCGTCCAAACAAAACAGATAAAACATCTGCTAAAAATAATACTTCAGCCACAAAAAACAAGGTCCAAAGTAAAAAAACTGTTAAAATTAACAAGCCATGTGTAATAAATCACAATATTCCAACAGACAATGAAATATCATGTAAAGGCTTAAAAAGAAAAAATCCAAAAATTGCCCCTTATGATACCATCGTAGTAGAAACTTTGGATGAAACTATACTTAAAAAGGTGCAGCAATCGCATGATCAAGGTGATATCACATCATTATCTACTTCGGAGATACTTGGATTTCATATTGCTGATGGAATTTATGATGGCATTTCATTTTTAGATTAGAAAAATTTACAAATAAATTCATAAAATATATCATTTCCAATTTAATTTTAATTATAATTTTAAAGACCTAAAAAACTTTAATTTAATATATCAAATATTTTTATAAATCATATACTTTTTCCTGTGGCATATATAACATAGGGTTTACGCTGCACACAAATGGAATAGTATAAATTTTTAAAGAATTCAAAACATAATTCGGCCTAAAAAATTTGAATATTTAGAAATTATCTGATTAGATAGTATTTTTGAATAGGTTACCTTGCAGCACGTAGATCCTGGTATTTACGCGTATATTAAAACATTTTTGTACGTCTGTGTTTTTATCAATATATTTCGACAAAAAATCTTGATTTTCATGGCATTTTTATAGTCGTTGAGCTTCTCGACTCAACTAATGTTTAATATAGGTTCATTAGAAAATCTTTCAAATTCAGAATAAATAATACAAAGTTTTAGTTAAAAAAATCAAGGCAGTTTATCTAATCTTGAAATCTATTTTTTACAATTAATTCATGATAAGCAGCTTTCAAATTTGATTGAATAAGCATATTTTGTTATGTACAATAACGAAAAATTACATGTCTATATAAGAAAGAAATATGTAGAAATAAAAATTTACTTTATAAGTAGTTAAATTTAATTGATAATACGAAAAAAATATGTGGAAATTATTTGTATCAATGCTTAAAACACATTATTTAATCTTTTAAGCAAACAAATTCGATTATTTAATTGTTAAAAACAAATCATGACAGAAGAAAATTTAATAAGGATAAATATAGCACAAAAAGAGATATGTTAAAACCACTGCCTACCTATATTTTAATTATAAACTCTTTTAAAAAACATCACATCTTTTTAAAACAGTTGCAAATGTTATATTCTTCATGACATTAACGAAGTTCAAGGTTTAAAATAGATAAATGAATCTCAACACACTGTCAGTGATTTTTCGATACATACATCGCAATGTATTTCATCGAAAGATTATAAAACTTTTTTAATAAGTGAAGAAGTTGCTTTAGGTTCTTAAATGATCTTTGCTTAGTGAGTGATTTCGGGTAGAATCCAAGTTTGGGATAACAATGTCAGCAGCATTTCGGCTTACCCTAAGCTTTCGGGCCGAAAGACTTCCGTTAAAACATTTCTCATAGAGCCATACAGAGTCAATCGTATATTGTTATTTGAAATCAACAAGCATAGCCTGTTACTTTAAATTCTTGAATTTTTAAAAGTAGATATTTTGGATTCACGAGCGCCAAGTCTTCTAATCGAGTATACCAGGTAAATTTTACATACTTTACAATGTATTTTCCATAAGTTCCGATCTAGTTATATTAAAAACTAAAATCTAAGCTTTATAAATATTTCGCCATTTTGAGATATGTGCTTTACACAAATTGCCAGGTAACACTAAAAATTAGATGTGGATCTTATCCCAACAAAAATTTAAACAATAATTTTCCCACAAATGTCATTAAACCATTACAAAGTAAAAAATTTCAGATGTGTTTTCTTTCCACAATAGATTAATATTTCGATATATTTAATCGATTTAAATTAGAATTTGAACAGAGAGTTTTTTTAGTATTTTTAGAATCCTAGATTTTTTATAACTGATCTCAATTCCTGGTTGTTTCTATATTTTTTAATAGGAGAAAAATCCAACGTTGCATTCTCTTTGAACTTTTAGATACCTTTTACTTTGGGCTGATTTTTCCAAACAGAGATCTTTTTACATTTTACTTAAGCTGACTTCTGTTTTAATGAGTATCAACTTATAAAAGTAATTGATATCCACGCAAAACTTTGTTGTGAGTCGTCTTTTGAGAATCTGATCCATGACACGATGAAGATCCAAACAATAGATTTATTCTTTCGTAGCCTATTACTTTCGCAAATAAACGAATACGCATATTAGCAATTTTCGCGATGGAAAAATTAGATACCATCAATTCCAGCAGCTTTTCAAAATTGAAGCCAAACAATATAATTTTAAAACTCATAAATTATATGAAACATGAAGTGAAATGTATTTTTAACAAAGAATAGTAAATGTTATTTTAATTTGGGCGATTCATTTTTTTTGTTTCAATTCGTAGAAAAGAACCAACTTTCATCAAAATTTGCTATATTTTGAAATAAAATATCCTAAAATTTTATTATAATTTCGAGCTTAAATAACTCAAACATACAATTACTTCAGTATAACAACTTTATATTTCCATAAAATCCGATTTTCTGGAACAAAAACATCCTTTGACTTATTTTCTTAACTAAAGCATCTGAAAAATCATTTTTTTTGGATTTTAAATATTCAACTTGAAAATATTATTAAACATCTTTTTTTTTTCGAATATTCCATATTATTTTTGTCTACGAGCTAGTTATAGAAATTTTAGGAAAGTATAAAAAAAATTTCATTTTCTATATTTTTCTTTCATCATAAACCTAAGTATCTCTTTACCAGTTGCCGGTTTATGAAAAATATGGTGAGTCTTGGATAGTATAAGCACTATTGTAAATCAATCCAGACAATCAAGATTAGTGTATTCCTCAACAAATATTTAACAAAGAACCATTTGTTTCACTTTTTGTCTTCAATTTGTTCTAAGGATTTGATATTCAGTTTTAATTTATTTTGAAAATACAAATGATAGGTATAATTTAAATGTCATATAACCATATCAATGTCAAAAATTTCAAAGAATATGTTTACTGATATTTCTTCTAAATATATTCCTAAATTTGTGATATATCTACATATAAAGTAACTTTTAAACAATTCTTTAAAATTATTATCTTCTTTTTTTAAAAACTAACTGAAGACATTATTTCATTTAATTTTTCTACAATTTTTTTCTGCAGTTTTAAAATATTAAGTACTTCACGATAGCATCATTGTATAAAAACAAACATATTTGTTTTTAATTTAAAATTTGAAAAAATGTTCCTCTTTAATTAAAAATTTAATTAAATCTTTTATTATTCATTTTAATTTATCAAAAATACAGATTTTCAGACATTTACTTTCTAATTTCAATTTATTTTAAAATTTATATCTTTGAATATTAAATATATAAATTTATTGGGTAGTTCCTATCTAAATTTACTTTTTTCCAATAATTTCCTAATTTATTATTTAATTTATCAAAGTGATTTTACTGCCAAACCGTTTTTAATTTCATTTCCTAATTTCCATAATTTCTTAATTTCCTAATATTATAATTTACTATTTATTTTTTAATTTATCAAAATGAGTAGAAGGAAAAAAGTAGACAGCGAAAATATAAAAAATGAAAAAATAAAGGCTGTAAACAACTTGGAGAACAGCGCAGGAGAGATTTTAATGTGTGATGTAGATGTAGCAATGTTATCCGAGAGACTTCCACCTCCACCGACCTTCCATGACACTACCCACCAACCACCAAGCAGTAGTTGCCAGACTAGTCCAGTCTGCTTGGTTGACACCATACCCTCGTCTTCTAGTACTGATGCCACTGCGTTTGGACCAGCCAACGACATGACAAACCTCAATACAGATGCCATTCTAGAAGGGAATCGACTGATGATATTGCACTCAATACTTGACTCTGTCACAGTCGTAGAACAGGAATGGCCTAGATCTGCTATTCTAGCAGTGCAAAAGAGGTGTGAGAGAATGCCCAGAAATGGCTGGCCTGCTACTCTGAGGTACTATAATGAGAAATTTAGCTGCACACTAGATATCGATGCGTTTAAAAAACTCGCACAAAATGAGGCAGAAAGGGAAATAAGGCAAGAAGAGAATGGAGAGCGACGTAGAATCACCACTTGTCTCACTGAGCCAAACACCCTGACTGACACCACGGAGTACATAAACCTGAGAGATAAATTTTCGAGTAAAATCTCGGAGAAGGAAATTGGAAAAGTGATGGTCCGAACTCGAAAGCTTCCAAGTGAATTGGTTGACAGTAAAGTTTTGGACCTTATTAATCGAATTATCGGTGAGTATGCTGATTCTTGTGTGCCGATGACGATAACTGCAGTGGTACGGATAATCCAGGCAGCCCAGGTATGCTATGACGAGGCAACACACAAAGAAAAGCCTAGATCCGCTTGGAAGGAAAACATAGAAAGTAAAATTTCTAAGTTAGTACTTTCCAAAGATCTTCTCGAGAAGGCTCGTAAGCAGGAAAAGCTCTCCACTTCGGAAACGAAGAGCCTTAAAAAAATCATGCGAGGGTTTAATTTAAACTTGAGGAGCGTAACTGATCTTTCTGAGGCTTTAGTTAAGAAGAATGAGTCTTTGAATGTGTACGAGAAAAAAATTACGATGCATGAAAGTAGGAAGCAATTCCGAAATGAGAATCGTATGTTTGAGCTTTTCCGAGGTCGATTTTATCGCTGGTTATCTGAGCGTGTGGAATCCGAGCATGTGATTAGTCGTGATGAAATTGTGAGTTTTTGGTCTACAATGTGGAACAAAAATGATGACACAGTCACGTATGATGATTATTTGATTCCATTTGTATCAGATAATCATCCGACCACGTTTCCTTCACTTGATGAATTTGTAAATATCATTAATTGGCTTCCTAATTGGAAAGCTGCTGGAATTGAAGGTATTTACAATTTTTTTATTAAGAAACTTACAACTCTACACAAATATCTTTATGATATTGTGAAAGTTATATGTTTAGAAGGAACACCTCAAGCTGATTGGTTTTACTGCGGGCTTACCTATTTGATACCCAAAGAAATTCCACAAAGAGGCTCTGACTACAGGCCAATCACTTGTATGTCCAACCTCTATAAGTTAACGACAAAGTGTGTAACGAAAGTCGTTCAAATTGAAGTGGAAAGGCGAGGGTTGCTTGCAGAGAACCAATTAGGGGCGGTAAGAGGTGTGCAGGGAGCGAAAGAGCAGGCTCTACTGAATATTGCCTTAAATAAAGAGTATGGAAATAATCTTAAGGCAACATGGATTGATGTTAAAAAAGCTTATAATTCAATAGATCATGCTTATTTAACTCAATACATTGAAAATCTCAATTTACCTGATTGGATCCTGAAATTTATTAAGGTAATTATATCAAAATGGAAAATTGATATATCAGTAGGGCCTGAAAAAATCATGAGCAAGAAGATTGATAGAGGGATTCTACAAGGAGATAGTTTGTCACCATTGTTATTTGTGTTGTGTATGGATCCATTTAGTCGAAAGCTTAATGAAAAATATACAAAAGTGACAGTACAAACAGATGCAGAATCCCATTCTACTAATCATCTCTTGTTTATTGATGATCTAAAGCTCCTCGCTAAAGACAGTTCGACATTGAGTGCTATGACAGACGAGGCAAAGGAATTTTTAGAGGTGATTGGGTTAGAGATTAACAAAGAGAAGTCAGCCACAAATGATAAGTGTTGTGAAGATACTGCTACTCTTCTAGAAGGTGTTGGTGTTTACAAATATTTAGGAATAATAGAAGATAGCAGAGGAATTCCAACACGTAGCTCATTTGAAGAAGTACAGAGCAAACTGATATTAAGAGTTGAAAGACTTTGTCACACTAGATTAAACGCAAAAAATTTATTTTCTGCAATCAATCAACATGCGATATCGTTAATCAACTATCACATAGGAGTACTTCGACTTGAACCGGCTGACTTCTCTAAGTTAGATGATGCAGTGCGTGCGGTGTTGGTGAAGAATAAGATACATCTCCGCCCAGGATGTAAAGAGCGTTTGTACCTTCCAAGAACAGAACTTGGAAGAGGCCTAGATAGTGTTGAGTTGCGAAGCGAACATATGCTTCTGCAACTCTTGGATTGTCTGGAAAAAAGTAAAGAAATATCAACTAGACGAACAGCAATCCTCAAGGTGGAGAATAATAATAAAACCCATCTTGCACAAATAAAAGGCTTCTTAAAAGTAAAGTACAGGTTGGTAGAAGAAGTCACTAAGAAAAGTTTAGAAGAAGCTCAACTTGCAAAACTATATAACGAAATAGAAAAACGAAAACTCCATATAAAGTTATATAATGCAAGAAAAAATGAGCTTGTAAGTGTTAGTGACTCTTCAAGATGGCTAAAGAGAGGGAATATTAGGCTACGAAATGAAGCTGTGTTCTGCTATATCCAGGATAGAAATGTATTCTGGAGAGCAGATGGTATGTGTCAACACTGCGGGAAGTCTGGTAAGACAGTAGATCATCTAGCAACTCGATGTGAAAAAATGCTAGACCATGACTACACCAGACGGCATAATGAAGTGGTTAGATGCGTACACTTATTTCTCTTCAATAGATATAAGTTTAAGTCTTCAAAACGAATTAGGAGTCACTCAGTTCAAGAAATTCTTGATAATGAGTATCCAGAGATAATAGTAGACACCAGAATAAAAACTGATGTTAAAATTTGGAATAACAGACCCGACATATTTATTTTAGATAAGAAGAAGAATAAGATAACACTCATTGAAGTAGGAATCACTTCCTAATATTCACTTCAAATAGTTGAAATTGAAAAACTTAGGAAGTATGACCTGCTAGCCAATGAGTTGGGTCTTATTTATAAGTGTAGTGTTGAGATAATCCCCTATGTGATGACCTGGGGCGGTATTGTGACAAAATACCATAAATCTCATCTTAAAAGACTAGAAATACCCATGAATGTAGAGGCATACATTCAGTCTATAGTACTTACGAAGACAGTCGAAACAATTTCCTTTGATCGACGAAGAGGACTTGAGTCAGGACTAAATGTCGAAGAGAGCTGGGAGAGAGCGTCAATGGGTGTTATTATGAGAGCAGAGATGCATGAGGAACCAACACTCGCTTTAAAACAAGCGAGTAGAGAGGAATATGGTGCAAAAAATTTTAAACCAAAAAATAAAGCACCCTTTATTTCACAAGGAGGAACCACTTTAGAGGAACCGACCAATAACATAAATAAAGAGTCGGATTTGGAAGAAGAGACAATAGTGGTTAAAGAGGTAGAAGAAAACATATAAAAATGTTAAAAATATTTTAACCCAGAATTTTATTAAATAAAATAAAAATCCAATCTAAATTGCTTAAAATATTTATAAATAAAAATTTTTTAAGAATCAGTAAAGATTTTTTTTAATAAAAATTAAAATATTTAAATAACATTTAAACAACATTTAATAATACACTTACATTCTACATTTTTAAACATAATTAAATCTTCATACCATAATAATACTTTATTTAAAAGTATCACATCTTTTTTTAAACCAGTGGCAAGTGTTATATTTGTTTTTATGACATTAACGCAGTTCTAGGTTTAACATAAATGACTGCTACCCCAACACTCCATCGGTAACCCCTGCGATACCTACGTCCCAAAGCCTTTCATCTACCAGGTGTGTAGAACCTAATTACTAGGCGAGGCAGTTGCCCGGAGTTCGTTAATGTCCGTTGCATGGAGTGTGATCGAAGGCCGAGGCCCTCCCTGGGCTCCCCCAAGACTATGCAGCATTCCCACTTACTCTACACTTTCTGAACCCAATAAACTTCTAGCTAAGATATATTTCAGAGATTTACATGGGGTCCACCTAGACAGTGCAATGTCATACCAACAGGTATAACCTGCTACTTAGCTTTCCTGGCTTTATATGGTTTTTTGTTTTATATCTCCCAGGCGCTAAGTCTTCTAACCCGAGTGAGCAAGGCTAGGTTTCCATGTTTTTACATGGCAATTACCTACATGTTCAGCTGCGGTCTGCAATCTGGTTACATAAAAAACTACAAATAAATTTGTAGAAAAAGTTTCTCCATTTCTTAGACCTCTCCTCGTAATAACAACTCCCATGGAACAACCGAAGATGTAGTGTGGTTTTATTCCCACCAAAAATCCAAACAATGATCTCACACCAGTTTCACACAATCATTGCCAAGCAGAAAGTTTTTTATGTGGTTATCCTCCCTCCACAAATACCATAATAATAGTAATACTTCATTTAAAAAAATATACCCTAGATTTGCATAAAAAAATGCATCCGCACATTTCATCTTGGGATTTATATTTTGATAAAGATGAAATTACATTTTTCAATACAAATTATGAAACAATTATTAAATTTATACGAACATTAAGAAATAATGTAACAAACAAAATTCTTATAATAAAAGAGCGAGGTATTTACAAAATAAGCATGCGTTTTTTAGTAAAAATTATATCAAAAAATCAAATTTATGAGCAACCAGAAAATACAATAAAATGTATTGCATGTGCTGTTTCAGAAATAATTTATAACGAATATGATATTAAGATGTATGTTGGTATTCGTATAACAAATTATAATATTGTTTCTTCTTTTGGTGTGTCAGTTAGTAAGGTAGAGCATCTTGTTAGTCTTATAGGTACTGTGTGTCGTGTTGGATGTAAAAAACTTATTTTTAAAAAAGTATTTTTTGAATGTTTGAAATGTAAAGAAATACTTGAAATTAAAATTGTGTCTAATGTGTATAAAACACCAAAGAAATGTGTTGGTGGTTGTAAATCTAAAAAATTTGTCTTTTTAAATGATCATCCCGAGCTGCTTATTAAAGATTTTCAAGAAATTAAAATCCAAGAAATACCAAATTATCAGAATTATTGTGGTAATTTTGAAAATATTTTTGATTTTTCAGATGAAAATAGCGAAATAAATTTTGATTTGGATTTTAAAGAAACAAACGAAAAATCAAAAGAAAAATTTGCTATAAACGAAAACAAAGAATTTAATGAAATAAATGAAAATAGAAAGCAAAGTATTGATTTGAAGTGTGATGAAGAATATAAAGAGAATAGTAGTGAATATTATTATGATTCAAATGAAGATTCAAAAGAAAAAATTGATATAAATTGTGCTAATGAACTTAAAAATAAAGATTTCGGGTTTAAAGAAATCGATAATGATTATGAAAACACAAAAAAATTGAATATGACAGATTGTTATTTATTTGATGACTTAGTAAACACGGTAGTTCCTGGAGATGTAGTTTCAGTAATTGGAATAATTAAAGCTGAAAAAGAAAGTAACGGTCTTTATAAATTAAATATTTACGTAAATAATTTAAAAATATTGAAAAATAAAAACATTTTAAATCTGAAAAAAGAAACCAAAGATTCTGATTTCAACGTCTTTAAAGATATTTCGAGAAATAAAAATATAATTTGTTCACTGGCACATTCTTTATTTAAAAATATTTATGGAAATGAATTGATTAAAATTGGAATCGTTTTGAGTTTATTTGGAGGTACAAAAAAATTTTGTGGAAATACTTGTATTAGAAAAGAAATACATGTGTTATTGATAGGAGAACCTGGACTTGGAAAAAGTAAATTTTTAACTTTGACATCCGAAATTCTTCCAAAAAGTACTTTTATATGCGGTAGTTCTACAACAAGTGCTGGTCTGACAGTTTCCATGATACATGATCCTATTACATCTGAATATGTGGTAGATGCAGGTGCTTTGGTAATTTCTGATAATAGTGTGTGTTGCCTTGATGAATTCGATAAATTAAATGATTTTAAAGTTTTATATGAAATAATGGAGCAACAGTCTTTTACAATAGCCAAAGGAGGAGTAATATGTACTGTTCCGGCTCGCACAACAATAATAAGTGCTACGAATCCAAAATATGGATTTTTCAAAGAAAATAAAACGTTGAAAGAAAATCTAAATTTTAATGAAGCTCTTTTATCAAGATTTGATTTAATATTTGTTTTAAAAGATAATTTAGATGAAAATTATAATCAAGAATTATCGAAATACATCATAAATAACGATTCAAAAAAAACATCCTCAGCTATTTCAACGGAAAGATCTGATAATAAAATATCTGAAATGATTGGAATATTAAGAAATGATATAACACAAAATCTAAAAATGAATGCAGAAACAGTGTTGTATCAAAAAGAACTTATTTCTAAATATATTTCTTATGCTAGAGAATACGTAAATCCAATTCTTTCAACACAAGCAAAAAATATTTTAAAAACTTTTTATTTGAGTATAAGAAACAAAGAAAATGTCGGAATAAGACATTTGGAAGCTTTAATGCGACTTACAGAAGCAAAGGCCAAAACAGAATTAAGAATGATTGCAAATCAAAAAGATGCAGAATTTATTATAAATTTTTACAAAAAAAGTATGAATTTTTCTTCTAAAAATACCACAAATACAAGTAAAAAGAAAGTAAATAATGTTAAAGATATTATAACGCATCTAAAAAATCTAGCAATTAATACAAAAAAAACCGTTTTAAGTTATATGGAATTAATAAATGAATTGAACAATTTCGAAATGAAAAAAAGCTCACAGGAGATTATAGAATTATTAAACCATCAAGGATATTTGATAAAAAAGGAAAGAGACAATTACCAAATTGTTATATAAATATTCTATTTCTATAATTATATCTCAATAGTTGAATATTAAACAATTATTTAAATATTCTAATTATTCATTTCAATCAGTTTTTATTTTATTATTTGATCAAATATAATATATTTTAAATATTGTAATTTTAATTAATTTTTTATGATGTAGAATCTCGAATCGATTTCTTCGGTACTATTTTCTAAATTTACGCAATTATTCTCGTATTTCTAATTAAATTATCTTTTTTAATATTTTGATGAGCTGAAATACGGTTGCTCTCTTTTTTAGAAAGAAAATTGTTAGGTAGAATTGTTTTAAATTTTATTTACATTTGATATTTCTATCAAATTTTCTCTTTTGTAGAAGAAAATAGCTAGGTAGAATTGTTTTAAATTTTATTTAAATTTGATATTTCTATCAAATTGTCTCTTTTGAGAAGAAAACTTTTTATGATTTTTTATTTAAAACAATACTGCTGTAATCGTGTTTTTTTCAAGAAAATATCCGAATATTCTTGCTATAATTTTTAAACTTGTTTTCTAACTCAATAAATCTTCATACTTCAAAAGATTATAGAGTGTGTAATAAAAAAACTTCTGATTTTTTTAGATGTAGCTAAGAAAGTTGCTGGAATGTCATTAAGAAATGCATTTTTTTTATAATTAAAAAAAATCACTTGTATAACAACGAATAAAGCTTAGGTAGAACAGAATCTGGAAATAAACTGCTGTATTTTTGCCTTTAAAGTCGACCTAAGGTCTTGTTTCTTACATTTTTGGAAGAATGTGTTGAATTTCGACTTAAAAAGACAACCTTAAAAATAATTAATAGTAATAAGGATATCTAGCCTCAATAATAAACGTTAAACTGGTCAAATATATTATATTAGAGATTTTTATTAGATCAAATTTAAAACGCTTAAATAAAAAATTTATATGACGAAATAGACAATCAAAAATTACATTCAAAGATAAATAAAGGCAAATGCCATTAACCAGCGTTATATTAAGGCTATCTGAAATACGACAGGACATTAAAAATTAAATATGAGATGAAGCAGTATTTTAATAATCTAAAAAGATATGTGTTATACAAATCAGAAAAAATATCTCAATAAAATAATAAATCAAGTAATGTTATAAAATTTTGACTCCAAGTTTGAAAAAAATACATCTATATGTACAGAAGGTGGAACGAAGAGCTCTCTGTGTTTATTTCACACCAAAAAATAAATAAAATTTAATTTTTGCAAAACGAATAAGTTCACACAGAGCCTGGCTTTTCAAAAAAAAGTATGCGGAAAAAACGAAACTAATAAAAAACAGATTTAAAAAGCCAGGATACAAAATCATATATATTTGGATTGTTAAGTTAATTCTAGAAAGACACCTTTTTGTTATTTTGATTTTTACTTAATTATTTCAAACATTAAAAACAAAGAAATTAAAGTTTTTATGATTCTTCTATAAATTTTGAAGTAGAACTCTTGTTTAATCAAATCTCGGGATGATATGATTGCATAATATTATAAGAAAAAACTTACGAAGTGAAATATAAATAACTATATAGGCTTGATAGAGTTGATGGTCGCTTAAAATCTTGCATATCATTTCTTCTAATTCAGAACAGCAACTATAAACATCTAACTAACTTCTTTGATATTACTAAATGTAGATTCGAAGCAGGCAAAAGATAGAAAAACATACTAAGTTTTGCTCTCTCTTTCATAAAATATTTGGCCAAAAAAAAGATTCCAAATAATAAATAAATACAGAATCTAAAAATTCCAATGATATATTCAAAGCAGAAGTTACTAATGAAAAGTCAAGTTTTGTGTCAAATATAGAATAATTGATATAGTGATTTATAAAGCGTATAGAAAAGAGACATATAAGTATTTTTAGCATTTTAATAATATTGTTATAAATTTTCCCATTGAAAATAAGCTTATTCATAATAGAACATATATTTACTCTTATCTTATTTTACAGAAACGGTAATTAAATAGAAAAACCAATGTTATAATGCTCGATTATAAATTATATTTCTTGAGTTTAAAAGTGATTTATTAGAGGGAGAGATTCGATTAGCATACAAACACCACTATAAAAGGATTGTTTTATTTTGTTTACAAAACTACTTTTATTATTTAAATTCTATGTTTTATTAGTACTATTTTTTTGCTTTTCATAAATTTTTTGATTACTTCAAATAAGTATTCCCTTGTTAAAAGATTGTATAAAATTAAACTTCGAATTCGCTATTTATATTTTTGTATTTAAACATAAATTATTAGACAAAAAACAAAAAAAAATTAATTATAAAATGTTTTTATTATTTTTGATTCTTTTGTAATTTAATTTAAAAATAAATGACAAAAAATTTATAATTTATTCGTCTAAAAAAGAAACACCGTCGAAAATACCATCGACGATGTTGAACGCAAGTATTTCAGATGTTGACATGGATGTTATATCCCCTCGATTTCGAGCAGCTTGTATTTTTTTTAATGTGTTAACATTCGAACTGTTCAAATCGTGTACAGTAAGAAGCGGCACTGTTGATATTTTTTCGTTTGGCCCGCTACTAAATTTTTTTTCTTTATCTACGATTTCATTATTATTTATTGTGATTTCTTCGATTTTTACAGTTTTCTGTATCTGTTTTTGATTTTTCAATATCGCGTTGTAATTTTTTTTAGGAATATCATTTGCTTCATTATAAATATGAGAGTTTTCCTTTTCGACACAGGTTTTAGGCTTTAAAATGCCCTTAGTCTCAACATCCTGAATTAGGCTAGGTCTTTCTAATTCTGCAACCATATCAACAGATTCTAAATTGAGTGGAAATCCAAGATATGTACATATGTCTTTAAAACATATATTTCTTCGAATTTGGAATACAAAATTTTCAATAAATATATGTATTTTATATGTTGTCATAGCAAATATTTTATAATATCTTTGCCAAAGTGAATAACTAATGGATCTATTTCTACATTCGAGACCTCCCAGAACAAAAATAGGCAGCAAATATTTTTTATACAAAAACAGGATGATAACTTTAATTATTTCCTTGGTTTGTAATATAAAAAAACAATGTATTCGGACGGCAAATATTATTACTTTTACAACTGGATTTAAAATATAACAGAGAAAAATGTCTATAAATTTCATAATTTTCGTAATCAAATTGTATTCAATGCCGATATTTGTCAAGTATAAAATTGATTTTAAAACTTCAGATGGAATAGTAAAAAAAATCAAGATTATTATATTGTCGATGCGCATTTTTGTTACTACTATTATTTCCGTCTATTATATTTTTCTGAAAATAGAGAACAAATTAGATTTGAACATATTCCCCTTATCTTTGATATCAAATAAATTGGTAAATTTTATCAAAATTATGAAAATAATTTATTATAAAACAAACCAATAAAATTTTTTGTGTATTAATCTAGTTTCGAAAAATATGAAACTTAATATGCCAAAAATTCATAATTAGTATCTAGATTATTTCGAAACAGCCGAAATTGTTCTCTAGGATATAATGATATTTGATCTAAAATTTAAAATAGCGTTTACACTAAGAGCCACAAAACTTTTTATTCAGTAAGCTTTATTTAGTTCTATAAAAAGTCTAGAGGGTCATGAACCCATTAGCCTTTAAACCAACATATTGAAAAGTACTTTTTCATGTTTATTTCAAACCGATTCTACATCCATAAAAGAAATTTCACATAAAGCTCTAAAAACATTTTATGATTTCAATTTATAAAAAAATTACTTTAATCACTCCAATTCCTTTTTAAGCCATTTTATCATCATTTAATATTTCTCTTATATTCTTATATTTTTTTTACTTTAAGAAATGCAAGGAAGTAGAAAACAAAAAAACAATCATTAAGAAGTTAAAATGAAAAATAATGGAAAAATGTTACTTTAAAAGAAACAAACTGTAGATATTCAGAAGCGGAATTTAATCATTCGTGTTTTTGTGAAGATGAGATAATTCATTTTCATGATACTTCTTAATTCGATTTTTGCAAATAATTTTCTGCTTGTCGTCACACTGTATAAAAATTTATCGCCGCTACTTCTGAGAACAACTTTTTAGAACCTCTCTTCATATAAGTTAATAATTTTGCTTTTTTTAGTCTTTTGATTGTTATCGAAATCTCTCTTTAGTAGAGCCACATCACAAGAAGTAAATTTTAAGCAAGAGAAGTGTACATCCGCATCATTTTTCATCGAGATACATATAAGTCTCAATATTTTAGCGAGATCAGTCGAATAATATCGATTTTATTAGATATTTTATCCTCGATATATACTTTATCTTCATAACGAGACTTTTTATGTTTAGATCTGTATTTTCAAGATATTTCTTCAATTCATAGCTTGAAAAATATTTTTTATGAATTGCATCTTCCTCGTAATAAGATTTTTTGCCTATAAGACCTATACTTGCTGCCATTGGGGTCATGTTTATTGCCCTGCTCTAATCTGATTGTAGCTATGTACAAATTTCTTACTTAAATCGATCCATCTTTTTCGGCTAGATGTTCTTAAATTTATATCAGGTTTGCATATAATTGTCTAGTTGCATTTCTCTTTTTCCCTTGATTTTGTATGTACTTTGCACTTCCAGTTATAAAAGAAATGTTGTGATCAACATATATTTGTATTTCGTTACACACAAACTTCTATTCGTTATCTGTTTGTATTATATTAGGCGCACTTTCGAATTAAATAAGATTTCTCAGCGTATTTGCAACACCACTCCTGATTTTTTTTGCAATGGTGCCCCAAATAAAAATTTAGAGTGTGCATCTAAAGTGTGTAAGATCTATCCAACCCCATCATTATCCATTGAATATTTCCGCATATCAACAAGATCCATCTGAATTCTTTCTCATGGATAATTTAGAGGTATCGTTCAAATTGCATCATTTCGCTTAAAGTCTGATAATACTGGCAATCTTGGCATGTTTTAACGAATAGTTCTATTTTCTCTCGCTTAAACCAGCAGTATTTTCTTATGATTTCTTGATGCATTCGTTTAGATATTAATGTAGCCAGAAAAATTTATAGAAGCAAAAAATTGGTTTATGCTTATTTATCAAATCTGCTATAACTTCTTTAATGAAAGTTGATATCCGTTTTAATTATTTTACCATTTTCGATCTATATATCGCCTTCTCGTTTTATAAAGCATCTTTTCTGATTGCAATTCATATTTTACGGTAAATTTCTTGAAAATATAAATTTTTAAAGCCTTCTAATTTCATATTTGTCGCAATTCATTTTATTTTTAAAAAATTTTTATCGGCTAAAAATATAATTTATTTTTTAAATCCAAAACATGAATATGAACGAAAAAATCTAACTCTAATAATTAGAAAGTTTGCAGAAAAAAATTAATTCCATTAAATTTATTTTTTTTACTTGAAATTTGATTTTGGTATAGATAATGATTTTGGAATAACCTCGATATTTATTATTAATATTTTGGCTGAAATCTAAAACGTTCATACATATGTTCAATTAAATTATAATGTATTCTTTACAACATTTTCAAATAAAAATATCAAAATCAAATACCAAATTTTTATAAGAGTTTTTCAGCCACGCAACGCCATCACGTTCATAATTTGCTCAAAGGTTTGTTTCCGCTTTTGGCTTTGCCTACTGCATGAAAAAACAACTTCAAAAATGGAATGCACAAAAAAAACAGATCCAAATTTTACAGATAAGCCACCGAAGAAGTTTATGAAAAATTTTAAACGTCAATTAGACTTACGTTTTTAAGGAATTATTGATAAGATTCTTTGATTAAATCAATAATTAATAAGAAATATGATAGAGGTTTGAAAAAATCTTGAAAACCAAATATCTTTATTGTATTACAAATTCATAATAAAAATTATTCACGCTGTGAACTTTTTTGTATATGTATTTATATTTTTTTATTTTATTTTCCATTTTAAAACACCTACTGTACAAAAAAATTCATGACGGTTCGATTTGGCTCACGGTCTATAGTTTTGTAATGCCGAATCCAAATCTAGATCGTACTATACTGAATGTATATATATTATTTAACAAAAAATTTAAATTAGTAAATAAGGTTCGAATCAGAACAAATTATTAGAATTTTTAACTAGTAAATATTATCAATCTTTTATCAACTATTGTGAATTTAGTCTTTCGGGTTAAAAATTTAGAACGAACATTTTTTTTGTTTCAATTATTCTGGAATCGACCAGAACATATTTATAAGCATCGGGAAAATTAAATAATATTCTTTGTTTTATGTTATGAATAATTGTGTTTAAAAATCGTTAACTCGTCATATCTAATATTGAAAGGACGTATAATTTTTTTTCTATTAAAGTAATTTCCATAATTTAAGCAAAATGAAAGAAATCACAGTTTAGACCATCGCATTATAAAAATTTATCTCTTTTAAGAATACATAGTTACACATTTATAGCAAGATTTGTATTTCAGAACAAAAAATGTGTATTAAAATTCAAAATTCAAGGAAATGCTATTATTCTAAATGATTTGAAATAAATTTTAGTTTCAAATTTTATGTGTGAAAAATCTAAAAGGTATTTTTTAGGAAATTTCAATGATAAAGTTTTTTATTTTCCCCCATAAATTGATAATGTGATCGTGATTTGTATTGTTCTAGAATATTGTTCCAAGCAAAATGTTATGTAGATTTAAATAATTAAATATCCTAGATAAAAGCCTAATGAGCAAAACCCATTCCTTAATATCAGATCCGAATGCAGCCTTAAACCGCAAAAAAATCAAAAGCTTTGCTTGAGTAATTTATGTTTAAAATTTATATTCCTTCTTATATCATTGTAAAATAAAGTATTTAAATTTAAATTACTATTGTTTAGCTCTATGAGAACATGTAAACAGATTAAATGTTCCTTTTTGAGATTTAAATTCTATGAAAAGATGATTTGATCTTTCAGAGACAAAAATGTTATATAATATATTTTGGCAATACATAACAAGAATTAATAAAAAAACATAATATTGAGATGATGCAATATGTTGTCACGTGAATTTAAACTATAAATTTTTTATAGATAATTTGAATTAATGACGTAAGATCTAGTATACACCAATTTTAATAAATTTCATTTATTATGACAAATTTTGTATGGTTTTGATTGAAATTTCATAATTTTTGATTGATTTATCAGTAAAGTATAAATAATCCTTGATTTTTTTTGTTTAAGTTTATCTATTTGATACATATTTAGAGATAAGACATAATTGTTTCATTACAATTTGTTTATATTTTTGTCTATAAATAAAAAAACACAATAACAAAACAATGAATATTTCTAGCACGTGGTTGAGGAAAAACCTGATTTTGCTCATTAGCACAATTCTTCTTGTAGGATTTAAAATGATTGTCTATGTTTTAAAAATGGCTATTGTGTATGGTGTCATATCAAAGGTGATAAAGATAGTCAAATTCATTTTAGAAAAATCATGGACGAGAACTATTAAGTCTATATTATTTCTTATTTATTTGCATTATAAAATTACATGTAAACTTGCACAATTTTTAAAAAAAATCATTGTGATGATATATAATTCGTGTTTGCTTCCTATATGTGTATATGGCGGCATAGAATACAAAAGAACACCCACCGGCTATTCAAAATGGCAAAAGAGTTATAGATTATTTGCTATATCATTGTATGGTATACATATATTTTCTGAAAAGACTATTACAACATTAAGAAAAAATATATGTTTTAAAGATATTGGAGCCTTTTTTGGATTTACGGAGATTAGTCACGATAATATGGAAGCTGGAATAAATGAATTGGAGGCACAAGATACCAACAATCAACCGGAAATTATTCGTCATAACAAAACAGATAAAAAATCTGCTAAAAATAATACTTCAGCCACAAAAAACAAGGTCCAAAGTAAAAAAACTGTTAAAATTAACAAGCCATGTGTAATAAATCACAATATTCCAACAGACAATGAAATATTATGTAATGGCTTAAAAAGAAAAAATCCAAAAATTGGCCCTTATGATACCATCGTAGTCGAAACTTTGGATGAAAGTATACTTAAAAAAGTGCAGCAATCGCACGATCAAGGTGATATCACATCATTGTCTACTTCGGAGATACTTGGATTTCATATTGCTGATGGAATTTATGATGGCATTTCATTTTTAGATTAGAAAAATTTACAAATAAATTCATAGAATATATCATTTCCAATTTAATTTTAATTATAATTTTAAAGACCTAAAAAACTTTAATTTAATATATCAAATATTTTTATAAATCATATACTTTTTCCTGTGGAATATATAACATAGGGTTTACTCTGCACACAAATGGAATAGTATACTTTTTTTTCAAAGAATTCAAAACATAATTCGGCCTAAAAAATTTGAATATTTAGAAATTACTGATTAAATAGTATTTTTGAATAAGTTACCCAGAAACACGTAGATCCTGGTATTTAGGCGTATATTAAAACATTTTTGTACGTCTGTGTTTTTATCAATATATTTCGACAAAAAATCTTGATTTTCATGGCATTTTTATAGTCGTTGAGCTTCTCGACTCAACTAATGTTTAATATAGGTTCATTAGAAAATCTTTCGAATTCAGAATAAATAATACAAAGTTTTAGTTAAAAAAATCAAGGCAGTATATCTAATCTTGAAATCTAATTTTTACAATTAACTCATGATAAGCAGCTTTCAAATTTGAAGGAACAAGCATATTTTTTTATGTACAATAACGAAAAATTACATGTCTATTATAAGAAAGAAAACATGTAGAAATAAAAATTTAATTTATAAGTAGTTAAATTTAATTGATCATCCGAAAAAAATATGTGGAAATTATTTGTATCAATGCTTAAAACACATTATTTAATCTTTTAAGCAAACAAATTCGATTATTTAATTGTTAAAAACTAATCATGACAGAAGGAAATTTAATAGGGATAAATATAGCAAAAAAGAGATATGTTAAAACCACTGCCTACCTATATTTTAATTATAAACTCTTTTAAAAAACATCACATCTTTTTAAAACAGTTGCAAATGTTATGTTCTTCATGACATTAACGAAGTTCAAGGTTTAAAATAGATAAATGAATCTCAACACACTGTCAGTGATTTTTCGATACATACATCGCAATGTATTTCATCGAAAGATTATAAAACTTTTTTAATAAGTGAAGAAGTTGCTTTAGGTTCTTAAATGATCTTTGCTTAGTGAGTGATTTCGGGTAGAATCCAAGTTTGGGATAACAATGTCAGCAGCATTTCGGCTTACCCTAAGCTTTCGGGCCGAAAGACTTCCGTTAAAACATTTCTCATAGAGCCATACAGAGTCAATCGTATATTGTTATTTGAAATCAACAAGCATAGCCTGTTACTTTAAATTCTTGAATTTTTAAAAGTAGATATTTTGGATTCACGAGCGCCAAGTCTTCTAATCGAGTATACCAGGTAAATTTTACATACTTTACAATGTATTTTCCATAAGTTCCGATCTAGTTATATTAAAAAGTAAAATCTAAGCTTTATAAATATTTCGCCATTTTGAGATATGTACTTTACACAAATTGCCAGGTAACACTAAAAATTGGATGTGGATCTTATCCCAACAAAAATTTAAACAATAATTTTCCCACAAATGTCATTAAACCATTACAAAGTAAAAAATTTCAGATGTGTTTTCTTTCCGCAATAGATTAATATTTCGATATATTTAATCGATTTAAATTAGAATTTGAACAGAGAGTTTTTTTAGTATTTTTAGAATCCTAGATTTTTTATAACTGATCTCAATTCCTGGTTGTTTCTATATTTTTTAATAGGAGAAAAATCCAACGCAGCATTCTCTTTGAACTTTTAGATACCTTTTACTTTGGGCTGATTTTTCCAAACAGAGATCGTTTTACATTTTACTTAAGCTGACTTCTGTTTTAATGAGTATCAACTTATAAAAGTAATTGATATCCACGCAAAACTTTGTTGTGAGTCGTCTTTTGAGAATCTGATCCATGACACGATGAAGATCCAAACAATAGATTTATTCTTTCGTAGCCTATTACTTTCGCAAAATAATACTGATATTACGCATATTAGCAATTTTCGCGATGGAAAAATTAGATACCATCAATTCCAGCAGCTTTTCAAAATTGAAGCCAAACAATATAATTTTAAAACTTATAAATTATATGAAACATGAAGTGAAATGTATTTTTAACAAAGAATAGTAAATGTTATTTTAATTTGGGCGATTCATTTTTTTTGTTTCAATTCGTAGAAAAGAACCAACTTTCATCAAAATTTGCTATATTTTTAAATAAAATATCCTAAAATTTTATAATAATTTCGAGCTTAAATAACTCAAACATACAATTACTTCAAAGTAACAACTTTATATTTCCATAAAATCTGATTTTCTGGAACAAAAACATCCATTGACTTATTTTCTTAACTAAAGCATCTGAAAAATCATTTTTTTTGGATTTTAAATATTCAACTTGAAAATATTATTAAACATCTTTTTTTTTTCGAATATTCCATATTATTTTTGTCTACGAGCTAGTTATAGAAATTTTAGGAAAGTCGAAAAAAAATTTCATTTTCTATATTTTTCTTTCATCATAAACCTAAGTATCTCTTTACCAGTTGCCGGTTTATGAAAAATATGGTGAGTCTTGGATAGTATAAGCACTATTGTAAATCAATCCAGACAATCAAGAGTAGTGTATTCCTCAACAGATATTTAACAAAGAACCATTTGTTTCACTTTTTGTATTCAATTTGTTCTAAGGATTTGATATTCAGTTTTAATTTATTTTGAAAATACAAATGATGGGTATAATTTAAATGTCATATAACCATATCAATGTCAAAAATTTCAAAGAATATGTTTACTGATATTTCTTCTAAATATATTCCTAAATTTGTGATATATCTACATATAAAGTAACTTTTAAATAATTCTTTAAAATTATTATCTTCTTTTTTTAAAAACTAACTGAAGACATTATTTCATTTAATTTTTCTACAATTTTTTTCTGCAGTTTTAAAATATTAAGTACCTTACGATAGCATCATTGTATAAAAACAAACATATTTGTTTTTAATTTAAAATTTGAAAAAATGTTCCTCTTTAATTAAAAATTTAATTAAATCTTTTATTATTCATTTTAATTTATCAAAAATACAGATTTTCAGACATTTACTTTCTAATTTCAATTTATTTTAAAATTTATATCTTTGAATATTAAATATATAAATTTTTTGGGTAGTTCCTATCTAAATTTACTTTTTTCCAATAATTTCCTAATTTATTATTTAATTTATCAAAGTGATTTTACTGCCAAACCGTTTTTAATTTCATTTCCTAATTTATTATATAATTTATCAAAGTGATTTTACCGCCAAACAGTTTTTAATTTCATTTCCTAATTTATTATATAATTTATCAAAGTGATTTTACCGCCAAACCGTTTTTCCTTTCCTAATTTCCATAATTTTTTAATTTCCTAATATTATAATTTACCATTTATTTTTTAATTTATCAAATATAGAAAATTTTCTTTCTTCTTTTTCTAATTTCCATTTATTTTTTAATTTTTACATGTTCAAATATAGAAATATAAAATTAATTTTTTTATTCCTTAAAAAACCACCCATCAATTATATTTTTTTCTATTTTTTAATTTCCAACGGTCTTCAATCCAATTCATTAAAATATATTTTCTAACCCTTAAAAAAAATGAAATACTTCCCGACACTCAAAAACCAAATACTTACTAACCTAACACTAGCCATAATCCCAACCGCAATCTTTATAAAGTTCGCAATAGTGTTTCTTCGTACCTACCATCTCCTATTTTGTAAATATAATATATCCTCTCTCTCATATTCCGTTACACAACCAAATATAATATCATTATCATATCAACACCAAGGATCCACTATACCACTAAACACATCAATAAAAGACATCCATATTACCACACAATCCGCATCCGACACATTTACCGATCAAAAATTTATTTCTACGTTTGCATCTTCAAATATATTTTTGAAACGACGACAAGAAATTAAATTCGAATCAAATTTGAAAATAACCTCTTTAAACAAACAAAATGTCTTAAATTTTCTTAAAAAAAGAAATCATTTACATTTTACAATCAAATGTAAAGTTATTTTACATCTTTTCAGTTTTGAATTCTCGTTTAATAAAGAATCCACCTTTTCAATTCCACCACCAGCCTCTGAACAAAAAGGCACCTATAAAGTCACTGAAATATGTCTTAAAAACGTTATTAATTTAGATAATCCATCTCTTACTCCACAAAAGGTCGTTACTCTTATCGATAATACAGATATTTACCAACAAAAAATCATTAATTTTGATGATTTTTTAACTCAGAAAAACACCACACCAGCAAAGAGTGACAATACCAAGAATATGACAGAAGAAAGTGAAAGATCAGATAAGAACCCCAATATTACACAAAACCAACCTCTAAATACCAATAATTTGACAGCAGAATGTCTCACTTCTGATAAAACCTCCAATACCACACAAAACCAAAGCACCAAAACCCAAACAGAAAACAATACAACTGTTAAGACCCCCAATACCATACAAATATCGATATCTCCTAATAATTTACAATTCTCCCCTTTTATTTCCCTTTATTTACAACCCTTATGTATTACAATAAATAACACCCCTTTATTTACATCCAATATTACAATAACTAAAGGGGTGTTACACCCTTTTAAAATATACATACCCTTTATTTCCTACAAAATATCTCTCTCTATAATTAAAGGGGTCTTATTTAAAAGACTAATAATTAACAGTATTAAAGGTACTTTAAATAACACAATTAAAACCCTCTTTAATAACACAGATATAACACATATGATACCTAACAACACCTCTAATACTACAAAAAGGAATAATAATAACACCTATTATAAAATACCTAACATACGTTTTAACCTACACAGTATTAAAGACAATAATATTGTTTTTAGTACTTTTATACATAATAATATAATACCTTTAGATATTTCACTTATTACTAATACTGTATTACCACCTATTAAATATATATATGGAAATAAGAATATAACAAGTAATTGTACTTATGATTATATATATTGTAAGGATAGTATAAAGGATATGTTAGAGAGTGATAAGAGTAATGATTATAAGGGTGTTAATATAGTAGAGGATAGATTAGAGGGTGTTAATATAGTAGAGGATAGATTAGAGGGTGTTAATAATAAGGATAGATCAGAGGGTGTTAGTAACACTAGTACTAAACAACACGGTGTTAGTAATAAGAGTAATGAACAACACCCTGTTATCACCAATACTAATAAACAACACCCTGTTATCACCAATACTAATAAACAACACCCTGTTATCAATACCGACATATTAACAACACCCTTTAACTCAGTATATGGTATTGGTACTTTACAAGTATTATTATACAAACAAGGTATAAAGATAAATACATATTTAACAGTTTATAGTTTTGAATTACTTATTAAGAAACTTAACACTCCTATTATTATACAACCTATATGTGATACACCTTTATCTTTATTGTTAAGTGTTATGTCTGTAATATATAAAGATAAAACCCTTTATATGTTTAATAAACCTATTGCCTCTATAAAAGGTAATAATTATATAGAAAATGGAAATGGAAGAGAAATACCGTTAGTAGATAGTAGTGTAGTTAACACCCCATTGGTAGAGGGCTGTGTAAATAACACCCCATTAACAGACAATACAGGTAATAACACCCCATTAACTGACAGTACAGGTAATAACACCCCATTAACTGACAGTACAGGTTATAACACCCCATTAACTGACAGTACAGATAATAACACCCCTTTAGTTGACAGTGATGTAAATAACACCAACAACCATATTAACAACAACCATACTAATAATCATACTAACACTACTACTACCCTTATTTCTAATACCTTTACTTGTATAAATAACACCCTTTATTTACGTACAGTTATAAACATAAGAAATAACCCAAACATTATATTTACATCTAAAAATTTTAATATAAAAATATATATAAATTACTTTATATTTACTATTACATTACGTAAAGGTATTATAGATTTAAATAAAGGATTAATATATCTTAATACTAAGATAGAACGTAATACTACAACTGTTAAATATCCACTTGTTAATATTAACACTGGATATACAAGTAGAATAACATATGAGTATGTAACAGGTGTTAATAATAAGTATAGTGATTATAGGGGTGTTAATAATAGTAGGGATGATTATAAGGGTGTTAACAACACTATTAACAGTAATAGTGAACAACAGGGTGTTAACTATAGTAGTAGTGAACAACAGGGTGTTAACAACACTATTAACAGTACTAATGAACAACAGGGTGTTAATAACACTATTAACAGTACTAATGAACAACAGGGTGTTAACAACACTACTACCAATACCTTTATTGATATACTATCTCAGTTATTAGATTATTGTAATTTAAAACTTATTGGTATAGAAGATATAAATAATTTGATATTTAAATTATGTACAGATACACATATAAATAATAAATTAAAAGAAATATTTAATTTTAATAAGAATGTACCAAATATTATATTTACTGTTAATATACCTAGTCTTAGATTTAGTATTGAAGGGACAGAGGGTGTTATATGTAGTAGTGGTGGTAAGGTGGAGAATAGGGTGGGGGATGTTATTATATGTAATAGTAGTAATGGGGGTGTTAATGATAGAGATGGGTTAGAGGGTGTTAATAACACTACTAGTAATTATAAGGATATAAAAGGTGTTAGTAATAAGGATAGATTAGAGGGTGTTAACAATACTACTAATAAACAACAAGGTGTTAGTAACAGTAGTAATGAACAACAGAGTGTTAACAATACTACTAATAAACAACAAGGTGTTAGTAACAGTACTAGTAAACAACAAGGTGTTAGTAACAGTACTAGTAAACAACAGGGTGTTAACCAGTCTACTAATAAGCAAAACCCTGTTAACACTACTACTAATACTTATCACCCTCTTAACACTACTACTAATAAGCAAAACCCTCTTAACACTACTACTACTAATAGTAATAAAAAAAGGGGTGTTATCTATGATACTACTGATTATGACTCTACTAACACCATAAGTATCTCTAAGAATAGAATTAAAAGACTTAAAAAGAGAATTATAAGAAATAAGAAGAATAAGAATAGAAGTAAATATATAAATAGGGATAGTAGTAAGTATATAAGTAGGGATAGTAGTATGTATAACAATAATGAAGTATATAACACTACTAATAATAACAGTACTACTAAAACCATACTAACTAACACAAGTACCTTAGCTGTTATAAATACAGACCCTCTTAAATTACTGATAGGTTGTACAAATAACAGGTATTGGATTAATAGGAAATGTGTAATGGGTGTTATACGTATAAATATAATAGATTATAGTAAGTTAAAGGGTTTTAATTATATAAGTATTAATAGTTTATCTAATAGTAGTAGTGTTAGTAAATGTATAGAGGCGTTATTTAAAAATATGTATATATTAGTTAAGGGTGTTAATGATAAAGATGTGTTAGAGGGTGATAGTAACAGTAGTTATGAACAACAGGGTGTTAGTAACAGTAGGATAGTAATTATAAGGGTGTTAATAACAGTAGTAATGAACAACAGGGTGTTAGTAACAATACTAATAAACAACACCCCCTTATTACCAGTACTAATAAACAACACCCCTCTACCTCTACCTCTACTACCACTACTACACTTAACAATAATGTATGTAATGACTGTAACAATAATATTTATAAAACAGAATATTTTATAACAAAAGAATCTGATTTATCTACTAATATTAAGACATGTTATAAATGTAATAATATTATATTAAATAATTGTATACCTTATAGTGATAGAATACCTATGTGTAGGTGTTATAGTAGTGATAAGGGTATAGAATATAATACAGTTTATGATATTATAGGTTATAATAGTATGTTAGGGGGTGATAGTAATAGTAATAGTAGTAGGGATAGTAAGTGTGTAAGTAAAGGTAATAACCCTTTTACTACTAACTGTAATACTAACAATACTACTACCAATACTACTAACAATAATACTAACCATACTACTAACAATGATACTAACAATACTACTACTAACCATACTACTAACGATAACAATAACACTTATGATTATAGTGGTGTTAGTCTTAAGGTAAGAGGTCATAGGACTGTTAAAGGGTATTCACTTATAAATATAGGTATAACACTACCAATTAGTAACACTAGTGATATAAAGGGTATTAATATAGTAGAGGGTATTAGTAACTGTGTTAGTAAGGAGTATGAGGGTTATAAGGGTGATAATACTAGTAGTAGTAAACAACAGGGTGATAATACTAGTAGTAGTAAACAACAGGGTGTTAGTAACAGTATACATGAACAACAGGGTGATAATACTAGTACTAATCAACAACAGGGTGTTAGTAAAAGTATAGATGAACAACAGGGTGTTAGTAAAAGTATAGATGAACAACAGGGTGTTAGTAACAGTATAGACGAACAACAGGGTGATAGTAACAGTATATATAAACAACAGGGTGTTAATACTACTACTAATAAACAACAGGGTGTTAATACTACTACTAATAAACAACAGGGTGTTAACACTACTACTAATAAACAACAGGGTGTTAATACTACTACTAATAAACAACAGGGTGATAATACCAGTACTAATAAACAACAGGGTGTTAATACTACTACTAATAAACAACAGGGTGTTAATACTACTACTAATAAACAACAGGGTGTTAACACTACTACTAATAAACAACAGGGTGTTAATACTACTACTAATAAACAACAGGGTGTTAATACTAGTACTAATCAACAACAGGGTGTTAATACTAGTAGTAGTAAACAACAGGGGTATATCAACACTACTAATACTTATCACCCTCTAAGTGATACTACTACTACTAACAACATCACTACTACTACTAACTCCCCTACTAATAACACCCCCATTTCTACTCGTGGCCTTAGAATCTCTTGGTCTAATATATTCCTTGTTATGAAATATGAAGGTAAAGTATTAGGAAAAGTATTTTTTAAAAAGAATTACTTTGACATAAATATATTTAAGAGACGATTTGAGAAGTATAAGGAATGTAACAGATATACTTCTGGTGGTACTAGTGCTAGTACTAACACATATAATAACACATATACTAACTCTAGTACTAACACATATACTAACACATATACTAACACATATACTAACACATATACTAACACACCCAACAACAATACACCCAACAACAATACACCCAACAACAATACACCCAATAATAATACACCCATTCTACATTACAAACTAGTCTTAATCTATAATGAATTATTATTTGATAAAGGAATAGATAAGATATATTTAAAATATAATAATAATACAATTAATATATCTAATATTACTTATATTATTAATAATATATTAATTAAAAAAGATAGTTTTACATTTAAAAGATTTATAGAAAAGATGTGTTTTAATAATTATATATTTAAGAAGTATATAAGTAGATGTGATGATGGGGGTGGTAGTGATGGGGGTGGTAGTAGTAATAAGGATATTAAGGGTAGTAATACTAAAGATATTAAGGGTAGTAGTAAGGATATTAAGGGTAAGGATAATAAGGGTAAGGATATTAAGGGTAAAGATAACAACAACCATACTAATAATAATAACAACCATACTAATAATAACAACAACCATACTACTAATAACAACAACCATACTAATAATACTAATAATAATACTAATAATACTAATAGGGTTAGGGTTGGTCTTAGGGATAAGCATGTTGATGTATATATTGATAGTGCTTATATGTGTAATGATAAGTGTATATGTGTAGGTAAGTGTATATGTGGTAATGAAGGTGAGGATAGGGTAGAGGATGAGGATAGTAGTAAGGGTGATGGGGGTGATGATAGTAAGGGTGGTAGTAGTAAGGATAGTAGTAGTAAGGGTAATAAGGGTGATGGTAATAAGGGTGATGGTAGTAAGGGTATTACTAAAGATAATAACAATGATAATAATAACAATGATAATAATACTAACAACACTAAAGATAATAACAACACTAAAGATAATAATAATACTAATACACATACTAATAACACTAATGATAGTCTTGTCTCTAGGTACTGTGTTAAAGGTAATTTAATGGTTTATGACCCTTTATTACTTAAAAAAATATCTTATTATATATTAAAAGGTCTTAATTATAATAATAATATTATTATAAATAATAGGGTGTTAATTGATATAGATTTAAGAGGAGTTTTAAATTATAGTATTTTAAGTAATAATGATAATTTTTTTATGATATTTGTTAATAAGTTTATTGTTAGAGAAGAGATTGTTATGTATTGTAAGTGTTGTGGGTGTTTAGAGTGTAGAGTATTAGATGTAGAGAGGTGTGGGTGTGGAGGTGGTGGAGGTGGTGGTGTGGGTGTGGGTGATAGTGGTGTGGATAGTGGTGTGGGTGATAGTAGTAGGTATGGTGGTAAGTATTATAGTGATAAGTATTATAGTGATAAGGGTAGTAATAATAATACTAATAACAACAAAGATAATACCAAGGATAATAACATATTAAATACCCCCACCATCACCCCCACCATAAATACTAATACCCCCTTTGTTATCTCTTCTATTCCTTGTTATTTTCCTTTAAATATAAAATATAGTTTAGGTATTTTAGACTGTTATAATTATAATAAAAGTACTTTTAATATACAAATGGTAATACCTGGTATATTAAGAGTATTAAGTGGTAGTGAATGGGTGTTAAGAGTATATAAAAATAAGAATTCAAGTAATATGTCTTTAATATGTTTTGAAAGTAATAAAAGTGTTAGAATAAAGATAAGAAGTGGTAAGAAATATGTTATATTGTGTAGAGATGGATGTGTGGATGTTGTTGGTGTTTTTGGTATTGATAAGTGTTATGATAGTTTTATGATACCTATATGGATTAACAACAAGGATATAGATTTGAATAGTAGTGGGAGTGGGTGTAGGGGTGGGGGTGGGGATGGTGGTAGGGATGGTGGTAGTAGTAGGGGTAGTAGTAGTGGGGATGGTGGTAAGAGTAAGGATGGTGGTAGTAGTAAGAGTAAGGATAGTAATAAGGATAATAAGAGTAATAAGGATAACAACAAACCTAATACTAAGGATTATAACAAACCAAATACTAAGTATAATAACAAACCTAATAACAAACCTAATACTAATACCAATAATAACAAACCCTATAATAAGGATAATTACTTTGAGTTTAGAGGTTATGAAATATTGGTGTGTAATAGTGAAGGTGTTATTGTGTATAGAAGAGGTATTTATAAAATAATATATTTAATTATTGTTTATATGTTAAACCTTATGAAATATGAAAAATATTTTATTGGTAAGAATTTCTTTAATTCTTTATTTACTGTGTTTGGTAATATTAAGATGTGTTGTGATGTTGAGGATGATGTGTTTTGGGAGGATGTGTTTGAAGGGGTTAAAGAGTGGATGGAGGGTATAAAAGAGAGGGTGGGGTAGTAGTATGGATATAGTATATATGATATAGGGTATAGTATTATAGGATATAGTATTATAGTATAAGAGATAGTATTATAGGATATAGTATTATAAGATATAAGATAAAGTATAGGGTATAGTATAAGAGATATAGTATTATAATATATATATTAGATATAGTATAGGATATAGTAATAATATAGTATTATAGTATTATAATATAGTATTATAGGATATAGTATAAGAATATAGTATAAGAGGATAAAAGATAGTATTATAGTATTATATATTATAATACTGGTGATCTACTATATTCTCTTTAAGATATAGGTTGTATTAAAGTTTTTGTAATTTATTTATTTTTTGTTTATTTTTAATTTAATTTATATTTTTTTAATTTATCAAATATAACTTTTTAAATTAAATATATTCTTAAAAATAATTTAGGGTTATTTATTATAAGGGATTTATTGGTTAATTTAGGAGTGTTTATTGGTTAATAAAGGATTTATTATAGGTGTTATTTATTATAAGGATTTATTGGTTTATAGGGGTTATTTATTATAAGGATTTATTATAGGGATTTATTTATTATAAAGGGTTATTGGTTAATAGGTGTTATGTATTATAAAGGGTTATTTATTGGTTTATAGGGGTTAGGTATTATAAAGGGTTATTGGTTAATAGGGGTTAGGTATTATAAAGGGTTATTTATTGGTTAATAGGGGTTAGGTATTATAAAGGGTTATTGGTTAATAGGTGTTAGTAAATGTAATTTTTATATATTTTTTTTAGAAATTAAATCTTAGGTAAATAAATTTATAAATCTAAGGTAAATATTTACTTTTATTTAATGTATTTTTTTTGTGATAAATATTTAATTTATCAAATATAGAAATATAAATAAATATAAGGATTTAGATACAAATATAATATGATTGATTAAAATACAAAATATAAATAAAGATTTAGATACAAATATAAATAAATATAAGGATTTAGATACAAATATAATATGATTGATTAAAATACAAAATTTAAATAAATATAAGGATTTAGATACAAATATAATATGTTTGATTAAAATACAAAATATAAATAAGGATTTAGATACAAATATAATATGATTGATTAAAATACAAAATATAAATAAAGATTTAGATACAAATATAAATAAATATAAGGATTTAGATACACATTTAGATAAAAATTAAATTAAATTAAAATCTAAATGAATATTTAAATAAAATATTATTGTTTAATTTATCATTTTAAAAGTATATAAAGGTATACTTTTATGAAAAATAATAATGAGATACATTTTAGAATTTCTATTATATATGTGGACTACGTATGCTTTTGTGTCAAGTGAGGAGGAGTATACAAGGAGTGACGATGAAAGTGGTAATTCTATGTTTGAGTGGAAAGTAAGAAAACCTATGTTTATGTCGCGAAACAACAAACGTGTGAAGGTGAGTACTGATGAGATGTTTGAGGAGGTGGTGGATAAGAGAGATATGAGTGTACGGGTATTTAAACGAGGGTGTTTTACTGACTCTACTGTGGTGTACAAGCCTAAGTATGGAAATACTGCGTATATTCTTGAAGTTGCGCATTCTGAGAATGTGGATGTTGTGGTGGATCCGGAGACAAGTGTGCTATCGGTTAATGTAAGTAATAAAAAATTTGATGTCAAGCCGCGTGTACAGCTTCGAGCTATACGATCTAATCGTATTAGAGAAATTAATTTTGAGGAAGGATCTGATAGTGAATATAATGAGGAAAGTGAAGGTAGTGATTTTAGACCTGTTATTCCCGATTTCACCAAAGAAGGCGATAAACCTGAAAAAGAAGAAGAGGCTGGAGAAGCTGGAGTAAAGAGAAATTTCTTTCTTGAACTTAATTCTGATATAAGAGAATTTCCCCGTAATAAGATTTTGAAGGCTAATTTTGGAGATGCTGACTACTACATTCATTATACAACACAGGATGCAGATATGTCTGTAGACAAGGAAATTTTAGAAGAACTTAAAGAAAAAATAGAATTGGACTGCAATTTAGATATTCAAGACATTAAAAATAATACTTGCAGTATTAAACGTTTGTTGGCTAATAAAGAAATCAGAGAAAATCTGAACATGGAATCTTTGTTGTGTGAATTGAAGGATTCTGAGGTATGCAAGGAAGGCTACAGAAACTTCAGAGAAAAATGTTGTAAGCATTACAAACAATTCAATGAAGATACAGTCAATATTGATGGAATATTAAGAGAGAGCAGAGATAAATGTCAAGAAGTGTCTAGATTCCTTATTTCTGGTGATTGTTGCCAGTTAATACGAATGGGTTTCTTTGTACAGATGTGTTCTGCACTTAAATCAACTTCGAATCTTTCATATCCTTACGAAGAACTTCTTTTAAAATCTTTTTGTAAACAAGATATGGGAATAACTAGATTCTTCCTTGATACAGTCATTTGTATGGGAAAAACTAAAGATGCATACATCGCAACACTACTTAAACAGTGGAATTCATACATAACTAATCATTGGTATAGTTATCAGTTGGCTAGAGAGAAATATAGAAATGAAAAGGATGTATGTGAAGTCATAGAACAGTGCTGTGCTGCTTCAAGTGATGTCATGGAAGGTTGGGATGTACCTCATACCAATACATTAGATGATATAGAAGAAACTGAAGAAGAAAAAGAGAGAAAAAGGAATGTTACTACTAGAACACAAAAGAAATCTTCAAGTGGTATTTGGGGAAAAGTCGGTATTGCTGCTGTTGTAATTACTGCTGGTATTATAATAGGAGGATTCTGTTGGTATATTTTTTAGGTAATAAATTTCTGTAAATGGCTAATCTTCTATAATTTGTTTTTGATTTTCTTTCTTTTATTAGTTATATGTTATATTTATGATTATATTAGATATTATTATTTAAGTTTCCTTTAGATTTTATTTTCTTTCTTTTATTAGTTATATGTTATATTTATGATGATATTAGATATTATTATTTAAGTTTCCTTTGGATTTTATTTTCTTTCTTTTATTAGTTATATTGATTTAATTTATGATTATTTTAAATTATCTTTTTTGTATTTTATTCAATGGAGTGAGTATAACAAAAAAAACTTTCTCTTTGGCAATGAACATGTGAAATTGGTTGGAAGATCATAATTTGATTTTTTAGTAAAAACACTCTAAATTTTCGTCTGTTCTATGGGATTTGTATAAAGAGGAGAAGTTCTAAGATATGGTGAAACTTTTTCTAAAAATTTATTTGTAGTTTTTTATGTAGGTAGATTACGAACCGCATCTGAATTTTAGGTATTTGGCATGTAAATTATGTAATACAACCCTTGTTCACTCGGGTTAGAAGACTTAGAGCCTAAGAGATATAAAACAAAAACCATTAAAATCCAAGAGAACTATAACGCAGGTTAGACCTGTTGGTATGTCATTGCAGTGTCTAGGTGGACCCAATCTAAACCTCTGAAATATATCTTAGCTAGAAGTTTATTGGGTTCAGAAAGTGTAGAGTAAGTGGGGAATCTGGATAGTCTTGGGAGAGCCCAAGGGGGCTTCGGCTTTCGATCACACACCATGCAACGGACATTAAAGAAACACTGGGCAACTGCCTCGCCTATTATTTAGTTTCTAAACACCTGGTAGATGAAAGGCTTTAGAACTCAGGTATCGCAGGGGTACTGATGGAGTCTGGAGGTAGCAGTTATTTATGTTAAACTTAGAACCGGGTTAATGTCATGAAAACAAAATAGCTCTCGTCTCTGTTTAAAAAGGATATGATACTTTTAAATAAAAGTTTTTTATATTACTTTATACAGGATATTTGTGCAAAAAATCATTTATATAATTCAGTAATGTCCCGACGACGATGCCGACTCACCTTGAAATGTTTAATTAGTTAATGGAATATAAGAGACAAATAAGAGGTCGCCAATTATAACATCTAGCTGTCTATTTGTTCATAAAACTTACAAAACCAATTAAGTGAAGTAGAAGTGAACATAAAACAATTTGAAAGATTCTATTGATTAAAAAACATTTGAAATAAAAATTGTAAAAATCTTTTCTAGACTGTATTAATAGGAAGGAAAAACAAATAAATATATTTTGTTTCATTTTCCTAAAGTTTTCATTTTAGAAAAAAAATTTAAATCAATTTGTTAAGATGCCTTTCCTAAAATTTATAGTTAGATAAAAATTTTATGATACAATTGATGCTTTTCTACCATTCTTCTTTTTAATACATTTATATTCACAATAAAAATTTTAAAAAACAATTTTGCTTGAATAACTTCGTCGAACTTTATACTTGATTAAACTAAAGGATTTTTAATTAAAAGGAACAATAAGTTATACATACAATAAATTAACAAATAGCATATGGTTAAAAAAAACGGTTTTTTCAGACAAATAAAACACTTTACAAGAATACATTTCTTTGAGATAAAATACAAAATTGAATAAAAAATAGGAGGAAGGTGAAAATAACAAACATAAAATGCCGATCCGAAGTTTTGAAAAATGGAATGTAAATATAAAAGAGAAGAGAAATGGAAAGTTAAATAAATATTAAGTTTTTTTGGTGCATTGATCAAAGCAGGCAATAATTTACAAATGAGAGTCCAAAAAATTTTACGAGAAGCAGACTAGGTGAGAGTTAAAATTTTTATTGAGATTATTTGGGAATTATGGCTCAAATAGCGGACTCCGAGATTAATTTCTGTATTTTTTTCTCATGAATGTAAAATAAAGTTCGTTTCTACGAGCTTAACGTCTAGTATGAATATATTGTGAAAAAAAGTAAAAGTAAAGGTAAAGTTTGGTTTTTAAATTATATTATTATATATTATGAAGTATGTTCTGCCTATTTTTAAGTATAAATTTAAAATTTATATTAAAACTTATATCACCACAAATTAATTTATTATTTAAATATCTAAAAAGATCTAGATTTCATTAAAGAGAAAATGCCTAAAATTTTTTGAATTTTAAATCAGATTTAAGGTATACGAAAGAATTAAATTTTAACGAGTTATAAAACTCTAAGATGCGATGATGGAGATATTTCAGCATATTGTTTTTTAAGAAAGAAAGCCGGTCTTTCTGTCTGTAAAATGAATTCATTCAATCTTTTGAAGTTAATATTTATCAATATAGCGAGGTTTTCATCTGAAATACGACAAAAATTCAATTCAATAAATTTTATTTCTTTCAGTTGTGAAACCCTTGCTAAATCTGATTTGTATAAGTTAATATTATTTAAATGTATTACAAAGAGCTGGCTTAGTATAGTTTCTGATAGAAAATCTTTGAAACCACAATTTATAAATCTAACTTCCTTCAATGAAATATGTTTAATCGATTTTAGTGCAGTAATAAAAATTATATTTTTTATTGATAGCGTTATATCTTCAAGTTTAATTTCCAAAATTCTAGAAAGTTTCCATTTTTGGTTAAATATAATATTTGCTGTATTAGAGTTTAACATTATATGACATATAGACAATTTTTTGATATAAAGATGATTTTTATGGTTTTGTTTATTATAAAAGAATTCAAATTCTCTGTCCTTCTTAATATAAAAATTAATTTCAAAGTATAAAAAATTTTGATAACTATCGTATGTAGATACTTTAATGTTTTTTATACTTTTGAAGTTTTGAAGATATTTTAAAAGGTTTATGGGGATTTCGCCAAAACAATAAAGTATAAAAATTTTTTCTAAATAGAGGTTCTCTCCTTTAAATTCTAAACACGATTCTGAAATCTTGGACAAATCTACTCTATCGAAATAGACATGTTTTAATGTTTTTGAATAAAAAATAAAACGAAGTAATTCTGTGTCGATGTTTGCATTTTGTAATCGAATTTTTTTGAGTAATTCGAAATTCGAAAGAAAATCAAATTTATGATTTGTAAGGTTTGGAAATGTGGTTTTGCAAATATAAAAATAGAAGAATTCTTTGATGTTCTTGAATCTACCTAAAATTTTCATTTGTTTGTTGTCCAGAACACGGTGACTACTAATCATTAGTGTTTTAATAAATTTTTCAATATTTGGTGAATTCCAATATTCATAAATCCAAAAATTTATAGCTAAAATGTTGCACACTTGTAATGTCAATCTTTCATTGCCTATTATTTTTAGATATTTTTTTGGTAAAAATAAAGAATTGTTAAAAATCGTGTAGCTTAATATTAATGATATATGAGCTTCTGGTATACAATCAATTATTTCAAAAATATGTTCTAGCAAACTAAAATTTTTATGAGAATCAAAGTGAATGCAAATATGTTGTTTAGGTACTTTTATCATTTTCAGAAAATTAACAGTTTCATCGGTGATTATATTCACCGAAAGTTTAAATTTTTTAATCGTTGGTCGTGTCAAAATTGGATATAGATATTTTAAAAGGTTTGGTTCGGCATAATACATTAATATTTCTATTTTTGCACATGAAAAAGGTATCATGTTTATGAAATCACTTTGTTTCCATTTGTATTCTTTCGAAAAAGAATCAATAACAAGCTTTTTTAGTTTCATTGCGATCAGAAGTATCTTTAAAGATTCAAAAAATAAAGATTTTTGCATATATTTATTAAATAAGGTTTGGTTGTGATTGGAAATGGTCATTCTTGTTTTTTCCGAAAATAATTTTTTCCTAAAATCCCTTTCTAGGTCTAAGTAGTAAACATTTTTCTTAAAAAGATAGATCATCTTACTTAATTTAAGAAAATAAAATTTTAGAAGTTGTTCTACGAACACGATAATTAGTCCCGTGTTTATTTTATCAATTGAATCGTTTGGGAATTCAATCGCATCTTGTTTTTTGGAAGATACATCATGAAGAAATATATTCACACCTAACGATTTCAAGAAGAGTTTTAAGTGTTTTGAATATGAAATTTCAAATTTTGCAAAAAACATCAAAATAAAGTTAAAATCCGGAGTTCTTAATTGTGCAAGAATGTTGTCAGGGTCTTTTAAATTCTTTAGCAAGACTATAAAGTCATCATAGAAACAATTTTCTAAAATAATCTCAACATTATCATCTTTGGTTTCTCTTATAACTCGTTCTATATATTTTGAAATTAATGGAAAATCATTTGGATATGAAATCGTATGTTTCTTAAGTAAAAAATGTGGGACATCACTACCGTAATTTGTACATGCTATACAATTATTTTTCAAAAAATGATCTCCTGAACAATTTATTACATCGTTTTGGGGTTTACAACAGTAAGAAAATGATTCATCGATATTTTTTCGGTCAATTGTTTCTTTTAAAAACGAAGCATTCAAAAGAAAAGTAATTTCATTGGAACAATGGCAAAGACCAAGAATATATGCTAAGAATAAAATATTCCTTGACATATTATGAGTATTTCTGCATATATGGCTTCTAAAATATCTCATTGGAGAAAATTCTAAAATATATATCAAGAAAATCATGGAAAGGGGGGGTAAGTTAGGTAAAAATTAATTAATTATTACCTTTTAAATTTAATTAGATCTATATTATCAGTTTGGTAATAATTTAGAAATTTTATAAAGAAATTAAAAAAAAAAAACGAAAAAATTTTTTATCTAAACACTAGGTGGCTAAAAATATATATTTTTCAAAAAAAGAAAGTTTAAAAACTTGTTGAATCGATTCTTAAATGTTTTATTTATACACAAATAATATGATATATGTAAAATCTCAAACTTTTTATGTCAATGTAGTGTGTAAAGCTTTTATTTCATTTTAAAAATATTTTCTATTATTATTAAAAAAAATTGTGAAAACATTCACAGGACTGCATATTTAGATATTAATTCAAAATATGTAAAAAAAAATTATAATATTATTAGTAATTTCAATTCAGATAAAACCAACAAAGGTTACCAAATATATATTAATTTAATTATTGACTCTTTATTTGTCTATTTCGTATCAATTTCTTTTTCTATTTGTCTTATTATAATTATAAAGATGATTCTTATATATTATATTAATATCCATCTTTCCAAAAAAGTAATAAATGGTGGAATATTTTTAAAGTATTTTCTAGATTTTACATAGATAACCGCTCACAAACACTCCATTTATATTTCTTGGATGCTTAAAGCTTGATGATTTTCTTAAAAAGCTACGTATAAGCTATTTAACGAAGAAAAATTTGGAACGCGTTTGGTAATTTGAGTTAATCAGAGTATGATCGGAGTGAAAAACTAAATTTAGGGCTGCCTTATAACTTTACAGCATTACCACTTCCCTTACTCATTGAACCTAATGTTCATTTGTCTTTAATAAATCCCAGCAACTAATAAGGGTCTAATTAGACTTTGTACTATTATACCGATTGATTTACATTTACTACCACTAGTTTCTTCCATAGTAAATGATATATTATTGTGAAAAGATATCTTCATTTAAAACTTAGGTATATTTATAAGTGATCAATATTATAACTTATCATTTATTATCATATCCCATCAATGTTAGATAATCTATGTAGATAACCTCATGAAGTAATTGGGTTTTATTTGAATAATTATATAGCCTCATGATCTTATTTACAGCAATACCAACAGAATAGCCTGTATATCAGTCTTCGCCTTTTTAAATGATATGTTTTTTGTATGCCCTAAACCTTAGGTCTTCTAATTTGATGACCAAGGTTAAGTTTAAATGCTTTTAAATAGCAATAACTTACAACTTTTGTCGTGGTTTAAAATCTAATTTCGTAAAAAACTACAAAATAGATTTTAAGAGAATATTTCACTATTTCATAGATCTTCACTTTTCTATTTAAATTTCCATTGTAAAAACGAAAATGTAGTGTATTTTTTATTCCACAAAAAATCCAAAGAATGATTCACAATCGAATTTTACATATTCATTACCAAGCAGATAGTTTTTTATGTGGTTATCCTTCCTCCAAATTCACAATCGAATTTTACATATTCATTACCAAGCAGATAGTTTTTTATGTGGTTATCCTCCCTCCAAATTCACAATCGAATTTTACATATTCATTACCAAGCAGATAGTTTTTTATGTGGTTATCCTTCCTCCACAATTCACAATCGAATTTTACATATTCATTACCAAGCAGATAGTTTTTTATGTGGTTATCCTCCCTCCACAATTCACCTTCACTTAAATAATAATTTTATAAAATTATAGCATAAAAGAAATTCACCCCTATGAACGAGGTAATACAAATTTTACCAAAAAAAGATGAAAATTATAGAGAAAAGATGTGGAAAGAAATAAAAATATTTATAAAATTACATTCAACAGATAAAAACAATTATATATACGGAATACATACTTTATTACAAAACATTTCATTACAGAATGATTCTTCATATTTCTATAAAAAAATAATTAAATATTTAAAGAGACTTATAAAAATACAAAATATTACCTTGAAAAATATAAGTACAGACGGTTTAAATTATTGTAAATTTTTGGAACAAATAATTATTTTTGATAATATTTCTCAAAAATATTTGAATATTCTTTTAAATTTATTTTCGTCTGTAAATTTTGATATTTACAAAATGAAAATGGAAGGAAATCATTTTTATCGATACAGAAATAAAAATGTTTTTGAATATAAACATTCAAAAATATATAAAAAGTATTTAAAATTACATATCGATTCTATTAATATTTCATTAAAAGAACTTGTTAAGAGTTATAAACAAAACAAAAGTATTGATACAACTGTTTTATCAAATACGTTTAAAATTTTACAGAATAATCATTTTTTTAGAAAATCTTTTTATATTATAAAGAAATATTTGGTAAGAAAATATGTTTGTGAATTGAGAAGTATTTTGAAAACAGAAGTGAGCAATGAGACATTAAAAAGGTTTTTAGGGGCCGATTCTCGTTTCACATATAATAGTGCCAAAGAAAACATTGGAGCATTTTATGTGGAACAAGTTAATAAACTTCTTTTTATAGAAAGAAAAACCAGTTATTTGAGTGATGTATTTCATATAATTGAAAAATCTGCTTTAAAAAAATTATTTTCTGAAAGTGTTTTTACAGAAAAATATTTCAAAAATATTGTGAATACACCTGAATTACAGACATTGAATAATATATTGTTTAATGTAAATCTCCAAGATAATTTTATTGAAAGATTAAAGAATTTTTTTAAAAATGAAATTTTAAGAATAAAAAATTACCAGGATTTTTTTATTGTATTTTACGAGATGAATATTTTGTATTTGAAAATGATAGAAAATGGTGTGGGATCGAATGAAAATATTAAAAAAATCCTGGATGAATGTATTGACAATTTTATAAGTGAAAAGCAATCCGTTACTATTTTGGGAACAATTTGGTATTTAAATCAATTTGTAATAAAATTTTATGAAATTTTAAATCAAGAAAATAAAATATTTTCTTTGGAAGAAAGCTTTTATGAAGAAAAAGATGATAATAGTGAAGATAAAAGTTCTAGTATTTCTTGTGAAACAACTATTATAAGAAGTAATGATTATGGAAATTTTAGAAGTGGAATAAGAAGAAGAAAAACGATTACAATTGATGAAGAAAGTGAAGGGTATTCTGTATTTGGTAAAAAGCCTGATTATGTGTCAGATGTTTTGAAAGAAAATAAGTTGGAAGATAAAATTTTAAATGAAAATATTTTAGAAGAAATGGAAGGAGAATTGAATGTTCTTATTAAAATTTGTACGTATGTTTTTTATAAAGTGAGTGAAAAAGAACAATTTGAAGAAACTTATAGAGAATTTCTTGGTAATAGATTGTTGGGTAAAAAATTTGTAAATTTACAAATTGAAGATAAAATTATTAAAGGATTTAAATCTTTGATTCATAAGCATTACACACATAAAATGGAGGTGATGGTGACAGATTTTAAAAATAGAAAAACTTTTTTAAATTCTGAAATTTTAGAAATGAAAATGTGTAGATGGCCGGAATATGAAAATTGTGATACGGTTTGGCCTTCTGAATTGTTAAAATTAGAAGAAAAATATACAAAAAAAGTTAATAAAGAATTTCCTCGTGTGAAATTTACATGGATGAATTGTTTAAGTAGTTGTGTTGTTGCAATTAATAATTTTGAAATTGGAATGTCGGTGATTCAATATTTAATTTTAAAAAAAATATCAGAAAAAAAACGAATTTCAAAATTAGAATTGGAAAATCAAATTTCTATTGAATTTTTTGATCAAAATTTTTGTAAAATGTGTGACGCAAATGTCATTTTAGAAGAAAATAATGAATATTTTGTTAATTTTAATATTTCAACAAATTTAAATATAATTCCTACGAATTTCAAAATAAAAATGACCGAAAATGAAAGTCCCGATGAAAATGAATTTGAAACACAAAAATTAAAAACCAGATTAAATTCTATTATTATGAGTAAAATGAAATCACAGAAAATTTTGCAGAAAAATGAATTAATAAATCAGTGCTCTGAAACTTTAGGATGTTCAAACGAACAATGTGAAGAAACCATTGAAATATTAATTTACAAAGGATATTTGGATTTGGATGGTAATATTCTTAATTATATTCCTTAAATGCATCTATTGGTTAATGAAAATATTAAAAATGTTATGTAATGTTTCTATTTTATCGTAGTAAATTTTTCGGTTTAAATATTCCTAAGACACTTAGTTTAAGGTTTGAAATCCGTCTTTATTTCGTTATTTAAGTAATTTTTGTGTTTCAATATTCCTAAAGACTTTTGCTTTAACTGTTTGAAATCTGTCTTAATTTCGTTATTTAAGTAATTTTTGTGTTTAAATATTCCTAAAGACTTTTGCTTTAACCGTTTGAAATCTGTCTTAATTTCGTTATTTAAGTAATTTTTTTGTGAGCTAATGACAATAAATCATTTTTTTTTTATTTGATCTCTATTTATACTTTAATACATGATTTTACGAAATTAAATAAAAATGAAAACACATTTAATGTTTTTCCTATTTTTAATTTAATTAATCAAAATTTAATATTTAAATTCAAAGAAATATGCGTAAAATATAAATTCGATCAAAAATTTATTTTTAAATTATATTTTTAACCTATCAAACGACCAATAAAATAAATGAAGAGTCGGATTTGTAAGAAGAGACAGCAGTGGTTAAAGAGGTAGAAGAAAACATATAAAAATGGTAAAAATATCTTAACCCAGAATTTTATCAAACAAGGAATTAATCCATCAAATATACTTTGAAATACTCGATTTAAACTTTATTTAAAAAGTTAAATAAAACAAATAATATTTCTCAATATTTTTTTTTGTTTGATCGTTTCAAATATCATTAAATTATAATGAGAATTTAAATCTGAGTAAATTTGAATATCTATTCTTCTAAATTCTAAACATTTTTAAGAAAAAACTTGAAACCGTTTTATAATAAACTACAATGTAATTTATGTTACATTATTTCAAAAGAAGGTTAATCAAAGTAACAAAAAAAATTATTTATTAAAATTTATTAGTTTTTCAATCAAATCTTTGATAAATTTATCAAAGTTGAAATTATTATTAAAACATTCATTGTTACTGTTATATCTTTTTAATAATTTAAAGGAATTTTTATTTACCTCAATTGAATTCTTATGTATATCCTTTAGGAAACAATCTATTTCATTAAAATTTAAGTTTTTATCTGTCAAATATTCTATACATTTTGAAATGATATCATAAGCATTGTATTTACTACAATCTATCCAAATATATCCTCTATTTTTATACCAACATTCTTGTCTTGCAATGTAATTTCTTGTTTTGCGCTTAAAAATCTCTAAAAATTCTTTAAAATTCTCAACAAAATATCCCAAATCCTGAAATATTTCAGATTTATCAAAACTATGTTCTTTGATTCTTTGATATAATTTATTAATAAAATCTAAACCATCTCTATAACCGATGGATCTTCCTGATATATAATTATCGTTTAATCCCTCAAAATAAAGAGTAATAATTTCATATAAAAATCCATTTAATATCATTTCTTCACATCTTTTATCCACTTTTCTGTAAAGAATTTCTCGTTTTGTAGTAAGGAAAAACTTAAAATTACATTTAATTATTTTATTCCCTAAATAGTTGAATTCATTTGAAATATAATTGTTATTTGATATATCTTTTGATTCTTTATCATTGATATATTCATTATTTTTATTATCAATGTATTTACTTTTACTAATATCATTAGATTCCATAGTATTAATAGATCTATTATTATTTATATCATTAGATTCCATAGTATTAATATATCTATTACTAATATCATTAGAGTCCATAGTATTAATGTATCTATTACTAATATCTTTAGATTCCATAGTATTAGTATATCTCTTATTATTTACATATTCTATCTTATATTCACTTTGAATATTTATTAAATATAAACCAGTTCCACCTACAATACAAGGTATTTTATTATCTTTATTTTCATTTAATATTTCTAACAATTTCTGTTCAAATTTGTACAAATTAAATCTTTCTTTCCAACAAGATATATCAATTAAACTATGATTTGTATTAGAAGTACCTTTATTTGATCCTATATTCATATCTTTGTATATTTGTATTGAGTCACAAGATATCAAAAGTAAAGAATATTTTTTTGATAATAAATTCGCTATTTCTGTTTTACCAATACCAGTACATCCAGCAATAATAAACATTGATTACTAAAAGGGGTAATAAAATGTATTTAAAACCGTGAAAAATAACGAAAAAAAATGGAATACAAAGACGAAGAGGGAAATAAATATTAAGAAAAATAGACGAATATGAAAATACATTAAATAATATGAAGGAACATAAATAAAAAATAGAGGAGAACAAATAGTGACATACGTAATGATAATGAAGATTTATAATATGTAATTTAATTAAGAGTTAAGTGTTTATTAAATGGAAATATAAGTTTTTAAAAAAGGTAAAAAAATATGATTAATTATTGAAAATATAAATAAAAATTAGAAAGTGAATGTTAAATATAAATTTAATATAAATTATTTCCTATGAAATTAAATGATTGCTGTTTCACTTGAATATTTCTTAGAACTGTATTTAATATTGAAAGTATTTTCATTATCTATTATTTTAGACAATTTAAGTATCAATCTTGGACCAATTTCAGCAAAATCAATACTACTATCTTCTTTAAAAATATATCTATACATTCTAAAGAAAATATAATCATTTTTATTAGTAAAATTCACTACTTGTCTGTTTCGTGCGCTAAAATCGTATGGAAATAATTCCATAAGAATATTAAGTATATTTGTTCCGATATCGGTATTAAAATTGTTAACGACTAGTTGGGGATTGTATCCACTGATTTGATTTTGATTGTTAAGTGCTTTGGTCGATTTATATTCGATTATTTTAAAATCATATTTTATATCTTTATATGCGATTTTTATAGTGTAAGGAAGTTTGTTATGTTCTAGTATTTGTATCTTTATTGGTGTTGTAAGTATATCTTGTGTGTAAATTGAATTTGGAATTATCTTTTGTAATTCTTTACATAGTAATATTGTATTTTCGCTATTTTCGTTTTTTACTGTTGAAATTAGTACGTTATAATCTGTCATAATGGGGATTAAAACTTATAATTTATAAAGAAAAAATTACAGAGAAATGAACGGAAAAAATATATTTGTGGAGTTAAGAAAATAAAAAATATAAAAATATTGAATAAGAAAGAAATATAAAAGTAATAACTAAACTTTAATTTGAAGCAAAGATAAAATGTGAAATGAGAAGAGTAAATTAAAAATTCTTTGTTTAGTTAAATCTATTTTACAAAAATTTAATTTTATATTTCGTAATGCAGATCCCTTCTAAACGGATACAAATTTAGGTCGCATAACGAATTAGAAATTACTTGATTCAAGAAATGTTTCAAAACGATTGTGGGGAAATAAGAGTGGATACCATAATAAAAACCGATACCAAATTCGGAATAATATATCGGACATAATTGTTTTTATAAAAGTAAAAATATAATGAACCTCAATTGAGCAGTAATAACTATTCGAAATTCACTTCGAATAGTTTAAAATGAAAAAATATGAAGTGTGACCTAGTAGCCAATAATTGCGCCAAATATTTATACGTTTATTGTTGAGATAATTTTTTATGTGATAATCCTGGCCAATGTTGTGATAAATTAACCTAACATGTATATTAAAAGACTGGAAATACTTATGATTGTAGAGACATATTTTTAGATCATAGGGCTTGTAATGACGGGTGAAACAATTTCTTTTAATCGACGAAGATGGATTCGAGTCAGGTTTGAATGCAAAGATATATGAGACAGAGTATCTATAGAGGTTATACAAGAAACCGAAATCGAAGAAGAACCAATAATAAATATAAATCTAGAGTCGAATTTAAAAGAAATAAAAGGAGTATAAAGTAGAAGAAACGTCATAAAATGGGGGAAGGATTGTTACAAGCCCAGAAATGTTTGAAAAAAAAATACTTATTAATATAATTAAATAGAAAAATTAAGATTTTAAAGAAGAGTAATTTAATGATTAAACAAAATTTCTTAATTTTCTCTTTTTTTACATCCTAAATTTCTTTTATTGTAGATGATAATGTTTTAGTAACATACTGCCTGTTTTTACCAAATAAGAGTTCCGGTTAAAAAGTTTTTAAGATTTTAAAAGAGAAGATTAGAATTTTCCAATGTATTAATGTCATGATTAAATTAAATATTTTTGATTAAATTAAATTAAAACGAAATTAAATATTTATTAAATTAACTTAAACCCCTTGATGAATATTTCGAACATGATATTATATCTAAGGATCGGTCATAATATCAAAATAATGAGTATTTTCTTATTTATTTGTCTATTTGCAACTTTAAAGGCAGATAATCCAATCGTTTTACATTTCTATAACGAATCTAACGAACAGGAATCAAATCTTACTCGCAATAAAGGAGAAAAGGAATATTTTTCAGGGTTTGTAAAACGAAGATATAACTGTTTTAAACACGAAGAGTGTATTGATTGTATTAACCACACAATTACCAATAGAAAAAGATTTCTATTGAGTTTTAAGCTTAATAATGAAACAGAAAAAAGGATAAACATCTATATTAGATCAAGTCTATTAAAATATAGGGATTTTTTATATTTTTTGAAAAGCTTAAATTACATACACGATATCAAAGAAAACTTGAAAGTAACAGATTATGTACTGTTGATTCATATACTTGATATATTTAAGTTTAAAAAAGATGAAATTTTTAATCAGTTTGTTCGAATCATTATGCTTTCAGCTATTTTAAATAACGAAAAAAAAATTTCGAATGGCGATTTGGTTAAAAAAATCACCACTTCATCATCTGTATTTAAAAGTATTATATATGAATTCGGCAAAATATATTTATTTGATTTAGAGTCATTGTTCGAAGAAATCCCGGAAAAAAATATTAGAAAAAAAATAATTCAAAACAGTAGTTCGAATTTTTGCTCCAATAAAGATTTCTTTTATCTTACTTCGGAGTTTAACGATGAAACTAGAAAGCGTATAAGATGCGATATTAAATTCATTTATGCTTTTGAAAAAATTTTCAGGCTAATCCAACCTCATAGAGTTGCTCTATATTATTATCAATCAAAAGATATTGTTTTGAGTGTTTCTTTATCAAGATTTTGCAGATCATGTGAGGAACTTTGCTTTTATGCTTGGAAGGACAATAAATTCCTCGAACATATCCTTGAAGCTGAGATTTTTGAAATGGCTAAAATTTTATTTTTCTATGATTGCCAATTTTCTTCTTTCTCAGAAAAATTTTTCGAAAAGTTTTTATCATTAGAAAGTATTTATATTTTCCGCTGTTCCTTCGAATCCACGGTTATTTCTTACACAACATTTGCTTATATACAAAGTTTGGTTTCTATATTGAATGATATTATCAAAAGTAGGGAATTTTCTAAATATTTATATTGCAGTTCTAATAGACCATACAAGTTTGAAACTTTTGATGTAAAAAAAATTATAAATGAAAATAGAAATTCAATTTCACAGGAAGCTTTGAATTGCACTAAATATCAAATGTATTTTTCATACAAAATAATTTTCGATTTCTTTGTAGCATTCAAACTTTCCATTTTAAATCTTGGAAAAACTGAAAAAATAGGCTTATGTTTCCATGATATTTCCATGAATGAGTTAAAGATTCAAAGTTTGGATATAAGTAACAATATAAAGTTCCTAGGTATTTGTAAATCCAAATTAACCGATACATTTTTAAGTAATATTTTATTATTTCCAAACTTAAAACAAATTAAAATATCAGCATCTAGTTTAATATTTAGAAAACAACCTAGAAGTTATGCAAACCATTTAATAATGCATGAATTGGTTATTACAGCCTGTAAATTTGAAAATCCAAATGGAATATTTGAATTCATAAATTCTATGCCGAATGTAAAAAAATTTATTTTCCATTCTAATGATAATTTTTCTTTTTGTTTGAAAATTTTTAAAAAAAATAGAATGAAGTTAGATAATTTGGAATATTTTCATATTGGCGAAATAGGTAACTATATTTCCGATTATTTAGCTTTCACGGGCCTATCTTCAATTATTATTCTTAAGCTTATTGTTCCTTCTCAGGCTGGTTCTCTTCACAAATTATTTTTCAACAAACGATTTAACAATTTAAAATGGCTAGCGATAGATTCTTTTAAAATAGAATCTATGGACAAGAAATCATTGGCTAATTGTATAACTTTACGTGTTTTGGCTGTGTATCATTCAAAATGTAAAAAAATTTATTTTTCTGAATTATTTGATAGAAAAAAGGAATATTCACTAGAAAAAATTATTCTGCAAGATATTCCCATAAGAAACCTAGACATTGTTTTTATATCTAATCTTAAACATTTAAAAGTTTTAGGGATTTACGGTGCGCATCTGAATTTCAATCTTATTAATTTTTTTCGATTGTTTAGTGCGAGTTCTTTTAAACAAAAGATAAAACTGTATTTTGATGGAAAGTATAGCCTGAATGAATCTATTCATCATTTTAAAGAGCTTTCAGGCATTGAAATCGAAAATAAAATAGTCTGGTATGAAAATGACCAACTAATATATCAGTTCTAATGTCTATAAATTTTATTTACTATAACTTTTCTATATTATTTTATCTAAAGGTGATAACCGAGTTTCATTATATCGTTTTAAAGTATAAAAATCCTAAAATCTATATTTGTTCAAAAAACTAGTTGTAACTTTTATTATGTTTTCATGGATTTCTTTATCCATATCGTAATTTACTCATCAACGAAAAAATCTTATATTTTTTGCCTTCTATACTTAAAATACGTTTCAATTTCGTATTTGGTTCGAAAAAAGGTTTCTCCTAAGGATTTAAATGGCTTGGTTTATTGTTTCGGATCTGAATATATGATTTGTGCAGTATTGATTTCTCATGTTTCCGCTGTTAAACCACACTGGAAATCCATTCTTAGATGCAATAAATATTGGCTTCCGATATTCACTTCAACAATCCTATAAGAATAAATCATTTAAACTTTCTTTTAAATACTACAGGTAATAAATTGTTAATGTCTTAGTTGTCCATGTGTTCTCTCACTATAAATTATGCGTCATTCGTTACATAAATTATACTTTAGAAAAAAGTAAATATTCAAATACAAATTACTCACAATATGATCTTTTTGTTCAGACTTGAAAAATACGATTCGAGTGTATTTTTGCTTAAAATTGTAGAATGTTCGTAAATTTACTACTATAAGATATTTTAATCTATTTTTTCTTACTTAAACTTATATTTATTTTGTCAAATAATGCGAATAATATCAAATCTTTATTCCAATAAATGTTTTATTTTGATTTATATTTAAAGAATATTTGTAAAAGGTGTGAGTTGCTGATATTTTTTTCCATTTAATTGTGAAAAATCATATAATAATTTAAAAAGTCGATTTAAATTTGTTCTATATTCATTTTTGATTATTTTTCATAATCTATCAATTTATAAAAAAATATTTAAACACACGCCTTAATTTCCTGGAAAGCAGCTAAGTTTGAAGTGCTTATCTAACAAAGAGATCGTATTCCTGCTTATCGTTCATTTGATATAATGAAAATAATTGTTTTTATAAATAAAAGAATGTTCTGTATTGGTTTTATTTATCTTGCCACCTCCTTTTTTAATTTTAAAATATAAAATAATGAAAATAATAACAACATTTTAGAGTATCACATCTTTTTTAAATACTAGCAAGTGTTATATTTGTTTTCGTGGCATTACCGTAGTTCTAGGTTTGACATAAATAACTGTTACCCCACCCCTCCATCAGTACCGCCTACCATACCTACGTACCAAAGCCTTTCATATATCGGTGTGTAGAACCTAATTAATGGGCGAGACAGTTGCCCGGTGTTCGTTAATGTCCGTTGCATGGAGTGTGATCGAAGCCCCTGGCTCCCCCAAGACTATCCAGATTCCCCACTTACTCTACACTTTCTGAACCCAATAAACTTCTAGCTAAGATATATTTCAGAGACTTACATGAGGTCCACCTAGACAGTGCAATGTCATATCAACAGGTATAACCTGCTACTTAGCTCTCCCAGCTTTTAATGGTTTTGATTTTTATATCTCCCAGGCGCTAAGTCTTCTAACCCGAGTAAGCAAACTAGGTTTCCATTCTTTTGCATGGCAATTACCTACATGTTCAGCTGCAGTCTCCAATCTAGTCACATAAAAAATTACAAATAAATTTTTAGAAAAAGTTTCGCCCTTTGTTAGACCTTTCCTCTTCATAACAACTCCCATAGAACAACGGAAAATGTACTGTGGTTTTATTACCACCGAAAATACAAACAATGAGCTTTACACCAGTTTCACATATTCCTCGCCAAGCTGGTTGTTTTTTTATTTGCTTATCTTCCCTCCACTAGTGAATGAATTATATAATTGTTCATAGTTAATTTACAAATTTTAATTATACAGAAAAAATTAATTTTAACTGGTATCTAGGGTTGGGAAATATAAGAAATTTAGTTAGTCTGTTATCAAATTTAAGTTTATAACTTTTTTATAATTCATCGTAACACTTTTTGTATTTATTCTGGTAATCCACGTTGTAAAAGATGTTATCGTACAAATAAACTTAAATGAAAGATTTATAAAAATTTGAATTTTTTTTAGTAAATTGTATTTTAAGAATATTGTTGAAATAAATTTGCATGAAACATTTATAAAAATTTGTTTCAAAGAAAAGAAATTTATTTTGTAAACAAAATATAAACAATGTATTTTATTCTACGAATGAAATTTTTAGCTGTGTTTCTTCTATGGAAAACAAATTCCTGCTTAGGAAGTAGTAATCAATATATTGTCTTGTACAAAAGGCCTATGATAGGGAGTGATACTGGCAAGGATGCCTATAAAGAAGAAGAAAATGTTTATACGAGTATTTACGAAAATATGAAGAACAATGTATTTACTAAGCAAGACAAAGTAGTGAATAAGATGAGAAATGGATATATTGGAATATTATGTGATAAAACAGCTAGGATAATTGAAAATGATCCTCTAGTAGAACTTGTAGAAAGGGATAGAGAAGTAGTTATTAACTCAATAGTTGATTCAAAAGTGCCTTATTTTAAGGTGAAAGATTTGTTTTTTGAATCAAAAAATGACGAAGATGAAATAATTTTGACGCAAATGAATGCCCCGTGGGGAATTACTAGAATTAGTGATGGAGAGAAATATTCATTCAAGAGTTTATATAAATATCCTTCCTCTGCTGGAGAAGGTGTAGATGTATACATTATTGATACTGGTATTGAAATTGATCATCCCGAGTTTAAAGGAAGAGCGAAATGGGGTATAAATTTGATTGAAAAATCACCGGACACCGATGAAAATGGGCACGGAACCCACTGTGCAGGTGTAATCGCCGGAAAAAATGTGGGGATATCAAAGAAGGCAAATTTAATTGCGGTTAAGGCACTGAACAAAGCTGGTATAGGAATGATATCAAGACTTTTACTAGGAATTGATTATGTAATACGAGAACATTCCAAGAAAATAGATGAGATGTCCGAAATTACAAGAAAAAAATTTCTTAACAGTGTAAAAATAAGAAATCGCAATCCTAAAATGTTTAAGAAACACAGGGTTCCAGTAGAAATTGATGAATCAGAAGAATACCAATTCATAAAAGAAATCAATGAGGCCGATTTTCAAGTAATAGAGAAAGACAAAGATAAATTTCTAACTTCTCTTGAAGAATACATGAATATAGAAGAGATTAAACCAAAAACTGTTGTTAGTATGAGTGTGGGTGGATTAAGAAGTAAAGCCATGGAATTTACTATAGACTATGCCACAATGTTAGGTATACACTTTTCAGTTGCTGCAGGGAATGACCACGAAGACGCTTGTTTATATTCCCCAGGTTCATCAAAAAATGCTCTAACGGTTGGAGCGAGTACTCAATATGATAAAATTGCTTTTTTTAGCAACTGGGGTTCTTGCGTTGATTTGTTTGCACCTGGATTTGAAATTTTAAGTTCTTGGATAAACAAAGACTATCGAGTAGTTTCTGGAACATCTATGGCTGCACCTCATGTTACAGGTGTGATGGCACTATACCTAGGAGAGAATTCCTATTCTCCAAAACAACTCTACAACAGGTTAATAAGAGATTCTTATGGGGTAATTGAGGATGAAGATGCTGAAATCACTAGTTTCCAAGAAATATGGCCTATAAGTTTATTATTTGATAAAGAAAATACAAATAATTTTCCGTTGGTTTCTACTAAAAAATTACTAGGAAGAGTCAATAAAAGGAAACTTCAAAAGGTACAAAAATAATAAAAATAATAGTTCTTAACTCCAGTTTAAGTTTATATTTCTTGCGGAATAAAATTAATATCATTTTTTTCTTGATTTTCTTAAGAACGTAGTTATGCTCAGAAATCTCAAAAAATATAAGAATATATTTATGTTCTCACTAATAAAAAATTTTGATTTTTATACAAAGATATTTCCGGTATATGATTTATTTGATACGAACCTCGATTTTCGAGGCTATTTGATAAACAGTAGCGATTTTTATATTCAGTAGCTAAGACCACCTAAATAATTAACTTAGAAAGGAGTTAAACTATTATTAGTATAATTTTACTAAAAAGAGTAAAATATATTTTTTTGGCATTTATCTACTTTTTAAATAGATATTAAATTTTATTTGGTGAAATAGTTCTAAAATTAATATGCATTTAAAAATATCTATAAAAAATTCAAGAAATATTTTGAATTCAAAAATTTTGCGAAAAGTAATTATTTAGAACGCATTATATTGGTGAGCATCGAAGTTAATCGGGATTGAGTCAGTATTGGTATCGATTACATTCTGATTGATTAATTTAAGGGTGAAGAAATAATAACCATATTAAAAACTATCTGATCGGCCTTGAGTGTGTAAAATCGGTGTGCAAATCATTATTCCATGTACAGAATATAAGAAAATTGAATTTATATGTCTTTCTCTTATAATATCGAGTTACAATTGATTAAAAGAAGCCATTCAAAAACCTCCATTTGTTTATCCTCGACACCAAGAGGTAAAGAGGAATGGAACAAGTAAAAAAAATTGATAGATTTAAATTTAGAATCTAAGAACCAATAACTAAAATATGTTGCTGTTTCTTTAGAATTTTTGTAACATAAAAATTTTATAAACTATGTTTTTAAAATGTACTACAAAATATTGCAAAAGTAATACTTATCTTAAAATTATTAGTGAATTTTTAACTAAAGAATAAATGATTTTATATAAATTACTAGATTCTAAAACTAAACAACTTTATTTAAAAGTATAACATCCTTTTAAATCAGTGGCAAATGCTAAATGTGTTTTCACAACATTAAAACGGTCCTAGCTTTAACATAAACAACTGCTATGCTCCCCCAACACATGATCGGTACCAGCTATGATAACTAAATTTTAAAAATTATGCCCAAAGGTATGTAGAACCTGATTTATAGGCGAAAAAGTTGCCTGGTGTTCGTTAATGACCGTTGCTAAGAATGTGACTGTAGGTCGAAACCCAACCTGGGCGCCCCTAAGAAGATGCAGCCTTCCCACTTACTCTACCTTTTCTGAACCTAATAAACTTCTAGCTAAGATATATTTCAGAGACCTAGCTGGGGTCCACTTAGACAGTGCAACGTCATACCAACAGGTAACCTGCTACTGATCTTTCCCGACATAAATAGTTATATTTTTTATATCTCCCAGGCGCTAAGTCTTCTAATCCGAGTGAGCAAGGTCAGGTTTTTATGCTTTTACATGGCAATTACCTACAAGTTCATCGGTGGGCTTCGATCTATTTACATAAAAAAATACAAAAAAATGTTTGAAAAAGTTTCACCCTTCCTAGATCCTTCTCCTCTTCATACAAAATCTTCATGAAAAAACTGATGATTTAATGTGGTTTTACTTCCATCAAAATTTTAAACGATGATATTCGCTCCTGTTTAAGATAAACTTTGCCGAAATTATTTTTTTTATTGTGGTTATCCTCGTTTCACTTTTTACTCCAAAAATAATGTTAGTTTTTTATAGTTGAAACTAAAATATCATATTCACGAAATTACGGGTTAAATTAGGTAAATTTAGCAAACCATTCGGCTATTGCATTGCTTAGTGTATCTCTAGTCGCTTTTAATTACCTTCTTGTTTTTTGGTTAGATGTTTTTAGATGCTGTTTATTTTCTATATTTCGAATCGATAAGTAATCTTTTATTCATTTAATGCCTCTAAATCGAGAGGAGAAGAAGGTCGATAACTTTTATCTATGTTTTCTTTACAATATATTGTTCCTTGGTATGGATTTAGGCAGGTTTTAAGCCGCATATTTCTGATAATTAAAGGATTATTAAATGCTCTTTTTCGGATTCCATCGACGTCCAATCTTTAATCCAATCTTATCGTTCGACCAAAGGAATATATTGAGTTTCTTTTTGAGTACTATCGACTAAATGTATGCTTCTATTTGTACTGATATTTATATTTTAAGATAAAAACTATGATATTTCGTAAAACTCTATCTTATATATTATTAAGGGTTCATCTCAACACAATATTATAAAAGCCTAAACATTTGCTTATTTTTATTAAAATTATTTTAGTTAAATTTTCGTTTTGATTTAAACTAATTTACATATTTCAAAGTAAAACATATTTTTTTAAACAAAACCGCTTGTCCACAAATCATGAAGAATATTTTCTGTTTAAGTTTCATCTTATTTTTTTATTTTATATTTTTGTTTTGTCTTAAAAATACAAACACCCTGGATATATAATGAATGAAGATTTTATGTTGTATTTCTCTATTGTTGAGAAAGATTTAGAAAATAAAAAATATCTAGAAATTCAAAATAAATTGCCAACGTGCATAACATTTTTAAGAAACCTAAAACAATATATCGTAGAATATAAGGAAATACATAAAAATAAGAAAGTAACGGATGAAAAAATACAAAAAATTCGAATTGTATTGATAATTTGGATAATGAATATTTTAAGTAATCCATTTGTTTTTAAAACAAAAGAAAATAACGAAATATTAGAATTTGTTTTTGAATGTGTAGAAATAATTAGTTTAGAAAAGTTTTGTGTCAGATGTATTGCTTTGCTGCTAAAGAAATCAGATAATTGTATAGAAATATATGAATCAAATATATTTGGAAAAAAAGTTTCTAATCATGTTTTCTTTTCAATAATTAATCATTTATCTAAACTCGTTTGTCTTTCTATCTATTTTTCAGATGAAAATGAGAACATTGCTCGTTTTTTCGAATTCGATCATAAAAATTTTGAACAGAAAAAAAAGTTGTAAAAATTATTTTTAAAACCAATTTTATAAAAATTAATCATTCAAATCTCATAAAAAGACGGATTTTTAAAATACTGACTAATCAGACATTGAAAGGTGTCTTTGATTCTATAAAAATTCTTAATTATATTATTAATAATCTCAGAGAAGAAAATATGCAAGTTTCGTGGACCTTAGCTAAGTGTTATGAAAAAATTTCTAAATTTGTAAAAAATTCAGATAAATTTCTGTTGGATGTTTTTAAAAGAGATATATTTGCCAATGAATCTCTTTATATTAATGCATTAACAATTTTATCTTTTTATATTTTAAACGACAGAATTTTGCATAAAGAAAATAATGGAATAAAAAATTTGAATGAAAATATTGATTATGAAAATGAAATACTTTTTTATGTTCTTAATCTGATGTCGAGAGATAAATCAAACGATACTAAGGTTGTTTATTTGCGTGAAATGTGTTTATTTTTTGTATGGTGTTTAGTGAAAAAGAAAAGAAAAATTCCTTCGGTAATTTTTTGTGAAGTTTTTATTAATTCGTTATTAGATTCTAATTTAAATTGTAGAAGAGGTGCTGCTTCGATAATTCGAGAGTTTATAGGCCGAAACAATCTTTTTAATGGTAATTTATATTTAGAAATTGTAGAAAATGACAATATTTTTAGAATTCAGAAGTGTTTTTCCGCATTAGAATCTTTACTGTGCAATAAAAATATTGTAAAATATATTAAAGATACCAAGGATTCTAAAAATCCTAAAAATTATGAATATTACGGATATTTAAATTCTGATGTTGAAATGTGTAAAAATGAAAAAGAAAAAACAGATTTAAAATCAGAAATTTCTAAAAGCGAAATATCAGATTCTAATTTATGTGAAAATATAGAAAATATAATTTCAAAAGATTTATTTCACTCTAAGGAAGTTTCTAAAGAGGAAATATGTGAAACAGAAAATATAGAAAATAATTTATTTGAAAAAAAATATAAATCTACTAAAAACCTATACATTTGCCCTAAATTACTATCCGTGTGTATTTTCAAAAGACTTATAGATTCTGTATTTCATTATAATTTAGAAATTAGAATTTATTCTTCAAAATTATTGGTAAAACATTTTTATAAACGATTAGTTTATTTTAAAAATTATTTGAATGGAAATGAAATATGGTTAAAAATTTTAAAAGAAATTTTTCTGGGAAATGAGTGCCTCAGAAATAAAAAATAATAATTTTTTAAAATTTGAAATATATTCTGCAGTAAATACTATTAAAAAGGAAATATTTGAGATTCGAAGTATAAACACAGATTTGAATATTCTTGATTTCAATGTTTTACATGGAATTATTTTAGTCTGTAATGAAATTTTGGTGCAAGAAATTGATTTAAGAATTATTTTAAAAGTTTTTGAAATCAAATTAAAAAAATTCTTTGGAATGAAAAATTTTGAAGATTTTTGCAAAACTTTTCTTGAAATATTTATTAAAATATTAAAGCAAGGTAAAATTATAAACGAAAATATATTTGGAATAAAATGTAAAAATTTCCATACCGAAGATACTTACTGTGATATCTCTTCTCATATTGAATCACAGATAGACAATATAATTTTTGTTTTTGATAAAAATATTTTACCAGAATATTCTGAATTCATAGGGAAAATTATGTGTAGATTTTCAGAAAATTTTAGAAAATTATCATTGCTTGGTCTACGAAGAAAAAATAACAAATCTTATATTTGTTGTAATTTATTTAATGAAATTGATAGAAAGTTGGTTTTAGAGAAGTATTTGAAGAATATAGAAGGAAATGATTATAATGTTAAATCAAATACTGTTTGTGCAATTAGAAAATGGTTTATAAACTATAAAATAGAAAAAGTTAAAGAATTTATGAGTAATGAATATTTAAAAACAATTGAAAATAATATTTTATTAGGAATGGAAAATTACGAAGTAAGTTTTTCTGGCGACGTAGGTTTTTTTGTCAGGAAGGAATGTTTTTTAACTTCTTTGTTTTTAGAAATCAATGAAGATATTTTAATGGAATCTTTTATTAGATTTATGGTTGATAAAAGTAGAGAATTCAGACAAATTTGCATTAAAATTGTTTTAAATATGCAAAATAATATTTCTTCTAAAATAAACCAATCAAATACAAATTTTTATTCCTCAAATGAAAATAATATTCCACTAGTACTTCAATCTGATAATAATGTCCTAGAAAAAGATGATAAAATAGAAAATAAAATTAATGAAATATTTGAATCAAAATCATCTTCAATTAAAAAGTTTTTAAATCAATATTTAAGCTTTAAAAACGAATTGGTAGAAAACCTTTATGGAGATGAATTACACTTCAAAATTTGTTTTAAAATTTTAGATACATTGAATGACAACTTTAAATATGAATTCTATCAAGGTGTACTTTCTTCTTGGAAACATAGTGATAGCAGTCTTTTTAATTTTTTATTTAAAAATCTTTACGAATCACGAAAAAATTTAATATTTTTTTTACTTAAATTCTTAGATACTGAAAATAGTTTGAATCATTTGAATAAAAAAATAAAAATAAAGAGAATAGCTTTACCTTCTTTAATTTTTATTAATGAAGTTATTGACTTTGAAATAAATGAAGATAATAAAATATATTTATTAAATACAGATCTGTATCAATCCGTACTAAATATTTCTAAGAAATCCACTAATTCTAAAATCTTATCAATTTGTGAATTAATAATTGAAAAATATAAAAGATTTTTATTAATTGACAATTCCTTTGAATAAATATTTTTTAATATTTTCTTATTAAATATTTTAAAATTTCTATTTTTCTTCTTTTTATAATATTTTTTTGAACTTTTTTTGTTTGAGTTCATAGATGTAATTTATATTATAAAACTAAGAAATATCTATTCTTTTATCTAAAGATAAATTTTGTTTATCTTTAGATATTTTTCTAAGGATATTTACTTTATTTTATGTCTTTCTATATTGAAAAAATATTTTTTAAAATTAGAAAACCATGTTCTCGTGTATTCAAAGTATTTTAATTGATTTTGATAAATAAACCAATTCAACTTCAATTTTACTTTTTACATTCTAAGGACTTTAATCAAAAAAATATATTTTAATTGATTAAATAATCTGTATTTGTCTTATTATACTTAGATTATACACTCAAAACACAGCTTTGGAAATGTAGAAGTTTATAGGATTGTGCTTGAATTTTAGTACAAGAGATATTTAGACTTCTAATATTTTTTGAAAATAATTAATTAAAAAACTTGATGGGAAAATATATTTATAGATTTATTAAACTATATTTTATATATTAAATTCTATAAAAATTTTATTTGAAATTAAAATTAAATTGTTTGAATAAATGTTTATTAGATTTAAATTCTATAAAAATTTTATTTAAATGTTTATAAGATAGTGAATTCTATATATTGAATTAAAAAAGCCGGTAAATATGAAAAACAGAGTCTCTATTATTTTATTTAAAAGTATCACATCTTTAAAATAGTGGCAAGTGTTATATTTGTTTTTATGACATTAACGCAGTTCTAGGTTTAACATAAATGACTGCTACCCCAACACTCCATCAGTAACCCCTGCGATACCTACGTCCCAAAGCCTTTCATCTAATAGGTGGGCATGACCGAATTAATAGGCGAGGCAGTTGCCCGGAGGCCGTTAATGTCCGTTGCATGGAATTTGATCGAAGCCCCCTGGGCTCCCCTAAGACGATGCAACATTCTCACCTACCTACACTTTCCGAACCCAATAAACTTCTAGCTAAGATATATTTCAGAGACTTACATAGAGTCCACCTAGACAGTGCAATGCCATAAAACAAGTATAACCTGCTACTTAGCTCTCCCGGCTTTAAATGGTTTTTATTTTTATATCTCCCAGGCGGTAAGTCTTCTAACCCGAGGGAGCAAGGCTAGGTTTCCATGCTTTTATATAGCAATTACCTACATGTTCAGCCGCGGTCTGCAATCTGGTTACATAAAAAACTACAAATAAATTTGTAGAAAAAGTTTCACCATTTCTTAGACCTCCCCTCCTCATACAAACTCCCATGGCACAACCAAAGATGTAGTGTGGTTTTATTCCCACCAAAAATCCAAACAATTATCTCACACCAGTTTCACACACTCATTGCCAAGCAGAAAGTTTTTTATGTGGTTAGCCTCCCTCCACTAAGAGTCTCTATTATAATAGTAATTATTGTTTAATAGTTATTTTAATTAAATAGTTTGGGATAAAATAAATATAATTCAATGAATATTAGAAGTATAAATATATTCATGATTATATTTAAATGTTGTCAGTTATATAAATTTACATAAATATTTTGTATTAATCAGTTAGAAACATTAAAAATGAAATAAAAAAAATTAATTTAATTAAGTTAATAAAAGACAATTGGAAATAAATTTCAAAATAATTTTATTTTAGTTGGATAATTTCTTATAATTTCTTTTTTTGGGTTTTCTTTAGCTTTAAATTTGCAATATATTCTTTTTTTGCGCCAACTTCATACGAATGGTTAAAGACAGTTTCAAACCTGTCAACGTTCTTACTTGGATCAGAAAGAGTTATTAGAGCCTTGCCAGCTGTAATATTTTTTGTTGGAAGTATGTTTTTTGGTGAAATACTTTTAGCCGAGATAGGTAAAGCTTGTGGTGCTTTATCTTTAATATCCTGTTCGAGTTCCTTATAATTCAGTGAATTCTTTGAATTGAGATTTAAACTATTTTTTATCGAAGGTGTCGATGGAGATATAATAGCTTGTGAATTGCATGGTGATTTTTTCTTAGGGGAATTGGTAGTTTCAACACTATAATAAGAATCGCTTGAATGTGTTAGAATACTTGGGGACTCGTTCATAATATCATCCCCACCATTTAAATCATATGTTAGATCGGTATTTTTAGTGCGAATTGATTTCGAGTCTTTTTTATAATATTTATTTGCGTCGGTAGTTTTTTCTTTTGAAATATTCATCTCACCTATGGTTTCGCAATTCAAAATTGTGCGTTTAAATTTTTCATAATAAATTTTAAATTTATACTCATCATCTAATGCTTCTTTTTTTATCTCATCGAATCTTTTATATACTTCATTTAGAATACCAGTTTCTTCTTCATTAAGATTAAAAAGAAGTTCATTGCGATCATTAAAGCCATCGGCTAAAAACGCTAATCTTTTAGTGAGGCTTTTCTTAGATGAAAAAATAGTGATTAATTCAAACAATAATTTAGAGATCTCGATTTGCACTTTATTAATTTGTTCAAAAACTTTAAGATTATCTGAAATATCGAAATCTTTATTTTCTTCACTACATTGAGCACCAGAACTTTTAATTTTTTGTTGTTTCGATTTTTCGTATTGTTTCATGGACTTACTTAATAGTATTTCCATTTTATTAAATTTCGTTTCTTTTTCTTTTATTTGGAAAGTTAATTTGGTTTTTTCTTTATTTTTTTGTTTAAATTCTAAAATTCTGGCTTTTTCTTGTTTAATCAAGTGGTTTTTGTTTGTTTTGAATTGTTGTAAGTCTGATCGATTTAAATTTTTATTTTTTTTATGAATAGATCCCGAAAATATAATAGCAACATACAAGATTAAAATTTTCATGGATTTACATTTGGGCTCATATATAAGGAAAAAAATATTTTTTAATCAGTTTCATTACTTTTTTTGGTAAATTTATTTTGATTTTCTATATTTTTATCAAAATATACATTGAAAATTTTTGTTTTTTGTATTTTATTTATAAGTTCAATAATTAATTCTCTTTACTTTTTCATGTTTCAGTTTTAATAAAAATTAGTTTCAAATAAAAAAATTTTCATATCTATAAACTATATTATTTACAAATCCGGTGACGTTTTAAACGATTAAAATCTTTATAAGTACTGATTGACTTGAAAAAATACATTTTTATTTTGGTTATATTAACTGGATTCTTAAAAAAATATAGAAATATACTAAATATATGTAAACTAAACCAGCCATAAATTGAACGAGAAAATCATCTAAATGTAACTTAAGCTATATTAGAATGTTTAGATTATAAAATCATACTTGATAAAATACATTATTTTTACGCAAGAAAAATCTTGTATCGGTTGGTAGTTAAATATGTATATATTAAAAAAAATTATAAACGGAATAATATGTAGATTTTATTCAAAAAAAACGTTGAATTCTCAAACTATTCTGTTTAATTGAACGAAAGCTCGAAAAAAATTTACAAAAAGAAATATAAATAGATAAATAGATAAAAAATACAAAAATATATTTTAATTCTGTTTTTGACTTTTACTTAAGGAATATTCATTTTTTATTTCAATGGAAAAATATGTGACTTTATTTTGATGAGAAATATCAAGGAAATTGTGAGAAAAAAACGAAATTTAATGATTTAACATCATTTTGCTAACTTTCGGGTAGTCTAAGTATCTATATATACTTAGGAACACATAGAAAATATATAAAATCAAAGATGATGTTAATTTAAATAAGTATCAAACGTTGAGATGAATCGTTACATAAAATTAAATCTTTATAAATTATTTCATACAATTAATGAACTAAAAAATTTTCATTTACTACGACAAGATTAACGAGTTTTTTGACTTCAACCTGTATATTTCTATGAGATAGATGGTGTGTTGCATACACAAATTGTAAATACAAAAAAAATTATAGCCAAAATGAAGGAGCTTTTTACTTATTTTAAAGAAATTCGGAGAGGGTTATAAGATACCATGTACGATTTAAAATAATTTTAGCAACTTTTGCATTCTTTGAAAAGAAACAAGTCAATATAAAAAAAGGTGCAATAATTCCAAAGAGAAAAAACCAGCGAATTTCATAATAAACGGATAAACTCTTAATCAGAATCAACTATTATATATGTCCAAAGTATATAGTGTAAACAAAAAGCCACCTTATATAACGAAAATAAAAAACCGAAGTTAGATATAAAGCTACAAATAAGCAATTCATTAGTATATTTAATACTTTAAATACTTCAAGCCATACAAAATCGATTCAACCAATTAGCCAAGATTATATCTATACTACAAATATAGATATAGTTTAAAATGCAAAAAGACATATCAACATTTTTAACGCTAGAAGATTGGGCAGGCGTTTGATAACCGTGGTGAGAATTAGTCGAAAATCCTATACGGAGCGTAAAATTTTTTTTTAGCATTTACCTCAGTTTTTCTCAAATAAATATAAATTCAAGTTTTTTGAGAATTTAGAATTATACTTCATTAAATTTAAAAGCATTATGAAGAAAGAATAGTTTATTTAGCAGATAATGATCACGGATTTTGAATTAATTTATAGGATATGTTTATCTTTAATTTATCATCATACTCGGCACTATAGCCTTGTATGAGCCCTGGTCGCATACGGGTCTTTTTCCGGTGGCTTTGTTTACTTTTTCGGGTTTCCTAACAAGAATGTTTTAAAGGGGGGGGTTGTTAGCCCTACTCCCAACCCCACCATAGAGAATCAGTTCCTTTTAGTTGCCTCTTACGACAAGCAGAGAATACTCTAAGCTAATTCTGCTTCCGGCATAGTGGGATAGTATCTTCAATTATAAATATAAAAGTATACCCCGGTTTGAGCTTGAATCTAATATAATGATAAGTCTAGTACATTTAAAAATCGACAAATAAAATACATTGACTTTGTAGGTGACATATCAATCTCTTCTTAAATATATAATTTTGAAATATCATTCTTTTTTAATATGAAAAGAAAGATATTTCCCCAAACTACCGAAAGAGATGTATTTCAAAATCTTCTTATAAAAGTAAGAATAGAAGCCAAAATACTGTCTATACTAAAAAATATGGTTTAACTCATTCATTTCAAGCGAAAAAAAACAAGGGTACTAAAAAAAACCTCGATAGTTAGAAAAGAGCATCAATTTATGGCAACAGAGATGGCGGGGATATAATTAGGCTATAGTGATTCATAAAATAAGTAGACAAGTGACAAATCCTTAACACAAAAAAACAAAAATATAAATCCTTTTTCTATGATAAAAAACTCGAAAAGGGATCGGTAAAAAATTTTAAAATCAACATAAGTAATTGGAATTATACAGAGATATAAAAATTTGCTGAGATTACACCGAATTTAACCAGAATTGAAAATTTTACAACCTTTTTGATAAATCTAATTCAATCTTGCTTTGAAACGCAACAATAAAGTGACAAATCCAGAAAATTAAATTTCAACAAAATATTTTTGTAATTCTAAATCGAAGGTGTTTTTTTTGCTCAAATCATATATTTTTATTCAAATTATCTTCTTTTTTGATCGAAATTTACAATTAAATATTTACAGTTAGTGATATAAAGCTAAGCTTTATAGTTACATCGATAGCTTTTAATATTTAAACTTGCCATTCAGTTGAAGAATTTTGTAATTTTATATAGAAATAAAAATTTTGAATTAAAAAGATCATTATGATATTGCAATATACAGAGTTACCAACAAACAATTGTTGCAAATAAATAAATAAAAAAGTTAATTTTTTATTTTTTTTTTGAATTCAATATAAAATAACGAATTTTTATAATAAAATAAATTTATTTGTAAAACAAAACTTTATATCGATCTTTGAACTATAAAAAAACAATGTAAATTTCCAGAATTTAGATAGTTAAGTTTTTTAAATTTTCGATACTTCTTTCTTTTCTAATTTTCTTTATTAGCACTAGTTTGGCTAAATTTTTATATTCGATTTGACAATTATATTTGTTTGTTTTGAATCATACAAATATTTTCAATGAAAATGACGAAAATACTACCACCCAATATAATTTGGAGTAAAACGAATATTTAAATTGTTTATAAAGGATTTGGTTTATGATTCTATTATTTCATATAATATATACAATATTATAGTATTCTTTATCTTTGAGAATATAAAACATTTACATAGTTCTATTTTTCGAATTTTTTTTGTTAAGAATCAATCTTGATAAAAACATAACTCACTTCTTGTTGTTAATCCCAGAAATATACAATTTATCTTGAATATTTATAAAAAGTAACTATTCGTTAAATATAATTCAAGTTACTAAATTATAATTTATAAACCGATTAAATTTATTTGATATAACAAATTTTTTTTTATTGGATTAATTAAAAACATATTTATTTAGAAATTGATAAAATACTAAATATTTAGAAATTCAAAATATATAAATAAAAAATTTTGCACACCCCAATTATGATAAACACGTTTATGATATTTATTCCGTTGGCATATATGTTCCGAGGAAATTCATCAAATGGAATTGATCAAACTACTTTCGTTTCAGAAGAAATTAGTACTATTAGTAGCGCTCACGAAAATTACCGCAAAAGTCATAAAGCAGCTCAAATGATTTTCACTGAAGATGATGAAAGTACAATATCATGTACTTCTGATGATAAAAACAATCTCGAAGAATCAAAATATGAGGATTATAGCAGAATAGATGAATATGAATCAAACGAAGTGCCGAATAACATTTATGATTCAAATTTGTGTGGAGGTTTTTATTACCCTGGTTCAGAAAAAAGATTTATATTCGCCAATTCACCAATTTTCCGAGTATATTTCAAACTGAGCAGAGTGAAAATTGCAATTGAATCTTTTAAAAGTATTACTTCTGATTTCCAAAGGGAAATCAATAAAAAGCAAATAAACCACCCAAGTATTGATGTTTTGCTTTTTTCATTGAACACGATCGGTTCATTTAGCGACTTAAGTTTCAGATATATCGAATCTTATGCCAAAAATATCGAAGATTCGTTAGCTTTTTTAAGAGTTGGAATTAAATTTTTACAAAATTTAATTTCGTATGCTGAAAGCTATTGTGATGGATTTGAAAAAACTTTAAGTGAATTGAATGATAAATGCAGAATATTTTTACAAGAAATAAGTAATAATTTTTAAAATTTTGATTCTTCAATAAAATTCTTAAATGATATGTTTTTAAAAAAATTATTTATTGATTTTATCTATCTTCTAACTTTATATATAACAAATGAATGTGGTATGCATGAATCATGACTGTACATAAAATATTTTACCATTTATATACATCTATACATACTAGAGGATTTTATTCTTAGATTTTGGTTAAAAGGTGTTAATATAAGTGTGGTGATTTAAAGGGGTTTTGACATAAGGAGTAATGGATTAAAGGGTGTTAAACATAAGTAATATAGTAAAGGGTCTTGATGTAGAGTGTAATAGTTCAAAGGGTGTTAGCAAAAAAAGTATTGTGGTTCAAGGGGGTGTTATTATACAATGTAGTTAGTTAAATGGCGTTAATTGAAGGGAAGAGAAAATAAGAAAAGAGGTGATATTAAAGGATGTAATAGACTAGAGGGTGTTATTATAACACAAGTATTATTTAAGGTGTAATATTTTATCTTAGAAATGGGCATCTTCTCTATTTTAAAACAAAAAATGCCACGGTCTTTAGCGCCCCGTTATTTCTAATACACTTTAATGTATTAATAACACCCTGTACTTATAATAGATATATATTATTTGTATTATATTTCCTATCCTATAATTTCCGGGTTATTTCGTATTTATTCCAACTTCTATTGCTCCTAAGTTATTTCCTACGTTTATAAGGTTAGATTACGGTCTTTGAATTCAAACTATTTACAGGTAATACATATACAAATAGTCTCAATGCAAAGTTTTACGGCTTGCTTTTATTTGATATTATAGATTGAATAAATTTTTTAAAATGCAATAACTTGTTATAAGGAAACAAAGTTCCGAGCAAATGACTCTTAAAAATGAATAAATTTACAAAAATATTGTAATTCTTCATTTCCTATTTTTTTAATTTTTATTGTACTAATAGCAAAAAATATGGAGGCCTGGGCTTTTCAAGGGCTGTAGCGCCTCTGAGTAAGTAAGAAATAGCAAAAAATAATCATAGAAAAAAGCAAAATATTGTAATTACCCAAAATATGGAAGAAAAAATATTTTAGTGACTTTTTTGAAGAGCAGACATTATCCAGCTAAGTACATTAAATAATACAAAAAACTTTTGAGAAGAAAATCAAATTAATTCAAAATGCTTGGAGGCGATCTTTACTCCAAATGGCGCGAACGAATGCTGAAGATTTTTTTTGAACTTTAAAAGACGCTAATTAAACATATAATGGAGATAGAATATTCTATAGCACATTCTGGAATCAATAGAATGATTGCATTAATTGGAAAAAAATATTATGGAATTCCAAGAACATTTATAATTAAATATGCAAAAGTATGCGGAGCATGCAGTAGATTCAATTATTTGAAGAAAATTCAGAAAATTTATATGAAAAATATTACAAACAACTATGATATATTTATGATTGATTGTGTAAATCTTGGAAAATACGCTGATCAAAAGGATGGGATTGTTGGACCTGAAAGTAATCGACACTTATACAACGCATTTCCGGAGTTTAAATAAGATCAATAGGACTTTACGGTCCTTAAAAGATTCATATGAATTTCTATTGAAAATTTCGGGGTTCCATTAGCGATTCAATCCGATGAGGGTAAATAATCTAAAAATGAATTGCTGGAAATATACTTAACTTCTCTTAACACTCAAATTATATAGAAAGACCATATAATCTAAAAGCTCGGGTAAATTTGAACGAATGAATCAAATAATTAAAAGATGATTAACAAAAAAAGTTATAAGTTACTAGCATAAAAAGATGGATTGGTTTTTATAATGATATTATATTGACTCATAATAGAAAATACATGCGGCTACACATAAAACACCCTTTCGACCATTTCTCGGTAAATTTGGATTTAATATCCTTCTTTCTAATGGTATAGAGAAGGAGGAAACAAATGATGATGTAATATCAGACGTCGAAATTAGTTTTGAGGTATTAACAGCAATAAAAAATGATCCAGAATGTGCACAATTGAATTTAGATATTGCTTCTGAAATGTATAATGAAATAAATGAGTCTAGATACCTTGCTTAATCTTAAAGAACCACAGGTTCTAAAATTTATAAGAATCTTGAAACTGGTACAGAAGTATGTAAACATTTTAAAAAATATAAAAAAAGATTTATACAAAGCAAAGCTTCAAATATACCAATAAGAATTCTTTTTGTTGGTGATAAGTTTGAATGAAAAAATAATTTTGACATGAATAAAAAACTAAACGCGTTTTGTTTGATTCTTTTTTTAATGATTTTGTCTTAACTGTAACAAATAGGTACATTATTAATATGGTAGAATTAGAAAACTTTAATGGTGAAAAAAACTGTCTAGAAAGGCGTAACAAAGCGGATTTGATTTTACCTTTTTTTAAATATGAGTTATTTTTTAAAAAAAATGCTAACACAAAAGAAAGTGGTTGCTTTTAAAATTATAACGATAAATATTTATGGAGGAAAAATAAAATTAAAGCTTTATAGACATTTATTTTCATTTGAACTCTATTATATTTAGAATCAAAATACTTCATATTTTAATTTGGGGCGTTAAAGATGAATGAATAGAAAAATAAAGGCGGGTATATTAGAAATAACGGGGAATTATGGACATGAGGGACATTTTGGACCGCGCCAAAAAATATGAATAAAAAGGCATTTTCACACCCACAAATAACTTTAAAAGCTTTCCTCATATTGTGATCAAATGATTTATCACAAGCCGCACTTTGCCCTAAAAGTAATACACAGAAAAAACAGCAACCAAAAAATTATTCGTCAAAACCGAGAAATTATTTGAGAGCTCTAATAATATACATTCTTCGAATATTTGGCCTATATATAGTTTATCAATCCAATCAAGAAAGTTTTTATTTGAGATTAATGTTAGTTAACATTTTAAACTTAATTTTAACTAATTAAAACAGTAAAATTAAATGATGTTCAACCTATTGAAATGCTTACCATGAATTAAATATTTTCGGAAACAATTCTTAATTGAAATATAAACTTGCTTATTTATCGAATGCTAACTTTATTTGCGAGTATATTCCAATGTGTTTTTCATAAACTTCAAATAGTCTTTTAAAAAATACAAAGAATACATGAGTAAAGAAATCCCAAATTTTTTTTTCTTAATATCAGATCCGGATAAGCAATTCATATCAAATATATACGATTGGGCGTAGTAATAGTCAAAGATATATGTTTAGGAATCGCATACGAAGAATTGGTGTCCCTGATCAAGTCGCGGCATGACTCATTAAATGTCGCGTTGAATCAAATTTTACGACTAGATTCAGCTTCGACTAGATAATATGTACCCTATGTTCAAAAAAGTCTTTTGAAATTGATTCTAGCACAATGCATTGCATATTACACAATCATGCAAGTAAAAAAATCATTTGGCGAATTTTAGTTCATATATGCGTTCGAAAATAGTGGAACTTGCTGGAATTTCAGTAATTTAACAAATATTTAATCACAAATAAAATTTCACTCTTAATTGAATCATATAAAATTGCGGCTAGGCATTTGTATTATAGCCGAACAGTACATGATTTGCTATTTTATTTTAAACAGAGTGATATTAAATGCGATACCATCATTATTCTGGTATAAGTACAGTCCTCCTAAATATCAAATTAGCCTATGAAACTAAATCAACTATGCCCACGAGAAAACAATAGATGCCTCGATCGTATACGAAAAAATTTGAAAAAATACGACAGCTTACTGGTCCAGCATTAATTTTGATGCCCGGCTATATTCTTCAAAAATGCCAGTACTTAAAATTCAGCATCAACTGATGCACTTAATCATGTCTAAAATCCTCAGTTTCAACTGTAAAATGTAAAGAAACTAACTTCGAAACTCAATATTCTTGTTTAAGTACAAATTGGTGCTTCTGTAAAACTTTTCGCCAAATATGTTCGATTTGGGAATTAAAGCCGAATTTTTATAAATCTGAACAATATATCACATTCTTAGCAAACCTTTCCAGATGAAATCAAATAAAGACAAATGATTGAAAAAGGTTTTTAAGATATACCTGTAAAGTAAAAAATAATCCGTGACTCTGTACACGGGCTATATTGGTCTTCACAAAATATTATATTAGTGCTATCAACTTTATAATAAAAATGTAATTTCAGGCGAAATGATAAGATTTAAGACCAAAAATACAGTAATGAGTTAAAACGAAGTTGTCAACTACTTAACAAAATCCTTACCTTTTAGACGCAAAATATTACACTACAAATTAAATACAAACTTTGAGTGTATATTCTTCTTCTCAAAAAAATAATTCAGACTAACGATTTAACCTTTCGAAACATTCGGCAAATAAAATATGAAACTTATCATATAGCTACAATTATGAATGGAAGAATTGAATGAGATATACTTTTACCCGTAAATCAATGATTTGAACATTATGTTATTTGAATTCGAATTTTTGCAGTTTCTAATCCGACAGTTTTTAGTAATCATTATCAAATAAAAAAAAGCCATCTAGTAAATAGGATAATCTAAGAGAATCAGTACTTTGCAAATAGGAAACACCACCAGAACCATTTCACACAAAGATAAACTCTTCGAGTTATTCATATATACATCAGACAAAAAAACAAATAATGTTGTATATTCGAAAGAATTCGAACAAATTTACAAAGGAAATTGAAATTAATAAACTTCAATACATTGTTTGAATTTTGTGTGACTTTGAATTTCTTTATTTTGAGATCGCTGTGAGCGCAACAGATATTATAGTACGTCTTGAGTTTACTTTATATGCTTACTTATTCCGTTACTCTTTTACCTCTCAGTTTCGAGGATGAACAAATAAATGTTTTCTATTTGTTTTTTTAATCAGTTGAACTCGAGATTATACGGGATTGGCCTATGAATTCACAGGGTTTTATATTCCACCACAATAGCAGCAATTATTTTAATACGAATTGTACCCATTCATTATCAAGCAGAAAGTTTTTAATGTAAATATACCTCCTTCACCTGTTTATATAGTTTTGTAGTTGAAATATAATTTAACTGCAAAACATGAACTAAACTGTACAAATGAAAAAAAAACGTTAAAAAGATAAAAAATTGCTGTAAAATGTGTGTTAAGAAGAATTCGATTGTATGTAGACTTAATTAAGTCAGCTGTTGAATGTTTGGTCGAAAATCTAATCGAAATATTTTTTTACCTAAAATATTGGATTACAGAAGAATAAGTAATTTAAAGACTTTATACTTGGCAACGAATGTGTGAAATTGCTTTGAAAACATTTGTTTGAATGATTGATTATTCAAAGAGCAAATGTATAAGACAACTAAGGTCTACAAACAGATGAAACCTTTTCTACAAATTATTTTATAGTTTTTATGTAACTGAAGGGAAACCCGGACTTACATTATATAATTTAGAATATAAAATATTAAAAGCTGGCTTCGCTCATCCGGGTTGAAGACTTGGGACTGGGGTTGCAAAAAACAGACCCTGTAAAAGTGTAGGAATGACAAGTGCCGGTTTATTTCTGTTTGTATGACATTGGAATTTTAGGTTGGTCTATGTAAGTATCTCAGATGGATGTTTATTTGGTGCAGAAAATGTAGAGTAATTAAGAATTTTGCCTATTTTTGGGAAAACATATGTGGGTTTCGACCTTCAATCACAGATCAAGCAACAAAAATTAGTCAATACGGGATAACTGGTTCACCAATCAAATTGGTTTACCTACCTTTAAAACAACTAGCAAAGGAAAGTAGATAGTGTAAAGATCCGATGGAATCTAGGGTGCAGGTGTGTAGTTATCAATGCAAGTCCTATAACTGCACCAATGTCATGAAACAATATAGAAATATATTTTTTTAAAAATATGTGATATTTATTTAATAAATTATATTTCTTACTCAATACGTCTTAGTTTAGATTAATAAGCTATTATAACATTGATAAAATTTTAAAACTAATATTTTTAAGAATAATTTGAAAAAAAATACTAAAAATCTTAATTCAAAACATAAAACATTTAAAACAAGTATTTTTAATTTTTACCAAGAAACATATTAAGTTGATCTACCATGTCCTTTGGTAGAACACCATTCGCTTTTTGTCTTAGTTTGGCTTTTTGTGTTGTTGTCATTTTTGCTGGGTCCATATTAAACAAATCCATCATTCCAGGATTATTACCTACTTTCTTCATAACAGAATTTATTGTTTTAAATTGAACAAAAAAATTTTGTACATTTTCAACGGATGTTCCACTTCCCTTTGCTATTCTAAAAATCCTAGAAGGTTGCTTCTCAAAAAAGCTTCCATCGCTATTTAATTCCTTTTCTGTCAAAGAATCAAAAATATAAATCATTTTTCTAAAATCCTTTTCATCTGGAATAGGCATATTAGAAAAACCAGGTATCATTGATAGCATCTTACTCATCGGTCCTAAACTCATAATTTGTTGAAATATATCATAATAGTCTCCTAGTGTAAAATTACCGCTTCCTATTTTTTTCATCATTTCTTTTTCATCAATATTTAATTTTTTTACAGTTTCTACCAAACCTTCTACATCACCTAATCCAAACATTTTATTTATAAAACGTTCTGCATCAAAAGATTCAATATCATCCATATTTTCACCGATACCTACAAATTCAATAGGACACCCTGTACTAGCTACTGAGCTAAGTGCCCCACCACCATTTTTGGCACCATCTAACTTAGTTATAATTATTGAACCAACATCTACCTCATTTTTAAATCCGATGGCTTGTATTTCAGCTGACTGTCCAATACCTGCATCACAAATTAATACAATTTTAGTTGGTGTGACTTTAGTAATAATATTTTTCATTTCCTGAAATAATTCTCTTTCCTGTGTGTGTCTACCGCTCGTATCAATTATAATCAAATCAAATTTGTCTTTTTTAAACCTTTCAAAACCTTCAACTGCAACTTTCACAGGATCGGGATCTGAACTTCCAAAATATGGAACTTTTATTTTCAAAGCATTTTGTTTGATCTGATCAAAGGCTCCTGCCCTAAATGTGTCTGCACATACGATTCCAGTTTTAAATCCCTTCTTTTTATAATAGTTGGCATATTTACAGACTGTTGTAGTTTTTCCACTTCCTTGTAATCCAACGAAAACTACCACATTGGTTTTATTTCTTTCAAGTTTTATTGGCGCACTTTTTGGATCCAACATTTTTAAAAGTTCATCGTAAACTGCATTGTAGACAAGTTTACCCTTATTAACACCAGCTGGTATTTCTTTAGAAAATACATTTGCACGAATATTTTGTTTTAAAACATCTACGTATTTTGGACTGACATTTGAAGAAAGAAGTTGATTACAGATATCATGTAATGTTGCTTCGATCTTAGAATCAGTTACTTGTGTTTTTAAAAGTGAATTTAGAGACGAAGCAATGGATTTTCCTAAATCAAAAATCATTCGAAGGGGTTCTTCTAGCTTTATTTATTGCAATGATTTAAAAAATGGACAAATAGAAAAATTCAGATAAGAAAGAAATATTTAAATAAAATAAACGAAAGACAAAAAAAATATTTATAATTTTAATTTTCATTGAAATCTGAAGTATTCATCAAATCTTTTGAAACATAAAAATCCGCTTCAGAAGCATTTTTTGAATTTAAAAAATATATTTGAATAAAAATGACCCTTGGATGTATGAGTGTTCCTTGTATGGTATGACTACACAATTAAAGCATCTGCATATGATACTATCGTATAAAAATTTTATACCTCAAAAAATAGCCAGAATCGATACATATCTGAAATCAAAAGATCATAAAATTATTTTACAATCGTGTAGTAATTCAAATTTCTTAATTTACAAAAATGAACCAGATCCGACAAAGACACTAAAAACAATTATAAATAAAATAAATCGAAGTGAAGTTTTGAACTGTGAAGATACAATTTCTTTTTTAAATTTAGCAAATTTTAAACAGGAAAAAAAACTTTTTGTAGAGGGAATTGAATATGTGAAAGACAATATTCATATTGAAGTAACCGTACATAGTATAACAAATAGCGAAATAATAATTAACGAAGCTTTTATGGAAAATTTCATTCGTAATTATATGACTAATGAAATTGATAATTCATTGTTCAATTCGTGTGAGACATTCTTTGTTAAAATTTATACTTTTGCACAAACTTCAGAAGAAGGAGAGAATTTGGTTTTTTCCGAATCAATTAATCTTAAAAAATATATTAATTTGCAAAAACCGCCCGTAAATTTCTTTAAAAAATAAATCAAATTTTAAAAACAGTTTTATAATTTAAGAAAATAAAAATTAGAGGTTTAACTTACTATTTACTGTTACACACTAATAAATCTCATGTATAATAGATCCTGGTTATTGCCTTAAATATTTTAATTTTTAGACACCCTTTGTTTTATACATTCCTCTATTCCAATGCCAAAATTATTAATCTTCCGATAAATATTCCATTCTATATTGCTGATCAGTAATATTTTAACATTTATTTTTTATAAAATATGTTAAGCGCTGTTGATATTAACATGAATCAAACGAGATTTATTGTTTCACTTTCCGTTTCTTTTTTTTGCATTTTTAATGCTTTCAAAGTATAATGGTATTGAAAATTTTTAGAAAAATACACTGATAATTATCTAAAAATGCACAAACTGGTTTGAAACCTTGCTTATTCCTTTTATTTTCTTTTTAAGTTTTTATTTTATCTATAAATAACTACGATTTAATTGAACGCCAAAGACATGGTAGTTATGAAAACAGATAGGAAAGAATTTTTCACACTAGATTTGAAAATCTGTAAGAATTTTGGATTATGTAGATAGATTTCTGCGTTACATCAATCAAAATGATCACCTTTTTTGATTCTGAGTACCTTAAACACATATAAAACTATAACATGTGCTTTTATGACTAAAAAAGAATCGCATTAGCAAAAGATCTATTGACATTTTTCTTTGTTAACTTTGGTGTTCCAGTTGCAATGTCAGTTTATAGCGAACTGAATTTAAAAATTAATTTATTTAACGTTTTGTTTGATTTATTAAGTTATATACGAGAAAACCCAGCAAAAAAGTATAAAGCCAACTTTAACGTGTAATTAAGAAATCATAAGGGATTTATAGAAAATAGCATAGCCGATAGGAAATTATCTATTTTGCAATGTAGCCATTGTTTTTGCCATACAATAGTATATTACTTAGTAGAACAAACAAATTTGAATTTAGGCTTTTTTAGAGAACCAAATTTAATAATCCACTTTCTGGAAGCATAATAATTATAAAATAAACTTTATCATAATCCTTCTATTAATTTAGGGTTATTTGTTGTTCTTTCACTATGATAATCAAGGAGGTTCATAGTAGGGCTAATATCACTTCTGAGGAACAGAACAATCCACCGAGCGAGCAACACCTGCAACTATTATAATAATTTGTTGTACTATGAACTATAGAAGATTTGTTGTGTAAGTAATGTTTAAATCTCTTAATTATATAGAAAGAATTGCAGAGAGCTAAAATTTATCAGATTCATTAGGAATTAATGCAGGAAATATAAGACACAAAAAGACCTTTGAACTAATACAAAGACGCAAATACCGTCTTTTGACTTCTTTTTTAATAATTCAATTACTGCTATTGAAGACAGCTTGATGAGCATCATGGTTTAAGTAAAAAATAGCGATGGTGATGTAATAACATAATTAAAGGCCCTGGTAAAACGCGTTTAAAATTAATTTTTTTTTAGTTATTATATTAGGTCCAACGAGTAAAATCACATCTAAAACTATCGGCCTGGCAATAAGTTGGAAAAATTACTGGGAAAATAATTTTTGAAATTTTTTTGGGATACACACCACACCGGATCTACGGGAAAATTCTCTATAAACCAGAGCAAAACCGATCCAAAGAAACAAATGAAAAATAAGAGACTGATCCAAAACCAAATGACATAGGATGGTAACCTAACCACTTTTAATAAAACTTAAAAGTAAGACGTTGATGGGAAAAATAGAGAACATATGAAAGTTTAAATGTTTTGACCTATAAAACCGGCTTTACGCGAAGGAGGAATTGACCCATAAAATTTCAGAATATTTACCACTAACAGTATAGTTTGCTTCCATTTGTTCATACTTCGTACCGATTGGTCAAAGAGAACTAGAATAAGTTAGTGAGTAAGCTATAATATTCAACACCTTTTTATTGAATAAATGTTGACATGTAAAGCTATTTTTTTTCTTTTTTAGATTTTAAAGGTTTTTTTGAAGCAGATTAGACTTTATAAGTACATAAGCGCTTTTTAATTTGATCTAGCTAAATTTAGGACTAACTCTATTTAATTTTTCAATTTATGTGACTTTCAATAGTAAATGAATGTAGAATAACTAGAAATTTAAAAAAATAAGAAATACTAGAGTTTGGAAATTTCAGAAATAAAAAGCAGCTAAAAATATATAATAAGCTATTTTTTAGGATTGTAGGAGAATAAGGCGAGTCCTTTTAGATAAAACCGTATCAAACAGCAATAGTCTTACAAAGATTTTACGAATATTTAAATCATTTAAGAGGATAGATGTATAATTTTGAAAGATCTTGATGATTATATTCGAAAAAAAGCAAATTTTATTGTGATCATAAAGACAAATTTTTTTTGAATGATCTAAAATACTATCAAAAAAATTCCTTAAAAATTTGTGTGGTTTTTAATGCCTTTTTTTACTTGAAATTATGAAGAATTGAAATGAAAAGAGATATCGAACCATAAATATGATATTTCATTTAAACTAGATTCAAACCATCGGTAAAAAAAGTATGTGAAAAAGATTTTATACTCCAGAATTCCATAATAAATTTTAATGAAAGAATTTAGGGTTTTTATTAAAAATAAACTGTTTTTAGTGAAGAATGTCTTTCATAATTCAGAAAATAAAATATAAATTATTGAATTATATTTGCAAATACTGTATTAGTATCTCGAGTTAATTCATAAATAGAAAAAGAAGGCGGCTTTAATACAATTAGAAAATTTAAAATTTTGCGTGCTATGTGATACCCTTTATGAAACCATGATTGTTTGCCAATATAGAGAACTTTCAGTAATTTAAATTTGTATTTGGTTGGATAAATCTATTTCTAAATGTGAAATTTGCTTTTTTATGCCCATAATTTAAAGTTTATTTCTAGATGATTCTTTTCATTGTAATTCTTAATGTAAGCTGGAAGTTGCCTAGTGAGTTACGGAAAACAAATAACTTAAAAGAAAGGTGATTATTGGAGATGTACATTTTGAATAATTTCAATGTTTTTTATTACGAATTTTTTATTAAGCTTAATTTTTCTTACAATGTAATTTTTAAAACTTAAAAGAGAAAGAAAATTGTTGATGTGATTATTTCGGGATGCCAATGGTATATTAGTTGGGATATCGGCTTTTTTAGGGAGCCGGTTCGATATTGTGTGGTATCCTCTTTATCTTTCAAACCAGGAAAGATTATGTTGGCTAGCAAAAAAAAACAATTCAAAGTAAAAAGCTATTAAAGCCCTAAAAATTTACAAAGCATCTAATTCATTTGGAGAACGTTATCATCTTCTGAGAAAAAACAAGCTAAGAAATTTTATTGGGGCTATTCACCGACTATTCGATAAAAAAGGCACAGATTTTTCTTTCAATCAATTTAATCGGTACTTTCGAATATGTACCAGAACTTTCAATTTTAATTTTCTCTTATCGAGATTAATTTGATTTCTTTCGAACCGAATCAAAGGCTAACATAGATGTCAGTGTCGGCCAAGAAGCAATTTTCGGAAGTATAAAAAACGTTCTGGCTTTCATTTTTCACCTAGACCTTCATTTCTTCACCATCCCATATTTTGAAAATTTTTTAACACATCGAGAGTCATAGATGTGTAAATTTATTATTGAAATGACTGTGGTGTTCTATTCAGCACTTTCTAGACAGTTTTAAACCTTTTCTGCACTAAAAAACAAAACGATTAGTGGGTCTCTACGATTCGGAGGGGAAATATCCAACATTTAATGCCCTATTATCAATATGTCTCCTTTTGAAACGGCAGAATTATTGGAGCTGCTTTATTTTTACATAATCTCACTCAGAGTCACTAGTGGTAAGACAAGGTCATAGGGCAAGCAAGCAATCATTCCTAGTTTTACAAGCAATGCTTGGGGCCAATTAGATGATTGATTGAGGCGAAGTACTTCTCGATTATGTCAGTATATTTTAGGAGACAATTTTATCACTTTTAACCTATTTATGAGTTCTTGACTTCTAAATTTTTCCCAATTTTAATTTTAGCTGTCAATTTTCTTCTTTGAATCTATTTTCATTTTTACTTTTATTTATTTTTAAACATTGGAATAACTAGATTTCCAAAAATATATGAATTTTTTTTTATTTTTCTTAATATATTATCAATCGTAAACAATATACAGATTTGATCCGAAAGCTGAAGATATGGTCTTTCATGCTTAAAAAAATCTATAATTTAAAAAAAATATGATATGAAAAATTAAAACAAGAGAAGATTTGATTTCAAATCATAAAGCAAACATGCAGTGAGAACATTTATTGATCATTGTAATAATTATTTTTCATTGATACATTATCACATCTCCGAATTCTTCATTTAAACAATTTATTATCTCGTAATCACTCTGAAGGGATTCAAAATTTAATTGTAGTGAGTGCAGATACGTAAATTCTTTTCTTTTAAAACTAATCAAAGCAACATCTTCGAATCTGCAATACATAAAAATCATACCAGCCAAAAAATTTAGTGAATTCAACCATAATATATCTCTTAAAGATATCAAACATTCACGAAAATCCAAATGTTTTATCCTAGACTGAAAATCATTATGAAATTTATCACTAAGAGACATATAATTAAATGTGCACATATGAAACTCAATGGTTTCGAGCTCATCAGAACGAATACTTTTTTTATCAGCATTATAAAAAGCGCAACATTTGAAAATTAATGATTTTATTCGAAATAATTTTACACCCAAAAATAAACTTCTTAAAAAACCCACCGAATATACATTATTGAATTCTATTGTTTCTTAATTTTTTAAAAAATTTAATTCAAAAATATCATAATTAGTTATTTTGTTATTTGAAAATAACAAAAAATTCAATTTTTTCATGATTCTATTCTTTAATAATGAGATCGTGTCATATATTATGCTTTTTTGTTTAAAATATATATAAAGATATTTCGATTCATATAAATTTTCAACAAAATCGTAAATTATAGATTTTTTGGATACTTTTGGATATATAATTTTTAAAATTGATATTGACTTATTTTCCTGAAATGATTCGACATTTTTTAATTCTTCTATAATTTCTACAGGTTCCAAAATAAGCTCTTTAAGATTAGGAAGGGCCAATATATCCATCAGACATGTAAAGAAAATTTTTGAACTAGAAATAATCATTATTCTTATTTTTTCATTGATAAATGTTCTATGAAAATTTAGCTTACTAATTTGCATATTAAATAACATGACATTTAACTCTATTTGATCGTTCTTTTTTATTAAACTCGAAACAGTCCATAGTAAATATTTATATCGGAAAGGTTTATAGATTAAAATTTTAAAATTTGTTTTCTGCGGGTAAAAATTCTCAATTAAACTATATTCTGGCAAATTAAAAGAATTTTGGCATTCAACTGGATCATTTTTTCTAAAGAAGTTCAATGAAGTGTTGGTGAAAAATACATGCTCTAATTTTTCGAGCCCATCTATTCTTTTCTTAAAATTTATCTTTTTTTTAGGTTTTTAAAATATCTGTAAAGACAATTTTTTTGATATTTTTAAGATAATAAGACAAATTAAAGTCAATCTGTTTGAAAATACATGCAAAAAAATAAAGTTCTTTAGTTTTTTTAAATATTATATGCTCATTTATAAAATCTAGCAAAGCAATTTTGAAATTCGACCCATAAAATATTATGCTATTTAAATTATTTAATATCATTGATAAGATTGTTTTCAGTACATCTATATTTAATTTATCTGCTTTCTGCAAATATATTACTTGGATATTAAATATTTTAAAAAACAATTTAAAATAAATTCTATTATTTTCTATTTTAGGCATAATATAATATTCTCAAAAATCTGTATATAAGTCTGATCTATACTCAATATTCGTTTATTTTCATCTGTAAAAATAGAACTATATCTGTTTGGTAGCAAACTATTCTCTAGGTCATAAAAAATATCATGTAATAATTTTTTTCATTTAGAATCAAAAAGCAGTATTCTTCAAAAACTAAATTGAATAGTTTAAACGAAAAATAATCCTCAATTATAAACTTAATTTCGATTTCATTCAAAAAATTTTCAAAGGTATTGATTATATAGTTTAAATTAAATAAAAGATTTCGAATTATATTTTTACAATTAAGATCGAATTCTACTTTAAAGTAATTTAAAATATACAACATTGAATGGAAATGATCAAAGCAGAAATTTGCCGGTGGTAGATAGTAGGTTTTGATATAATAATCAAAATTTACAAACTCGGAATATTTTATACTATTTAAAATAAATATAATTTCTTTCTGTGAATTGGATTGTAATTTTTTAAATTCTTGAAACTTTAAAAAATATTTTTCCATATTGTTAATAACAAATGTCATTTGATTTATAAATTTCTTTTTTGATACAAAATTTTCATTGGTTTTAGTTCTTTTATTGGTTTGCTCAATTTTATTCATAATTTCTTTTCACTAGTAATTTTATTTAACATAAAATTTGTTTCAGTAGAATCAACTCTTGTATCGCTGACTTGAAAAATAAGTATTACACTTGTTTTTGCAAATAAACTACAAAAATAGAAAAAGGTGAGTATTATACAATCACTTCTGTATCTGAAAATAATTTTTGAATGCAAAAACAACAATTGAAGCATTCGGAAATGGCCATTTTTGAAACCGGTTTATTTATATTTGTAAATGATTTTCTAGAACAACAGAAAAAATTACTTTAGAACTTTTTTTGAACCATCTAGCCACAGACCACAAAAAAATTATTCGTCACGGCCATATAATATTTAAAATTTGATTTTATAATTAGATCGAATAATTTTATATTAGTTGAAAGTCACTTCGTTCAAGAAGTTATTGAAAGCGACCATTCAGAGACAATTGTTGACACTAGAATAAAAACCTATGCAAAAATTCGGAATAATAGGCTCGAAATATTTTTTTATATAAGAGGAAAAGAAAAATAGACTCATAAAAGTATGGATGTACGTCGCAAGATTCACTTCAAATGGTCGAAACTCAAAAATTAGGAAGTATGACCTGTAAGCCAATGAGTTAGGTCTTTTTTATAAATGTAGTGTTGAGATAATCTCTTACGGCATTACCTTATACCGTATTGGGACAAAATACCATAAGTCTTACCTCAAAAGACTGCAAATACCCATGAATGTAAAGGCATACATTCTGTGACCAGTATTTACGCAGACGTTGAAATTTTTTTTGTTCGCATTAGTACTTTAATCAGAACCAAATGCAGATGAGATTTGGGAGAGAACGTCACCGTGTGCTATTAAGAAGCCGAGATGCATGAGTAACCACCTTATAAGTAAACAAGTAACGAAGAAATAATGTTACATAGGTAAAATAAAAAGTAGCATATTTCTATCTTTGATGGAGGAACAAACAATCGGAAAAGATGATATGTACACATGATGATTCAGTTTTTAGGAGGCTAGTAACGTCGATAAAGTTTTAAAAAAATGTATAAAAGTGTAAAAAATATTTCACACTATAATTTGACTAAATAATGAAATAAAACTTTTCAGTTTAATAATCCAATTTTGTTTTAAAAAATGCATATAATATGTAATTTCTCAATCTAATACCTAAGAACCGATCATACAGGTTTTAACCTTATGGTTTGGTATATTTTGTTCTTAATTTCAAAGCAAATTATTTCCCTATAGGCTTTAAAGCTTCTGTTTCATAGATTTATAAGAATATGAGCTGACTTTTCTGTTGTATAAATTGATAAAAAAAACAGATTTATTTTGGTTTAACAAATCATATATAAAAATCACCTTATCGTGATCTTTGACTGATTGATATCTAGATTAAAAAAGACTCACAATTTGCATAACAAATTCTCCATTCATAAAAAAAGGTATACTTATTCAAAATATTAAAAATATCTGAAGGTATGAATGCATATTTCTAAATTTTTTGAATACGTATACTTTTTTTATTAATAGAATTTTGAGCTAAAAACGTTTTCTTCTATTTGTTTAACCAGCTAGCTTACTTCTAGTCTTAATCCTCTTTTATATTATTGTCTATCATCTATTGTGGTTCCTTTATCTGAAATTTAGGTTATATTATTTTTGTTTGAACATGATATTCCCTGATTCTAGTTTGTCTTAAGCTTAAAGTTGGTTCATAATGTATATGGGCTCTTTTAATATAATCAAATGACACTATTTTCCAAGCTTTTCCACCATTTGGTTTTGACTTAAGCCCTCTTCCTCGATCAAGAGAAATTATTTCTACTGTCTTCTTGTGTACTTTAGTGTGTATCCATACCTCTATAATCATAGGTATTTGGAGTATTTTAAAGTATTGGGAATGGTATTTATTATACAAACGTTTCGAATTATCATTTAATGTGTTATTCCAAAGTAAATTATCTATAAGCATAATAATTAGCCAATATAGATCATACTTCCTCGCCATTTGATTTAAACCATTTGAAATGAATCTTGAGAAGTAATTCCTATTTATATGCGTTATAGCAGTGGTTCTTAACCTTTTAGTGATCTCAAACCCTTTGAATCTGAAAATCGGTCTCTTCCTTTCGATTAAAAATTGTTTTGATTTTTTGCAAATTCGTTGTTCATTTAAAAAAATATATAGTTGTATATCTCTTAAGAGCTTAAGCTTTTGACAAGAGCGTCTCCTGCACCCCAAAAATACCTTCTCGCAATACGGTTAAGAACCACTGCATTATAATAATTTTCATTTGTCTAAAATAAATATATTGGGTCTGATCTTACAAATTCTGACATATTTTTTTTTGTTGTTTTCACTCTTATTTCTGCGGGCTTTTTTCAATAATTTCTTGGGCTGAGTGACTCCTAATTCATTTTGAAGATAAATTTTTGTATCTATTTGGAAGGAGCAAGTGTAAGTATCTAATTATTCATTATTTCGCCTGGTTTAGTCTTATATATACATTTTCCAACACTGAATAGCCAATCGATCTACTAATTTACTAGATCGAGCAAGATGATGAGACACACTTTCTGCGCCCGAGAATACATATGCATCCTGAATATAATAGAATACTGCTTTATCCTGTCGCCTGATATTCCTTTTCTTTAGCCATTCGAAAGACTCAATAACACTTACAAGCACATTTTTCTTCGCTTAATATAACTTAAAATGAAGTTTTCGTTTCTATTTCGTTGTAAAAATCTGCTAGTATAGTCTCTTCTACATTTATTTTGTGTATTTTTTCTTCCGATCTATACTTTGGTTTAATAAGTTCTTTATTAATGTAAGATGGTTTTATCAGTATTTTCCAGAAAATCCTAGAATTCAAAGCCATATATACTTTGCACTTCAATGTTCTTGTGTTGACGATATCGGAATTGTTTTCCAACGAACCATGTTCGATTTCTGGTTGATGCATTGTTTATCTTTTTTGTACAGAAGGTTTGTGTTAGGCAAAAAACCTAACCAATAAAAAGAAAAATGACCTTGCGACGCTCTTAACTTGGCAAAGCTATGATTCTAATTGGAATATGTGTTCCACTAGTAGTGAAGGAGCAGGTTACTAAAAAAAAATTACTTTCGACTCAACACTTTGAAGACATTTCAAGTTCTTTTCTAGGAAAGTAATCACGCTCTTTATTCATGGAAAGAAGTAATCTATTCCTTAATTACTAATAAAATATTAGAAAATTTAAACCATTACACATACACACCAAGAATAAAAAAGTTTTAGCCACAAACACTGAAATTAAGAACTCTAAATTTCGCTAAACTAAATAAATAAAAGCCATTCTCAAACATACAAAAGAGTCAAATATTAAAGACCGGTCAAATAAACGAGCAAATAGATAGAACAAAGGAAGCAAAAGAACCATGGAAAATGCCCCGGTAATAAATAAAATCGCAAAATATAAAAGTTCAAAATAAATGAACTGTTTAAATTTATAATAAATTCAAATAAATCTATAATTGATTATAAAAGTATATATTCCTTTTTAAATCACTTTTTACCATAAAAAAATTTCGAAATATTTTTAAAATCGCCATTTTATTTATTATCCCTCTAATTAATGGATTCAAGTGATAGTTGGAATGAAGTGTTTTCAGATGATTTATTTGTACCATTAACTGATAATATAGATGCAAAGAAAAAAATATTTGATAAAAAAGTTCTTTTTGCCATATTAAGTAGTAAATTTATTTTCTGTATAAAAAAAATAATAAAAACAATTAAAGAAACAACAAATAGCGCTATTCTTGATTTAATGTCTGTAGAATACAATAATTACAACAAATTCCAAATTCTAATCTCAAAATTAAAAGATTTCAAGTTTGAAAATGAAAACGATAAAAATATTTTTATATTTTGTCACACCGTTCATCAAAAAATTCCATGCAGATTGTTTTTTATTCTCGGAAAACCTATTAATACATTTCTAGAAACAAAACTTCTTAACAATCTAATTTACCATCCTAAAAAATATCCACATTTAGTTTTCAGTATTGATAGTAAAATTAATATCACAAATCAAACTCTTTCATATTCTTCTTCTTCTAAGAATTTTAGTTTTTTTGAAAAAATATTTTTAGTATTAGATCAGTTGCTTATAAATAACAATAATTCAGATTTTGATAAAGAAAATGATAAAAAGCTTAAAGAAATACCAAATTCCATTCAAAAATATAAAAAACATCCCATTTATATTTTAGAATCTCTAATAAAAACATATCAAATTATTTATCCAAAAAGACCAATATTAGGATATTTCAAAGGCGAACCTATATATTATAAATCAAATATAATCAATCTCCTAACTGAAAAACAATTATATAGAAAAGGTTTGAAACCAAAAGATAAAAAACCATACAAAATAATTTATAATAGCAAACAAGAAAAGATCTATTTATATGCACCATGGCAAACATGTAAAATTGAAATATTAGGATTTGATAGTAAAGACACTATGGATTTCTATCATGAAAATTTTATTCCTATAAATTGTACTCACATAAATGATAATAAAGCAGATGAAGTTGCTGAATTGTTACAAATTGAATATCGAAAATGTTTTAAAGGATTTTATAACGGATTTCCTAAAATCGAAGGTATTTTTATTGAATCCAAACATAAGGAAGTTTTTGAAATTTGTTTGAAAGAATATAAATTTAATACAAGACTTGATGAAATAATTGAAAAAAGAATGAAAGTTTTTAAAAATTGGAATATATTTTTGAAAAAAGTCGATAAATACAATAAAATAATCGGTAGATTAGAAAAATAGAAATAATTTTGATTTATAAAGAATTTAATTACAATTATGTTTTTAAACAATCAATATATCAGAAAAAGGTAATACTGACTAATATAATAAATATAAAATTCATCTGGTCAGTATATTTAAACAATCAATATATCAGAAAAACGGACCAGCAAATAATATAATAATATAATTTTAGAAAAGAATTGTTAGTTTTATACAATAAATAATTCGGTTTCAAATTTATATGAAATAATCATAAATAAATTAAAAATAGTGCTAAACTTTTTTAAATTTATTTAATAAAATTCTGGGTTAAAATATTTTTACCATTTTTATATATTTTCTTCCACCTTTTTTACCACAGTTGTTTCTTCTTCTAAATCCGACTTTTCAGTTATGTTTATGGTCGGTTCCTCTAACTTGGTTCCTCCTTGTGAAATAAGGGTGTGTCTAACATAATATTAAATAAATTAAAGAACTGACACAAAAAATGAAAATTTTATAAAATATTAAATTAATTAAAAACAAATACTTTAAAATAACAAAAAATCTCTTTAAAACTTATACTGTCTTATAATGTTTCAAAATACCAATCTGGGAATATCCATCATCTACAAACACACGATAAATATTATTAGCATTGCTGTACATACCATCTTTAAGACTTATGGCAATAAATTGTGAATTTTTAAATTCCTTTTTTATTATTTCCCCAATTGCTTGTGTATGACTCAAATCTAAAGCAGAATCAACCTCATCAAAAATATAGAAAGGTGCTGTTTTATATGTTAACATAGAAAATATAAGACTTAAAGCCATTAAAGACCGTTGACCTCCGCTAAGTTCTACCAATGAATCTTTCCAATTTCCCATTTTAACTTTTAAGAGATATTCATCTTCATTTTTAATTATTCTAGCATCGGCATCTTTAATAAAGAAATTTATAAAAGTTCCAATTTTATTATTTATATGATTAAAAGCTCTTTCTATCTCTTTTATACTTAATTCATGTAATTGGTTAATACTTTTGTTGATTCTCATTTTATCATTTTCTAATTTTTTTATTTTTTCTTGGAGTTCTTTAATTATTTCATCATTTTTTTCTAATAAATCAAAATTTCTTGGATCCATTCGAAATTTTTTAATATTTTTAGACATTTCAATTTCCTTTCGTACAGAAAATAATTCTTTTTTTAATTCATCTTCTTTCTTCACATCAAATATTTTTAGATCCACATTAAAAATGTTAGATGAAAGTTTAAAATCATCAAGCACATCTGATATTTCTTGAAATTGAACTGGTAAATGACTTTTAGAATTTTCATTTTTTCCAGATTTAAATTCTTTTAATAATTCTCGCAGCTTTGAAATCTTAGATTTCGATTTCAATATATTCTGTAACAAATGCTTACGTTTAAGTTCCAACGATTCTTCTTCTCGTTCACCGATAGATTTTTTAGATATTTTTATTTCGCTTTGTCTTCTAAACCCTTCTAACTGTAAAATTTTCTTCAAAATATTTTTTTCGTCTTCTTTTTTACTTTTAATTTTATTTTTTAATTCAAATATTTCAGTTTCTAAAACATTTTTTCTCCTTAAAAATTCTTCTTTTTCTCGAATTTTTTTTACAATATTCTGTCGTAAAGAAGATAATTCTGAACTATAATCCACCTTAGATTCTATCAATTTATTTAAAAATTTAATTGAATTTTCAATAATTTGAATATCATTTTTAGCCTTTTTTATTTCTCTTAAATTGCATATTTTGCTCTTCAATTCATTTAAATTATATTTTTCGTTTTCATAAATTCTTTTGTTTTCCTTTTTTTCTTTAAAATTTTGTTCCAATTCCAACAAATCTTTTCGTCTAAAAATAATATTTTTACAAATTATTTTTCCACCACATAATGTACCTTTAGGATCGTATAATGTTCCATCAAAAGTAACTCCAATCACTTTATAATCATAACATGCCTTTCTTGCATTTTCTTTATTTTCAAATAAAAAATATCCATTAAATACGAATTCCATTGCTTTACTTACTTCTTCATCAAAATTTATAAGTTCTGTAATAGGAATTCCACCCAATTGTCTGACATTTCTTAAAATATCTCTTGGAACAATTTTTGGTTTAATTTTATTCAATGGTATTATACTGATACTGCTATTATTAGAAGATAATAATTCGTTTCCTATTTTTTCATTCTTCACCACCAAAAATTTTGATCGACTACCCATCGAAGAATATATCGCTTCTTCATATTTTTTATCAATTATTGAAAAATTCTCTTCCAAAATACCAAATACTCCTTCTATAATTGGATATGCAATTTTACTTTTAAATTCGTTTATTTTATTTTGTAAATTATTAATTTCTTCATCTGAAACATAATATTCTTCAATTTCCTTGATTTTATTCTGAATATCATCAATAGAGAAATCATTTAATCCTTGATTATTTTTTAAGAATATTCCCAACCGATTCATTTCTATTTTCAATCTACTTATTTCTTCTACCCGATCAACTTTATTACTACAAATACTTTTAATTCCTAAAAAATTATTTTCCTGGTTCTTCAATTCCTCCATCAAATATCTTTCCTTTTCTTTCATTTCATCAATATTATCTACAAAAGAATTTAGATATTTTAATTCCTGTTCCTTCTTTTCATATTCATCCGAATCATTAAATGCATTGAGTTTTTCAAGTTTTAACTTTTCTATTTCTAATTCTTTTTGTATTTTTAAAAAATTATCATCATTTTCTAAATTTCTTACTTCTTCTAATTTATTTTCAATTTCTTTTAATTCATTTTTATTAAATTTATAATTTTTTAAATTTTCTAAAATCTCCAATGCAACTTTGCTATACTCGTTCGATTCAATTTCTTTCTGTAATAAAATTTCTCTTTCAATATTTTGTTTCTTTTTCATTTCCATATTTTTTTGTTCCAAATATGCCTGTCTTTCTTCTTTCAACTGAACAAAAAAAGGAGAAATTCTTCTAAATAGACTTTCACTTGCCTCTTTTAACTTTTTTTCTTTCTTTTGAAGTATTACAAGTGATTTTTCCTTTTCAGATTCATAAAACCTGGTTCCTGCTGTTTCTTGAATTAAATTATACAAATCGTTACTTTTCATGCTCAATATTTTTGTTATATGTCCTTGCATTACAACAAAATGTGGATAAGATGATCCTTTCATAATCCCAAGACCAGTACTAGAAAACAACTTAGAAATAGTAGAATTGGTACATGGATGCCCATTTAAAAAATACTTGCTTTTACCTTCTTCATCTACACATCTCATAATATTTAATACATCATAATTAACATAACCAACTGGACTTAAAGATTTTTCATAATTATTAAAAATCAAAGTAACTTTACACTCTTTTCGATGAATATTTATTACTTCTTTTATTGAAGAAACCCTCAATAATTTATTTGTATCAATTCCTAATACAAATATTATACCATCTATTATATTACTTTTACCTGCACCATTCATACCAGTAATAGCGTTAAAAGATTCATGTAGGTCAGGAATTATTGTTCTTTTTTCGTAACATTTAAATCCATCTAAAATTATTTCTTTCAAATACATTGAAGGGTTTTCTATAAATGGTTTTAGAAATAATTGTAAATATTGTATTAAATATTTAGATGGGCAGAAGGAAATAAATGGTTAATAAAATTAATAAATAAATCTTAGGTAAATACAAATTTAAAATACAAATTTAAACTGCGGATTTAAACTACGGATTTAAAATACAAATTTCAACTACGGATTTAAACTACAAATACAAAATACCGTTTTAAACTAAAAATTTAAAATACAAATTTAAAATACAAATTTCAACTACAAATTTCAACTACAAATACAAAATACAAATTTAAACTAAAAATTTAAAATACAAATTTAAAATACAAAAAGATATTACAAAGTATTTTTTAAAACTTGTATAAATTATAATTAATATTGCAACAAGGACCTGCTTAAATCTATTCATAATATTTGAGATACGAAAAAAATGATGATGACACTGCAAATATGTAATGATGCCCTTGATATTAAGTATGTCTTATGTTTAAAAAAAATCTTAAAGATTTAAAAATATATTTTCGGGAAGAAATTGGGGCTTTTGTAATTAAACGATCCTATAGTATATTTATTTAGAATAAAATCGTATTAGAAACCAAAAATATAATTATTCGTCTTTAGATTTACCTGTTTGTGTTTTTATAAAAATAATAGCAAAGAATGAAAGCAGTTTAATTTCATAGGTTACTTTGAAAATACAGAAATAAAATTTATAAAAATAAAATATTTCCATTTTATTGTAGGAATATCAAAACTTTTTAAAACAGTGGCACGTTTTATTTGTTTTTATGATACCAAGGCATTTATGGGTTTATCATAAATAATTGTTCCCTTGACACTCCATCGGTACTCCTTACGATACCAACATCTCAAGATTTTTGCCTAAATAGTGTGTAAAATCTAATTAATGAGCGAGGAAGTTGCCAAAAAAAAGTTCAGGTTAGTTACATGGAGTTTGAGTGAAAGCCGAAGCCCTCAGGCTCCCCAAAATTTTGCAGCTTTCTTATTTACCCTACGCTATTCCGATCCAAATAAAATTTTGACCAAGATATATCACGGCGACTTACCTAGGTCATCTTATACAGTGCAATGTCACACCAAAAGGTATAACCTGCTACTTAGCTCTACAGGATTTGAATGGACTTGTTTTTTATATCTCACATGCGCAAAGTCTTCAACCCGAGTGGGAACAAGGCTAGGTTGCCATGCTTTTACATGCCAATTACCTACATTTTCAGCCGTGGTCTGCAATCTAGTTACATAAAAAACTACAAATAAATTTGTAGAAAAAGTTTCTCCATCTCTTAGACCTCTCCTCCTCATAACAACTCCCATGGAACAACCGAAGATGTAGTGTGGTTTTATTCCCACCAAAAATCCAAACAATAATTCCATATATCAATCTCGCATACTCATAGCCAACGAAACGATTTTTTATGTGGTTATTCTCTGTCCACCATAAATTTAAAATAAAGATGTAATAAAAATAAATTCCTCTAGTATATAGAAGACCAAAAAAATCAGTTCCCACATGTATTTTGAAGTATGTTAAACACACAAAGCGAAGAGTAATATTAAGGAAGGAGTTTAAAACATATAAAATTGTAATGGATTAACTTTATGAGATAAATAAGTAGATTTGTATGACTTCTCATTTACAATTTAAATTCAATATTTTATCATTGGGTTTTTTTTACCATAGCTTAAAAAAATGTAGATCTTTAATTTTTTTGCTATTTATTTCGTTACTTTAAACATTTACAGTCAAATAAACGTCTGAAAACATTTAATTACTCATTTCAAGACTTTTTAATGTAGTATATAAAACAACTTCCAATATTTTCTTTTTTTAATTATAATCTGTCTGCTAAATCCATTAAAATCAGATATTTCATGATTTATAAAATATGAGAAAATAAAAATCGAAGTTGTTGTTCATCTGACCAAAATAGGAAATTAATATAACCAAATTGGGTCCAAAAAAAATTAAATTACAATAAATCAAATTTTCAACAATTGATTAGGAATAATAAAATTGATATAAAGTGCGATAATTTTGTAAAAGAATAACTTAATTGAATAAGTTATTATAAATATGCAAAAAATAAGAAAATAATATTTACTTATAAGATATCGCTAGGATTTTTAGTGATCGATAACTAATAACAGAACTAAATTTAGAACTAGGAAAAGAATTTTTAAATAATGAATTTGGATTGCTGAAGAATTTTAAATTTTAACATGAGATAATTTCAATTATCAAAGAGAATATAAACTTGGAATAATACTTGGTCAATTTCTATATATAAGACAGATATTCTAAACATTTGAACATACATTTCAAATATTAGTAGAAAAATTAGATTAATGAAGTCCAGAACAATATAATATACTTTATTGTAAATTGTATTAAAGTTGAACTTTATATAAAAAATTAAAAAAAATTTTCCGTTTTTTCGATTTTAATTTTTCTATTTTGGGTACAAAAAATTTCTAATTAATAACATAATTTTTTTACGAAATATTAAGATTATAAAAATATAATCTCTTTAGATAGATTAATTCTAATGAAACCAAATTATTAAATTTGGAATAATTTCAAATACGTTTTTTTTATCATCAATTAAAATATATATTTTGATCAAACCAAACAATAAAAATGCCAATTGCAAAATAAGAAATTATAATATACCTTTTTTGGTTTTTCGAGAAATAAAAAAATAAGAAGAAAATTACCCCCATTATGGGTCTTGCTTCGTACAAAAAAATTATTTTTTTTGTTTTATGGTCGTTTTTATTTTGTTCTCAGGACGCGCAAAACAATAGAAAATTGACAAACACATCAAAAAAAGGTAAAGCTAAGCGAATATATTTTACACGGGTATTTTGGAGAACTGGCACCCAATTTAGAGATAGAGGTTGTGGCAACATAAGTGGATCCCCGCAACCTCTAGGCATTCAAATCAAAGACGGAGTTTACCCCAACGAAGATCAACGATCATCTTATACTTCTTCGACAGGGTACAAATGCCGGGGTTTCAGCACATGTATTTGATTCAAATGTCAATGCCTTTCTTAAATCAGGAGAGTTAATGGGAACATCAACTGGAGTTCCAAGGCATTGCAATCATTCTACGGATAAACAGTCATACATAAAGTCCTTAAAAAAGCCGTTAGTTTCAAAAAATATCGTTACCGAAAGAATTTAGGAAGCAAAGTAGTCTTCATCAAACCCTCCAGGGTGTTTTTATGTCAGTTCTTTCTTTTAAAGATGATTCTCAATCCGATTTACCACAAATCCATATGTTTTTAAATAATCAGTATTTTCTTCACGTATTTTTTGAACAAAATACAGAAAAAATTATACAGAAACAAATTATACAGAATTTATTAAAAATATTTGTTTTATTGAACGACAATTAATTGAAACTCAACCCAATTTAAGTGCCTCATTTCGGATGATATTTGAAGAAGAAATCGATAAAATAAGTATATTTACAAAAAATGATGAAATTATAGCCAGAAGTACATTTCTTATTTCTTTAAAAAGGTTTTTTAAGGAAAGACTTGAGTCGATAGATGTTTCAAAAAGATGCTTTATTTCCGTATTTTTAGCAATGAAAAGCATCGAAAGTATTCTGTTATTAACAAGAGAAAGACTATATACTGATAACCTGAGATTAATTAAAAAATCGAATCATTCGATATATAAAACCTTAAACGATGTTTTGGACAAAAATTCAAATACAATCATAGAAATAATCTTTGTAGTTTGTAGTTTTGGATTGAATCTAAACGATGATTACCTTAAGATATTAAATATCATGTCTATCGGGATTAAAAGACGCAATGTTAATTCAATTGTCAGTAAATTAAAATCATCTACTAACCTTGATATAGATTTCATAACGGATCTTGGATTTTTGTTTGAATCGAATGAAATTAAAAAAATAGTCAGAGCTTACAATTCTACGGCCTCATTCGATAGGAATTGCCTCAATACCGAAACCTTTTCACAAAATTTCTCTAGTGAATTAGAAAAAATACTCAATGAAAAAAATTTTATTATACAAATTATAGAATACTATTCAGGCATATTTTCTGATACCAAGCTACAATTTTTTAATACTACAGTGAGGCCAAAGTATGTTGATAAACAATACAATTCACTGATAACAAGATCAAAAGAACTTTTTAGAAGAAAGGATCAAGATAATGATAATATTCAAGATTTGCAAAAACTGCGCCTTGATGCTTTTTCTCTTTTCCACTTTGTTTTAAATTACTGTTATAATCATGATATAAATTCTAAAAAATTTCTTCGACTATTAGAAACAGAGTTTAAAAAGCTAATGAGAAAATAAACATTTCTTTCTTTATTTTTTATTTATCTTATAAAATTAACGATTTCAAATTCCTATTATAACGCTAGAATCAATTAAGATTTTATTTTTCAATTATTTTTTTTTACTGTCTAATAAATTAATGATTAAAGTTACTATTCATCTGAAATTTTTTTTTACTATATAAGGCTTTAAAAAATGGTTTAAATTTTATAGAACATCTTATTATGGCATATTATAAGATCGATAGAACGAAAAACGCATTTGTTCAGAGGATTTGAAAAAATGCATTAAATCTTAGTTTTCTGGTATTCTTTTCGTTTTATTAAGTCGAATTTAAAGGACGACTTCTTCTATATGGTTAATGGTAATCTTTATTTTTGACTTTAAATTAATACATGAGGTTCGATAACCTAACGAATATTATACTTAATACAATTGTTTTACTGTTCGTTTTGTATAATGCAGCTATTGAAATTTCGTAAGTTTTCCCATCTTGAATAAGCTTTTTATTTTATATTTTCCACTTCTTGTCTGCGATTGAGGTTCCTTCTGATTTTTTCTTTTTTAAATAAATAGTTTCAAATATTTTTTTGTGGGCTTCAAACAAATAGATACCTTTATCCTTACAAATATTCTTAGATGAAAATTATCATCGATTACGTTTTGTAAAAATAGCCATTCTAATTTATTCAATTGGTTTTTTAAATTACACCTATGACTATGACTAACGTATTTTTTTGACTGCTGTTTTCTAGCTTTTAAAAACTTTACTATTCCAAGGTAATATTTAGATACTAGTTTGTCAGTGAGTTAATCTAACAAATATGTTTTTAACTTAATAAAGTATCGTTATTTATTAGATTGCATATATTATTCTATTTAGATGAGGAAATTCATTTCCAAATACATATATTAATGAATTCTTGAATGTATTTACCAATATATAGTTTTATAGACTTAGATATATAATTAATCGGAATAAATATTTAGCGTAAATACCTTCATATTGATCCCTACTATATTCCTCTCTCAAAATTCTATACAATTTCTTTAAAGTAGCAGATTTTCTAGAGTTTTCAAATTGGAAGCTTTTTTTTCACACGGAATAAACTTGAAATCCGAGTGTAACCGAAAAATTCCTTTTCATATGGCTAAGGTTCGAGTTTTTACTATCTAGAGGCTTGTGTTTACTCAAAAACACGAAATATTTCCAGTTTTAAAAATTCGAGCGAATGCATATACTTTATATATTAATATACAGCTTGCTTTTTTATTATATGTCTTTGTGACATCCATTTTTAGCTTTTTTTTAACTTGTTTGACGCTTTGTTATTTCATGGTGTATTTTATTTATCCTCACATCCTTTATAATCACTGATTTTCTGATTTATATTCTTTATCTGCTTTTATGAAATTCAAGAAGTATATCTATTTAATTTTGTCAAATTTTCGGTTTATTTTTGCCCCTGTATTTTTTGATCTTTTCAAAGTAATACATTCACCTCTTCTAGTTCAGGGTAATTTTATTTGATTTTCCAAAAATTGCACTAAATTGGTTTACATAGGAAATCGGCTAGCTAGGATGGAAGTTAGATACATAGTAGTTCATACGATTTACTTGTTGAGTTATTACCTAAAAAATTCGTTTAATTTATTATTGGCCTATTTCTATCATGTTTAATAAGCTTTTGTTTATCGAACCTTTTTCTTTTCGTCTAATTTTCCTCCTTAGAATCAGAGTTATTTTCCAATTCAATTATAATTAATGTTTTTATGAATACTTTATTCTCAGAAAAATTTTTATAAGCTCACTTCTCTTTTTAATCTTTAGGGTAGGTCACAAAAAAATGATTTTCCTAGAATTAAAGTTTGAATTGGTGTTTTTACAAAAATCGAGATAATCTGTGGGGAAACATAAAAAAGCATCAATTTTCTTCCCGCAAATATTGTCAATTTTATAGATTTGAAATTCGAATTTGACTGACTAAATAAATATACTAACCCATCATGTCTGGAGTAAACCCTGCTTGTCGTAAGAGGCGACTAAAAGGGACTGGTGTTCCAGATTGAGGTTGGGCGTAGGTCTAACAACCCACCCTTTGAATTCACCTTGTTATGAAACCCGAAAAAGTAAACTAATCCATGGAAAAAGACGAATAGGCGTATTACCAAGGGAAGCCAAGGCTTCTACAAAGCTAAAGTGCCAAGAATGTTTGAATGAAATAAATATACTATATAAGGTACTGAAAAACATTTCAAGCCGCTGCATAGAACCAATATAGATATAATTTTACGTTTTAAAAATTTTATATATGAGCTTTTTGTTCTTAATAAAAGTGGTATAGGCTGCGTCTTTTCATAGCATTTACACGGCTCTGGATGTAATATGGATAATTCGATTTAATATTCAATAATTATTACCTAAAATAAGTACATCAGAAAGATTTTTATCTACATTGAGTTCAGAATATATTTAATAATCCAGAAAATTGTCTAAAGTGCGCTAATATTTGTTGCCTACCCGAGATCAATAGGTGTAACCATACCGCGGCTTCTTTATGACACACGGTATTTACTCATTCGAATATTTTTTAAACCAAATAAACTTGTACAAAAATAAAAACTTGTAGCTCAAATTGTGTTTATCTAGATTTTAAAATCATCATTTCCCCTATATGATGTCTGCTTAAATTATTACATTATCACAATGTGTGTATTTTATTCTTTACAAACCAGTTATTTTAATTCTAGTAACCAATGGTGGCGTTTCTATGCATTTAATGGCAATTGTCTACAATTTAAATTGTAGTTTTGAATTTAGATCCATAAAAACTACAAACCAACACTGTAGAAAAATCAACTCATTATAGACGTCACTTAATTAAATGTTTTACTATATAATTCCCGAAAATATAGCGGAATTTCTGATCTCATAAAAATTCAAGCATTTATATTCTCAGAAATTCTACCTAATTTTTACCTAGCGTATGGGTCGGATGTGTGTTTTCCCTTTTTATTCTGAAAATTTTTATATTAAATAATTTAAATCTAATAAACGAAAAAATATTGCATCAATTAAAATTAAATTGTAAATTAATTTATACCATTTTAATATATATTTTTACTTTAAACTTTAAAAAAAAAATCATTTCATATATAATAACGATTCTTGCATTATATGTAAGTTCGTTCCTATATCTTTTAGTTTGAAAATTCAAAATCCGAATTATTAAATTTTAGATATTTGAGTTAAAAATAACGAGCTTTGTATTCTCATAAAAGTTAAACTAGGTTCATTATATTATGCTTATTTTTTCATATATTTCATAACTTTAAATCGGTATTTTGGCATTCTTTGAATTATTAAAAATAAACGTAACAAGTCATGATTGGTTAAATTAATAAACAAAAACGTATACATAATAAATTAAAAAATAATATGAATTATAAGAACCAAATATGTGCCAATATACGGATAGGCTACTATAAATCAAAGTTTTTTTTTATATCAAATCTTACATTCAATTATTCCATAATAATCTTAAAAAAAATTAATTTGAATTGAAAAATGAAAAATAATTTAAAAAAACCCTATATATTTAACTATAAACATCATTAAGATCTTAAGGAATTCAACAGAAGTAAAAAGCTCTTTAATAATCGAAATTGGTTTGAGAGAAAAATCAAATCGGTCTAAAGCCCGCACTTGATCTTAAAAAGGAAAATTTTTGAAATATGAATGCTTCTTATGGTTTCAAAATGATATTTTAAGGGTTTGTATGGCAATAAAATCACTTATTGAAAGCTTAGAAACGATTTTATTGTTTTTTTAACCCTGTGCTCTATTAAGGTAAACGAGCCCAGTATATAGACGATCTGAGACAAAAAATAGACTGAAAAGTTTTGAAGAAGCAAACTAACTTCTTACTACCGATTTGTAAAGAATACTTCATATATTCAAATAATATAAAGCAAGACAAAACCTTATAAATTCAAACGCACAAAAACCCACTTTGACATCTCAGCTGCGGTATTAGGTAATTTTGAGTCTTTTAAACTCAATGAAAGGGAAGAAACAGGTGTAAAAGAAATCAAAAAAGAAAAAAACAAATCAAGGAATTATTAAAATGGAAACAAAGAATTGGAAAGGTGTAGTGAACTTATAGAAATCCACTTAAAAACCTGGTTATATAGTAGAGAAAGATAGTACTAGAGAATAAATATTCTGTTTATAAAACTGGAAAGTCACCAAAACCTTTGCCAAAATGATACTGATATCAACAGATGAGACTAGTATGAGTGAATTAGTGAGAAAATAGCTCCTCATAAATTCAAAAATTTACAACCATATTTTGGTTCTATAAATTTATTCTAACTTGAGCTAACGACTTTTTTTCGTTAATAGTTATTTTGTTTCAAGAAATTCCTTTCCTTTTTGTGGATAAATCGTCAAACCAATAGAAAAATTTGAAACATTAGTTCGATTTATAAAATATTATATGTTGCATACATTCCAAAACCACAAAGAAATATTTCATATTTGGCTTTAAAATGAATTTCTGAAACTGATTTAAGTGTATGAAGAATTTATGTGCCCCAGTTCATCTCTTGAGCAATTTACTCGTGATTTATAGTGTTCCTGGTTTTTTATTTTAAGAAAGGCAAATAAACCGAAAAAAACAAGCGTAAAGTAATTAAAATGAACCAATATTACATATTTTTAAAATAGTGGCAAGTGTTATATTTGTTTTCATGACATTAACGCAGTTCTAGGTTTAACATAATTAACTGCTACCCTAACACTGCATCGGTACCCCTTGTGATACCTACATCCCAAAGCCTTTCATCTACCAGGTGTATAGAACCTGATTACTAGGCGAGGCGATTGCCCGGAGTTCGTTAATGTCCGTTGCATGGAGTGTGATCGAAGGCCAAAGCCCCCCTTGGGCTCCCCCAAGACTATGCAGCATTCCCACTTACTCTACACTTTCTGAACCCAATAAACTTCTAGCTAAGATATATTTCAGAGATTTACATGGGGTTCACCTAGACAGTGCAATGTCATACCAACAGGTATAACCTGCTACTTAGCCTTCGCGGCTTTAAATGGTTTTTATTTTTATATCTCCAGGCGCTAAGTCTTCTAACCCGAGTGAGCAAGGCAAGATTTCCATGCTTTTACATGGCAATTACCTACATGTTCAGCCGCGGTCTGCAATCTGGTTACATAAAAAACTACAAATAACTTTGTAGAAAAAGTTTCTCCGTTTTTTAGACCTCTCCTCTTCATAAAAACTCCCATGGAACAACTGAAGATGTAGTGTGGTTGTATTCCCATCAAAAATCCAAACATTGACCTCATACCAGTTTCACACACTCATTGCCAAGCAGAAAGTTCTTATGTGGTTATCCTCCCTCCACTTATTATAATTAAAAAGGTTATTTAATTTTAATTTTTATATTCTTTCAAATTAAAATGAAGATTTAAACATGAAACACGAAAAACTAAATAATATTCGTAACAAAATGATTTATTATAGAACTTAGGATAAACTGTAATAACATTACATTATTAATTATTGGCAATACTAATATGATAATTAAAATAACTATTTAATACAAAAACCAATACTTGGGATGTGTTTGGTATTTTTTCATAGAATACTTATCGAATAATGATGATTGAATAAATATTTGAAGTCAATATATTTTTTACAAAATATGTTTAGGTAAATTTGTAAATATTTCAATTATTATCTTAGGAATACAAGATATATCGGTATGTATATAATTATAGAATAATACGATATGGTTTATGAATAATGATATATCATCGAGAAGGTAGTTATTATAAACAATATAATACATTAAACAAAATAATAAACTCAATATTCAATGGTAGTATAATTTTTGTAGATATGTAGTTAAAATTAGTCACATCAGAATTTTTAATTTATTTTTTGTTTTAAAATTCCAATTCAGTGCGGGTTTTGAATTTCTTAGCCTAAAATATATTGAGGATTAATATTACACAAGATAAATATATTGTAGGACAAAGAAATGCAACTAAAGCAAATAAAATGATATAAAAATTGTGTTTTGGATTTTTTTTGGTTAAAAAATGTAAAAAAAAAATAATTTTTTTATTATACTTAGCAAAATATTAAAATATGAGATATTATTGATAGGATACCGGAGAGAAAAAAATATAAAGATTGTAAAAAGCCAACTGCAACATTAGAAACTTATCTAATTTATAATAAAATGTCTTTTTCCTAAAAATAGTTTTATATTCGTTTATTTTTTTACGTTTGACAATTTAGGCTTAGAATTTTTAATATTGCAAGAGATACAAATAATTGAAAAATCGCTGATCTCATTGAAGAAAATTTTTATCAAAGATCATAAATTAAATAGGAATATGTATTATACTTCCGATTATTATACAATTATTAATAGAATGAAATGAAAAAATAAATAAATAAGTACAAGTAAAAATCACAAATAGACATCGTTTTGAATGATTTACCTAAATTTTAAAATATTACCTAGTGAGAAAAAAATTGAATTTTAAATTAGAAGTTAAACTTTATAATTTTTTTACGGGGCATTTTATGGATGATTAAAGAATGAAATTGAATGGAAAATGGATGTAGACTGTAAAAATTCAATGATACAATCAGAAATTGGATTAACATATAAAACTTCAATATAGCAGAAAGATTTTGCATTATATGAGCCCAATGAAAGTTGTAGATGTTTATCGCGCGCTACATAAAGAGTTTCACATAAAATTCTAAACTTTTTCAAATTAGGAAATTCGATGACCAGATTAATAAAATCGAGAATTTCTATTTTTTCTACTGCAAAAATTAAAAAATTTAAGTACATTTTAAAAGAAGCATACATTAATAATTCATATGGAAATGACACTAGATCCTTTTTAAAATCGATGGCTAAATACTGAAGCAATTTACACTCACAAACTCTTTGAAAATCTCCATGCTGCAATTCGGTACCTGATAAATCTAGATGTAGTAAATTATTAACTAAATTGTTTGTAAAAATACACATCAGAGCTCCCTTATGAAATTTAGAGTTTGAAATATTTATTTTTCTAAGTTTTAGACATCTTGAAATAAAATTATTACCAATTGCTTTAAATTCATTATGAGATACATCTAGTTCCTCTAGAGTTCTAAATAAAGGCATTTCATCCAATTCTTCAGAATTTAAGGGGAGACTATTTTCTAAATGCAAACAAGAAATTTGATTAAATTTACCCAATAGATTCAAGATTGCTACCGATAAAAAATTATTACTCAAATTGAGTGTTACGACAGATTCGGAAAAATTGGGTAGACGTAAGAAGAAATCTAGATTCGCTAAATTTGATATCTTGGACAAAATCAACGTATGAACAGATTTTATTCCTTCAAAGAATCTAAAAAGCTGATCATTTGTAGTTAAATTTACTATTTTAAGATAATTTAACTTTTTAGTAAAATTAAACAAAGATAGCGATACGAAATCATCTTTCGAAAACTCAAATGAACTAAAATTTATATTTTCAAGAGAATCAGAACAAAGAAGAGCGCTGACGAAATTTATCGGCAACTTACTGAATGATATATCTAAATGAGTCAACGTTTTATAAATTTTATATGCGGGTCTATACGTATAATTTGGAGCCTTTTCAGTACCCGTTACCACGGTACAATCATACAAAACCAAATATCTTATAATAGAGCTTAGAATAAAATTAATATCACTTTCCCATAAAATTAGTCCTCTTAATTTCAATGTAATTAACTTTGATATTTTTTCAAGTATTTTTGAAAGTTGTGTACGTGTATCAGCAACATCAAAACTACAAAAAGATAATTCAAAATGACTTATTTTATTATTTTCTAAAAAGGAAGACAACAAATAAAATGAAAGCCTTAAATTATCAAACCTCAGATAAGAAATATTTTGTAAGGTTGCTGAACATAATGATTCAAAAAACTTACAATTCAACATACTCTTATTGCTTTCAATATTTTTAACAACATCCTTTGCATTAGAATGGTAAAGAACAGGTAATTTAATTCCATAGTAAACAATTTCAGATTCATCAATATATAAACCCGAAATATTGATTAAAGATAAAAGCCAGTTAAAGACAGACCACATAAACGATGAAAAATTCAAAGAAATTACGTCTAGTGAATATATGGTTACTTTCAACCTAATAAAAGCAATATTATCGATATCCTTAAAACATTGATCTATACAATCTTCTGTTCTTTTAAATATATAAACCAGCGATTTTTGCTGGATTAAGCATGCATCTATTGTATCATATAGAACGGAAAAGAAATACATAAATATATGTTTCTTGGAATTTAAATATTTCATTTTGTAATTTTTTGGATCTGCCAAAATCTTCTTTGATTCAAAACCCATAAGACCATTTTTTAAAAGATTTGAATAGACTTGGTTTAAATATTTACTGCTAATAGGATCCAAAGATGTTAAAACAGCTAAAATTTTATAAAACAATTTATAAGGCAAATTATGGAAATTTAAATCAATTCGTGGGTTTAAATAGCAATCAATAATGTAAAAATCTTGATAATATATCTTTAAATAGCTTTCAAATATAAAAGGTTCTGGTTTGGAATTATTTAATAAGTTATTAAGAACACGAAATTTTACATTCCATCGATTTAAATATATAACTTCATATGAATGAAGTGGTTCATGATTATAGAATGTTGCATTCTTAGTGCATGAAAAAACATATTGATAAGCCGTGCTTTCCCGAATTGGAATTGTTTTTACACAGTGATCACCAGTGCATAACTTTGAAGTACCATTTTCGGTAGAAACTAGCCAATATTTTACTGTCTTATAGTCAACGTCTTCGGGATATTTACATGACCAGTCTCGATCGATAAGTCCAAAAGTTATTACACCCGAATCATGCGACGAGGCACAAACAATTACTTCCAGAAATATAAATTTAATACAATGAATTAAATAGCAGTACCTCCGAAGCTGTATTTTAACTTTGTATTTTAGCATAAGATTTCTTTTTTTATTACAAAAAGCTTGAAAGTTTCTCGATATTGTTTTTGAATACATCTAGATAATTAATTTCTCGGGTTAAATACATTTTTAACGTTTTTATCAGAAATCAAAAAAATTATTTTTTGTTCGATTAAACATTTTTTTGCAATTTAAAAGAAAAATATATTCCTTTAGAATGATTTAAATTATTCTTAGATTAGAAAAGAATTAATTATTTGATTTCTGCTCATAAGTTATCCATCTATATTACGTTAAGTTTGTAAAGATTTTTTGCTGGTTATATAATAAAAATCGTATTTCGGATCCTTATCTGTCTTATTTATGTTTTGATCTTTTATATTTCGTTTTGTTTCTTTAAATTATTGGTAAATACTAAACAGGAAGTTCTCGTTCAAAGAGATATATTATTTTACCAATTAAGTATACATTCTACAGTGGTTTATATTTGAAATTTATTACGAATTTTTATCATAATGTGTTTATAATACCATATTGTCATTCATTCACATCAAATATAAATTATAGTGAAGATTAAATCTCCTTCTTCGCTTGCAAAAATAATATTTTATTGTTTTTTTCATATAAGATAGATTTATATGAAAAAACAATAAAAAAAAAGATTAGTGTAATTTGAAAAGTATTAGAAGATATTTTTTTTCTAAAGTTGTATGAAAGTTAAGTAAACATTCTATGGTTAAAATTCTATAAATTTATTATGCTATTTTGTTCTTTCATAACAATATCATATTTTATAACTTTTAATCAAAGGATTTAATATGTTTTGAAAAAGTTACATATGTTACTTGTTTACAGGACATTAACTAAGTTCTGGTTTTATATTAATAACGATTTCCCATAGCACATGACAAATCGTTTATTATACCTACAAATGCTTTCTAATATGATAAATAAAATAAGTCAATTGGTGGAAAAGTTGCCCGGGTTTCTTTAATGTTTGTTTTTGATACGTTATCTCGGATTTTAACCTAACTTAGGCTCTTCTAAGATTAACATAATTCTCCCTTATAATTGTTTTTGAACCAATTAGGCCAACAGCCAGTAGATTATAGAAGACTGATATTGAAGCTCTTTGTAGTTGTAATGTCATACCGACATCTATTACAGCCACTTGGGATTCTTTGCTTTGTAAACTATAGGTTTTTTACATCTTCGACGAGTCAGATTTCAAACTTGAATGAGCCAAGCTATTATCAATGCCTTTACATAGTAATTACGTGGAGTGTTAGTCGTATTTGCAATCTAGCACATAAAAAACCTAAAAAAACTTTGTAGGAAAATTTCAACTATTTTGTAGAAGTAATTTACTTTTACGAATTCTCATGGAACAATCGAAAATACAGTGTTGTTTTTACATTACCATCAATTTAAAAATTTATATCGTTATGCCACAATATTATTGCCAATTCGATGGATTTTAATATGGTTGTCTTATCTCCACCTTTTAAAATAACATAAGCCTATTTAATTTTTTTGTTCTAAAATTTTAATTTGTTTAAAAAAATTTTAGATTATTGTATATCATAAGAGATCTATAATCTAATCGAGTAAAACGACGACCACAACGCAAGCGAAATTTTTAAGTTGTGTTAAAAATTTAAAAACCAATACTAGTGTTTCGATTAAAAATTCGAGTCTTACAGGAATTTAATAGATCCTTCAAAACTAATACTAGTGTTTCGATTAAAAATTCGAGTCTTACAGGAATTTAATAGATCCTTCAAAACCAATAATACAATCCTGAAATAGAACTTAAGACATCCCCAACCGTCTAATTTCTTTAAAAAAACATTCGCACTATCTGTTGCTTCAAAAATCATGAGAATTGCAGAAGAATCCATAATAACATGGCCGAATATTTTTTTTACCTTTTTAGTTCTACTGAGTCCAAAGAAACCTGGACTTTAGAGCGAATTTTTAAGAGTTTGTAAATCGTTTTACCTAAAAAAACCTCCCTAAAGAAATAATGTCGAACAACCTTTTATCATTAAGTTAATTGTATTCGGGATGATAATTCAGGAAAAAACTATCCTTCGAATAATATCGTGGGACATTATGCTAGATTTAATTAAAAGAGGTGGCGGGAAGACAACTACATTAAAAACTATCTGCTTGGTAATGAGTATGTATATGCAAATCGTATTAAAACCATTGCTACAATTTTGGTAGGATATACACTACACGGGATCTATAGGCTAATCCTCCATAATCTCGAGTTAATACAGATTGAACGAAACAGATGGAAAATTTACATTTAGAAATCTTCTACACCAAAAAGTAAAAAAGGAATTGAATAAGTAAGTAAGTTTAATTGAAAGATCTTAATAAAAAGAACAAGAAAGTTATGAAATTATTAAATTAACATATAGATAATCTATTTAAAGATTTTTTTGTTCGAAAAATACAAAGCTTCACATGCCTGAAGGTTTACAAAATGTAGGCAGGATTTGATATAAACAAATAAAAAAACCTAAAAAACAAGAAATATAATTTATAGCTTACAAAAATATAAAAATAAAAAGAACAGAGGAGGAAATTGTGCAAATTAAAAACGATTTATAAATTTAATTAGGAAACTGTATAGGATCGATTAAGAGGCAAATTTGAAATATTGAAAAATTATATGACTAAATAGACTGTGCAGGGTTTAAAGGCATACTCAGATATTTTCAGATTTCATAGTCAAAGTACAAGCCAAACAAGTTAACGAAAATGTGAGCTCATTTTTTGTTGAATGTAATATAGTTCATTTCTACGGCTTGAAATCTAGTTATCTAGAAAATAAGATTCTTAGTTATTTTTACAGTAATAAAAGCTAAGAAAATAAATACAAATTTCTAGTTTAATTTATTTCTATTTAATATATTGGTGAAAATTTTGTTGGCAAAATTTTTTTTCATAATTTTTAAATATATTTCAATGAGTCGGTTTAAAATAGAAAGGAAAAAATATTTCTTTATTGATTTAAAAAAAGTATTAAAATACAAATTAACTTCTGATTATTGTATTTCAACAATTTAAATAATGTTTAAAAATAAATAGCATTCATTTAAACTTTTAGAGTATTTTTAACAATAGATCTCAGGTCTTGCTTTATATATCTTATAAAGTCAAAATTTTTAATTTTCCAAGTGTTTCCTACACATTTCTACTCCTTTTGAATTATCACACATTTTTGCGACACCGAGTGCTTCATTCATTAACTTATCAAATAATTTTAAATTATTATATTTTTTATGAATCAATGCAAGTTTAAAGGGCCCAATATATACATCTTTTATCATACCATTCCCTATAAAATCATTACATCGTATTATACAATCATAAATTTCTTTATTAAAATATTTTCTCTTTAATTTATTTTTTTTAAAATGTTTTACAGATTCTATAATTTTTTTAAAATCATAAAATTTTTCTTCAAATGTTTGTTCTAAAAATTTCATCTTATAAAAAATAAGAGAAGAATTAAATTTTCCATATTTTATTGTTTCAATGGATTCAAAGAATTCTAAATAATTCTCAAATTTGTTAAGTCTTATAAATTTATTCATTATTTGATATAAATCTATATTTTGTTTAGGAATTACACGAGGTATATTATCCTCTGTAAGATAAAGATCTTCCGCATTATTTGTTAGTATAAATATTATGTTCAATACATTTTTAACACTTTCGTTCGTATTTTCTAAATCCATTTAGGGTCTTTTTATGAATTTTTTTTACAAATTAGAATGAATTGAGTGACAAGGAAGAACTAGAAATATGTCTAAAAGTGTGACTAAAATAGACATTTAATAGATTTGCAAAATAAAGATTAAAGAACACAAATAAAAAAGATTCGAATATCCTATTTGTGTTGTATATCATAATTTTTTTAAATGTTCGTTAATATTTTGTATTTTGAATATTTTTGCTCAGAATAGAATGGAATTACGAATCCGTAATTGCTTCCTATCCTAATAAAAATTAGATTCTTTTGCTGCTTTATTTCTTAAAATAAAATAGATTCCTAGAGTGGTCTTGTATAGGTTAAATAAGGTTTTATAGTTTTAAATAATTTCAATACGTTCAAAGGTTGTTATTTTAATTCCGTGTGTTTCTTGTTATTCAGACATAATCAATTTTTTTCTTTAAAAACATTAAAATAGTAGCAATATTTTTAAAAAGCTCAAAACAAATTATTCTGTATTTCCGATTTAAACACTGAAATTTATTAACTAGACTTTGCAATATTTTCTTCAAACATTATTGAATATATTGCAAAATCTATGGTTTTTACTAATTATGGAAATAAACACAATCAGTTTAAAATTGATTCATAACAATTCGCTAAGGTTTTTTGATCAAAATTTGCAATGTTAAAAAATAAATGCATGAATGTTTTAATTAGAGATTTACGTTGGTTCTTATTCATAAAAAATTCTTGGCTAATTATTATAAAAATGAATTTTTTTCATTCTGTCATATCCAAAGTCATTTGATTCATTGTAAGAGCTATAATTGTATTAGATGCATTCTGATGAGATTTAATATTTCTACTTATACTTTCCAACGAAAAGAAGGCGTGTATTTAGAAATACATAATTATAACTTTTAATAAATCTAATTTTGTTTTTTTTCATTAGTCGAGGCGCAATTGAGGTTATCTCTAAAGTATGCAATATTAAATATTGTTTTTCTTCTTTAGAAAATACGTGATTTGAGCAAGAATAACCGATTCGAAATATATATTTCATATCTTATATAATAGACCACTAGATATTTCCTCACCCTTTAACTCATAAAACTTATTCAGTAAGATATCTATATTTTTTATGATAATTAATTATGTATGCGATAAACATTTAGTATGATAAACCTGTATTTACCAAGATTACATTTTATGATGAAATATTATTATTATTAATCGTTAAAACTTATAACTTTTAATTTCTAAATTCAAAATTGTAATAATTTTTTTGAGAAGATATTCGATGTATGATTATAGTTAAGCTGATGAAACGAATAACACTTTCAATTTTGAATCAAGTTGTTTTAAGTGATATTTATGTTACGATTTTATATAATATATAAGAATTATCTGTTATGGTCCGTCAAAAGGACCTCAGGATGTTTTTTTGATCACTTTACTTTGTAGGATAATATACTAACAGCCTTTTCAAAATCTAAGATGTAGAAAAACAACTCGGAAATTATCTATTTTTTGAAATTAGACTTATATTTCTTGCGAAAAGGCTTATATGACATTTTAGAATATATTTAAAATGCTCTATTTGATTCCAAAAGTGATATAATGATCTTTATATTCCGAATCGTTGATGTAAAAATTCACTATTATATTCTGTCATCGTTTGAAACAAATGAAAATTTTATCTGAGATTTAAATATTTTTAATCTACAAATTAGAAAGCTTTATAAATATAATTGATTCATTTATTGATCAATATGCCTTTTTTAACCTATTCACTCGCTTTGATGAAATGCAGAACTATTTAAATTTAATGAATTACCTAGTTTTTGACTCTAATCTATTTTTAGGATTGCTTTTTTTAATGTTAAGGTATGATGTTGTATACTTTACCTGTAAATATTATATTTTTAACTAAAATATTTCCTAGATATCAGTAAATAAGCAATAAGAATAAAATCTATTCATATTTTAAATAAATTTAATGTTGAATCTCCCTTTAGGGTTTTATCGCAGTAAGAACACACGTTTTACTTTATCAAGTTGAAAATTTGCATTTAAAAAAAAAGCTTATATAAAATGAAATAAAACTAAAAATTCAGTTTACAAGTATTAATCCATAAATTTTAGATAACTTTGGAAAATCTTAACAACCCGTTAAAATTATTGAAATTGCAATTGATTTATTTCAATTGAAGTAGTTTGGTTTTTATTTTTGATTAAATATACTATTTTTATTTTTTGTGCAAAAAAATTTAAAAATTAAATCATAAAATTTAAATTAAAAATTAAAATGACATTATACGCAACATATCTCTAAATATATTTATTTATACAAATATATATTCGTTTTTTTATTATTTTATCAAATATTGCATAAACTAAAATCAATTCAAATATTTTACTTTAATTTATTTCTAATCTCTTAGAGATCGGATTTATTTGTAAAGAATATAACTGCATTTTTCGTTTACATAGTATTTAATTTATCTTATAAACAATTTGTATGCTCTCTTAAAATTTTCAATAATATTTTTTTATTTAATAAAAACGAAAAAGGTGCAATGAATTCGTAACAATTTTTCATCCTAAATTTAAATTTGCATATAAATTCTTTGCTAATTAAATTATATTTAAAAAACAGAAATTTGATTCTTATAAATTAAAAATAGAATTTATAAGCTTTTTAAATAATGAATATACTTTACTATTTAATGTCGAAAAAATTCTAAAAACATTACCAGTTCCGATACCAAAGAAAATATTTTAAGCATTCTCTTTAAATCATAATTATAAAATTTTTGTAGTCTAAAATACAAATATCAACCCCAATTCCTCCTTTAGCTCTTTATCAAACCTTCGTATCGTTTTTTTTCTTACAAAATACAAATAACCATAAGCATAGCGAATGAAAAAAAGATCGAAGATCCAACATTGAGCTTTATAAGTGCAAAAAACGATCTCGAATGTATAAACAGTTTAGTTACGAAATAAGACCTTAATATTCCTTTGTGTTGTCGAGAATCCATAGTTTATTAGTATAGTACATTAGATTTAATCCGAGTCGCAAACTTAAGTATTTATCTAAACCAATAAAACCTTATTTCCAGTTTCCGGCAAATCTTCAAGAACTTTTCTTGGCAAAGGCAAATCATTTTGTTTTTTTGATGTTCATATTGCTAAAGAAATGTATAATACCCTTATATACACCAAATTGGGCTTTAGACAAAAAAAATTTGTAGTTATAGGTTCATTTTTATACAAGCCAGAAAACATTCTCGATTTTTAACCGAAAAGATCAGAGTAAGTTGATTTCTGCAAATTTATTAGAATGATATACCCTATATTATATGATTTCATCATTTTATTTGAACCTGCGTTTTCTAGATATTCTTTTTATCATAGAGCTTAAATATTTATCTTAATAGATTACATTATCCCAGCCTTAAAGATATTTTAACACTATGGATTCTAAATGCTACAACCAGAGCTCTATTTATTACCTCAATTGATGTATATATGTAATTATGCCCGATTCCTCTTGATAAATACATTTATCTTTTCTTTTATATATTTTATGAATTGCTAGATTAAAAAAAAAATTCTGATTATATCTCTAGATTTCTCCTGAGTTCTAACAAGCTTTTTTCTTTCTGAAATTATTGAAATGTAGTAGTTATTGATATTTTAAGCATTTTTAGTTTATAAATACTTTTATTATGTCCGTTTGCAATCCATCAAAATGTGATTTTTTTTGAAATAATGGGTTAAGCTGTTCAAAACGCTTGCTGCTGCTTTTATCTTAATGGTACACAATTATGAACTTGCTGTAGATTAAGGACGGTAAAAATTATTCAATGCTTATGATATCTCTCAACAACTTCTGAATATGAAAAAGTTTATCCAGATATTATCTCACCGAAAGTTTGTGGTTATCGAATACATCGCCTTGGCATTTTATAAGCTATAATATTTGCAAATTAAAATGTTTAAACGAGTTCTCTATTTGTTTTCCCAAGCTAAGAAATTTCTAATGAATTTCTATATAATCTTTTTCTATTTTAGTATAAACAAAAATATTTTAGATGGAAATTTTTATATGTAACACTCTTCTAATCTGGAATACTTCCAGGATGATTTTATATCATCCGTACTATGTTTTACTTTTATAGAAATCCTCACGACCAGTTCTTTATAAAGTCATATTTTCAGATTTCGATAATCTTGGGAGGGAATTATAATGTATTTTATGAATACCTGTAATGTTTATGATGGCATGTTTTTCATAATCAACTTATTTTTAAGAAAAAATTCAACAAAAACATAGATTTCTTTCTCTGCAAAATATGAATTGAAACATCAAACAAAAAATACTTAAGCAAAGAAAGTCAAATTGAAAAAAATATTATGGATTTCGTGAATGTATTTCAATATTATATTATATTTTATTTTTTAATATGTTAGATATTTGAAATACAAAAAAGTAAATAAAAAGCAACTTTAAACGTGTTTTATTTTAAGAAATAACTTCATATCAATTCTTTTTTTTCTATTTGCAAAAAAGCAAATTTATTTTTTGAGGTTTTGAAAAAGATTCATATGCCTTATAAAAAAAAATGAAATTAAAACCATTAAAATAGTCAATAAGCAATTCAAGATACATATAGCATCCGGGTAAATATTAGTAGATTTTAAAATAGAAAATACTCGAATTTAAGCTAAATATTGATAATAAATATGTTTTTGGAATACTTCTCAAGTTCAAATATAAAAAAGTTAAAAATTTATTAAATTAATTATTATTTATAAACACAAGAATTTCTTATTATCAGATTTTATGAAAACCTTCGGTGTTGTACAAGCAAAAATCTATTATGCCTTCAAATTGCTCCAACGAATCGTATTTTCCGATATAAAGTTTATTTATACAAGAAGATGCTCGAATCAATGATATTTTTTTATTTTCTTGTTCAATATATATCGTAAACTTTCCGAATTTGATGGCATTAAATAATACAGTACCGGTCCCCGTTACAAAGCTTAAAAACTTTCGTAAATATTTTTCATTTTTTTTATCTAAAATTTTTAAAAGATAAATTATTTCTTTTGTTGAGTTAGTACAGTTAGTAAAGACGAGATTTTGTTTGATTAATGCAGGTGTAACGGTTTCGTTGCCGTGTAAAATATAAAGTAAATCGTAGCAATTAAATATCTCCGAAAATTCTGGAACGCAGACATAATAGAATCCATTTCTAATGCTTTCATAACTAGAAATTTTTGATTTATAAAAGCATTTCGAAATCAATGACGTCACATAGTCCTTCCTGTTATTTTGAATTTGTCTATTGTTTCCAGGAGATATTGACTCTGAATTTTTATTCACATCTACATCTTCACTAGATAAATCGTAATCATTCTCTAATAACCAAACCATTGAAGACTGAAATTGTATGTCTTGTATATGTGATATGGTGAAATTTCTTTGTAAAATATTTTCATAAAACGCTAATGAAAAATTGACTCCGATATTTTTCTGGTGTTCGATAGCAAGAGCCAAAAAAATTCCAACAAACTTAAAAAAACTTTTATCATCTAAACAATTTTTACCTTTGTTTTCTATATTTTCGAAAAATGGATTTTCTGGTTCAGCGGACTCATAATTAAAATATGTTTTCTTGACAGCTTCAATATTCGTGGGTGGAATATAAGAATTGTCTACACTATTTGAAGTGTTTAAAGGTAATACATCAAAAATATTTTCTACTTCTTGCATTCTGTAATCTTGAGCAATTTCGAAACTTGTTTCATAAAAATATTCTCTCAATAACGCACCATAATCCTCACCTGGTTCATCAATAAAATAAATGTGAATATCTTTCATTAAATCAGCCACTTGTGCACCAATAATTTGTCCAGCAGTTGATTGGATTAAGAAACCGCGTCTTGCTATAATATTCAATCTCGATCTTCTTAAATTAAAATATTCCCTCTTTTTCTTCGATAAAATTTTATACCTCTTTAATTTACCTTCTATTTTACCGACAAAATAAAATGAATATGGCCTCACCCATGTTGTAATTCTATAATCGTGGTTTATGTAATAAGGAATTCCATTTTTGGTAAAATTTTCCTCCCAATTCGCCGGCAATGCAACAGCTACAAACTCATTCTTTTCAGACCAAAATGATTTTAAAGTTTTTTTGTTTACAAAATAAAATCTTCCATCGTAAAGCAAAAATCTCTCTATCACAGGAGAGCAGATTTCTATCGTTTTAACAAATGGAATTTTCGAAAATGGATTTTTTCTTATTTTTTTGCACTCCAATTCATGAAACATAGAATTTTGTGTCGAGAATACATAAACATTTCCATAGAAAAAATCATTTTTGATTTTAAGTATAAATCTACCTCTAATTGGTTTAAAGGTATAACTGTCTTCTAATTTACCATCTATTTTGAAAATAATTTTAAAATTTTCTTGTGTGGTTTTGCATACATACCCTATATATGCCTTTCCTACATTCAATTTTAAAGAATGCATTTTATTACCATCATAAAAACACATCTCAAATTCACATTTCTTGAAAAATGAAAAAAATCCACATTTTTTAAGGCTTGTTCTTTCCATTTCTATGAACATAATAAAGCCAAAATATAAATTTGTATTTATACTTCTTTGATTAGGGGGAAAAATGTTTATTTGTTAATCCATATCTTTATTATTTTCCAATAAATTATCTCACGTTTTTTTAATAAGGTTTATAATGTATTTGTGGTTGAAGCTGATTGTAAGTTGATCTCTAAAATGAACGAATACTTTAGAATATTGATAAAGTGAAAAATATTGATTTGATATATGTTTTCGTGTTTTAATTCGTGAATAGCACTTGGATTATGATTTTTATAGGTTGAAAATTAGATCACATATCAATGAGAAATAAAATCATTTTTTTTATTTTTCTCGTTTGATATTATTTGCTTTATAATTTTTATTTACACGTTTTATTTGCCAGTCCTTTAAATTTGTCACCATATTTTATTTCGGATTTTTCTTTGATTTCGATAATTTTATCTAAACTTGAGGTCATTTATTTTGGTTATCATTCTTTAAAATCCCATTCCTCATTAGCATGTGTATTAAATGATGGCCAGAATTCTTCGCTGGTGTATTGCATCTAAATATCTTTTTTCAGCTTCCAATAAAATTATTTGCACTTTAAAAAAAATTTCTTTTTTCGCCGAATAAAAAAAGGGGTTTTGACTGTTTCTTGTTACTCTCTACCTATTGTATACTTGTCTTATTACATATATACAGTGAAACCCAAGTTATATATAGATATAAATTGAATATATCTATAAATTATTTTAGTTTACATTCTATTTTGATATTTAAGAAAATTTAGATAATTTAAATTTGGTAAACCGAATGATGTTTTTTACTTAATATTTTTAAATTTAAGTGGCCAATAAGGATTTTATTTTGTATAATTTTCTTACAAAAATAAAAAAACCAATAACGATCAACATTGCTTGTTGTACTTTAAGTGGATTGTGTTTTTTTGGAAATCAGTGAAATAGGGTATAAATTAAAAAAATAAATAAAACCTATACTTCAGAATATGTGTTTTGAATGTTCGTATCTTTTAAATACAGTAGTCGTTAAAAATTTGCAAATTTATGAATAGAAAATTTTTTGTAAATTCTTCGGTAAACTGAGGCTAAACTAAATCATAAATTCTGTTTGAAAAGTCCATGGAATTTGAAAAAAATATTGAAATGATTTTTCCATCCAATCTTTTAATACTGATGATTGTGAAATTGCACACTTAATGAACAAAAACAATGTGCCTTTTTTAGATTTTTCCACAATAAAGTATTGCAATGAGATCATTTCCCAAAAGTCTGAATTAAATTTACTCTGATTTTTTTGGCTAAAATATTATGTTATAAATATATTAAAACGAGTGAAAAATACTGATGTCAAATCCGGAATAACAGGCTAGTTATATTGTTTTGGGACAAGAGGCAGAATAAAATAACTCCCATTTAAGTAACTATCACTTCTCTAGACTCATTTAAATAGTTAAACAGAAAAAATTAGGAATTATGACGTGTTATCCAAAATTTTAGATCTATTTTAGAAATGTAATGTGGAGATAAGTTCTTATGTGATGGCCTGGGTTGATATTGTAACAAAATACCATAAAAAGTATGTTAAAAGACCACAAACATCTACAAATATAGAGGCTCGGATTCTGTCGATAGTATTCGGAAAATAGTTGAAATAAGTTTCTTTGATCCGAGAAGAAGACTTTGATCAGGATAAAATGCTGAAGAGAGTTAGGAAAGTCTGTCATTGTGTGTTATTGAAGGAGCCGAGACGCATAAACAACTAACTAATTTTAAAGAATTGAATAACGAGGAAGATAGTGTTGAAAAGGAAAATACAAAAAATATTTTACGCTTTTCTTTTGATGGCGTAACCACAGTGGAAGAATCGACAATAAATATAATAAATAGCAGGGTTTAGAGAAAGGTGAAGTTTTTAAAATAGTGGAAGAAAATATTTAAAAGCTTAAAGTTTGTTACCTGAATTTTATTGAATAAAACTTAAATGAGTCGGTTGTTCTTGTTTTTTTTAGAGATAGAAATGTAATATTTCTTTATTGCTAAATATGATTTAGCATTCGCAAATCTTTTATTAAAAACAAATATTTCAGATATCAGTAGCTTATTTTAAATATAAGACATATTTCCATGAAATTTAGCTTCTCATAAAATATCTTTACGAGCTTTTTTAGTTATTTAATTCAAGAAAGTTTGGTATTGTTAGATTTAATGCCATTTAAAACCATATTCTTTAATAATATACAACTAAATATTTTTTTCGCTCAACAAAAAAACATAGGGATTTAAAACTGCGATTTTTCTATTTGCTATTCATTTTTAAACAATATAAACATATTTAAATATTTTTTAAGCCTGAAATAAAGATAAATTTTGATCTATTCCATGTTTATTATATTTTTAGACACTATATACAATAAAATCAATTTAAATTTCTAAATTATATGTAAGAATTCTGTATATAAATTATTTTTGAAATGTTAGTTACTCATTTTTTAATCAAAAATTGGATTCTTAAACTCCACACTTATAACTTTGTTATTTTTTATAATCTCTTGCATTATTAACCTAAGTAATTCTAGAATTGACGAGAATTAGTTTTGGAATTATGAATCTTAGGTATATTGTTTTCTTTAAGACAAATCTTTTATTTTTTGCTTTGTAGAGGATACGCAATCGCATTTTACTAAGTTAAGGTTGTTTATTCTTCCACATTCAAGCCAATGAATGCTTCTTTTGTAATTTCAATAGTTTCCTATCACAAATTCCTTCGAGGCAACAATACACCAAGTTCACTTACAAATCTATGCACACGTTATTTAGCTTACATTATACTTCGTGTTTTATAATTAAGAAAAGGTACATGTTCTATTTTCTGAAAATGTTTTAAATATTTTTTTTTTAATTCGATGCAGGTTTAATTCAAAAATTTTGTTTTGTAAATATTAATATATTTTAGAATTAGTTTCATTGCTTTAAAAATAATATGAATCCATATTATAATAGATTTAAACCACATGGTTTTATATTCTTACTAATCTGCATTTAGTTAGTAAATTTAGGAGGTTCCTATTATTTTTTCTTCTAAATCAGTTTTCAAGCCTTATATTCATAGTAAAATATTTCAGCTTTTTTGATAAATGAAATTCTATCATTTAAAACATGTTGGTGATAGAGAGCGGAAATAGATCTACAAATAATTTACTTGAGAGGTTATATAAAATTTTGATATAAAGATTTATATGGTATTAATCATAGAATTTTTTATTCTTCAAAGTATAATATTTTACAATTTGTAAAAAATATATCTTATATTTTATAATGAATATTAAATCATTGACATTTCATTTTTTGAGGGAAAATTTAAGTTGCTAAATTTTCATACGGAAATAATGTGTAGACATTTCTTATCCCAAAATCTAATGGTACCTGTTTTCTTGTAAAAAGAAGTCTAAAAAATACTAATAAAATAAAAATTAAAATGCTATCTGTTTACTATTGTCGTAATTTTATTTATATATAATAGTTATTATTTTATACCTCACAGCTTAATTAATATTTATTTTACTATTGAAAAAAAAATTTACGCTTGTAATATATTCTTGCTTTGGAACATAATCATAAAAAAGGTTTAGTTTATTTGCTCTTTCAAATATCATGAGGATCTATTTTTACTCATATTATACAATCATTAAACATTTTTTCTCATCCCAACTATAAATATATCATTTAAGATGTTAAATAAACGAATGTTTCCTAAAAATTTAACACAATTTGATAAAAAGACAAATTAGCTAATATATTCATAATATCCTAATTATTGGCTATAAATAAAGATTTTTTAATTAAATTAATAAACACATGTTGTTTTGTCAATAATCGAAGAAAAACCAATATTATAATTATATCGCTAAAAATAATTTCTAAATAAATGATAATAAATTTATAATATATTCGAAAACGGAATAATCTTCTTTAGCAATACATTTCATGTCATTTTATGGTTTTAAGTAGAAATTTTCGTTCACTTCCTTTTCATACCATCATTTTGAGATTTTATTGATTCTTCATTAAGAATTCTATTGAATATGAATATTGTGTCTACGTATTCTGTTTATTCCTTCGATATTCAAATCTCAAAGATAGACATTTTATCCGAAAATCCAACCTCACAACATATTATAAAAAATATCAGAATATCCCCAAACAGATTCAGATAAAAGTTCGATATACCAAAAAATAATGCTTAAGAATAAAAGCTATATTGGATTTTTTATTGAAAGACAAATCTATCCAAATGTAATATCATAAACAGAAAATATACTTTTTTCCTATTTTTCATTTTAATGATCAAATATCTTTATTGATAATTTATATTTTACTTATATAATTGATTAATTTAGGAATTAAAACATTTTTTAATTAATTTAATATAAATTTGATGATTTTAATCGCATTACTGACTGAAATATAAAATCAAATATTCTTTAAACAAAATTAATTGACTTATCGAATATGAGATATTAACAATTCTTCAGTAATAATTCTGTGTTTTGATTAACCATAAAATAATAAAGCTTTTCAGATTGTTTATAATCAGATAAACCACCTAAAGTAAATTTTATGTAAAGTGACTCGATACATTTATTTATTTTTTATAGATAAAAATATTTGGGAAAAATAGCTTTAACCTTAATTTTAACCATCCAATAAAAAATATTTGCCGAACATAATATAGCTATTAAAGTTTTATTAAATATTTGTCATAGAAAAATATTCGAATAATAAATACCTCATTTAAAGTCTAATATTCTTATAATCGATATAAAAAATTATTGTTTTATGGGTTTTTAAAAATATAACTTTATTTAAAAGTATCACATCTTTTTTTAAACAGTGGCAAGCGTTATATTTGTTTTCATGACATTAACGCAGTTCTAGGTTTAATATAAATAACTGCTGCCCCAAAACTCCATCAGTAACCCCTGCAATACCTACGTCCCAAAGCCTTTCATCTACCAGGTGTGTAGAACCTAATTAATAGGCGAGGCAGTTGCCCGGAGTTCGTTAATGTCCGTTGCATGGAGTGTGATCGAAGCCCCCCTGGGCTCCCCCAAAGACTATGCAGCATTCCCACTTACTCTACACTTTCGGAACCCCATAAACTTCTAGCTAAGATATATTTCAGAGATTTACATGGGTCCACCTAGACAGTGTAATGTCATACCAACAGGTATAACCTGCTACTTAGCTTTTCTGGCTTTAAATGTTTTTTTGTTTTATATCTCTCAGGCACTAAGTCTTCTAACCCGAGTGAGCAAGGCTAGGTTTACATGCTTTATCATGGCAATTTCCTAAAATTTAAAATGGTGTTTGCAATCTGGTTCCATAAAAAGCTAGAAATAAATTTGTAGAAAAAGTTTCTCCATCTCTTAGACCTCTCCTCTTCATAACAACTCCCATGGAACAACCGAAGATGTAGTGTGGTTTTATTCCCACCAAAAATCCAAACAATGATCTTAATACCAGTTTCACACACTCATTGCCAAGCAGAAAGTTTTTTATGTGGTTATGGGTTTTTTAAAAAAAAACATTTTTTTTAATATTTTTTGAACCGTTATTATGGAAAGGTATAGAAATATATTTCAGTTATATGCAAAACAACCAGAAGAAACCGTAGAGTCCGCACTTCTTGGTTCTTTATTGCGACAATCTGGACATGCTGTAACAGAGTCACTAGTTTCTTCACTTATTAATTATCATAACAAGGAATATATGAATTTTGAAGAGTTTTATGAGTTGACTCAGAGAGCAAAACAAAATGAAATTACTCATAATGATATGCTTGAGTCTTTTAGAGCTTTTGATACAGAAAAAACCGGTTTTATCAATGTATGTCAATTAAAAAGTATTTTATGTGAGGGATCTGAAAGATTAAGTGAAGAAGAAATTGAAGAACTTTTACAAATTTTAAATCCCGATTCGGATGGAAGAATTAATTATGAATGTCTGGTTAATAAATTTATTTAGTTTTTTCATTAAAGAATTATCTATAATTTGGATATAAATTTATATTTTCTTTATTTCTTTTGGTTTTCGTTGTATATAAAATAATTTTAATATTAGTAAATTCAGTATTTGAGATTTGCAGACATCTTTTTATATATTTAATTAAAGTAATATTGAAACGAATTTTTTTATGCAGAATATTTTATCTAAAATATAGTCTTTTTTATCAATATATTACAAATTTATACATTAAAAATGTCTTTTATATAAAAATTATTTATAAAATTTGTCTTTCGAATAAATTTACTGCTACTATTAAAGACTGATTTATACTTTTATAGAAATCTTAAAATTTTATTTTTTTGTTGTAGAAATGCAAAACAATTTGCATTTAATTTATAAAATAAATTACAGGAATAGTCTAGAATGTCTCTAAATTAAATTAATTTGCTTTTTTTAATGTATAAAACTTCTCGCTTCGAATTCAAAACTAAAAAAAAGTCTTTAGGTTTTTACATTACTTGATTTACAGTTTTAATATATTTATCTTTCTTTTTAACTGGCTATTAAAATGATGCAAGTGGTATTGATTTTTGTAAATTTAGATGTTTAGAATATTTACTATTTTTTTCGGATCCAAATCATTTCTATCAGCACATAAAAAATTTTATGAAAAATATTCCTTATTACATAATGAAACCAAGGTATTTAAATATCTAAAAAAAAACTATTATAGATGAGGATGAGCAAAGATTAAATGTATATTATAATTTTATTAACTGCCTATTAATAAAGAATAGGTTTTTACGATCAAGAATTCAACTAAAAAATATTAAGCTAAATTCTTAATATAATAATTCAAATAAGATTTTTGATTATATCAAACATTTCCTAAGAAAACCTATTAAATACTGAAAAATCGCTAAAATAATTTTAAAATTGTTCTTCCATATTATTCAGTTGGATTTTTTTATATATAGTGGTAGATAATCTATAAAGATATTAATTTTTTGAAATAAATGTTAATATAATATCTTTTAAATTTAAAGATCAAAATGGGTATAAAAAATGTTTTGATAAGATGGGTAATACAGAAACCGAAACTATATCCAGATTAAGGACTATAAATATATAATGAATATGCTTTAGTTTTTAAAATTAAAGTTTATTATGAAGTATAAAAAATAGGAAATAGAGATTAAGAAATTTACTTATTTACTTATCCCTGCCCTTTGTTACATCTCGGTGTCGAGGATGAACATATAAATTTCAAATTTATTTCTTTTAATTGGTATAACCTAGGATTATAGGAGAATGGCTTATAGATCCAGTGTGGTTTATATCCCACTAAAATTTCAATAATAATTTTCAAATAATTCTAGCCACATATTGCCAAGAAGATAGTTTTAAAGTTGGTATCCACCCTCCAACAGAGATTAGAAAACAATTATTGTAAATATTTTGAAGGAGAAACTTAGTGGCTTGTATGGTTAAATTGACCAAATTCCTATGAAAAGATTATTTATGAAAACGATTACTAAAAACATGTATTTCCGGGAATCGGTAAGAATAATTTATATGAATGTTTAAAAGAATAAAATTTTATATTTGTATCAAATAAAATAAAAAACCAAAAAAAATGTTATATTTAATAAATTTCTGGGCTAACAAATTTTTCTTTTTTAAATAATCCTTTCCACCATTTCAACCACTTCTATCTCTTTCACCAACTCTTCATTCGTATTAGTTGTTGGTTTCTTTGCTGTGTTATGCTATGCAAAATAAAGGGTAAAATATTTTTTGTATTTTCCGTTTTAACACCATCTTCCTCGTTGTCTAATTGCTTTAAAAGAAATGTTGGTTGTTTATGAATCACAGCTCCTAAAATAACACTTAATAATGCTCTCCCAGCACCCTTCGGCATTTGGTCCAAACTCAAGTCCTCTTCGTTGATCAAAAGAAATTGTTTCGACCGTCTTCTTATTTTTATTGAATATAAAATAGATTATTTATTTATCCGTTAGATTTGAAAATTTCAACCGTTAAAAGTAAATTAAATATGGTCTTTTTTTTAAATTCTAAAATACGATTGATTTTTGAAAAAAGAGCAATTGGATTTAAAAAGTTCTAAGTAGAACACATATTTCTTGTAAAATATAATTAAGACTTTATTATTATATAAAAAGAGATTTAATATGGGATATCATTGAATGTTTAACTTGGAATGGAACCGAAAGCATATGAAAAATAGCAAAATCGTCATTTTATTACATATTTTACTGTATAAATACAATAAATGCGTAGACATAGAGAGAAAATTTTTATTTACGAAATTAATTAATACAAATGAGATTCAGAAAATACTGGCGATGACTATTTTATAATCACAAGTAATACGACATATGTTCGAACTACAAAAGAAGATAATGTTGAGAATTCACAATGTTCATTTTTTTGAATATAATGATACCGATATTAAGTTTATAATATTTGATATAGAAAAATTCCCATTGAATTTAAAAGAAGAAGAGTACATCGAAAATAAAGTAAACGATACGAACAAAAAGGAAAATGATAAAATAAAGCAATCAGAAATTAAGAAATTTGAATTTTTTTTAAACACATTCTATTTACCTAGCTTCAATTTATGTCTGAATACTTTTTATTCTAATACTTGCATTATGGAATCTCTTAAGGTAAAATATGATCGAGCATTAGTCAAAATAATTGAATCTTTATTATTCTCTCTAAAGAATATTTTAAATTTAGAAACTGAATTGCTAAAAGAAGAATTGTTAAATAGTCTGAATGAAAATCTATTATCTGATAGAATGTCGTTTCTAATTTTTGACATATTTACTAAATTTTCATTTGGAAATCAGGCTTTATCAAAAAAAGCCTTGGTATTATAGTTCGTTTTATTCTGAAATACAAAGTATCCTCAAAGAGCATTATTCAATCAAAACCGGCAATTCATTATACATTTATGAAAGAATGGTTATAGATTTGCTACTATGCCGAAAAAGCACAACAATTTTACGAAATAACGTAATTTTTATGATTTATATTCTAAATTACAAAAAAATAAAAATATTTAGATTAAATTGTGAGACCATGATGAAAATTTCTTTAATTTTAGATTTAATCGTTAATATAGTCGAGGATGTTATATTGTTTTGGTTAAGATTGGATGATAATACATTAAGTTTTATAAACAATTGTGATTTTTTCAAAAAAATCAAACATATGTATTTAATTGATCCAAAAAAATGCGATAGGTTTAAGTTGGCGTCGATAGCTATAGTAAATTTACGCTCCATAATATTGTTTGAATATATGAAGAGTTATTCATCCATTGATATAAGCGAGAATTTTTTACGACTTTTATATAGAGCAACAGAAAACGAAATATACGAAGGAAATAAAATTCCGTTTACCCTTGTCGAAACTATGTCAAGCAAAGAATTGCCATTAGAATCCATCCTAAATCTCGATAACCAGTCTATAGGAGAATTTAAGAATATTTTTTTCGATTTTTTTTCTTCCACAGTTTACGAATATTTCATTTATAAATTTTATGGAATAATTTCACAAAATAAGATTGTAGATATATCGAATCTACAAATTAAAAACTCTAGATTAAAAGAAATAAACTCATTGAAATTATTTCTAAATTATCGTATCAGAAAAATTAAAATTTCAAATTGCGATATAAATTTGCGTATTTTAAAAATCATTTTTGAGTTTAAATTTCTTAAAGATCTAACTCTAAGTGAAGTTGAAATACTTATTGATAAAAACGAAATAATTAACTTCAAAAACGACTCAATTGGAATATTAAAAATACAAACTCCAAACATTTTACATATTCAGATGTATTTGCACATAATTAACTTAATAGATAACCTCGAGGAACTAAATATGGATTTTTCGATCTTTGAAAAACAACCCATCTTTGATGAAATTGATATTTTACCCAAAAAAACATAAATTTTTTTTATTTCTATAAACATCAAGCAAATCAATAGTTTTTTGCCCATTATACAACCATTTATAATCACCGAATCCCTTACTCTTTCAAATAATCCTATACTAGGATTTAAAAATGGCACTACTGATATCATTTCACCTAAAATACAACATCTAAACTTTAAAAATTTCAATCTAAACACAGAAAATCAAAATATATTTTCTCATCTAAAAAAATTGAAATCCTTAAAAATATCAAATTGTAAATTCGATAATATATATTTCTGTAATATTTTTGACACTTCTACCGAATACTCAATAACAGAAATATATTTTGAAGAAATATTTCTATACAGTAACGATATTTTATTTCTAAAAAACCCACCCATATTAAAAAAATTAACTTTTAAAAATTGTGAGTTTAATTGCGATTGTTTTAAACTGATAACCAGTAAAAATCTTAAAAATTTAAGTAAAATATCTTGTTTTTACACATCGGAATATGAGAATTCAGAAACCATTATTAATTATTTCAAAGAAGAATTTTCAAACGATATGCTTGATTTCATACACGTATTTAATTTAAATCCATCATAATTTGACCACATTAAGGTTTTACTGTTTCCAAATTTAAAATTGTATTTATTTTACTACTTCATAAAAATATTATTTAAATTTTCCGTAACACATGCATTAATACTAACCAAATCAAGTTTCATAAGTATAAAATATTTAATACAGACATTTTAAATATTATTTGTTATTGCTTACGATTTATATTCATTACCAATATAAATTTTAATTTATCTATATTTTTATTTCATATTATCTTTTCTAAGCTAAAAAGTTCAAACAAGTTTTAGAAAAACCTTAAGTAATTCTTTTATTTGAATTAAATTTACAAAGAATAGTCGTATGAACACTTTGTATAAGACAGATACAATATTTAATGAAATAATTAAATTTAAATATATTTCATAAACATTATAATATCAGAACCAACAGATTTTGAGAATCAAATTTTTAAATTTTTCGGATAAATTCATCAAGAAAACACAAAATTTTCATTACAGAAATAATAATACAACTTTAAAATTCATGTAAATATATTTAAATAGTAATTTATGAGTAATAAACTATGAATTTTTATTACAGAAATAATGATACAACTTTAAAATTCATGTAAATATATTTAAATAGTAATTTATGAGTAATAAACTATGAATTTTTATTACAGAAATAATAATACAACTTTAAAATTCATGTAAATATATTTAAATAGTAATTTATGAGTAATAAACTATGAATTACCTCCAAATTACCTTTTTTTGCTTCAGATTATTATAAAACTTTATTTCTTATTATCATTTAAGATTTCTAAATTGTATTTTACAAAAATTGAATTTCTGAATTTTATAATAAACTATTCAGAATATAATGTGTACTCAAATATCCAAATCAAATAAAAATATTTCTAACGATATATATTTACAAATAATTCATATTAAAACATTTAAAAAGCTAATCAAATATAACTTTACTTCATAATATAGACCATCAAAATACTATTTTTTCTAATTAAAATGTATAAACCAAACATCATACAATTTTTCCTCTGACAGCAACGATGATATGCTATCTTGTTAAATAAGGAAAAAAATTCTAAAAATATCATTATGACTTTACGATTTAAAAATCTAAAATTTTTTTAGATCAATAGACTATCAATCCCTATATTGTTTATTATTTTTTATTAACTAAGATTAAAAATCATTTATTATTTTTTATTAACAAAGATTAAAAAATCATTTAAAAAAGTATATTTTATATATCAAAGATAACGGTTTTTCGATGTATTTTGTTTCAATAAAATAATTCTTTTTAATACCTAAACTACAAAAATTTAAAATTAGATTTTCTTACAAAATAAAACTATAAAATTCTAAAAAATCAACAATTTAACTTTAATTACTCCCACCTTAAACCCTCTCTTACCTTCTCTCTCACCTTATCTAATATTTTATCTCTACAATCATTTTACTTAAAAATAAAATTTACTCTCTACTCATATATAAACCCTACTCTCTCTACGATACCTCTAACTTTCTCTCTAATACGTTCCTCACCATTCTCGACACTAAAACTACCATTTCTCAAACATATACGAACACCCTGACAAAGAATATCTCCATCATTTTGTTCCACATAAAAATAATTACGAAGTACTTTTATTAACGCTTCTTCTTTACCCAAACAACACGTAATCTTTTTACTTACATCTTCTATAACCCTTCCTACAGTGGATCCCATCACATCATTTATATAATTACTATTCCATTCTAATATTATACTCTCTTCTTCTAAATTTACCTTAATATCACCAATCCATATATTTTTATCTTTAACGTATGAATTACTAAAGAAATCTAATAAAGTACTTTTAATAACTGAATTGTTTATATTTGTTGTTATTATAACTCTTTGTATTACCTTTATCTCTGATATTTTATCCTTAAGGTTGATAGATTTATTCTCTGATATTTCATTGGTTGGTTTATCTTTCATTTCATTGGTTATTTGATTAGTTTCAGTTATTTCGGTTATTTCAGTTATTTTATTTTCTAACATATTCGTTCTTTTATTTTCAATGCTTTCACCTCCCCTCTTTACTATTCTTACTTCTCCTCTGCCACTCGCTATTATTATTCCTTCAATAATGCTTTCTTCTTTAACTTCTCCTACAATTTTTACGGTTCTTTCGCCTGTGATTTGTATTGCGGTGGTTTCACAGTTTTTTGGTGTGTAAATTTGCATTTCCACATTTCTTTGGGCTGCTCTGTGTGCCAAGGCACTTTTTAATCGACTCATTTCTGTAAATTCTCCATGTACAAGGAACAAGTGTTGTGGACTGCAATGTTCTATAAACTCTGCATTCTGTATAAAATCTACGTGTGCAGAGAAAGAAATATACGAAACACCCATTCTGAGTTTTAATTTACTTCCTTTTATCGAGTCTATTTCTTCTGGTTCTGTAAGTATTTCCTTTGCGAGTGTGCCTTGTACACAATATCCCGGTATAATTGTATGATTATTAGAATCTTCACACCACATCTCAAAAAGTTCTCTGCTCAACCCACTTTGTAACATACCCGGACTTGCCATCATAACACACGGTCCTTTATCTTCATAATGTTCTATTCCTTTTAAATTATGAATATGTTTGAAAATAAACGGATTTTTTGTCAAAGCTTGTATTTTTATCTTATCATTCATCATATGAATATACGTTTGATAAACTGTCAAACATTTCTTAGCAAGAGCACTTGCATAATATATTGGTATATATTGTAAAGAAGGTGTGTTATTCCAATACTCTTCCAATATTAAAAGTAACTCTTGTGCTCTTCCAAGAGCAAAGACAGGTAAAAGCACTTTACCATTTCTCTTAATAGTATTGTGTATCGTAGATGTAAATCTCTGTTCTCTGTCACATCGCGGCAAATGACACTGTACACCGTACGTAGACTCAGTAATAAGAATATTTAACGGAAATGAAGGCAATTCAGCAGATTTAAGATGTCTGTCTTCTTCCCTAGAAAAATCACCAGTATATAAAATTTTAGTTTTATTTATTTCCAAAATAAACATCGCAGCACCTAAAACATGGCCAGCATTTAAAGGAGTAATTTTAAATTTATGAATATCTATTTCCTGATGGTAATCGATAGGTATTATCTTATCAATACATGATTTAAGATCTCTTTCTGTATAAAAATCGGTGTCTGAAGATGCGTTGATTATTCTTATATAATCGTTTAATAAATATTTTAAAATCACTTTTGTCGGATGCGTGGCATACACTTTGCCACGAAAGTTTGTTTTTTCAGTGAAAAATGGTAATCCGCCTGCATGGTCTAAATGGAAATGCGTTATTAGTATAGCAGATACTTTTGATAAATCTATTTTATCTATAAATGGTAGACTACTTAGTCCTGTATATGCTGGATGTACACCACAGTCGAGTAATATTGATGTTTCTTTGTATGCAATATGTATACAAGAACGACCTACTTCATTACCAGCACCGAGAGGTGTTATTTTTATATCTTCGTCTAGAAACATGGGTTAGGTGAAGATCTGGTAAAGAAATATCTTAAATAGGTGATGGGTGTAAGATGTGTAGGGTTTTAAATAGGTAAAGTAGTGAGTGTTAGTAGGAAGAGGTGTTAGTGATAATAGTTTGTAAGAGGGTGTTAGTAACCATATTCTTATATAAAGGGTGTTAGTAACATGTGTAGTAAATTAGAGGGTGTTAGTAGTACTACTAGTGTTAGATAAAGGGTGTTAATAATCGTACTGTTATATAAAAGGGTGTTAATAATCGTACTCTCCGATAAAAGGGTGTTAATAATACTACTGTTAGATAAGAGAAATGCTAGAAACACACGTGTTAAAAGAGTGTTAAATCACTAAAAAAGTATTTTTAGAGATTACCGTATATAATTAAAAACCATAGTAAAATATAAAATTGAATTGATTATAACAGTACATACAATTTAATTATCTTAATTAAAACAAATATAAATTATTAATTAAATTAATATTAGTTCAAATTAGTTCATATTAGTTCATATTAGTTCATATTAGTTTATATTACTAAAAAAAATAATTTATAAGCTTTTAAACATTAATTGTAGATCCAAAGTCACTCTAATACTTACAACCTGTTCAAAAAATACAAAATAAATTAATTTTGAGTTGAATTTTAGAGTTAATAAGAAATTTCTTTAATAAAAATGTAATTTTAAATTTGTGTCTCTTCTCTTCGATTAAAGAAGAAATTAGGATTGTAAGATGATAAATTTAATAGAATGCTAACATTTTAAAGATATGAAAATAGTTAAGATATAGACATAGTTAAGATATAGACATGATCAAGATATAAACATGGTTAAGATATAAACATAGTTAGGATATAAACATAAATATTATATAAAGGTGTGAATATGTCTGTTAAATATATCATTAGCTTATTATTTTACCAGTTACTTCATAATGTGATTTATTTGACTGATTTGAAATTTATAGATATGATAATCAATTATAAGTTATTATATTAATAAATTATAATATACTATAGTTTTAAATAAATATGTCTTTTTATCAGAATTTTTTATATATGAAAGAACCTAGTAATAGGAAAAGCAAATCCAACTCATTATATGGTATCCTAGTATATTTTTTTTAAGGCTTCTTTAATATTTAGATTGATCATAATTTCGTTTTAGTAACAGTAAGAAATTATTTCTGTGTTTTTTTTTATATATTTTAAAGAATTGATGTCTAAAATATATTCTGTTATGTGTTTTTATGATTTATATTGTGTCGCAATGAAATAATTTGATTATTGTTTGTAGCACATGTATATTTAGAAAAAAATTGAGATTTATCTATTTATTCAGCTTTTATTTATTTTCTTAATAATGATATTTCTTAAAAGTAAGTTTATATTTTAAATTGAGATTTATCTATTTATTCAGCGTTTATTTATTTTCTTAATAATGATATTTCTTAAAAGTAAGTTTATATTTTAAAATATGTTTCGAAGTTTTTAATTTTTGTAGATTTGTAGAAGTTTCAAATCAGAAAAAAGTGGATGATATGACAAAAAAAAATTGTTATTAATTTAAAAAAAAAGAAATTCTGTTTTTATTAACAGAAGTATGAGATTCTGTAATTATGAGCACTTTTATAAAAAAATATCTTCAATTTATTCATTAAAAATCATTTTTTACTTTTTTCATTGTCGCTCTTAATTGTTTATACATTTTTTTACGAAATATTAAATGAAAATTTGTTTCAATTGCCAATGAAAAGTACAAAAAAACAATTTAAATAGAAAACAATATAAACAAATATCATTTTAATAGAAATATAAGTTGAATCAACAGAAATCAAGTTACATTTGTTGTAATAACACTTTTCTTAAATATTTTTGACTTAAAATACTTATAAAACACCGGGAGTGAGAACAAATCGAAAATAGAAAATACAATTCCAAAATGAAAATACAACATAATTTTGGAATGAAAAATACAAACGATTAAATAAGGTAAAACAGAGAAATAACCAAGTAAATATAACATATAAGGTATTTCTTGAAGAAAAAGTATGGTTGTAAAATAGAAAACGGTATCAAAGAAATAATGATTTGGATAAACATAAAAGTTATAAAGAATTGACCAAGTATTTTTGGTAAATTTTCCTAAAGCACATGGAAGTAAAAAATAAAATAAACATCGAATTATGCATTCCAAATTCTTCTTTTTTAGTGTCAAGAATACGAGTACAAAGAAATACGAAAATAAAAAAAATATTGAAATTATTAAAAAGTTGATGTTCAAAGGAAATGAAGAGTAAGTTGAATGATTTGAAGAATCAATATCGATTTCTTTAAATGAATTTCCATAGGAATTACTTGCAATTATTTTTATTTTACCTATATTTGAAGGTAAAATAGCAGTAAATAAATTGTTTTCTTTTTCTAATTCAAGTTTTTCATCGTTAAAAAATGCTTTAACTTCCTGGTGATTAAAAACAAGAAATCTTAAATATTTTGAAGTTAAATTTGGCTCAATTTTGGTTTTTAACTTTTTATCTTTTGGTGTAAGAATTGCAATTTTTGGTTCTTTTCCAACTTTTACATCACTAAAATTAAATACTCCATTATCAAATGTTAATATTCTATAAGTTTTATTATTTTTCAAATCCGAAAGTTCTGCTTCTGTACATCCATTTTCATGAATTTTATACATTTCATTAAAAAAAATTAAATTATGAAGATGGCCACAGAGATAAACACTTGGATTAAAAAATGTTTGACTGGTTGTTGTAATAGTATTACTTGGATAATGCGTGGTTAGAATAACATGGTCATAATTATTATTTCTTATTTTATTCGTAACTTCCTCTTCAAATTCTTTATCATCAAAATATCCAAAAAAATTTAAAAATCTTTTTGATGTAAATTTAGGAGTTCCATCAATAAACACAAAAATAAATTTGTTGTCGCTTTTTTCAAATTCAAAAAAATAATTTCGCTCTTTTCTTATCATAAATTTGTTTAAATATTCCATATTTTCATCAAAATTTAATCCAAAAACATCATGATTTCCTCGTATATCATAAACAGGAACATTTATACCAGAAACCAAATCTAAATATTGACAAAAATCTTGTTTACTCACTATTCCATCGTATTTTTCATTCATTGAATCTACAATATCACCAGAAATTATAACAAATTCGGGATTTATACTATTTATTTCTTCTACACATTCTTTAAAATGACAAAATCCTTTTGTTTTTACATGTGTATTTATATGAAGATCAGTCACTTGTACAAAATAAAAAAATGCATTTGAATTTCTCTCTATAAATAAATCGGATTTTTTCTTTGTCAATATTTCATTGTTATGCTTAACAAAAGTGTAAGTATGAGTTATATTCAATATGTATGTAAATACTAGAATAGATAAAGATATCATACTTACATAATAGAACCATTTACTTTTTATCATGAGGGATATTTTTTTTATCATTAAATATTTATGGCATATTTTAAATAATAATATAAATATATATTTCAATCAATATGGTGAAAAAAAATGTACGGAAATAGAAAATACAAAATAAAGCGAAAGAGAGAGGTGAAAAAGAGTGATAGTGAGATACAAAAAGTAACAACAGGCGATTCACCCCAAACAATAACATACAAACAAACATGAGTAAAATGCAAAATAGTGGGCGACACCAGCCAATGCAAGTTCCTGGTGAAGTCGCGTGGAGCATGTAGAATGACAAGCGTACTATCGGAAGGTAACAGGCTAATGGCATTGCGGACGATATTCGATTCCGTAACAGCGACCGAAGGAATGGCCGAATTGTTTTTGCAGTACAGACAAGGTTTGAAAGAATGCCAAGAAATGGCGGACAGAGCCACAGGTACTATAATAAAATGGCTGCACGAAAGAAGTGTTAAAAAATTGGCACAAAGTGAGATGGGAAAGGATGTAAAACAGAAGAGAATGGAGAGCGACGTAGAATCGCCACGTCTCGCGATACATGCACCACGACACCAGGAGTACAAAACCGAGAGATAAATTCGAGTAAAATCAAAGAAATCTGAGAACGAAATTGAAAAGTAGTGGTCGAACTAGAAAACATCCAAATGAATTGGTTGATAGTAAAGTTCGGATCTCATTAATCGAGTAGTCGGTGAATATGCAGAAGCTCATGTACGAGTCAATACGGAAGCCGCGTATATCATGCAAGCGCGCAGGTAGCTAGACGAGGCAACACGCAAAAAAAGCCAGATCCGGAAGGAAAACATAGAAAGTAAAATTTAAGTTAGTACTTCAAAGATCTTCGAGAAGGCGTAAGCAGGAAAAGCTCCACTGGAAACGAAGAGCCTTAAGAAAATCATGCGAGAGTTTAATTTAAACTGAGCACGTAACGATCTTTCGAGGCTTTAGTTAAGAAGTGAGTCTGAATGTTTAGAAAAAAACGATGCATGAAAGTAGGAAGCAATTGAAAAGAGAATCGTATGTTTGAGCTTGAGGTCGATTTTATCGTGGGTTATTGAGCGTTTGGAATCCGAGCATGTGGTTAGCCGTGATGAAATTGTGAGTTTTGGTCTACAATGTGGAACAAAAATGATGACACAGTCACGTACGATGATTATTTGATTCCATTTGTATCAGATAATCATCGACCACGTTTCCTTCACTGATGAATTTGTGAATATCATTAATTGGCCCCTAATTGGAAAGCTGCGGAATTGATGGTATTTACAATTTTTCATTAAGAAACTTACAACTCTTCACAAATATCTTATGATATTGTGAAAGTTATATGTTTAGAAGGAACACCTCAAGCTGATTGGTTTACTGCGGGCTACGTATTTGATACCGAAAGGAATTCCACGAAGAGGCCGACTACAGGCCAATCACTTGTATGTCCAACCTCTATAAGTTAACGACAAAGTGTGTAACGAAATCGTTCAACTGAAGAAAGCAGGTGCGCAGAGAACCAATAGGGGCGTAAGAGGTGTGCAGGGAGCGAAAGAGCAGGCTCACGAATATTGCCTTAAATAAAGAGTAGGAAACAATAAGCAACATGGATTGATGTTAAAAACTATGATTCAATAGATCATGCTTATTTAACTCAATGCATGAAAACCTAATACGATTGGATCGAAATTTATTAAGGTAATTATATCAAAATGGAAAATTGATATATCAGTAGGGCCTGAAAAATCATGAGCAAGAAGATTGATAAGGGATCGCAAGGAGATAGTCTGTCACCGTTATTTGTGTTGTGTATGGATCCATTAAGCCGAAAGCTTAATGAAAAAACACAAAAGTGACAGTACAAACAGATGCAGAATCATCACTAATCATCTCTGTTTATTGATGATCTTAAGCTCCTGCAAAAGACAGCTCCACATGAGTGCTATGACAGGCGAGGCAAAGGAATTTTAGAGGTGATTGGCAGAGATTAACAAAGAGAAGTCAGCCACAAATATACGTGTGGAAGATACTGCTACCTTCAGAAGGTGTTAGTGTTTACAAATATTTAGGAATAATAGAAGATAGCAGAGGAATCCAACAGTAGCTCATTGAAAGTACAAAGCAAACTTATATCAAGAGTTGAAAGACTTTGTCACACAGATTTAACGCAAAAATTATTTTCTGCCATCAATAAACATGCGATATCGTTAATCAACTATCACAAGGAGTACTTGACTGAACGGCTGACTTCAGTTAGATGATGCAGTGCGTGCGGTGTGGTTAAGAATAAGGTACATATTCGCCCAGGATGTAAAGAGCGTTTATACCTTAGAACAGAACTGGAAGAGGCCTACATAGTGTTGAGTTGCGAAGCGAACATATGCTTGCAACCGGATTGTCTGGAAAAAGTAAAGAAATATCAACTAATGAGCACAATCCAAGGTGGAGAATAATAAAAAACCCATGCACTAATAAAAGGCTTCTTAAAAGTAAAGTACAGGTTGGTAGAAGAAGTCACTAAGAAAGTTAGAAGAAGCCAACTCAAAACTATATAACGAAATAGAAAACGAAAACCCATTCAAAGTTATATAATGTAAGAAAAATGAGCTGTGAGTGTTAGTGACTCAAGATGGCTAAAGAGAGGAAATATTAGGCCACGAAATGAAGCTGTGTTCTGCATATCAGGATAGAAGTGTATTCGGGAGCAGATGGTGTGTGCAACATTGCGGGAAGTCGGTAAGACTGTGGATCATCAGCAACTAGATGTGAAAAAATGCAGGCCATGATTACACAGACGGCATAATGAAGTGGTTAGATGCCTACACCTTCTCTAAATAGATATAAGTTAAGTCTTCAAAACGAATAAGGAGCCACCAGTTCAAGAAATCGATAATGAGTATGCAGAAAAGGAACCAGAATTAAAACTGATGTAAAATTGAATAACAGACCAGACATATTTATTTTAGATAAGAAGAAAATAAGATAACACCATGAAGTAGGAATCACTAAGATCACTCAAATAGTGAAACGAAAAACTAGAAGTATGACGCTAGCCAATGAGTTGGGCCTTATTTATAAGTGTAGTGTTGAGATAATCCCTTATGTGATGACCTGGGACGGTATTGTGACAAAATACCATAAATCTCATCTTAAAAGACTAGAAATACCCATGAATGTAGAAGCATACATTCAGTCTATAGTACTTAAAAAGACAGTCGAAACTATTTCCTTTGATCGACGAAGAGGACTTGAGTCAGGACTAAATGCCGAAGAGAGCTGGGAGAGAGCGTCAATGGGTGTTATTATGAGATCAGAGATGCATGAGGAACCAATACCCCCTTTAAAAGAAGCGAAAACAGAGGAAGATGGTGCCAAAAATTTTAAACCAAAATATAAAGCCCCCTTTATTTTACAAGGAGGAACCACTTTAGAGGAACCGACCAATAACATAAATGAAGAGTCGGATTTGGAAGAAGAGACAAAAGTGGTTAAAGAGGTAGAAGAAAACATGTAAAAAATGGTAAAAAATATTTTAACCCAGAATTTTATTAAATAAAAATTATATTTCAATCCATAGAAAAAAAAAATGAGATAAATATTTAGAAAATATTTAAATTTTAAAAAATCATTTATAATCTCTTTAACTTGATAATTCAATTATAACCAAATAAAATTTTTTTTATAAATTAAATTCTAAATACAAAATATTCAAGTACAAATATTAGAAACTAGTATTTGTAATATTCAAGTTAAATAAACAAATCCAACTCTAAATACAGAATATTCAAGTATTAATATTCGAAACAGTATTTGTAATATTTAAGTATAAATAAACAAATAAAATTCTAAATACAGAATATTCAAGTATTAATATTCGAAAAAGTATTTGTAATATTTGAGTATAAATAAATAAATCCAACTCTTAATCAGAATATTTAAGTACAAATATTAGAAACAGTATTTTTAATATTTGAGTATAAATAAACAAATCAAATTCTAAATACACAGTTTCATAAATCATGATCAATACAAATATTAACCTTTTACAAAAAAACGTAATAAAATGCAAAGCTACTCTAATTATAAAACGCAAAAATGACAGAAAGAATATATTTTATAATAAATACCAAAATATATTATTTGGTTTCGAAATTTAGATTTTTTTAAAGTTAAAATATATCGGATTAATTATTATGAGTATTTTTCTTTGAACTAATATACCACATAAATATTTTACCTACCATACTTTTTAAATTATACCGCATATTTTAATAAATATTCTGTATAAAGTATATTTCTTGGAAAATTAATTCTTAACTTATAAACTAATATATTAGCAATAATAATTATTAGAAGTATATTTATTTTTAAATTATTAATTCTGCGCTTATATACTAATATATTAGCAATAATAATATGAATAAAGTATATTTCTTTATTAATTATTAATTAATAAACCAATATTTTATATAAACAGCAACATGATTTAAAAAGTTTGTTTGGTAAAATAAAATTAATTTTCATATATTTATTGGTCTAAATTTACAAAGAAAATGAAATTTTAATAGATTTAACAATTATTCCAACGATTTATATAAGAATAATTAAGTTAATAGTAAATATTTTAACAAAAACAGTTTATTTTTTAAAGGACAACGAGTATTATATAAAATTTATTTAGATAAGATTTTTTGATACATTTGTTGGGAAAAACGATATAATTTATGAATTTACTTAACAAATTTAATTCCTGCTTTTTAAATCCTTATAACAGCTTGAAAATATACTGTTGAACTGACAGGGGTATTAAATTAACTGTTTTCCTATCTGAAAATATTATTTTTGGAAAAATGATGAGCGATAAATGAACGAATTTATGTTTTTTTCCTTTTAAAGAAAATTTTACTGCAATCACACAATTGATTATCAGATTATAAATCGAGCTTAATATTATATAAAATTTCCATCATTAATTATTGAATAATTTTAAAGTTCAAAGGTATTTAATATATATTTTATACTTTTTATGAGAGATTCGAAACAATTTGATTTTTCTAATTGAAAGAAAAGAGTCAATAAGTTGTGAGAGAAAATAAAAAAAACTTGATGTTTTAATAATAAGGAAAAAAATGATTGCTACAATAGTTAGTTCTACTAACAATAATTAATCACATAATTTAACTTTTAAAATCATTTAGATTTCTTAATAAATATTAAAATTTTTTTTTTTACAAAAGATTTTTTTATTTAAAAATATCACATCTTATTAAAATAGTGGCAAGTGTTATATTTGTTTTCATGACATTAACGCAGTTCTAGGTTTAACATAAATAACTGCTACCCCAACACTCCATCGGTAACCCCTGCGATACCTACGTCCCAAAGCCTTTCATCTACCAGGTGTGTAGAACCTAATTACTATGCGAGTCGGTTGCCCGGAGTTCGTTAATGTCCGTTGCATGGAGTGTGATCGAAGGCCGAAGCCCTCCGGGCTCCCCCAAGACTATGCAGCATTCCCACTTACTCTACCCTTTCTGAACCCAATAAACTTCTAGCTAAGATATATTTCAGAGACTTACATGAGGTCCACCTAGACAGTGCAATGTCATACCAACAGGTATAACCGGCTACTTAGCTCTCCCGGCTTTAAATGGTTTTTATTGTTATATCACCCAGGCGCTAAGTCTTCTAACCCGAGTGAGCAAGGCTAGATTTCCATGCTTTTACATGGCAATTACCTACATGTTCAGCTGCGGTCTGCAATCTAATTACGTAAAAAACTACAAATAAATTCGTAGAAAAAGGTTAGCCATTTCGTAGACATCTCCTCTTCATAACAACTCCCCTGAAACAACCGAAGATATAGTGTGGTTGTATTCCCACCAAAAATCCAAACAATGATCTTCACACCAGTTTCACACACTCATTGCCAAGCAGAAAGTTTTTTATGTGGTTATCCTCCCTCCACAATGTTATTTTAGTATAAAATTAAAATTAAAAAACGAAGAGAAAATATTGGCCTAAAAGTTTCTAAATATTTATATACCGAAATGATAGTTTAAATCATGTTATCGGGTCGCTTTTTATTTGAAACTCACATTAAATATATTAAGCAAAAAATTAGATAACTTAGGAGGTTTTATAAAAGCAAAAAAGAAATCAATTTCCCACTAAAATTTTTAAGTTATAAACTATATGTATGGTATAATATATGGATGGCGGCGTTTTTTTCTGATATCTAGACATGATTTTTCGTTGATGCTTTCTTTATTTCTCAAATTGGTAATCTAACATTATGGCGATAACCAACTATAAATAATCCCCGCTTTTAAACGATAAGAATAAAACGAAATGCACTAAATTATCGTAGTTTGCTTCGAATTAACGAGTTAAATACTAAGTTTTTTTCATTGATCTGATACAGTTTTTTGAAGATAAGCTACATAATCTTCTATAAAAAGCTTAAAATTTATGGACTTTAAATATTTTAAAGTCTGCTTTAGAAAGATTTATACCTTAGCGTAATAAAAAATATATTTTAATGTGATATCTAAAACAAAACTTGAGCAAAAAACAGTTTAATGATGATTTGAGTTTAAAAAATATCAATATCTGATTCCAAGAAAGTACCAGTATAGTCAATAACCAATCCTTCATCTTGAATAAACTTTTATAAACTACTTAAAAATATACAAAGAAAACCATAAAAGCGAAATTTCACTAGAAAATAATTATTATTTTGCAATTAGCCTGATTTTTAACTTAATTAAATATAGTATGATTTTTAAAAATAGAAAACAACAAAAGATCATAAAACAGAAATTTTACACCTTCGAATCGATTAAAACAAATATACATACACATATTTCAATGAAAATTTTGAAATCCAGATGTCGTGAAAAAATATTATTAAAAAAATAATGGTGAATTAGCACATTTAAATATTAAGAATAATTTAGCGAGTATAAGGGAAGCTCAAAATATAAAAAATATCTTCTAAAAAAACATTATGATTTAGGCTAATTTCTAATCTATCATACAATCGTTTTAAGATCAATGTTTGAACGAATTTCAATCAAATTAACTACAAAACAAAAATATTTGTAGTTTTTCATTTTTATTTTTCTGGAAAAAGTCTAGATTTTTTTATATATTCAAATATTTGAAAGAAGATGGAGGGGGAATAACCATAATAAAAGCTATCTACTTGAAACCAATAGGTTAAATTCGTGTCAAAATCATTTTTTTCATTTCGATGGGATATAAACACAAACTAATCCATGAGGCCAATCTCCTATAAACCTGAGTTACAACAGATTAAAAGATATAATTGGGAAGCAAAAGACTTTCTCAAAAACAAAGATCAGGTGCTTAAATCGAACAATAGTTTATGAAACATAAATATAAGAGCTTTGACAGGCAAAAATGGGAGAAACTATAAATGGTGAAATGAGTTGAGACATAAAATTAACTTTGTTTGAAAGAGGAACAGACCAGAAAATACGAAGGCATAAATCCGACATAATATGTTCGGTTCTAGTTTTTTATCCTCGATTTCAAGAGTTAAAAGAGAGATGGAATAAGTAGGTAAGAGATTTAACAAATCAAAATCATAAAACTTTAAAAAAACAGGAGGTGGAAAATATAGAATAAATTTGTTTGAGTAAGCTCATATCTGGATGCTTAAAACTTATTTATAAGCAAGAAATTGTTAAGTTGGAATGTTTAGTCAAATAATTTACAGGATTGTGATATCAGGTGATGTATACGATGCTAAGGAAATGAAAAAAACATAAAGACATAACAATAGAGGTTATTTAAAAAACGAAAAGAGTTATTAAATTCAAAGGTGTATAAGAAATAAAGAAGATACTATGGATCGTGACATTATATAATTTATTGTTTTATCTGTCATAACCATTATTATAAATTTAGAAATACATATAAAAAGTTATTAAATCAAATCGAAACTAAAGATTTTCAACATATTCTGAAACATGATAAACAATTCACAGTGGGTTTTATCTTTTAAATCGATTATAAAGCGGTCTCGCACAATGGAATATTATTTTCTATTTTATCAGGATTAAATAAATTATAAAATAGATTTTTTTTCGGTTAATTAAAATCTGTTCATAAAAATATTTTTTTAAATAATATAAATTAAAAATATATACAAGGTATATGTATTTTACAGTTAGACAAATATTTCGAAGTAAAAAAATGTTATCGATTTCACTTCTTATTACAACATATATACTGACATCATCTTTAACATCTGTAACTTTTTACATCATTAATGAAGAAAATAGAGTAAAAAATTTAATAAATACCGATATTACAATCGATATGATGTTTTTAGACGAAAATATAGAATATTTTGACAAAAATAACGAGATTACAATCTTTAAAAACAACATATTACGTCATGAATCTAAATTCGACATAACAAGTTATTATATACCTCATACTTTAACACTAACATATAGCCATGGTATGTTTTTAAATTCTGCACTTTTAAAAGCTTTATTTGATTCCAGAGAAAAGAACATAAGAGTATTTATAAATGATGTTTTTTATGATAATTTTCTTCTTTTTCTAAAATTATTGGATAATTTCGATGCTTTAATAAATCAAATCAATATTAGAGCTTTTATAGATATATTAACAATTATTACTATGTTGGAGATTAAAAAATCAAAGCAGCGGAAGGAATTTATCAAAGATCTGCTAAGAAGCCTTTTATACGGAATAAATATTTTCCATTTTGATTTTAAGAGAGACTACTATAACGTTGTATACAATCACATTAAAAGATCAATATTGAGAGATCTAATAGTTTTCTTTATGGAATTTATATATTTCGATGAAAAAATAACAAAGTCTTATATTGTTATAACTGATTGTAATAAAGTGAGTTTTAAAAAAGATTCTTGTAGTCTTTACGAAAATTGTATGAAAAAAATTCAAAAAAATAAAATATATTTAAGATTAAATGATCATAATGTGAAGAAGTTGTCTAAATTTATGGTTTCATACAATTTAAAGAATACATGGATTTTTCTATTTAAAATCATACGGCTAGATCTTGTTTACTTCGTGTTTGATTTAGAAGAATCCTTTGAAATAATTTTTAAACTTTTGTTTGGTGTAAAATTTTATACAGAAAAATTTTACTTTCATTCATTTAAAAATGCGACAATAATTCTTTTAAAGATGAGATATCATCTGTTTTTAAAAAACTTAAATGTGTTAAAATTTAATTTTAATTTTAATTTGAATGAATTAAAGCAGATATTATCTTTGTATGATAATGTTAACAAAATTACAATCAAAACACACGAAATCGATTTTGGCACCCTGAAATTTCTGATAAGCTATTGTAGGGATAATTCATACAAATCTATTAAAGTTGTGTCTTTCTTCTACATATCCGAAAATACCATTTCTAACAGCTTGAAGTTTTTCCCAAAAAATCTGATATTCTTATCGGATCTCATTAAGAAAGAAAATATTTTAAAGCCCTTTTCTTCTCATTATATGCCATTTATATACAATGCTTTTTATTACATAACTCAAAATAAGTTAAATTTTCTTTATAATATATTATTTTTGGAGATTTTAAATGCAAGAGAAATACAAATTCATTTAAATAATTATTACAAACCAATAATACTCGATGATTCTATTTTCAACTCCTTAAGATATTGCAAAACATTAAAAAAGTTTTGTATAAAAAATATTAAATTGAGCAATGAATTATTGATGTATATTTTAGAATCAACTACATTGCTTTTTGTTGAAATCATAGATTTCGAATATGCGTTTAATGATGAATTTTTCACAAAAAGCAGTGTTCTAAATTTCAATTTAAAATTTTTCGGTTTTACAAATTCAAAATCCTTCATTAAATCAAAGTTTATGATATATCTGGCTAAATTTAGATCGGTTTCTAATTTGAAAATATATAATACAGGAATGATGTTGGAAAACTTATATCCCCGGTTTTCAAAACACAACTTTAAATTTGTTAAAAAAAATATATCCAAAAAAATATTTTTAAAAAAATTGGAAATAATAGCATGGACGAGTCTATTATATATGAAAAATTGCTTGTTTTTTTTATCAGAAGCATATGATTTGGTCGAACTAGAATCAATATCGCTTAATCCATGTGAACTAACAGAAATTGATTATGTTTTATTCTGCAAAATGATCAAACTGAAAGTTGTTAAAATCGAATCTTTTGGCAAAATTAACAATATTGATTTGAAAAAACTTTTTTCTAATTCTGCATTATTTAATACGGTCATTGTAATGAATATATCCGTCAGGGAAATCACATCTGATGATATTCGAATATTAAGTTCTTTCAAAAATTTAATGAGCTTATCTATCTCTTCTGAGAAGATCGATTTTATGACTATTAAAAATATAAAAAGAAAGTATTTTTTAACCACCGAGTTTATTTTAAAGGAACCTAATCGTGAAAATAGATCTAATGAAATAAACGAGCACCTCGATTCTGAATTTATGTTCAGTTTTCCTTGAATGATTTTTTTTAATACCTCGCTCATTCCATACGGATGAAACTCAATCAACGATGAATCATAGCTTCACGATTTATAGGTGTTCCAAAGACATTCTTGTTTCGATGGTTAGGCTGTCTGTCTAATGCAATAAATAAATTTATACTTTTAAAAAATAAACCAAAAATCATGCCTTTGCGATAAGATGGTCATTTATACATTTTGAAAAAATATCTTTTGATTTATTTGTTTTCGAATTTAAAGCAATAAATTCTAACAATTTTTATAATTCCCCACACAATATATAAAATGAATATAGCAAACAAAAATGGTGCTAAATAAACCAATAATATAGTTTTTTTTATTTAAAATACATGTAATTCAAATTTCTACAGGATATGGATATGTTATTTCCTGATTGTTATTGACCATTTTGAACCATGATAAGGGGTTATATTAATATTTACTATTCGCTGGGCTTTATGATACATAGCCATACCTGTGTATTTTCACAAACTATTGGCAACTTCATTTTACTATTTCTATCAAAAGTTAGTTCAACTGAATTTGTCATAAAAGTTTTTTCGACAATATTTGTTTGATGAAGTAGACATAATTTTACTCTAAAAACATTTGTTTTTTACGACAATATTTACAGGTAAATTAAACAAATTTAATAAAATAAACAGTTTTAGTTAGATGAAATTGAATATGTAATTTAACCCTTTGCACTCGTATATTGATGGCGCTTGTATTACACCATACTCGTATTAATATTTAGGTAAGTTACGTATCAACTCGGATTTCTTTTTTTATTTTATTTTTTTTTTACATTCTATAAACAAAAATATTTTTATAGTAATACACTTCAATAAAACATATATATTCACTAAAAAAATATATAATTATTTTTTTTTTATATTAGGCTATAGAGGTTGGCCAGGAAAAGTAAGAGTCTGTACTGTATGTATTAGAATAACTTTTTTTTAAGAACTATAAAAAAATGAAAAAATAATTTAGTTAATACAAAAATAATGAGAAACCGACATGTAAAAAAAAAGATAATGAATGTGAAATTTGTTTGAAAAAAAATAATCTAAAAATATAGATACAAACATAAAATATTGTGTGTCGGTAAAATCTTTATATAGTAATGCCTATCCAAATACATCTATTTATTACTTAAAGCTAAATAAACATGAGTAAACTATTTCAAAAAATTAAACATTATAGTTTATAATTCTGTAATGTGTGGTACCGTTCAAAACAGTCACCTATGTGAAGTCCTGGTTTGCGAGTGCATGTGCTGCAAATGTAACTGGTTTCATGCCTTCCACCTGGCACTTTACGATTGGAGCACACCAAGCAGTCCTTTTTCCCTTCATTTTGACGCATGATGTGTAATTTTCCGTTCAAACGTTCTTATTTGTCTGTTGTGGAAGGTCTTCCATAGGTCTTAGACCCCTCTCTATAATTTTGAGTCAATTTGTCTACAATTTCCCTTACGAATTTGAGGTGATTTATAGGTCTTTTGTTTTGACGAGTTTGGACAATTTTATAAAGTAAATACGCGTTTACGCTAGATGCCTCCAATCCCCAGAAAAATAATTTGCGCCACCACTTCAGTGATTTCCTAAGAAAGCAATAGGATGTTGCATAGGAATCAGCCCGATCTACGCCTCCCATGTATTTATTATAATTTACAATAATATGTGGTTTGTGTATGACTTGGATGTTGCCTCCTCGTACTCGACGATTTACCGGTTCAGTTCCCGAAACATCCCAGCTGGATAATGCGAGGACAATTCTTTTATCTTTCCATGCTGATAATAATATATTTCCTGACCGACACGCAAACGTATTATTTTCAGAAAATCTTGGTTTTTTTTATGGAATCAGGTAGAAACTTCCTGTTACTCTGTATTGTGCCCGTAAAATGAATATTTAGCTTCAAAAGTTCCTGAGCAAGTGGCAAGCTTGTGTAATACCTGTCAGTAAAAATATCGTATCCCGTATTTCCAGGATTACTATCTAGTAATTTATTGCATAATTCTAGTACAATTCTAGTGCTTACTGGAAGATCGGGTCGTATCAAATCTTCTGAGGTCAAGCTGCAATAATACGGCAAAATAGAATAAACATACCCAGTGTTTGCATCTGCCATGACATACATCCTTATTCCCCATTTGGTGGGTTTATTGGGATTGTATGTCAAGAAACTTATTTTTCCTTTGAATCCGACTACCGACTCGTCCACAGATATTTCTCGAGATGGAACAAAATGTTCCTTGAACCGCTCATCCAAGAAGTCTAAATAATCTCGCACTTTTTGAGTTCGGGCTCGAAGGCTTTTGTCGTTTGGATTATTTTTATTTAAATGGAGCATCCAGAATATTTGCAAAAACCTTTCTCTCCTTAAGATATTACCAAAAAAAGGTATTTTAGCATTAAAATTTTGGGTCTAATATTCTTGGATATTTGCAAGTGTTATTGTGCCCACATTCAACACAACTCCAAGGAAAGCCTGAAATTCCTCCACGGTAACATCGACCCACGAGTGCCACGTAGATCTTTTTGAGAGTCTTTTTTGGGTAATTTTATTTCGTGCATACCTATTTATCTCAGTTACTATTTTTTCAATAAGTTCATCTGTGAAGAACAATTTAAAAAAATCTAGAGGTTTAGTGCAGTCAACATGGATCTGTGGCCCTTCATTTGTAACACACGAAATAAAATCAAACCTCTTTGGTGGATTATCTTCGATGGTAACATCCTTCCATGGCCGATTGTCTCTGGTTTCGCTTACATCCTCTTCACTGCTTGAAGTTGATGGCAATGGTATTGTTCTACTTCTTTTATTCACTATGATATCACTATCACTACTAAAGTCATTATCATTTTCTTCGTTTTCATTATCATCCACGAAGTTAGTGAAACTGTTTTTATCGCATTATTCTTTATCACCAAATGAGTCCATAAAACACTCATCATCGCTACTGTCTATCTCATTCACAATCTCACCACGTGAATCTTTTTCGACATTTTAACGGTATAAAATATTCCAAAGTTTAGTAAAAATTAACGTACACTATGCCGATGTAGATAGATCGGAAGCACGGAAAATACTGACTTAGCTAGGGCATGTTTACAAAAAATTACGGAAAAAGAAACAATCACTCTAAGCGGCTAGATTAGAAACAACAATGGAATAAGGTAAACAAAGACTAGAAACTCAGTTTATATAAGTTATGATGAGTCGAACGAATTATAAGTTTTTAAAAATTAACTACTGCACGGAAAAAAAAGCCGAGTCTCTTTGTTCACAAGCTAGGAAGAGACTAATCCCTTTTTATTGTCATCCTGGGGCCGTGCTCATTGTTGATTTTGACTCGAAATTTCTTTTACAAGAACAGAGAAGGGATTTTTTTCTAATGTGATTGGACTTTTGTTTGGTTTTCCCTTCTATTTAATTCCTTTTCAGCTCTGTATTAAATTTATTTACTTAATTTCATATAAATATCTCCTCAGCAGACCAAAGAGCAAAAGATAAACGCATATTATATATTATTGCATTTCACTTTTATGGTAAAATGTATTATGTCGCTTATACGGCGACATATAAGCGCAACATTAAAACATACTTTGTCGCCTATACGGCGACATACGAGTGCAAAGGGTTAATATAAAAGATTCAAATTTTTATTTTTGCACTCGAGAAGCCAAAATTCTATCGAAAAACTAATAACCTTGTGTTTTTCAAAATGAACTTGTATCTAAAAAAATAGTTTTTTAGAGCGTCATGAATCAAATTAAATATCCCGAGATAATAGCACTTGCTTTCATAAAATTGTATTGTCTTCGCTTGATTTCTTCTAATGCACGAAGTAAATCAAGATGATTCAAATAATAAAGAACCAATTTGAAACCTTTATAGTTTGGATATATTCTTTTATAAAAGACATGATTAATTTTAACAAGTCAAAATAACCTTTAAAACTTTCTTTATATTATAGTTTAATAGTGATTGGAATTAGAAACCAATCTTTTTTCTAGTGTTATAATAGCCACAAAAACCTTCTAATATTCTTATTTGATGATCTCAATATTTTTTTATCGTTATGGAAATCGAATTTGCTATTATTCTACATATTTGAATGAATTAATCTGTTTAAAAATTTGATAGTGCCGAATTAGTTTTTCTTTCAAATACCAGCAAAATTTTCAGATAATGATTACAGGCTAGGTACAAGCCGTAAGGTATTGCCATAAATTTTGATTTTGCTCAAAATAAGCAAATTATTTTATCATTTTTCGCAGTTCATCTGGTTTATATAAAAGCAGAACAAACTTTACAAGCAATGAAATTATTATGAAATATCATATATTTGTATATTTTTGAATAGCCTAAAACATTTTATTATTAGAAATATCAATTACATATCATATAATTATATGAACTTGGTAATATTATAAACTATTTTCTACTTTCCTTTGATTCTTGCGTCTAAATTATTTCTCTAAGCCAACATTTTATTTTATTTTCATTGAAAAGGTCATTGAATGTCTTTCTATTATAAATATAGTTTCCATCAGCATGTAAGGAGATCAATATAAAAATATTATCAAATTTTTTTCTATTCCAAATCGAATGCTACATCAAATTATATTTCACTTCTGGATTCCAAGGAAATTCAGCTAATAAAAATTTTATAAAATATTATATTACTTGTTTGATGATTAAAATCATATTTCCGGTTTTCTGGATCAAAACCGGTTTATGATTGTATGAAAGTACATATTGGCGTTTTTTTATTCAATTTATAGAGAAATAAATCATTACAAAATAAGAAATATCCATCCTATATATGCCTACCAAAAAATCATGACATCCTTTTGGTTGTATTAGTCGTTAAAATAATTTCTAATAAAACTCCAAGAAACTTGCCAATTTCAATTTCTATAAAAATATAAATTGCATTCTTATAAACATAAAAACACATCAAATTTTGTCTTTTCAGCTTAAATATTCAATTCTAAATTAAAACAAAAGCTTTATACAATTATCTTCAACTATAGAAGACTGTATAAATGGGAACTACATGGTTTAAAAGAGCTGTATTATTGTGATTATGTGGGTATTTTTCTAACATTTATGCCTTTTTAAGGTTGAATTTCTGTAGGAGATTTAAATTCTTAATCATTCGCCTGTGCTTTATGTAGATTATAGGCCTATTATATGATTTAGAACCATGTATATGCTATTAATCATATTAAATTGCCTTTAAAAACCATCTCTAAAATACTAAAATCTGATAAAAAGGAATATATTGATCAAATAGTAAATAAATTGTTGGGCTGTGATGAGAAGGCTCTGTAATTGTTTATTTAAGTATTTATTTTGACAACGTAGAATTCTACAAAACCTAATCAAATTTGTAAAATTTAGTAATAAATAATTTCACTAATGTAAAACTATCATAAATAGAAAAAAACTGCATATAAAGTTTTACACACCGTGTAATAAAGAATAATTTCGATTTAGAAAAAGTGGTATGTAAAATGCCTAGCAATAAATATATATTGAATTGAATAAAAGATTTTTTTAAAAAAATATGAGTAAATCTATTAGATTCAGACCGAAATATAACAAATTTATTTCGAGATTAAAAGCCAAATTTAAAAATTAACCATAAAAGATTTAAATTTATGTAATCTCATACTATGTTGCTGTTTTTATAAAATTCAATATCAAATAGTTGCGCAATTTTTTGCAAACATTTTCAACTTACATTTTGATTGGTTGTTTTGAATTGTTAATATTTGGGTATATTTAGAGGATTTAACCAAATTTTATTTTTCCACCTGCAAATGTGTTTTTATGTATCTCATGCTTTCTTATATATAAATATAATTTAATAGCACATAATAGTCGAGTTACTCCTTGATTTCATATTCGATTTTTTGAAGACCTTACATAGTTTTTTGAAGTAACTTATATCTCTCTGTGATTTACATAATCAGCTTAGCTAATAAAAAGTGATATTTTGACACTTTGATAGCTTCACGGAATATGAAGGCCTTGATGCATCTAGCATAACAGAAGATTTTAAGATTTTACTTTGTAGTACTTGATGTTCATTTTCTAGGTTTTATAAATTGATTTTGGTACTTTTATAGGTTCAAATAACTCAAATTTCGATCAAAGTTCGAATTTAATGTTAGACGAGGATAAAGAAATTACTAAAGCCTTTTATTCAAAATCCCTGAAATTTACTTTGAATAAACTTAAAAAAGAATTTTAGACTTTTAATACTTGTTACGATTTATAGAGATTACAAAAAAAATTCTCGACAATGATTTAGTGAAATTTGTATATTAATTTTTTTTATATTATTATTGGAAAGAAAACGACACTGATTTTCGGTTCCCTCTAAGAAGCTGGATACAGAGGAGAAGATTCATTAATCTAAAAAAAAATTTTATAACGCCATTCGTAATTTTTTGTGACTGGATTTTCAAACAAGAAGGATTTATAGGTATTTTCTTGCAGAGTATCATACTCTAGTTCTGTTCAATCAGGCCGAAGAATTGGCTTAAAGGATATACAAATAAACCCAATCCTTTAAAACCCAAGAATACTATGAAGCAGATTATTCATTATGCCTCACATTTCGAGGAATAGGTGAACTATGCAAGTTTTCCATATACGTCTGAGCTGGAAGTCTACCTGGTTAGGTAAATATATAGTGAGTAATAATATTGCTAATTCTAGGTTAATCAAAGATATTTTTCGACTGCAACCAACCCCAAGCAGCGTATATTAAAAAAGAGAAAGCAAGTCCCTCACTCTTTAAATGAGCTCTACTCATTTTCGTAGGTGAAAAAATTTGGAATTTTTGTATCTATTGGAAACTGAAGAATAATGATAAACAAATATCTATTGTAAACCCAGAACTCGGTAAATTTTATGAAAATAATTTAAGTATTCCGCATTTGTCAAAATATATGATATGTATTAAATGAAAATTGATTCAAACGGATTTTTAGATAAAAAATCTATACAAAAATACCTGATATCTGAATACAATATAATAAATGATAAAAACAATATATTTTAATCGCAAATTTAGAGAAATTGGTGCTATATTCTTATAGTTTCAAGCTTATATTATCAACTTCGCATAAGAAATTTTCATGAACACTATAATATTAAAAAACTGGAAATTTATTTATGAAATAATAAGATTTTTAAGATATAAAGTGTTTTATTAATGTTTCTATTTAGTTATATGTATGGAACATGCAATTTAATGGAACTGTTTGCTTTTCTCGTATTAACACAATCCAAGGTGAATAATATTTTGTGATTTCTCTGAAACGCTTTCAACGTTATATATTGATAAAGGAATTTATTTATCCCTATAGTCATAATTGTTGCAAAAATTGGTATCAAAACCGACAAAGCACGTTATTGGATCCTTGAAGTTCGCTGTTCCAGAGCAAGAGCATTATTAGTCATTAAGTAATCTCATTGAACTTATAACTTTATTTTGGTAGATGTGTGCAATTAAAAAAAATCCTTTATTTATGTCGTAGTAAAAGAGCTACCATTAAACTACAAAATGATATAGAATTTTAACAATTTCGCTTTTTCATCTATACATTCTAATAAAAACCTTCCTGTTTTTCAATATGATAGCTTGAGGCTAAACAATTGTCTATTTTTCGCAATAAAAATTTTATCGAAATGAAATGGATTGTTACAAATAAAAAATTTAAAACCCTTAAAAACCTGAAAATTTCAGGCAACTTACGTTCAAACGCCATGGATAAATAAAATAATTGTCATTAAAACGAATCGCTGTAAAAATTATGCCACGGTCAATTTGAACTTTTCAAATATTTTTGGTTTGACTAAAGGAAATGGGCAATCGAATAGATTTTTTATTTTTTTAAAAAAAAACCAGAACCACTATTAAAGCAAAAAAACCACGAAAAATATGTTATATATAAGCAAAACAAAAACACATTTAAAAAATATGTCTAATACAAGTGTTCTTATTTATTGGAGCAGCTTCTACTTTGTTGAAATTATGAGTTGTATAACTTTTTTTTACAAACCTGCATAATTCAGATGCAAACTTGGATTTGTAGTTACATCGACTATAACTCTGGACCGGTTTTTGAGGAAATTTGTACATATTCTCTTAGGGAAATCTCAACCTGTGTAACTTATTGATACAAGTAAACTTTGAAAAAGATATTTTAAATTGGTTCTTTGTGTAAAGTTGATTTAAGATTCAATATTTTGTATCTAATTTATAGAAAAGGGAATCTGTTATTCCCAGAAATAACACCACAATATTCTTCGAATCGGTTTTATCTTTTTTAACATCTGAGACTTTTACTATCGCCGTATTGACCACTTTAATGACATTATATTCAGAATTGAGGAATTTATGCCTTTTTTCAGATCGATTTTAAGATTTTTTTGCTGAAATCTCCCAAATTTTTTATATACCTGATTTTCATTTTTTTTCCAATATAAATCCTGCTATATTATTAATATCTTCATTTGCATGTTTTTCACGGCCAGAGATCGAAAGATGAGATGGATCTAGAAAAATTCTTTCTCTCTCTTTGTTATGGAAATCAGAACAAGATTTAGAAATCGAATTCTAATATTTAACAGACTATAAATAGACAATACCTCATTTTTATTATTTTTACTTGTAATTATTTCGACTTTTTCACCTTGCAGCGATTTCTTCGAAAGATTTGAAATTATTTTTGTCAGAATCCCAGATACGGTCCCGTCGTTTGGAAAGAAAACAATAATATAAGGAATTGAAATTTTGTCTTTCAAATTTGTCCTTGTATTTTTTGTTTTGTTGGTAATGCATGTTTTTGGATGGGTTGAAAATTTATTTAATTTACATAATCTATTTTTCATAGACGTTTTGCTTTCACGGTTTAAATCTATTGATATTACCACAAGCATTTCAGAATTGGTTTTATAAAAAAACTATCGGTATAAAACTTTTTGAATCAACTTTTATTTGTTCCAAACATGGTCTTATACGTAGTACAGTTTATTCCACTATAATGAGCTCTATTTTTAAAATATGAATAAAACTTAAACTTTCTGCTCATTTTTTGCTGGTGTTATCTTCCAACCAGGTAAAAAGCATATTTTAACACCTTGATTTGCACGTTCTACGGTGCCCTGGCTTTGAGAATATATGGGCTTCCCATAAACCATCCTGAAATCGTGGCGCAATTTACATGGGTTTTAATGGTTTTTTTTGGCAATTTATCTGCCATTATGTCTTTACAAAATAGAAGGCGCCCAAAAAAGGGTAAATATATACAAAATTTTTTACGCTACTCCACTGCAATTTTGCTGTTATGAGTTTGAAATTGAATAAATTCAGTAAAATGATCTTTACATACCAGTATAATTTATATTGATTGTCTGTTTGTGATTACATGTCGATTAATTCGACCGGCAGCTTGAGTTCATGCTTTTGCTTAGTATTGAGTTTAAAACAAACTTTTTTGTACACTATGTTTTTTTTAATGGGGTATATATTGCTATACACTACTGTAATTTCTCTTGTGATGTTTTTATATTTTGAACTTATCTCTTTTTCCACACCGTTTGACTATGATGCCGGATTACAGATAAGCATCAATTAAAACTCGAAACATCACTTTCTGATGTGCATAAAACTCAATATTCTCTTTACTCTTTTCCACAAGAACTATCAGCTTTTTATTTTCTAATAATAATTATCGCGGTCCATAATACTCCCTCATGTCCTTATGGCCCCTCTATTTCTAATACACCCCCCCTTTTATTTTCAATATATTTATAACCCCCATATTTTCTATTAATTCATCTTTAATGCCCCCAGATTAAAATATTAAGTATTTTGTTTCTAATATAATATGGTTCAAGTAAAAATAAATATTGATATACTTTAATTTTTATTTTTCCCTCCAAAATTTTTTATCGTAATCAATTTTAAAAAAAAACCATTTCGTTCTATCTTAACATTTTTTATTTTAAAAATAACACATATTTAAAAAAAAAAGAAAAAAACAAAATTAAATTAAATCTGCTTTATTATGCCTTTCTAAACAGTTCATTTTTCCACATTAACGTTTTATAATTCTACCATATTATCAATAAAAATATCTGTTACTGTAAAGACAAAATCATCGTAAAAAGATTCCAACAGAGCGCGTTTAGTCTTTGTATTAATGTCAAAATCCTTTTTTAAACAAAGCTTTATCACCAATAAGAAGATTTCTTATTGTGTGATTTTTATATTTTATTTAAATAATTCTTTTTTAATATTTTCGCAAAATGTTTAGATACTTCCTTATTAGTTTCAATATTCTTATAAATTTCAAAAGCATTGGACGTTGAAGATGAAGCAAGATATCAAAGCCATTTACTTCATTATATATTTCCGAGGCAATCTCTAACTTCCAATCTGTATATACTGGATCATGTTTTCTTGCTGTTAATACCTTAGAACTAATTTCGTCAACAAATACTCAATCATCTTTTAGTTCCTCCGTCACTATACTACCAGAAAGAAGATTATAAATCCAAGTTAACCATTAAAAGGTTGAAATGATGATATTTCGAGGCATCATGTATTGTTCTATTATAAACCTATATAACATAAATATAAAAACCGATCCATTTTTTTGTACCAGTAAAATATAACTTTTGTTGCTAACTATCTCTTAATGTTTGATTTATCAGTCCAATTTGTCCCTGAGCCTTTGTATTGTGTAGTATTCCTTATATTATTTGAATGTTAAGCGCAGTAAGTATGCTTCAAGCAATTCATTTGAAAATTCTATACTATTGTCGGATTGAATCGCTACCGGAATACCAAAATTATAATAGAAATTTATATGAATCTTCTTCGGACTGTGAAGTCTTGTTGATCGTCTTAAACTCTAGAAATGCGTCGTATAACTGTCTATTATGTTTCAAGTCCAATAATCCAATTATTTTAATCAGTGTATCTTCTAAGATCTACACGAACAATCAAAAATAAATTATATTTTTTTGTAAATTTATTCATTAGTAAGCGTCATTTACTCGGAAATTCGTTTCCTTATAACATATTATTGCGTTTTAAAATATTTATTCAGTCTATAATATCAAATAATAGCAAGCCGCAAAACTTTGCATTGAGAAAATTTGTATATGTATGGTCTGTTAATCGTTTAGATTCAAAGACTATAATCTGACCATATAAATATAGAAATATCATAGGAGCAATAGAAGGTGGAGTAAATACGAAATAACTAGGAAATTATAGGATATAAATATAATACAAATAACATATATCTATTATAAATAAAGGGTATTATTAATATATAAAACTGCATTCGAAATAACGGGGTACTAAAGACCGTGAAAATAATTATCGCATAAATCCTATTTAAACGCCATTATCTTTGTGGTTTTTCCTAATACTTTATTTTTAAATGTTTCAAGCTTTTCTATTAACTCCAAACATTGATTATGAGTGAGAAATCGTGTGATTTGAATTTTAGATGGGTATAATGCATTCATTTGTTCTTTGAAACGATGCTTAATGCTACTTATATCGGTTAATATGGGTTATTGTATTTTTTTTTAAAATAGCTAATACACTTTATAAAAAAAACCCCCCGAAAACAATCTTTACATTGTTAAAACTTAAGATGCTTAGAGCGATAAGCCGCAAAAGGTGCTAATTGTTCCACGAAAATCGCACTAGGCACATATTGTTAAAAGTTTGGTAGTTTGATATTTTGACGTGGAAACCCGTAACAGTATTATATTACTGGCAATGTAGAAATATTCTTAGTGTTTTGTATAATTTATCAAATTCTGCATTCACTTTGGCCATTATTCATAAGGAACAATAATTCAAATTGACCATAATATATACCGAAAAAGATAAAGAATTTCCGACAGATGTTGACGACCTCTATCATCAATGGAGCAAATGTGGAATATAATAGGGTTGCGAAAAACAATGTTTTTCCTACGATAGCAATTCTTTGTCATATTTACATAAGGATGATGCAATGGAAAATCATTAGAAAATATTTCGGAAATAAGCCGAGTGGAAGAGCTAAACCTAAAAATAAGCCAATATGACCCACTTTATTAGGGGCTTAAGTTTTAAAAATCAACAAAAAAATGCAAATTATTTATGATAAATACTATAGATCAATCCTTCTCCTTCTGAATCTTCTACAAAGTTTTAATTTGGCTCTCAATAAAAACAAAATTATGGCAAGTGTTGCATACTGGTCCATAAATTCTATTTACTTAAATATCGCCTATTATCTTATATGAAGAAGAGAAAATAACTTTAATAACAAATCTATAAAGCAAACATGTACACGTTATATTAATTCTTTGTTTATCAAGAGATAAGGCTATTATAAAATGAATACAAATCGAGTAGTGAAACTAAAACATAATTCGTAAGCTTGTGATTAATCAAAGGATATCAAGATGAAAAATATAGATAGATTTAAATAGCCAATTAGGCTTATTCTATATTGAAAATGAAGAAAAATCAATGAAAAAAGACAAATGATACAGTATTTAGAGCTCATATTGATATAAAAACATCTTTAAATGTGATAAAATACAATCTACGATGAAAAATTCCGAAGCTCATAGGATACAAATATCAGAAAAACGGGGATCTAAACATCAAAGTGTCATGTGATTAATATCGCATAATTAATGAGTTTAGTTAACTAGAAAATCTATATTTTTACAATATTCTGGCATGAATATCGATAGAAATATGAGATCTATATGAATTGAATTGTGGATCTACGCGGAAAAGTTAAAATAGTTCGTGGTGATGTAAAACTCGAACAAAAAGCTTTCAAAACCATCAGAAAAAGAAAAAGACAAAATAGTGACTTCATATAGAAGACAATGGAACGAAGTGATGGCTAGAAGAAGTTATTATGTTTTTTTAAAAAATTTATTGCATATCAAGCCGAAAAATGTTCTCAAAAATCGCGTTGGAATTTATTCGTAATAAATAATCTCATTTAAATAAAGCCTTGGTTATAAAAACGCATTTTTAAACATTACTTGGTTTTGTTTTTTAGTTTATTAAATCTTTCAAAATTAAAAAAAATACTGGAACAAGAATTAACTAAATAGATGCTATAGATAGAAAAAAATCAATCTTAATTTATAAAAATGACATAATATATCATCTTTGGCCTTTATATGTAAATTAATATGTTTGTTGGTTAGTGAAGAATTAGCCAAAATTTATAGATAATTATATGTAAAATCATTAAAAACAAATTCAAATGATAATTTACTAAGTAGTAATTGTGGTCAATTTTATTCCAAAGAAAATTTTATTGCTATTTTATAAAAAATTGTTAATTTTGTTTCTTTTTATGCTTACTATATGTTCAAGAAAAACCATAAATGAATTCTGAATCAAGATATTGATTAATAAAACTAGATCTATCTTTTCGAATAGGTTCTGTTATAACGAAATCCGTTTTTTTAAAATATTTTCTCCTGATACTTTGAATGGTCGCATAATCAATTAAGGGAGAAGATATAGATAAGCCCATGAGATTTCTAAAACAACTTAAAGTTTGAATATTATCAGATGTGATTTTACTAACAGATATATTAATTACAATAACCGTATTAAATAATTCTTTATTGTTAAAAAGTCTTTTAAAATCAATTCTTTCAGATTCTCCAATAGATTTAATTATAACTACTTTGAGTTTGTTCATTTTATTGAAGAAATCATAATCCATTTCGGTCAATCCATAAGAACTTATTGAAATAGACTGTAGGTTTGCGAAATCGTATACATCGGACAAAAAATATAAGCAATTTTTGGTGTCTGGGTGAAGTGAAGAGCCTTTTATCTCTAAATTTTTGAGATAAATTCTATTACATGCCTTTTTGCTGAAGAACATAGATATTTTATCATTAAAATTTTCAAAATATTTTTTTCTCAAATAAAATTCAGTATAGTAAAATTTTAAACCGCTTAGACCTCTAAACCTTGCTAAATACAGCATAAAATCCGGTTCAATTAAAGATTTAGAATCTTCAAAACTAAAAACTTTTAGATCAAAATTCAAAGTATTAGTTCTTAAAAAGAATTGATCGTCAAAAAGCCATTCATAATCAATGATTTCAACAAAAATCAATGTAGTGGATTCTAAAATATACACCAATAATTTATCGGTTAATTCAATATTTCTTACAGAAAACTTTTTTAGTGTTTTACAGTATCTTAAAGATTGAAAAATAGAATCATCAAGCTTTGCTGATGAAAGGGTTTCATCATACCAAAATTTTATTTCTCTTACGTTTATACATTCCCAGAACATTATATTATAACAACTTTTAAAACTATTTTGAGGTATCGAATAATAATTATTGTACATAAATGGCATATAGCTAGTGGAAATACGTTTAATTTCGACTCCATTATTATCACAACCAGCAAAAAACAAAAGATTCGCTGGGATATTTTTTAAGACATTAATATCAGTATTTAAAGAATTATAGGAAAAAGATACCACTTTAAAAGATTTATATGAATTATCGCTACAATAGCTTATCAGAAATTTCAGGGTGCCAAAATCGATTTCGTGTGTTTTGATTGTAATTTTGTTGACATTATCATACAAAGATAATATCTGCTTTAATTCATTCAAGTTAAAATTAAAATTAAATTTTAAAACATTTAAGTTCTTTAAAAACAGATGATATCTAATCTTTAAAAGAATTATTGTCGCATTTTTAAATGAATGAAAGTAAAATTTTTCTGTATAAAATTTTACACCAAACAAAAGTTTAAAAATTATTTCAAAGGATTCTTCTAAATCAAACACGAAGTAAACAAGATCTATCCGTATGATTTTAAATAGAAAAATCCATGTATTCTTTAAATTGTATGAAACCATAAATTTAAACAACTTCTTCACATTATGATCATTTAATCTTAAATATATTTTATTTTTTTGAATTTTTTTCATACAATTTTCGTAAAGACTACAAGAATCTTTTTTAAAACTCACTTTATTACAATCAGTTATAACAATATAAGACTTTGTTATTTTTTCATCGAAATATATAAATTCCATAAAGAAAACTATTAGATCTCTCAATATTGATCTTTTAATGTGATTGAATACATAGTTATAGTAGTCTCTCTTAAAATCAAAATCGAAAATATTTATTCCGTATAAAAGGCTTCTTAGCAGATCTTTAATAAATTCCTTCCGCTGCTTTGATTTTTTAATCTCCAACATAGTAATAATGGTTAATATATCTATAAAAGCTTTACTATTGATTTGATTTATTAGAGCATCGAAATTATCCAATAATTTTAGAAAAAGAAGAAAATTATCATAGGAAACATCATTTATAAATACTCTTATGTTTTTTTCTCTAGAATCAAATAAAGCTTTTAAAAGTGCTGAATTTAAAAACATACCATGGCTATATGGTAGTGTTAAAGTATGAGGTATATAATAACTTGTTATGTCAAATTTAGATTCATGACGTAATATGTTGTTTTTAAAGATTTTAATCTTGTTATTTTTGTCAAAATATTCTATATTTTCGTCTAAAAACATCATATCGATTGTAAAATCGGTATTTATTAAATTTTTTACTCTATTATCTTCATTTATGATGTAAAAAGTTACAGATGTTAAAGATGATGTCAGTATATATGTTGTAATAAGAAGTGAAATCGATAACATTTTTTTACTTCGAAATATTTGTTTAACTGTAAAATACATATACCTTGTATACAATTATAATTTATATTATTTAAAAAAATATTTTTATGAACATATTCTAATCGATCTATAATAAATTATTTAATCTATTTAATTTAATTTGGCGAAATTAGTAATGAATTAATTATAAAATATATTTAATCGACATATAAGATCAAAAAAATCTTTTCTGTTTCGAGATATCTTTAATTATTTTAATGATTAAATTCTCAAATATGTTTTTATTAAGTTGCTCTCAAGTAATTTTCGAGAAAACTTTATTAATAATCTTTATGAATACTTTCTCTAAAACACTATATAAAATAATTGTAGAGTAGAAATTTGCGTATTACTATTCTCATTTATGATACTCATTTACAAGCCGACTTAAAAGAATAAAATACATGTTTGGTTTTCACGCATTTATATCGATATATTTTAAAACTTTAAATCAAAATATACTTTGATTATTTACAACATAAGAATTTAGTTTGACTTTTGTAATCTTTCTTAAAAAATATTGCCTAATCCGATTCAGGAATGGACATAGCACATTGAGCTATAAAAAATGCGTCAAAATATTTGTAATAGTTTAGAAATAACCGAAAGAAACATATCGCATTAAATGAACTGCTTTTAATTTAAAAAAAAATCACCATGTGAACGTAATAGAAGTATTTGTTTTTTCGATTATTTTAATGCTTAAAAGCGGCTGAAAAAAAGAAATTCGTATAATTCCTTATATTATATTAAAATGGATATATTTGGCTGAAAAAACATTACTTTTTTTAGTTTATTTTTTAATAAGAGCCTTAAAGTAAGTCATTAGAACACATTATACTATTATAGTGTCAATGAAAATAAAAGTTTTATTGTTTAAAATTTGTTGATACTTGATTTTTTAGATGCTTAATAAATCATTTTCAGATCTAAAAATGTTTATAAAAGTTATAAGTTTATTATTCTGATGCAATTCATATGTGCGACATTATTTCAGAATGTTTTTTAAACTTAAACTTGTATTTATTTAAAATTAAATATACAATGCCAAAATCGTTGAATTATGTTATAAATAGTTAAACATGCGATATCTAGATGATTCTTGCACTATCGATTAAATTATATATTGAATCATAATTTATCTCTTAATTATCCTGCGTAACTTAGTTTAGAAACATATTATAAACTAGATTTTTGAGTAAGTCATCTCGAAGACATAATATTGTTTTCGAAATATATTTCTATTTTGAATATATACTTATCAAAAGTTAATGAAGAATAAATTGGCATTATATTGCATTTAAATAAATAAAGTAGAAAATTATGTAATCGAAAAAACTTTTTACGTGTAAAAGCTTTTTTAGAAGCGTATGTTTTGATCGAATAATAGTTGCAAAAACCAACTGAGAAAAATTTCTGGAAACATTTTTGAGCATTTATTTCGTAGGTTTCTTTTTTTATGAGTATTAAATACATTTGAAAAATATATCAATTCAAATTGTTTTTATTGATTTCTAGTTTTTTGTTATTAATTTCTCAACCAGTTTTTCAAGTGTCTTTTTTTTATTACAAAATATTCATTCCTTTTCGATTTTATATATAAGTATACAAAGCTTAAAGTTTTCTTAACTTTTTTGAGTTCTATAATTCTAATAAGATTTAAACATAAGAAGATCAAAATTTGAACGATTAAACTCTAAATATTACAAAATGAGATAAGACAATAAACACATACGAAATTAATGCGAATTATGTGATGAATGGGTTTGTGCCTTTCTTTTATTGAGCAAAATGATCGAAATAAATTGGTAGCAAATAATGAATACATAATTTATTGTCTTAAATATTGTAAATAGGTTTCTAGAAGCAATTGGGGGAAGGTTCATTTTTATCTAAAATTTTCGAAACCACGCTTTAAGTTTTTTTAATGTAAAGAAACAAAATATGGTCTGATTTTTTGTTATATATGTAGACTTTGTGTGTTAAATTTGCAGAAATTTTGATTTACATATTTATGTTATATTTTTTTACAAGCATATTTTATAATGAAAGAATAATGAATACATAAAATCAGATATTTTTTTGACTTTTAATTCGTCAACCGATAATTAATTTAATTAGTAATCAAAAGTTACGTTTGTAAAAATAATCAGGAAATATCATGAAATTTAAAAAATCTACAAAAATTCAACAAAAAAAGTTGCGATTCGTAATTATTTCGAGTTTCAGGCGTTATATAAAAATCTAAGGTCGGTAAACTAAATTAAAAGAACCGGACCTGGATGACTGAATTGTCTTGATCAAATGTCAGAAAGCAGAGTTACAAAAAACTAGTCATAAGATTATTCGAAAGTTAAAGACTTTCTGCTCATCCAAAAACTAGATGCTAGATGAGGTAAAAAAAGCTCACTGTACACTCGGTACAGATGAATAGAAAAGAGAGTCTCCAAAGAAGAAAGGCGAAAGCACACCTAAATGAGGTCGGGATCTTAACAGTCTTGTAGCCACTTGCTAAGATAATAATTCTGCTTACAAAGCCATTTAGCATGGCACATGCTAAATTCTTTATGTACAGATTCCTGTATTATTTATACATATATATTACTATGAATTTAATAATTTAGAAAATTAAATATAACATTTTTTTTGAAAAATTTCGAGTTGTTATTACGCGTTTAAATATTGTAGTATGAAAATCCTTTATGTAAAGCAAAACTTTAACGTTTATATTTCTCTATAAAATATATTTTTATAAAGATTTAGATGTATCCATATTTATTCTTATCTCGATAATCTCAATTAAAAAAGATTGATTCTTTAAATTGTCTAAACATTTAACCGAATACAAAACTTTCTTTTAAAAAATTTAATAAAAAACCAACAAGCAGACTTGGAAAACAAACTAATTACGAATGATGATGGTCATAAAATTATTATACTAGAAATTTTTTGCTTGAAGATCATATAAAGTGTTTGCGCAAAATCTGATTCTACATACTCTTGACTCGTTAGGCACTGAAAAAATTTAAACCTTAATTTAAAGTATCACAGCTTTTATAAAACAGCAACAAGTGTTATATTTGTCTTCATGACATTAACGTAGTCCTAAGTTTAACATAAATAACTGCTACTCTAAACTATTTATCTGTACATCTTGGATACCTACGTCCCAAAACCTTTCGTCTACCAGGTGTATAGAACCTAATTACTAGGCGAGGTAGTTGCCTGGTGTTCGATAATATCCGTTGCATAGAGTGTGATAGAAAGCCAAAGCCCCTGTAGACACCCTAAGACTATGCAGCATTCCTGCATACTAAACACTTTCTGAACCAATAAATTTCTAGCTAAGATAAATTTCAGAGACTTACATGGAGTCCACCTAGACAGTGCAATGTCATACCAACAGGTATAACCTGCTACATAGCTCTCCCGGCTTTTAATGGGTTTTATTTTTATATCTCCCAGGCGCTAAGTCTTCTAACCCGAGTGAGCAAGGCTAGGTTTCTATGCTTTTACATGGCAATTACCTATATGTTTAGCTGCAGCCTGCAATCTGGTTACGTAAAAAACTACAAATAAATTTGTAGAAAAAGTTTAGTTATTTCGTAGACCTCTTATCCTCATAACAACTTTCATGGAACAACCGAAGATGTAGTGTGGTTTTATAGCACCAAAAATCCAAACAATGGTTTAGAACACCAGTTTCACACACTCATTTCCAAGCAGAAAGTTTTTTATGGGATATCCTCTCTCCACAATATAAGGTTTTAAATATATTTATATTACATAATAATATATTTTAGATCAAGAAGTCACTAAGAAAAGTTTAGAAGAAGCTCAACTTGCAAAACTATATAACGAAATAGAAAAACGAAAACTCCATTCAAAGTTATATAATGCAAGGAAAAATGAGCTTGTGAGTGTTAGTGACTCTTCAAGATGGCTAAAGAGAGGAAATATTAAGCCACGAAATGAAGCTGTGTTCTGCTATATCCAGGATAGAAATGTATTCTGGGGAGCAGATGGTGTGTGTCAACATTGCGGGAAGTCTGGTAAGACTGTGGATCATCTAGCAACTAGATGTGAAAAAATGCTAGGCCATGATTACACTAGACGGCATAATGAAGTGGTTAGATGCCTACACCTTCTCCTTCTAAATAGATATAAGTTTAAGTCTTCAAAACGAATAAGGAGCCACTCAGTTCAAGAAATTCTTGATAATGAGTATGCAGAGATAAGAGTGGACACCAGAATTAAAACTGATGTTAAAATTCGGAATAACAGACCGGACATATTTATTTTAGATAAGAAGAAGAATAAGATAACACTCATTGAAGTAGGAATCACTTCCCAAGATTCACTTCAAATAGTTGAAACTGAAAAACTTAGGAAGTATGACCTGCTAGCCAATGAGTTGGATTTTATTTATAGGTGTAGTGTTGAGATAATCCCTTATGTGATGACCTGGGACGGTATTGTGACAAAATACCATAAATCTCATCTTAAAAGACTAGAAATACCCATGAATGTAGAGGCATACATTCAGTCTATAGTACTTAAAAAGACAGTCGAAACTATTTCCTTTGATCGACGAAGAGGACTTGAGTCAGGACTAAATGCCGAAGAGAGCTGGGAGAGAGCGTCAATGGGTGTTATTATGAGATCAGAGATGCATGAGGAACCAATACCCCCTTTAAAAGAAGCGAAAACAGAGGAAGATGGTGCCAAAAATTTTAAACCAAAAAATAATACACCCCTTATTTCACAAGGAGTAACCACTTTAGAGGAACCGACCAATAACATAAATGAAGAGTCGGATTTGGAAGAAGAGACAAAAGTGGTCAAAGAGGTAGAAGAAAACATGTAAAAATGGTAAAAAATATTTTAACCCAGAATTTTATTAAATAAAAATATTTTAGATCAAAAATACTTAATAGTAATACCTTTTTTAAGGGTACCATGGTTTTATTTACATGTATGAAAAGCAAAGTTCAGTGACAATTTTATTTAATTAAAAATAGTTATTTTTATTTCTTAACATTGTATAGACGTTGTGGCGGAGTGGTTAACGCGGTAGTCTGCTAAACTATTGTCCTCTGGGCGCCCGAGTTCGAATCTCGGCAACGTCGAATTTTTGACAATTTTCTTTATGATTTTACAGTGAAAAAACGATTTTTTATTAAGATTATACGATATTCTATACTTCTTTGAAAAATTTTCACCTAGCTATCAGGTTCAAAAACGTAATTTGTAAACATTCTGATGTATAGAAAGTCAAGAGCTAAAATATTTTTTTCCAAAAAAATCAGTTTTTTAATGATTAGATTTTATTATTCGTTTATGTGTTTCTGCCGAAAAAATGACTCTATTTACTTTATTGCCTCGAATAAAAACAAAAATCCAATAAAACAGACCTGTCTGTGTACAGTCCCAATATCTATATTCACACCTTGATTCTAGAAGGAAAACACATAAAACATGTTTGGTTTTCACTTTATCATATGTATGACAAGTTATTATAACATATTTAGAGAGTCGTTTCTTTGATCTCCTGAATAAAGTTTCTGCGGCCTAGCAGCTTACCACGTTTCTCGAATGAACATATGGGTATAAGTCGTTTTGATGTATAATTTACATATAAAAGTTACAAATGAAAAGAAAATAGACTAATAAAAATTTGCCACTTTTTCAGCATGTCGAGCCCCAATGACTTCTATAAAAATTCTCGAGGGTCAATAATTCATTAGATTTTATACCATTCCCTAAAAAAAATATTTCTTAAATTTTTATGAATAATATTTTTGAGAGAAATTTTAAAAGTTTCATCAAATTTTTAACAAAACTAAAAATGTGTCTTACCAATGTTTTAAAAGAAGAATTTTCAATAAATTTTCTAGAATTTTATTAGAGTCTTTTAGTTCGCGCCACATATTCACATTCATATATTTTCTCGAGATTTTCGTTCCGTCTTAGACCTTAATTATTTGTGTGAAAATGCATTTTTAAAGTGAAATAAACAAAAAATATTTACATATTTAGATTAACAGATAAACATTTAAAGTTGTTGTTGATGGTTTTTACTTGCAAATTTAAATACTGTTTCGACAAGTAATTCGTCAAAAATCTCGACCACATTAATCTCATTAGTACTAAATTATGTTACATATATTTTCCATTGGTTCAAAATTTTTAGGATAAAATATGATTGGTGTTTAAAAAATGTAGAAAACTGCACAATTTTTTTCTATCAAGAATTCATATCAAATCTAACAAAACTATAATTTTAATTGTACAATTTATTTGTACTTGTATTTTCTATTAAAATACTTTATCTATAAAAAAACTTAGCGGGCCGTAATTTGAAGACTCTCGGTTTAATCGATCGATTTTTGTCAATATATTTATCATTTAAAATTTACACAATTGATTTCTACTCGATTTTTAGTTTAAAATTAATCCGGTGTGTTTAAGAAATTTCGATTGCAATAAGTATAATTTATCCTTACGTTTTTATCAAACTATAATCATATTTTAAAATCGCAAAATTTACTGTATACTTTGCCAAATTAATTCGAGCAATAATATATGTTCTTTTTCATAAAATAGCTATGCAGAATTTATTTTTTTCCAAACTTTTAGGAAACTAAAAGTGGCATTTTTAGCTCCAATAATTTGAAGTTTATTTTATATTAGAAAATACACTACAATTTTTAAGACAGTAAGTTTTTTCTTCATTTGATTTCAGAAATCACCTTTTTTCTACTCAGATGCTTTCAAACCAAGTTCATTTAAAAAATGATGCCTTCAAAAAAGTATATTCCACGAATAAAAATAACATGAATTCATTTGCTATAGAAATTTATTTTTTATAAAAAAATGAAAATGTATTCTTTATAATAAGTCAAAGCCTATATTTATGAGTGCTTTTTTACTTTTATAATAACCTTTTTAACGATTTATACATCATAATTAAGTTAAAAATATAATTCTTACAGACTATTTAGAATTGAGAAAAATTCCATTCTATCAATTACTTCTCATGTATATTATTAATAAAGAAATCTTTATATTAAAAATTAAAATAAATATTTAATTAAGATATTTTCAAAATTTTATGTTTTTATCATAATTTTATCAGATAAAGTTTATTAAAATATCTCTGTCGATGCCTTTTCCAATCTATCCATAACAGCCAACCCTTCCTCTGTATATTCAGTACCGATAGCGATAATACAATCACACATTTTGTCATAAAATCTTAAATATTTAAAAAGTTTTTCTGCAAATAATTTTTTATCATTTTTATAGCAAAAAACATAAATAACAGGACTTTCTGACTTATTACACTTAATTTCTTCCATATTTTCTTCATGTAATATATTATTTCTTATCTCTTCATTATAAATTTTTTTATGATATTCTTCATCATCAATCTCGATTAATTTAAAGGTTTCTAACGTTTGCTTTGTAAATACATTCATTGTATTCACAATGCAACCAATAATATTTTTATTTTCTTTTACTTTAGAAATAATTATTTCATTTATCAAATTTCCATTTTGTTTAATTAAATATAACGGTTTTTCGGGGGAATAATGTTTATATTTCATACCAGGAGAAAGATAAGCGGAAGAATCTTTATTTTCGAATTCAATATTCAATCTATTTTCGGTATTTTCTGACTCATTAGTGGTTATTGAATGATTATTTGAAATGTTTGGTAAAATTTGTTGTGGTTTGTTTTTCAAGGAAGTACATATTTCTACTTTGTGTTGTAATGTATTACATATTTCTTCATATGTTATACTACCTGGTCTAAGAATTGTAGGAACATGAGATAGACAGTTTACAACCGTAGATTCTATACCGAGAAGACACTCATCTCCATCAATAATAAGTGGTACTTTACCGTTTAAGTCATCAAAAACATGACTGGCAGAGGTAGTACTTGGTCTTCCACTAAGATTAGCAGATGGCATAACTATAGGATGTCCAAGATGTTCAATGACATTTAAAGTAAACTCACAATCCGGCATTCTAATAGCAACAGTACTCAAATTGTTAGTTAAAATATGAGATAAAGTTTTTTTTGCTTCAAATATAAGTGTAAGAGGACCGGGCCAGTATTTTTCAATCAATTTGCTATTAAAAATATTGATCGGTCCTTCAATAAGTGAATCAAGCATTTTTAATGACGAAATATGAACAATTAACGGATTATCGTGTGGTCTGTTTTTTACTTCATAAATTCTTTGTATTGCATTTATGTTATATATATCTGCTGCTATTCCATACACTGTTTCGGTTGGAAGAATTACTACATCTTTGAAATACTCTTTTGTTTTTGAAAAATCGTAATTTTTTTTATGAATTATTTTTGTGTTCATTTTTTTCTTTATATTTCTGTGGGTAAATTTTTATTTAAAAATTGTTTTTTTCCTTTATAAATTATCAAGAGTGACGGTTATTGTATTAAAATATTTAATAATATTCTGAACGTTGGAGTTTATCTTATTAAGTATTTTTACATTGAAAAGTTTTAAAAGGAGGAACCATATTTGAGGAATCGGCCATAAATATAAGTGAAGAATCGGATTTAGAAGAAGAGACACTAGTGGTAAAGGAGGATGAAGAAAAAGTTATAACTCAGAATTTTATTAAATTAAAGTTATATTTAATAAAAAGTAACGAAAATTTTAATTTTTTCTATTGACTAAATTATGTTTGAATAATATTATTAGTAAAAAATTTCTAATCTATACAATTATATATTGTCCATTTTTTCTTAATATTTTATAAATTAACTATTCTTAATCTCTAAATCTAAAAAAATTAATTAAAGTATTAAGAGTTAGCATTTTGATATCATTAAAAATTATATATTTTTTAAATAAATTCTTGTGAGAAAGAACCAAGTCTTTTATAAATATGCTTTAATTTAATTGATTTTTTATATTTTACAATTAGTTTGCAGATATAATCACTTTCTGATTAAATAATATAATATAATATTAATTATCAAAGAACATTTTATACACATTTATGTATCAAAAATCAACAATTTTTAATTTAATTAAATATAAGTTTTATATAACAAAAAAAAGTGCATATAAATCGTAAAACTATTTTAACCCATAATTAAATTAAATAAAATACCAAAAAAAGAATATTTCTTATAAAATACATATGCTTAAAAAAATATTAAAATTAAAAGAAAATGCAATTTATCATAAATATAAATTTACAATCAATAATATTAAAAAAAACACTTCTTACATACCTTTAATAAAATAATACGGATTTATTCAACAATTGGTATTAAAAGAACGCAATAAACAAATTTTTTATACTTTTCAAACTTTACATATTATTTTTAAATAATATTTGTACATAAAATTAAAACAGATCAACAAATTTATTCTGATAAAATAATTTATATTCCATATAAATTCAAAAAAGCCAAATTAATCAAATTTTAAATCTTACATCACTTTAATTTTTTTTTCAAAATCATATATATATTTATATTTTAATAAAAAAACACGTTTTAAACTTTTAAACAATAAATAGAAACAAAAATGAATCTAATAATTTATAAAAACAAATACATTTGACCAAATAAAACGTTTTTAAATTTAAAAAATAGCAAATATTAACTTCTCATTATTTCTTAAATAAAAAAATCAAACTCTTAATTCCATCAAATATGATTTAAAAAAATCTTAAAATTGAATATTAAATAAATTAAAATAAGATTATTTAAAAAAATCAAACTCTTAATTCCATCAAATATGATTTAAAAAAATCTTAAAATTGAATATTAAATAAATTAAAATAAGATTATTTAAAAAAATCAAACTCTTAATTCCATCAAATATGATTTAAAAAAATCTTAAAATTGAATATTAAATAAATTAAAATAAGATTATTTAAACATATAAAATACTTAGAAATAAATATAATTATACACTCTATTACTAATAAATTAACTAATAAGATTATTTAAACATATAAAATACTAAGAAATATATTTAAAAAACTATAAATTTACTTACAAAGAATACTTATCTGTTATTATTTTTATTCATTAGAAGGTTCATTATTTACCAAATCTGTAGCATTACCATCAGCATTTCTTATATCCTTTATAAGTCTTCTATCTATCTGTACATTATTAAGATTATCTATATTTTCTAATAAAACTGGCTGTCTTGGTAATTTATATTCTATTTTTAAATATCTTAAAGCATTTACAATCAAAGCTATAAATTTACTTCTCCGTGTCAAATACACTTCGTAATTTTGATAATTACTTTTATATTGCATGTAAACTTTTAGATTCAATTTATTTGTATTTTCTAAAGTATCAAAATTTAACATAAAATATTCGTTGTAATTATCTTGATTTAAACGTAGAAAATTTCTTATTATGGATTTAAAGTTTTTTATTTTGTGTTCTGGTGTGTCGTAACTAATTGTTACGAGGTGTGTTTCTGCTATGACACCACTTCTTCTGATATTACTTATACTTTTCTCACATAACACACTATTCGGTACATAAATCAATGTACCATCCCATCTATGAAAAACTGTACTGAAAACGTTTAATTCTGTTACAACTAAATTTTCTAATATTTTGTCCAATTCTATTATCACTCTATCTCCGATATCAAAAGGATGAATACAAAATAGAAATATTAGACTATCTATAGCATTTTTGACACTTGATTGAAATACAAATCCAGTACCAAACATAGCACTTAATACACTGATAACTGTTTCTGTTTTACCACTCGTTTTTACAAATACCATAGCAAATGTAAATATAATTATTAGAGCGTTTAAAACCATATTTACTCTACCAAGTGCTGCACTCATTTGAAAAAGACTTTTTCTTAAAATGTATCTTTCTTTATACAGAGTTTCTAAAATAGGCTTTAAAGAAATATTTTTTATTTTTGTTTCACCAGGAAGTTGAATGATTTGTAAAAAACGATCATAATGTTTCTTATCTTTAAAATATTTTGACAAGTCGTTGATCGAAAGATGATTTCTTTGTTCGAGACATATATTTATTTTATTTTCACGTTTAGATGCATATGTCTTAGCTTTAGAATCCAATTTGTCTCCATCAGACATAAAAAATTTTGGTGCTCTCGTACTTTGAAAATCTTTTAGTATCGCTCGTTTAATATAAATATTGTCTTCAATAGCTTTAGACTCAAAAAGTAATTTTGAACTGAAATGTACTTTTTTAAAAATTAAAAATGACAAATTTTTTAAAAAACTTGATCTTCTAGAATTATTCAACCTATTTTTTGGTTTCTTTACCGAATTTTCTATTAAATTAATAAAATATTCAAAAAGCAATACTCTCTTAATTCTATCAATAAAATTACTATAATTAAAATTGTGAGAAATACTTTTTACAACGATTCTTTTAGTAGTAAAAAGTATAACGGATATAATTGATATACTAATCATGTCTCTTAAATTAATATCAATACCGTATTTATTTTCTAAATAGAAATTCTTATCTGAAATAAAAAAATACGCATTTATGGAAATCAAAATTATAAGTAAAGATATGTGGTTGGAAATTTCATGAGTATAAAAAATTGTGGTACTGTTGTCTATTTTCTGTAATAAATATAAACTGGTAGTAGATATTACAAAAGATATAAATACATGTGATATTGTGGTCTTAAATAGAAAAAATAAGACAGTGCTAAGTTTTAGATTTTCTGAGGGTGAATCAGTTTTTATAGAAACTTTCCTATTTCCACTGAAAAAAAATCCTATTAAAAATATAACCGCTAGAATTAATATTTTTAGATATTTTATGGAATTTAAATTCAACAGAAATTCTTTGGTTTTTGTGAGAAATGGTTCATGGATTGGAAAAATCTTTTTTTCTGAAGATGCATCACTGGACACTTCATTGTCACAGAATGACATGTTAAATGGTGCTTGATTTCTTTCTTCGACTGTATGAAGATGTGGCGGTGTTTCCATGTCGAATGGATTTGTGGTCATTCTTATATGTGGGGTGCTTAAATTTATAGATTTAAATAAATAAAACCCATTATTTAAACCATAAAAATTATCTTTAAATTTTTAAAAATTTTATTTGAATTCTATTTTTTATAATTAAATTTACTTTTATTAAGAGCTATAAAGGAGATAAAGTAGACCAGCGTTATTAAAGGGCTGTAGCGCCGCGGAGTAAGTAAATATAAAGAAGTTAGAAACAAATCAGATTTTAAAATATTTTAATATTATTTTACATTTTTATCAGAAATAAAATTAAAAAAGGGACTTAAACGATAAAGCATTTAATCAAAATATTTAAAATATTATTTTCATAAAAATTTAATACAGATGAATATTTAAATAAATATATTTTTTTTTGAAAAAAACTTAATTTTACACATTTATTTATCTTTCTTTCTAATATTTTTATTTAATAAAATTCTGGGTTAAAATATTTTTTACCATTTTTTACATGTTTTCTTCTACCTCTTTAACCACTTTTGTCTCTTCTTCCAAATCCGACTCTTCATTTATGTTATTGGTCGGTTCCTCTAAAGTGGTTCCTCCTTGTAAAATAAAGGGGGCTTTATATTTTGGTTTAAAATTTTTGGCACCATCTTCCTCTGTTTTCGCTTCTTTTAAAGGGGGTATTGGTTCCTCATGCATCTCTGATCTCATAATAACACCCATTGACGCTCTCTCCCAGCTCTCTTCGGCATTTAGTCCTGACTCAAGTCCTCTTCGTCGATCAAAGGAAATAGTTTCGACTGTCTTTTTAAGTACTATAGACTGAATGTATGCTTCTACATTCATGGGTATTTCTAGTCTTTTAAGATGAGATTTATGGTATTTTGTCACAATACCGTCCCAGGTCATCACATAAGGGATTATCTCAACACTACACCTATAAATAAAATCCAACTCATTGGCTAGCAGGTCATACTTCCTAAGTTTTTTCAGTTTCAACTATTTGAAGTGAATCTTGGGAAGTGATTCCTACTTCAATGAGTGTTATCTTATTCTTCTTCTTATCTAAAATAAATATGTCTGGTCTGTTATTCCGAATTTTAACATCAGTTTTAATTCTGGTGTCCACTCTTATCTCTGCATACTCATTATCAAGAATTTCTTGAACTGAGTGGCTCCTTATTCGTTTGAAGACTTAAACTTATATCTATTTAGAAGGAGAAGGTGTAGGCATCTAACCACTTCATTATGCCGTCTAGTGTAATCATGGCCTAGCATTTTTCACATCTAGTTGCTAGATGATCCACAGTCTTACCAGACTTCCCGCAATGTTGACACACACCATCTGCTCCCAGAATACATTTCTATCCTGGATATAGCAGAACACAGCTTCATTTCGTGGCCTAATATTTCCTCTCTTAGCCATCTTGAAGAGTCACTAACACTCACAAGCCATTTTTCCTTGCATTATATAACTTGAATGGAGTTTTCGTTTTTCTATTTCGTTATATAGTTTTGCAAGTTGAGCTTCTTCAAACTTTTCTTAGTGACTTCTTCTGCCAACCTGTACTTACTTTAAGAAGCCTTTTATTAGTGCAAGATGGGTTTTATTATTATTCTCCACCTTGAGGATTGCTGCTCGTCTAGTTGATATTTCTTTACTTTTTTCCAGACAATCCAAGAGTTGCAGAAGCATATGTTCGCTTCGCAACCAACACTATGTAGGCCTCTTCCAAGTTCTGTTCTAGGAAGATACAACCGCTCTTACATCCTGGGCGGAGATGTATCTTATTTTTAACCAACACCGCACGCACTGCATCATCTAACTTAGAGAAGTCAGCCGGTTCAAGTCGAAGTACTCCTATGTGGTAGTTGATTAACGATATCCATGTTGATTGATTGCAGAAAATAAATTTTGCATTTAATCTAGTGTGACAAAGTCTTTCAACTCTTGATATAAGTTTGCTCTGTACTTCTTCAAATGAGCTACGTGTTGGGATTCCTCTGCTATCTTCTATTATTCCTAAATATTTGTAAACACTAACACCTTCTAGAAGAGTAGCAGTATCTTCACAACACGTATCATTTGTGGCTGACTTCTCTTTGTTAATCTCTAAGCCAATCACCTCTAAAAATTCCTTGCCTCGCCTGTCATAGCACTCAATGTGGAGCTGTCTTTTGCAAGGAGCTTAAGATCATCAACAAACAAGAGATGATTAGTAGAATGGGATTCTGCATCTGTTTGTACTGTCACTTTGGTATTTTCATTAAGCTTTCGGCTAATGGATCCATACAAACACAAATAACAAAGGTGACAGACTATCTCCTTCAGGATCCCTCTATCAATCTCTTGCTCATGATTTTTCAGGCCCTACTGATATATCAATTTTCCATTTTGATATAATTACCTTAATAAATTTCAGGATCCAATCAGGTAAATTAAGGTTTTCAATGCATTGAGTTAAATAAGCATGATCTATTGAATCATAAGCTTTTTTAACATCAATCCATGTTGCCTTAAGATTATTTCCATACTCTTTATTTAAGGCAATATTCAGTAGAGCCTGCTCTTTCGCTCCCTGCACACCTCTTACCGCCCCTAGTTGGTTCTCTGCAAGCAACCCTCGCCTTTCCACTTCAAGTTGAACGACTTTCGTTACACACTTTGTCGTTAACTTATAGAGGTTGGACATACAAGTGATTGGCCTGTAGTCAGAGCCTCTTCGTGGAATTCCTTTCGGTATCAAATACGTAAGCCCGCAGTAAAACCAATCAGCTTGAGGTGTTCCTTCTAAACATATAACTTTCACAATATCATAAAGATATTTGTGAAGAGTTGTAAGTTTCTTAATGAAAAAATTGTAAATACCATCAATTCCAGCAGCTTTCCAATTAGGGAGCCAATTAATGATATTCACAAATTCATCAAGTGAAGGAAACGTGGTCGGATGATTATCTGATACAAATGGAATCAAATAATCATCGTACGTGACTGTGTCATCATTTTTGTTCCACATTGTAGACCAAAAACTCACAATTTCATCACGGCTAACCACATGCTCGGATTCCACACGCTCAGATAACCCACGATAAAATCGACCTCGGAAAAGCTCAAACATACGATTCTCTTTTCGGAATTGCTTCCTACTTTCATGCATCGTAATTTTTTTCTCGTAAACATTCAAAGACTCATTCTTCTTAACTAAAGCCTCAGAAAGATCAGTTACGCTGCTCAAGTTTAAATTAAACTCTCGCATGATTTTCTTAAGGCTCTTCGTTTCCGAAGTGGAGAGCTTTTCCTGCTTACGAGCCTTCTCGAGAAGATCTTTGGAAAGTACTAACTTAGAAATTTTACTTTCTATGTTTTCCTTCCAAGCGGATCTAGGCTTTTCTTTGCGTGTTGCCTCGTCATAGCATACCTGCGCAGCTTGCATGATATACGCGGCTTCCGTAATTGACTCAGGTACATGAGCTCCTGCATATTCACCGACTACTCGATTAATGAGATCCAGAACTTTACTATCAACCAATTCATTTGGATGTTTTCTAGTTCGGACCACTACTTTTCCAATTTCGTTCTCAGAGATTTCTTTGATTTTACTCAAGAATTTATCTCTCAGGTTTATGTACTCCGTGGTGTCGGTCAAGGTGCATGTATCAGCGAGACAAGTGGCGATTCTACGTCGCTCTCCATTCTCTTCTGATTTTACATCCTTTCCCATCTCACTTTGTGCCAATTTTTTTAACACTTCGAGAGTTTCAGTGCAGCCGAATTTCTCATTATAGTACCTGTGAAGCTCTGTCCAGCCATTTCTTGGCATTCTTTCAAACCTTGTCTGTACTGCAAAAAAAACAATTCGAGGCCATTCCTTCGGGTCGGCTGTTACGGAATCGAATATCGTCCGCAATGCCATTAGCCTGTTACCTTCCGGAATAGCTAGAGTACAGGGGCTTGTCATGTCGTACGATGGCTCGCACGCAGAGACTTCAACCGAAGAGGGAACTGGTGCATTAGGCGAAGGTAAGGTGTCAAGCCCACTATTTTGCATTTTACTGCATGTTTGGCTTGGTGGTGGAGGTGTTATTGTTGTGTAGGAGGAGGAAGGTAGGGGAATCGCCGGTGGGTGTAGCTTACATTTTTGTATCTCACTATCACTCTTTTTCACCTCATCAGCGTCGTTTGCAGCTTTTATTTTGGTATTATTCGATATTTCGCTGCTAACATTTTTCTTTCTACCCATTTTCTTTCTAATATTAATATATAAAATTAAAATGTGTAATTATAATTAAGAAAATATTTAATCAAAATATTTAAAATATTATTTTCTATTCGAAATTTGTAATTTAATATGTGAATAGAATAAAAAATAGTAGAATAACTATATAAATCTAGTTTTTGCTAAAATATATGAATTAAAACAAATGTATAACCGTAAATATGTATATTTGAATGTTAGGAATATTACATGTAATTTGTAGTTATGTTAATTTAAATTGATCAATTTTTTTATAATAAAGATGTTTTTTTATTGATTTTATTTACTTACTCATTATTTATATGTTGGTTTTAAATATAATTTTTCAATATAATTTTAATAATTTAGAATAAAATATGGAATTTATTGTAATTTTATATCTTTGATTTTCAATATAAATTTTAAATAATTTAGAATAAAGTATGGGATTTATTGTAATTTTATACCTTTGATTTCCAATATAAATTTTAATAATTTAGAATAAAATATGGAATTTATTGTAATTTTATATCTTTGATTTTCAATATAAATTTTATATTTAATTTTTTTAATTTCTTTGAAAAATTTTCGGTGAAAGAACATGAAAAATATTGATTTTTTAGTGTAAATAAATTTAAATTAAGAAATTAAAAACAAGTTTAAAATGTTTAAAAGACCCCTTTACAATAGAAATGTATGTAGTAATTTCTGGTCCAAGCGGTAGTGGAAAATCTAGTGTAATAAAATTATTAATGGCAAATAATACAAATATTAAATTTAGTATTTCATATACAACTCGGCAGAAACGGTGTGAAGAGAAGGAAAATATTGATTATCATTTTGTAAGTAAGGAGACGTTTTTAGAGATGGTAAAACAGAAACGGTTTGTGGAATATACGTTATACAATGATAATTATTATGGGACACCTTTCTGTGAGGAACATGAAAACGAAATAATAATTTTTGATTTGGACAGAAATGGTGTGAAAAGTTTAATGAATAGTGGAGTAAAATGTTTATTTATTTATATTCATTGTGATGTTGAAGATTTGAAAGAAAGGCTTTACAAAAGATTAGGAAATTCTATTTCTCAGGAAAATTTAAATGATATTGAAAAACGGATATCTAGAATTGAAAAGGATCTTGAAGTCTTTAGAAAAGAAGATTATGATTTGGTTGTTGAAAATTCCGATTTATATCAAACATATAAAACAGTAGAGGAATTTATTTTGAATAAATGAATTTGTTTATGCATATTTGATATATTAAATTTTATATATTTCTAATAATATTGTTATTTTGAAAATATTTTCTGAAATAAAAGACAATTTTAATTCAAAATTTTAATATAGATATCAGTAGGTCTTTCTATTTATAGAAATATAAATAAATTAAAAATATAATCGTTAATTATATTTTTTCCAAAAAACTTTTCTTGGTATGGAATAATAGCTTAAGGTGGCCAGGTGAAATTTTCCAATATATTATGATACATAAAGAGGGAAAAATGAAAAAAAATTAATCAAATTGTGATATATTAAGGATATAAATCTATTTTGGAGAGCAGAAGTTATGTACCAAGACATAAATTGGTCTCGGAAAGCAGTAGAGCATTTAGCGACGAGATGTTGAAAAACGCTTGATCGTGAGTATACTATACGTGACCGAGGGATGATTAGATAAAATACGTACATTTATTTCTATTGAGTATATATTACTGTACTCTTCGAAGTAACTTGGAACCGTTCAGTTCAAGAAATTCTTGATAACGAATATGCAGAGATAGAAGTGGACACCAGAACAAAGACTAATGCAAGTTTCGAACTAATATACAAATATATTTATTTTGGGAATAAAAAGAATATGATAACTCTCGTTGCAGTTAAATTACACCGGTGATCTACTTAAAATAGTTAAAACTTCAAACTTACTAAGTATGACTTATTAGAAAATGATTTACATCTTTTTTAAAAATTTGGTGTGTGAAAATTTCTTTTGTGATAACTTACCGCTTGCATGACAAAATATAAAAAGAATTATTTTAAAAACTAAGAATACTCATAAATGTAGAGACATATATTCTGGAGATAATGCAACAAATTAGTTGATGAAGTTTCTTTTGATCTACAAAAGGAACCTGAATGTGAAGAAAGGACAGAAGAAAGAAGAAAGAGTGCACCATTTGGTGTTATTTAAAAGGCCGAGGTGTGTTTATACCACACATCTAAAACGTGCAAAGTGGTATGGAATGAGTAAGCACAAAAAATATTTCCCTCATAAATCGAATGATTTAACGACAGTGAAGTAACCAAGTATAAATTTAAATGGTATGCCGATTAAAAAAAATGAAGTAGTTAAAATAGTATAATTAAGTATGTATAATAGAAAAATTACTATTTATTCATATTTTAATGCCATAACAAGCGAGGCAAAGAAATTTTTAAAGATGATTGGCTCGGAGATTAACAAAGAGAAGTCAGCCACAAATGATACGTGTTGTGAAGATACTGCTACTCTTTTACAAGGTGTTAGTGTTTACAAATATTTAGGAATAATAGAGGATAGCAGAAGAATCCCAACACGTAGCTCATTTGAAGAAGTACAGAACAAACTTATATCAAGAGTTGAAAGACTTTGTCACACTAGATTAAATGAAAAAAATTATTTTCTGCAATCAATCAACATGCGATATCGTTAATCAACTATCACATAGGAGTACTTCGACTTGAACCGGCTGACTTCTCTAATTAGAATAGGCAGTGCGATGTGTTGGTGAAGAATAAGATACATCTCCGCCCAGGATGTAAAGAGCGTTTATACCTTCCTAGAACAGAACTTGGAAGAGGCCTAAATAGTGTTGAGGTGCGAAGCGAACATATGCTTCTGACTCTTGGATTGTCTAGAAAAATGTAAAGAAATATCAACTAGACGAGCAGCAATCCTCAAGGTGGAGAATAATAATAAAACCCATCTTGCACTAATAAAAGGCTTCTTAAAATTAAAGTACAGGTTGGTAGAAGAAGTCACTAAGAAAAGTTTAGAAGAAGCTCAACTTGCAAAACTATATAACGAAATAGAAAAACGAAATAGAAAAACGAAAACTCCATTCAAAGTTATATAATGCAAGAAAAAATGAGCTTGTGAGTGTTAGTGACTCTTCAAGATGGCTAAAGAAAGGTAATATTAGGCCACGCAATGAAGCTGGTTCTGCTATATTAAGGATAGAAATGTTTTATGAGGAGCAGATGGTATGTGTCAACATTGCGGGAAGTCTGGTAAGACTGTAGATCATCTAGCAACTAGATGTGAAAAAATGCTAGGCCATGATTACACTAGATGGCATAATGAAGTGGTTAGATGCCTACACTTACTTCTTCTAAATAGATATAAGTTTAAGTCTTCAAAACGAATAAGGAGCCACTCAGTTCAAGAAATTCTTGATAATGAGTATGCAGAGATAAGAGTGGACACCAGAATAAAAACTGATGTAGAAATTCGGAATAACAGACCCGACATATTTATTTTAGACAAGAAGAAGAATAAGATAACACTCATTGAAGTAGGAATCACTTTCAAAGATTCACTTCAAATAATTGAAACTGAAAAACTTATGAAGTATGACCTGCTAGCTAATGTGTTGAGTCTTATTTATAAGTTTAGTCTTGAGATAATCGCGTAAGTGATGAGTTGGGATCGTATTGTGACCGAATACCATAAGATGTATGTTAAAAGACTAGAAATACCCATGAATGTAGAGGCATACATTCAGTCTATAGTACATAAGAAGACAGTCGATACAATTTCCTTTTCCCAAGAAGAGCACTGGACATTCAGGCTAAATGCCGAAGAGAGCTGGGGAAAAGCGCCAATTGTGTTATTGAGAAAGCCGAGATGCACGAGGAACCAACACCTCCTTTAAAAGAAGCGAAGAGAAATGAAGATGGTGCAAGTAATTTCAAAGCAAAAAATAATACACCCCTTATTTCAGAAGGAGGAACCGACGATAAACATAAATAAAGAGTCGGATTTGGAAGAAGAGACAAAAGTGGTTAAAGAGGTAGAAGAAAATGCATAATGATCGTAAAACTTTTTTAACTCTAATTTTATTAGATAAAAAATAGATTTAAAAATATCAATTTAAATACAAATACTAGCATAATATTGGTATACTTCTGAACTGGAATCTGCAAATTCACTTTAAAGTACATCTTTGTATCTGTAGCGATTAAAATATTCGGTTAAGATTTCCTTCAAAAACCTATGATCTTCAAAGGGGTTCAAAATTATCTTAAAACTATATATTATGTGTGTTTTCAGTAAAAAAATACTAAAATCCTCTTTTTTTAAAAAAATAAGAAATATTAAATGATTAACATGTTTTAAACAATAAATTATTCACAAAACAATGTAGGCAGTAAATTTAGATTGCATATAAAAAAATATAAAGAAAAAATATTGAGAAGATTAAAGAGAACGTAGACGTGTATATAAATACAAAAGCATAATTTAATATAACAAGATATAAAAATAGAAAAATACAAAAATTTCACATAATTTATACTTTCTTATTATCTCTAATTTTCGAATGTTCGCAGAAAAAAAATCTTTTGTAGACGATGAGCTGGTTGCGTATAGAAAATGCTGCATGTTTATTGAGGAAGAATAAAATTTAAATTAAATTTTTATAAATTAACCAATTAGCTGTATTTTTAGATAATCAAAAATATTTGAACAAATAAAATTTGAAAAAACATTTTAATATTTTGGACATTTTTAAAGGAGTGGTCTAAGAAATCGTATACCATATTCTACTGGATTTTAACATAAATTGGTACAAAATGGTTTTTTGTTGTCTTAAACTTCTTAAAAAGCATTTAAATTTACCCGGCGTATCTCTTCAAACATTTTTTTTTGAACGCAATTCTTTAGAAAACACCTGTATAAAACCTTTAATTAACAAATCGTAAGACAAAACTACTTTGAGCATTTCAATTTACCATTTTTTTCTGAAAAAATGGTTGCTTTAATGATATATATACATCGGCTGAAATACAAGGATAGTAAAATTTCCATTCTCTATGAAATAATTCATTGGTTTTTTGGTTCACTTTACTGATATTTTTTTTAAATTCTACATTTTATACGTTCTTGTAACATTTACTACAAAACAGAAATTTTTGAATACTTTATTTCTCTTATAAAAATTATGCGAAGTGTTTTATTTTAGTAAATTTTTAATCGTGAAATATGTTTTTAAAATAGAAAGAAAATAATTTAATTATCATGTAATATAGATTAGAAGAGGAAGTCACGAAGAAGAAATTAGAAAATCCTCAACTAGCTAACTTATATTCTGAAATAAAAAAGCGAAAAATTCATTTCTAGTTATATAATTCCAGAAAGAATGCGCTTGAAAATATTAGTGACGTTTTCAGATGGTTAAAGAAAGTAAATGACAGGCCATCTGATGGAACAATATTCTGCTTCATTCAGTAAATAAATGTATCCCTGGGTGCAGAAATTACGTGTCAAGACTGTAATAAATCTGGTAAAACAGTATATCATTTAGCGACTCGACGTGAGAAAATACTTAGTAATAGCTACACAAAATAGCATAATGCAGAGGTACGATGCATGTACTTACTCTACTAAATAAATATTAATTCAAGTCTATCAAATGAATTAAGAGTCACTAGTTCAAGAAATTCTTGAAAATGAATGTGCAGAAATAAGAGGGGGGTACTCGAATCAAAACTGATGTAAGGATTCAGAATAATAGACACGAAATATTCATTTTAGATAAGGTGCGAACAGGATAAAACCCATTTAATTAGGAATTTATTTCCAAGTTTCAATCGATATGTTTGAAAGTATAAAACTTAGGAAGAATGATCGGCTAGCTAATAAGTTAGGTCTTATTTATAAGTGTAGTATAAAGATAATTCCTTATGTGATGAACTGTGGCAAACTACTATAAGTAATATCTAAACAGTGTGCAAATACTTATGGAATCAAGGGCATGCGTTCTGTTGACAGACTTAAGAAGACTGTAAAAACAATTTCCTTTGATTGACGGAAAAGACTTGAGTTGTGACGAAAGGTAAAAAAAATCTCGAAAAGTGTATTAATGAGTAGTATTAAGAGCGGGCAGAAACAAGAGGAAACAATACATTCTTTAAAACAAGCGATTAACGAGGAAGATAATGTTAAGAATTAAAAACAAAAATAATACGCCGCTTATTTCAGATAAAGAACTACATTAAAACATGCAACAATAAACATAAAAGATAATTTTGGGCGGGATGATGTTAATGAAGAGGTAAAATTTTTAAAGAAATAATTCAAAAGAGATAAAATTTGTTAACGCAAATTTTAATCCAATTAAGAATCATTTAACTAAATTAACTATTGGAGGCAAAATCTTTATTTAAAAATATCACCTCTTTTTAAAACAATTGCAAGTTTTATATTTTTTTTCATGTCATTAACTCAGTTCTGGGTTTAACATAAATAACTGCTACTCGCATACTCTATCGGTACTCCTACAATTCCTACATCTAAAGCCTTTCATCTAAAAGATGTATAGAACCCAATTAAGAGTTGAGGAGGTTGCCTGTATTTCGTTAATGTTCGTTGCATGAGTGTGAGAGTATATCGAAAACCGCCTGAGCTCCCTAAGACCATGCAGCATTTCTACTTTCTCTATAATTTTGAACTTATAAACTTTCAGCCAAGATATATCTCCGCAATTTATATGTGATTAACCTAGATAGTGCAATTTCATACCAACAGGTATAACCTCTACTATGCTTTTCTTGCTTTGAATGGTTTTGGTTTATATAGCTCACAGGCGTCGATTCTTATAACCCGAGTGAGCAATGCATGGTTCCCATGTTTTCAACTGGCGTTCTCTTATAACTTCTGCTTCGTTCTTTTATCCAGTTACAAAAAAAACTACAAGAAAAATAATTACAAAAAGTTTCAGCATTTCATAGACCATCCCCATCCTCTCTTCATACAAACACTCATGGAAAACTGGAAATATAGTGTGGTTTTATGTCCACTCAAAATTCAAACAATGATCTTCATAACTTTTTCACATACTCATTACCAAGCAGAAAGTTTTTTTGTGGTTATCCACCTTCCACATTTAAAAGACAAAATAACTAAATTAAATTATTTATCTATGTTTTTTTGAGGTAGAGAGGGAATACCATATTAAGACCATATGCTCGGTAAAAAGTATCTGATTTTTGTGGAAATAACTGGTTATGGTTTAGTGAGAGCAAAACCACTGCATTTTATGCGTCGTTCCGCAATAATTTATTATGAAACCAAGATCTATATTATCCTGAAAAATTTTCTAAAAAGTGGTTGAAGTTTTTTGTGTAACCAAGTGATAAATTACAAATGAACATGATTTAATCAAGATTTAAAAGCCTAAAAGCCTATCTTTGTTCAATGTGGTTAGGAATATTAAGCATCTGGGTGATACAAGAAAAAGCATAACCTTTGAAAATCTAGAAAGGATAAGTAGTAAAATGTACTTGCTGGTATGACATTGAGACTTCTAGTTAGATCCCTTATAAGCCATAGATACATATATTGGCTAGAATTCGTTTATTCAAAAGATCTTGAGAAAAAGAAAGGCTGTTGATTCCAAAACGAACCTAATATGTGCTATTGATTACATTGCCTTCATTCCGCAGACATGAACTAATCTACAGGAAAATGTTCAGCCTATTAGATGGGTTTACATATTTTAGATGAAAGAAATTAGAATGAGGTATATAAGAGATACTATGAAGTGCCAAGTGAGGAAATTATCAATATTAAAGCTAGGTCTGCTTTTGTGATATGAAAAAAAATTGAAAGTATGCTACTTTCAAAAAGAGATGTGATACTTATTAAATATTTGCGTAATGTTTTTGTTATTATTTTAAAAATCTTATTCTTTTATAAAGCAAATTTGTTCTTAAATTATAAGGATGGGTGAATGTGGTTTATTAGATGAGATAGGGATCTATCTTTAAGGATTTGCGCCTGTTTTATAAATATAATAACATCGAATAATTAAAATTCTAAATGTGCTTCAAAATATATAGATACAAATAAAATTGCATAAATATTTATTTTAATTCAAAAAATAATTATTTATATAAGATTGAATCTAGCAATAGTCCTCCAAAAGAAAAATGGTTTATAACAGACAAAAATCGCAAAAATAGGGTTTTCTTCAGACCAACTTACTCTTTATCAATATAATATTTTAATGATAACAAACGAAAACGTTACCTAGTTTTCTGAAAGTTATAAGAGTATATTAAATTGCGAAAATATACAAGCTACTAAAATATTAAGTTATTATATAAACTGAGATGTGGTTCTCTAGGTTGGGTTGAGCGCCGTGCTAAAACCCACTCTTTAAAACCACATTGTTACGAAACGCAAAAAAATAAATGAGCCCAAACTTAAAATTTAAAAACTACCTGATGTGGTCAAAGAAATAAACCGGTAGGTGGCATTACTGAGATAGGCCAGGAATCGTGCACGGTTGTAGTGCCGAAGATGAATGAATAAACCGAGATGAAGTTTCTACCTATAAGAGCAGTAAAATTGAAATATAAGAATTACCCTCAAAATACTGTTACAAACATAATTTATAAATATATAGATAAAAATCAAAGTAATTTATTTACAAATAATTTATATGATTTTAGTCTGTTCATTTCGTTTCTTAAAGAATATATCTGAAAATCGCCTGATATAAATGAACACAACCTATCATTTATACTTTTAACCATTAATATCATTTTAAATACGCCAAAAATATAATTTCCATCCTTCAAATCGAATTGGAAAAGTGTGTTTTTTTTAATTATTTTTTGTTTGATTAAATCAAAGTTATCTAGGTTCTTATACATTCTGAATGCATTCCGATATTTAGATTTCGAAAGCTCATACTTTTTCTTAAATATACTATGATTTGAGTAAAATATTTCTAAATGATACTCTAATATTTTAAGTAAGTTTTCATTATTAAATAATTTTTCAATTTCAAACATTTTATAATCTGTTCTCTCTCTAATACAATTATTATTATAAAATAAAACATTATTTAATATCAAATAATATATTTTGTGAAAATCTTTTATGATGTTGTCATCAACAAGAAAAATCACTGATCTAATGAAATTAATGTTGTTCAAAACATCATATATCATTCTCTTTCTATTTTTAAATAGAATAATTCTTTCGGTTGAATAGATTATCAAAGAAATATTTATGGCATTTAAATTCGAAACCGTTTTTCTTATGAATAAATGCAAAATTTCAAAAATAATTTTTTTATCACATAAATATTTGAACAACCAATATTTATTATAGTCTAGATTCTTTTTATAAGCTAGAAATTCATTTTTAATATTTAAAATATATTTATTTGCAAAAAGATATTTTAAAAGAAGCAATGATGATACATGATAATTATTCCTATTTGGAACAGTATTTTGGTTTTTTAAAATATAAGCTTTCAAACCATTAAATTCTGGAAAAAGTTGCATTAATATTGAAGCATCATCATCTGTTAAAATGTTTTCGATTTCTGTGAGCCAGACATTCCTAAAACCATCATAATTTCTCGGAAACATGGCGATATATTCCGCTTCCTTGTTTTCTATTGATTCAATGTATTTAGATATATTCGATATCATCTCCTCATTAAAATGAAAACTATTTAAATATCTGACTTCATCTATAAGATTTGAAATTAGGTGATGAAAATCAAAGATTATTGTTGTACTTTCGACAAATCTATATTGTTCACTATATATTTGAAAGTAAAATAGACCATGTTTGAAATTGGATGTAGAAATTGCACTAGTATTAATGGAAAGGTTACGATTTGAATCAGAATAAAAATTTTCGAGCAAGAATATAGTGTAAATCAATTCACGAATAATATATGAGGTTTCTTGATCATTTTTTTTTTCTTGAATGAAGTGGGAGATTAGGGTCTTTGTCTTTGCTGATAGTTCCAGAATTTCAAATATTGGTAAAGCAAGTGTTGTTATGTTAGCCATGTTCAAATCTTGGTGATTTACATTCGGTACACTGGCACATGAAGTTGATTCGTAAGTACTTATTAAAGTTTCTTCGTTGGTTGCATTACAATAATTACTTCCGAAACGTATGCTTCTTTGTGGATTACAACGATAAGGAACACATGATGTATCCTTATTCATGATTTCATTGGTAAGATATTCATAATGGTTTCCTCGATTGCTCGTATATAGAACTTGCGGAATTCTCATTTCATTATAGGAAGGTATGTCTGTATCAGAACTTGAAATAAGTGCAAAAAGAAAATTTATCATTGAACGTAGATTCAGAAAAATATCTCTCATTAAAGAAGGTTAGAATATTTTAATTTAAATAAATTCAATATTCTGTTTGTAGAAACTAATTTATTCTCAATTTATATGTTTACTAAATAAAGTAAAGTTTTTAAAAAAAATCTAAGCCTAATAAATTATCCCGAAAAATTATTAAATAATACTTCGATGTATTTTTTCATTGTTCTAAATTGCTTCTACGATATATTATTTATATTTGACTTTTTTTCGATTTAAAAATGATTTACTTTCTCTTATTTAATTTGCGAAGAAATTGGATTTTTTTATATTTTTAAATTGTACTTTTTTCTTATATATTTATTTTGTGATGAATAAATGTCTTATTTGTGTTTATATCTCTTATAACTATCATCACACATTTTTACGATTATTTTCATATTACAAGTGGCTTGGTCTTATCTATAGAAGTTAAATTTGATCCAAATTTTTTTACTATGATTTTATTAATTCATTAATTTAGAATACTTTGCTGTGCTGATCTATATTTTACAAGAACTGCATACAATACCAATTAAATTGCATGTATTACTTTTTTTGTACAATATGTTTTTTTCATTTATATAATTGAGTGATGTAACGATGGCGAAGATTTCGGGAACAAAATTGGCTTAAAGTATTCCCTGCTTGTCGTAAGAGGTGACTAAAAGGGACTAGTTCTCCGGTTAGAGGTGTGGCTTCAACCCCTCGTTAAAACCAGATTGTTACAAAACTCAAAAAAGTGAACGAACCCACTAGAAGGGGACCGGTAGGCGGATTTACTGAGAGATGCCAAGACTCATACAGGACTATAATGATGAGAATGAATGAATGACCGAAGAATCATCTCGAAAGATTTAATTGGTATGAAAAATGTAAGACATCAGATACATAGTGTTCTGATTTAAAATATAAACTTACATATTTTTGTTCAAATTTTTAAAACAACTGAAAATAGTGTGCAGAGATAGAACTTGAAACAATTATAAACTTTTGATAATTTCAAAAAAAATATTTGAACCAAGTATTATTAAGTATCCCTCTTAGACTCTAGTAAATCATAATAACCGAAATTTTTTTTCATTTTTTTAAAGTTTTATTTTAATTTTTAAAAGTAACAATCAGATTGAGTTTCTTTGTTCAGTTTTCTTTTTAAGCAGTTTTACCTGTACATAATCAATACCAATATTGAATATATTTTTTAAAGTCTTGTTCCAGAAATTATTTTTTTAGAATATATCATGAAATAAATATACTAAATTAAATTCAACGTTTTTTGTGAAATTAATATGAAAGTTTTATTTTTAACGACTTTACTTGCACATAATGAAGCGTAGGACATTTTTTTAGACAAAAAAATTCTCACATCTTAGAGGTAAGGAAACGTAAATCGGAATGTATTGAAAATAGGTGGTAGCCTTAAATCTGCAAAAAACAAGTAATGTTCTAAAACACTAAAAATTTAAAATCAAATAAAACGGAAGAACAAAAATGTGGTTTTAAAAAAAGATCCTAGAATTTTATTGAGAAATTGTTCAAGGGCGGTAAGAATAAAGGTATGAAATACTAAAAAATTTATGCCAGTACACGGAATAAGAAGAGAAAAGGCCTAATTAAAAAGTCAAATTAATTATAGTTTCGGTAATAAAGTTTAAAAAGATAATCTAGTTTTAGTTTATTTATTTTTTTTGTACGGAAAAGTAAGTCTGCTTTTACGAGCATAATCGCTTGTATAAAAATAAACCGTTCACAGGTAAATCAAATACATTGTGATTTCGATTATAAATCATCTGATAAACGTGTAGATGCATTTTTACACAAAAAAACGCCAGCCTATTAGAAACTTTAATCCCTTCAAAAGAATGTTTAGTTTATGTTATTTAATATCTTTCAATTCTTTTATATTTCTTCTCAAACACAACTTCAGCTCAATCATTTTAAAGAATTTCTTGAACTAAATTTCTTTGTATACGTCCTAGAATATATTTATATTATATATATTGAGGGAATCTAAATAGCAAAACCACAAACTATGACCTTGGATATAGACGATTCATGAGGTTTTTTCATGTAAACCATGTAATCTATATTGGATTTTCTGTGCTATAAAAAATATAACTCTTACCTTCTTCTTCCTTCATTCCAGTGAAAAATTTTATTGTAAAACTATAAATCTTACAAGCTTGATATTACTTCTTCTTTAATCGGGAAATTAAATAAAGAAGCAAGTAATTAATTGTAGCATAGAAACTTATAGTTTGGTTTCTTTGAAAATTTATTCTATTAAAGAAATAAATAGGTTAAGTATTACTTGTTCGTTTTGTTTCGCTACAATCCAACCGTATCTTTTACTCGGATTACTTTTTTTGGGTTGCAAAACAGTTTTTATTATAAGTATACGCATTCAATATTGCGACTCTTCTGCTAGTATTTTTCAAAAAAGAAATCTAAATGCCACATTTACATTGTTTTTTCCTGTACTTGAAGAAAAATTTCTTTAGTGTTTTATTAGACGCAAAGGTATAGTTTGTTTCCTCGCTTAGAAATACCCCTGTCTTCCTCAATTTTAATAGTTCTTCTTTATTTAATATACGAAAAAAAACGCTTGGCCAAATGTGTTATATATAGGCTATATAATATGTGCTTTGCTTTTGTGCCTTAGTTACAAAATTTTTGCATTTGTATAACGGTTTTTTCTTAATAGTAATATGAATCTGAGTTAATGTTTTTCTGATTGGTTATCTGCTGACTTTGTTTGCAATTTTTATACATTTTTAAAACTTTGATCTGAAAAATTATGTAAAGTACCAATACTAATAGAGTATAATTCAACTTAAATTCTAATTTTTTTATATTTAAACTTATATCTAAGTAAGAGAAATATAATAATTTTATCAATAACTTAGTATTTTAGGTATATTCAAAGAAATACAGATCAATATTATCGATGGAAAATCTCATTATTTAAATAAACAAGAATAATTTAAAATATTAACAACTATTTATTGTGCTCACGATCTAATATCTGAATCTATTCTATAAATAAATAATTTAATTAAAAATCGTAAGAACGACAATATATATCGAATAAAATTTTCAAATATACTAAAAAAAGTTTTAATATACTACAAAAGATTTTTATTTAATAAAATTCTGGGTTAACAAATTTTTCTTTTTAAATATTTCTTTCCACCATTTCAACCACTTCTATCTCTTCCTCCAACTCCAACTCTTCATTTGTATTAGTTGTTGGTTCCTTTGCTGTGGTTATGCCATCCAAAATAAGGGGTAAAATATTTTTTGTATTTTCCGTTTTAACATCATCTTCCTCGTTGTCTACTTGCTTTAAAGGGGGTATTGGTTGTTTATGCATCTCAGCTCCTAAGATAACACTTAATGATGCTCTCTCCCAGCTCTCCTCGGCATTTGGACCAGACTCAAGTCCTCTTCGTCGATCAAAAGAAATTGTTTCGACTGTCTTCTTGAGTACTATGGATTGTATATATGCCTCTACATTCATGGGTATTTGCAGTCTCTTAACATACGTCTTATGGTATTTTGTCACAATACCGTCCCAGGTCATCACATAAGGAATTATCTCTACACTGCATTTATAAATAAGACCTAACTCATTTCCTAATAGGTCATACTTCCCAAGCTTCTCTGTTTCAACTATTTGAAGAGAGTCTTGGGATGTGATTCCTACTTCAATGAGGGTTATCCTATTCTGTCTCTTGTCTAAAATAAATATATCTGGTCTGTTACACCGGATCTTGACATCAGTTTTTATTCTGGTGTCCACTCTTATCTCTGCATATTCGTTATCAAGAATTTCTTGAACTGAGTGGCTTCTAATTCGTTTCGAAGACTTAAACTTATATTTATTCAGCAAGAGTAAATGTATACATCGTACCACTTCATTATGTCGTCTAGTATAGTCATGACCAAGCATTTTTTCACATCTCGTTGCTAAGTGATCAACAGTTTTCCTAGACTGGTTGCAGTGTTGACACATACCTTCTGCACCCCAGAATACATTTCTATCCTGGATATAACAGAACACTGCTTCATCACGTGGTCTTACACTTCCTTTCTTTAACCATCTTGAGGAGTCATTTACACTTACCAGCTCGTTATTTCTAGCGCTATATAACTTTGAATGTAGTTTTCGAATTTTGATTTCGTTATATAGGTTAGCTAGTTGAGCTTCTTCCAATTTCTTTTTTGTGACTTCCTCTTCCAACCCGTATTTTATTTTTAAAAAGTTTTTAATTAGTGAAAGGTGGGTTTTATTATTATTCTCAACCTTTAGGATTGCTGCTCTTCTGGTCGATGTATCTTTATGTTTTTCCAGGCAATCCAAGAGTTGCAAAAGCATATGTTCGCTTTTGAACTCGACACTATGTAAATCTCTTCCAAGTTCTTTACGTGGAAGGTATAGACGTTCTTTGCATCCTGGGCGCAGATGTATTTTGTTCTTTACTAACACTGCACGCACCGCATCATCTAACTTAGAGAAGTCAGCCGGTTCTAGTCGGAGTACACTAATACAAAAGATATAAATAAATTTAAATATTGTATTCTTTATATTTTTACCTTAAGAAATCACAATAAAAATATTTGATTAGTAAAATAATAAAAAAATAGATTATCTACGAAATTCAAAATTCATATTCTTTTTTCCTATATAGTGAAGTAATTGTAAAAAAATAGATTTGATTAGTAAAATAAAAAAAAAATAGATTATCTACGAAATTCAAAATTTAAATTACTTTCTTCTTTAGTTGAAGCATTTGCAATAAATAGATTTGATTAGTAAAATAAAAAAAAAGCAGACAATCTAAGAAATTTTATATGCGGTGAGTTTTGATGAAGCTTTGTGTCTTAAATAAACTGAAATGAAAGCCTATTAAAATATATTATTGTTTATCTAAAAATTTTCATATTTTTTTAAAAAAATAAATTGTTTATAATTTTTTAAGATAAACGAAACCCTTTAAAACACCTGAATGCGTGAGCCGATATTTACAGGAAAAGTAGCAATATCCTGTTTAAATGAGGATATTCCATCAATGATGAAATGTGATGTTGTAAGGGTAGATGATAAAATAGAAATACGTCTTATTGACACAAAAGATATTTTTACTTTTTATTTGTGTTCTATATCTGCTGGAGAATTTTATATATTAAAAAGAGAGCAGGATATTCGGGTTGATTTTGAAAAATTTGTTAGAAAACTTATTGAAATGTTTCATATGTTATCCAAGGGACAACTAATAGGTGTTTTATCACGAAACAATAATAAATTTATGTTTTTAGAAAAAAATGAATTTAGAAATATTGTGAGATTGGAATTAAAGTTTTGTAAACCAGATGAGAATCATTATAAAAATTATTTATCTGATTTAATAACAAGATTAGAAACAGATAATATTAAATTAATAAAAGATAATTCATTTTTAAAAGAAACTGTAAAATCTGGTGATCGAGAAATGAAAGAGCGCCTAAAATATTTAGAGGAAGACTATTCAAATTTACAAAAAAAAATTGAACGGCTTTATAAAGAAAATGGATCTTTAAATGCAGAATGTAATGAAAAAAATCGAGAAATTGAAAAAATCAATTCAAAATTAATTCAATCTGAAAAAGACAAAGCAAGTTTAGAGTATGAAATTGAAAAGAAAAGAATACAAGAAGTTAAAAACGAGAATTTGATATACAAGCTAGAAGAATTAGATAAAAACAATAAAACAATGGAAAGTGAAATAAACACAGCAAACGATATCATAAAAAAGCTTAATTTAGAACTTAAAGAAGTAAAAAAGAATTTGAATGATAAAGAAGGTGGTTATGTAAATTTAAAAGAAGATATAAACAAATATAAAAAAGTATCTGAAGATTTAAATAAAAAAATAAAAATTTTAGAAGAAAAACTTAAAAATTCAAAAGAAGAAATAAAAAATAAAGAAAACAAAATCAAAAATTTAGAATTAGAAAGAAATAATTTAATTAAGAAATTGGAAAATGCACAGAGTGTTTATAATCATTTTTATAAGAAAAATGTTGAAACTGACTCACCAAACGACTCTGATTATGAAAGTGTTATGTCTAGTATTAGACCAGAATCACCTCCTCATTGATTTCTAATTTTAAAAATTTGATTATTTTTAACTCAAAAAATTTTATAGAATTTTCTAAATGTAATGTTGATTGTAAAAATAAAGTAATTTAGTAACTTTAATTGTTGATTGTAAAAATAAAGTAATTTAGTAACTTTAATTGTTGATTTTATTTTATTTTCTGAAAAAAATATTGGTCATAGATAAATTAAAAATTATCTTAGTATTCATAATATTTTACGAATAAACCTTATTATAGATATAAACAATAACATCATTTATTTAACTTGCAACTTTTTATAAATTTATTACAAATTTTATTTAAAATTACTTTTAAGAAACAAATTGAAAAGTCGTATAAATACTTTTGAAGTAAATAAAACTAAGATGTCTTCAACAATTTTTATTTAATTAAACTCTATGTTAAAACATTCTAACTCATTTATACATTTTCTTCTACTAATTTAACTACTATACTTCCTTCTTCTAAATAAGACGCTTCTGTTATTTTTTTTTTATCGGGGCCTCTATTGCGGTTCCTCTATCAGAATATGTGGTGTATTATCTTTAGTTTTAAGATGTGTAACACAATAATCATCAATACTTGCTTGTTTTAAAGAAGGTGTTGGTTCTTCATGCATATCGGCTCTTTTATATCACACACTGACTCTTATAGTCAGCTTTCTTCGGGATTTGGTTCCAACCCTTGTTCTCTTCTTCGATCAAAAGAAAATGGTTCAATTATCTTCTTAAGTATTGCATATTGGATATGTCTCTCTATTTTCATAGTTATCTTTAGGTCTTTAAAGTATTTCTTATGTTATCTTGTCACAATACGTCTCGGTTATTAGATTCTAGATCGTATAAATACTACACGTTTATTTGAAAAATATTTGATTTTTATTCTTTAAAAAACTTAATTTTTTATTTATCAGACCTATAAAATAAAAAACAATATTCACCAACTATTCTTATTTCAATACTCATCATAATATTCCCATCAAATTTATAAAAAAAACTTATTTAAAAGAATCACATCGTTTTAAAGTAGGGGCAAGTGTTATATTCATTTTCATGACATTAACGCAGTTTTAGGGTTAACATAAATAACTCCTACCCCAATACTCCATTTGTAACACACGATAGCTACATCCCAAAGCATTTCATCTATCAGTTGTGTAGACCCTAATAAATAGGGGAGGTAGTTGCCCGGAGTTCGTTAATGTCTGTTGCATGGAGTTTGATTGAAGACCGAAGCCCCCTCTGGGCTTCCCCAAGACTATGCAGCATTCCCACTTACTCTACACTTTCTGAACCCAATAAACTTCTAGCTAAGATATATTTCAGAGATTTACATGGGTCCACCTAGACATTGCAATGTAATACCAACAGGTATAACCTGCTACTTAGCTTTCCTGGATTTAAATGGTTGAATGTTTTTTTCTCCCAGGCTGTAGTCTTCTAGTCAGAGTGAGTAAGGCTAATCTCTCATGCTTTTACTTGGAAATTACCTACATGTCTAGCTGCGGTCTGCAATCATATTACGTAAAAAACTACAAATAAATTCGTAGGAAAAGTTTCTCCATCTCTTAGACCTCCCCTCCTCATAACAACTCCCATGGAACAACCAAAGATGTAGTGTGGTTTTATTCCCACCAAAAATCCCAAAATTGATCAAACACCAGTTTCACACACTCATCGCCAAGCAGAAAAATTTTTATGTGGTTATTTTTCCTCCACATATTTTTCTTTCACATAATATATAAAGACAATTACAAAAATAGAGCTTAATTTTTAAATGACCTAATATTACATTTACTTGGTTTAAAATATTTATAAAATGTAGAGATAGAAAGCACTTTATGCACTATCAACTTGGTTCCATAACGTGTTCTCTTCTCTCTACAATAAAAGAATTTTTATGTTAAGTTTTTAAAAATTCAGAAAAAAAATATATTTATTGTGGTTTATAATCAAACCGCAGTTGTTAACTGAAAAAAAATAAAATTCATATAAGATATTGCAGTTAAATTATGATTTTTTGCTTAATTCGTCTATTTTTAGTTGTTTTATAGTTTCCTTTATGTTTGATTGTTTTTCTATATTTTGGAGTCATATTTTGCGTTCAGTAATTTTATCAACATGTTGAAGTTCTTTAATTTTATTATTTGATTCTTCAATCCCTTCTTCTTAATGTATTGATGTATATTATATTCTATGTTTTTCGTGCGTTTCTGTTCTAAATATTTACACCTATGTATGAGCTTCTTTGATTTAAGTAACATTTGCCTTAGTCTATATCCTATTTTTTAAATGATAATATTATTTTGACCGAGTTTTTGTGCACTTTTTATCTCAAGATTTCATCCATTTATAGCGGATTTGAAGCTTTATCAGGCGCTTTTTTATCTTTGGATTATATTATAGCAGGTTATAATTACACTACTAACTTTATACCATCCCTAAACTCATTGATCAAAAATTCGTATCTTATTGGTTTGATCGTTTCAAAAATTTAAAACAAGGCTCATAAACAATTACTGGTTCGTTTGAAGTTATATATTTCTTAATCTTGTCTGAAATGATATATGAAGTCTATAATCAGGGATTTTGACATTTTTTATGGTTCTTTTTAAAATATTATTTCCGCATACTCGTTTTCAAGAATTTCTTAATCTGAGCGTAGCTAATTCTTTTTGTCAACTTAAACTTTCATAAATTCAAAAAAACTAAGTGTACTTATTGACTCTTTTATTATGCTTCCTGTTAAGCTGGTCAGAGAATTTTTCATAAAAGTTGAAACCTGCTCTATTATTTTAGTATATCGACCATATGGCTAAATAACTAAAAGTGTAAATAAATTTAAAACTTTTATAGATTTTCTTTTACCTCTTTCCCCTCGGTATTTTTCTCTTCCATATCCGAACTCCTTTTTTATAGCTATTATCGATTCCCCTCGTGTGATTCCTCTATCTGTAATGGTGAGTATATTTTTAGGTTTACATTTTTTTAAGCATCTTCCTTGTTACTTGCTTGTTTTAAATAATGTCTCGGGCTCGCAATGTATCTATGTTCTTTTAATAACACACCTTGATACTCTTTACCAGTTTTTTTTTGTATTTAATTTCTGGTTTGACACCTGTTTGTGTATAAATATTGTTTTGACTGCTTTCTTGTGTACTCCTGACTGAAAATATATCTCTAAATTCATAAGAATTAGCAGTCTTTTGTGGTATTTATTGTCGTATAGTGTAAGAATCCAAGACCGGATCATCAGCAAGGAATTATATCAACACTACATGCTTAATGCAACACATGGGATGTCTTTTTTGATTCAGAGTCAAAATTTTTTTATTATAAAAAGAGTTACTAAAGCAAAAAAAGTGGGCGATAAAATATTTTTGACTCAATCGGATTAGAATATTTGAATGAAAATTTTTACAAAATAACTAAATCTATACAAAAAAAACTTCTTTTTATGGATGCTAAATGTTATGTTTACTTTGCTTTTAAATATTTCAAAAAATGGCGGATAGGTTGCTTAAGTTCGGTATATAAACCTAACTAGACACCCAGTCCTCCATTGGCAAGAGATTTTCGGGAAAAATATTCAAAAATGAGAAAAAAAAATATTTATTTGTGGTTTATATATACCATTTTTGTTAATTGATCTTAAAAATAATTTATTTCGAATTTATTTTTCTTGTTTTATTTTCCACCTTTTTACCTGTTTTACACTTTTTATTTATATTTGATTTGTTTTCTAGTTTTTGACTCAATGCTTTGAGTTCGGTAGTGGTATCTCGACTCAAGAGCTAATTAATTTTGTTGTTTTATTTCTTAGCTCTTTTTTCTTAGAAATATTGATGTATATTATATTCTATGTTGCTAATCTTGTTTAGGTTCATATATTTCATTATTATATGTTACTTTTACTCTAGGTAGCATTCGAGTTGGTCTATATTCTTTTTGTGCAATAAAAATGTATTTTTTGAATGGCTTTAGTATACTTCTACTCAATTTATTGTTTTTTTATAGGCAGACGAAGATTTAGTATAGTAGTTTGTATTTTTTGATTATATTAAAGCCGAGATTGTCATATAATCATTAAACAATGAATCCGTAATAACCAGTAACTCATTAGGCAAAAAGTCGTATCTTTTGGGGAGATCGTTTCGAATTTTTTGAACAATGCTCATAAGTAATTTTTTGTTATATTGGTGTTACCATATTATTGCTCTTTCTGAAATTATCGAAGAAGTCTATAATTTTGGATTTGGATTTCTTCTTTGATTTTGGTGTGAACATTATTTTCACGTACTCTTTTCAGAAAATTTGCAAGCTAAGTCTAGGTGAGTTCTAATTCGTTTTTTAGTCTTTTATTCGTATATATTCAGATGATTAAGTTAGGCGTCTAACCACTTTTTTATGTGTTCTGGTTAAGTTTCCTCAAATAAATTTCTAAAATGTTGCTAAATGCTTTTCTTTTAAACATATTGACTATAAGACATGTGACTGTAAAATAAATGGTATAAATATTTTCTAGATATTTTATTTAATAAAATTTTGGGTTACAAATTTTCCGCCTTTTATACTTTTTCTACACCTATTACCCCTCATCCATTGTCCCCTTAAAAACTACTCTTCATTCAGTTTAATATCTGCCTTTTTATTGTCGTTCCTTTTCTGAAATATAAAGTGTATTAATCCTTGTTTTAAAATGTTTAGCAGCATTTGCCGCGACAGTAGCTTGTTTTAGAAGGGATGTGGTTCTTCGTGCATTTCTGCTCTTTTATATCACATAATGGCTTTCATTACAAGCTCTCTTTTGGATTTGGTTTCAACCCAAGTTCTCTTCTTCGGTCAAAAGAAAATGTTTCAATTATCTTCTTACGTACTGTGTATCGGATATGACTCTCTATGTTCATAGTTATTTGTACTCTTTTAATGCATTTCTTATGCTATCTTGTCACAATACGTCCCGGTTTATCAGAGTCTAGATTTTATAAATACTAGACGTTTATATGAAATATATTTGATTGTTACTGCTCCCAAAAACTCTGTTTTTTTTATAAATCAGACTTATAAAATAAAAAAAGTCTTCTCCAACTATTCATATTTCAATACTCATTGTAATATTTCATAGAAAGATTCATATTCCAATCACATACTTTATAATGAAAAGGAAAAATTATAAACTACTTGTTTAATCGTATTAAAAGTTATATTTAAATAATTATAAAAATTAGGAACTCGGATTCTATTATTTTATTGCACAATAAAGCTAATAGACTCTGAACCCTACATTGAAAGAATTTTTCGGCTAATATTCAAAAATGCGAAAAAAATATATTTAGTTGTGGTTCAATAATGCCTTTTTTGTTAATTGATCTTAAAAATAATTTATTTAAATTTATTATTTCAAATTTATTTTTCTTGTTTTATCTTACAACTTTTTACCTGTTTACACTTTTTATTTATATTTGATTTGTTTTTCTATTTTTTGACTCAATGCTTTGAATTCGGTAGTGGTATCTCGACTCAAGAGCTAATTAATTTTTGCTTAGTTCTTGGTTCTTTTTCCTAGAAACATTGATGTATATTATATTGTTGTTTTTCGTCTGTTTAAGATTTATGTATTTCATCATTATAGGGTATTTTCTTGATCATGTAGCATTTTGCGTGGTTTAGATTCTTTTTGTGTAATAAAAATATTATTTTTGACTGGTTTTTATATACTACTCAATTTATTCTTGTTTTATAGGCAGGCGAAAGTTTAGTATGCAAGTTGTTTTTTTGAATTATTTTATAGCCCAGGGTAGCATAAATCATTAAATAATGAATTCATAGCAACCAGAAAATCATTAGACAAAAGTTTGTATATCTTGAGTTCGATCGTTTTGAATTTTATTTACAAGGCTCATAAGTAATTTTTTGTTACGCCAAAGTTACCATATTATTTCTCTTTCTGAAATTATCTAAGGAGTCTGTAATTCGAATTATGAATCTTTTCGGATTTTGGTTTAAAATTTAACTCCCCATACTTATTTAAGGAAATTCTTAATCTGAGGATACTTAATTCGTTTTGTAAGATAAAATTCATATATAGTCAGAAAGAATAAATGTAGGCACCTAATTACTTTATTATATCTTCTTATATAGCCAAGTTCTTACATTTTCTCACATTGAGATACTGAATTGTCTACCGTTTTCCCAAATTAGCTATGGGGATATGAAAAAGTTTAAATTAATTTTAAAAATAAATAGCATAAGAAAAATTAAAATTATCTGATTTTATTGATACAATTCTGTTTTCTGCTACAGAAATAATTTTCATGTTTAAACTTTATGAAAACCTTCTGTATTATACAAACAGAAATCCAAAATTTGTTCAAATTCCTTTTTCGAATTGTATTGTCCAATATAAAGTCTATTTATACATGAAGATGCCCGAACTAACGATCCTTCTTCCTTTGATTGTTCAATATATATTGCAAACTTCCCAGTTTTTATCGCATTAAAAAGAATCGTTCCAGATCCTGTCACAAAACATAAGAAGTTTCTTAGATATTCCTCGTTTTTTTCATCTAAAATTTGTAGAAGAAAAACAATTTCTTTTGTATTTTCATCACAATTCATAAAAACAAGATTTTGTTTAATAAGAATAGAAGTAACAGATTCATTTCCATGTAAAATATGAACTAAATCATAACAATTAAAAATATCCTCAAAATCAGGGGGAGCAACGTAATAAAATCCATTTCTGATATGTTCATAAGCCAAAGCTTTAGATTCGTATAAATTTTCATAAACCAAGGTAAGAATATAATCCTTTCTTTCTCTACAAACAGCTGTATTTTTTCCTAAAGAATTGATGTCTTCTCTACCAACATCTTCATATAAATCATAATCATTTTTTAAAAGCCAAGCCAATGAAGACTGAACCTGTGTGTCCTGTACGTGCGATAATTCAAATTTTTTTCGCAAAAAATTTTCATAAAACGCCAAAGAAAAATTTATTCCAATATTTTGTTCGTGTTCGATTGCAAGTGCCAAAAAAATTCCTACGAATGTAAAAAACGTTGCATCATCTAAATAATTCATTCCTTTATTTTCCGAATCTTGAAAAAAAGGACTGTCAATATCATCAGCATCGTATTCTACACACAACCTCCTTTGATTTTCTATTTCGACTGGTGCAATATAAGCATCATTTCTATAATTTTGTTCAGTCATAGGTTTTACATCAAAAATATCTTCTGTTTCCTGCATTCTGAAATCTTGAGCTATTTCAAAACTAGTTTTATAAAAATATTCTTTCAAAAGTGCACCATAATCTTCACCTATTTCATCAATAAATTCGATATAAATATTCTTCATTAAATCACCAATGCGTGCATTTACCAAAGTACTTGCAGTTGATTGAATCAAAAATCCTCGTTTGGCTCGTATAAAAAGTCTGTAAATATTCAACGAAAAAAACATATCGGTTTTTCTTGTTGCAAAATAGTATCGATGTAATTTATTCTCAATTTTTGTAATTGCCTGTTCTGATACCGGATGTACCCATGAAGTTGTTCTATTGTTGTGATTGATATAGTAAGCTCTTCCTTTTTTCATAAATTTCTTTTCCCAACCCGGTGGTAATGTAGTATCCACAAATTCATTTGTAAATGACCAAAATGTTTTATAATTTAAAGAATCAACAAAATAAACCTTTCCATTATAAAGCTGTAAAGAATAAATTCTATCAGTTTTCATCGTTTTCTGTTCAACAAAAGGATCATTTATGTTATTTGAAGCCAAATTCATTTGGTTTTCAAGCTCACTAAAAATAGATTTTTTCGTTCCAAAAAAATGAATTGTCCCATAAAAATACTCATTTTTTATATTCAAAATAATATGACCATCCGTGACATTTACATCATATGTCTCTGATATTTTGTTTTCCATTTTAATCGTAATTTTTAGTTTATTCTCAGATGTCTTTATAATATAGCCTATATGAGCCTCCTTCGCTTTCAAAGGTATAGATTCTATTTTATTTGAATGATTAATTATCATTTGAAATTTGTAATTAAATAAAAATGAAAACCAACCATCTTTCTTCAATTTAGTTTTTTCCAATATTAAAAACATTCCTTCTTTGTTTATGCCCATTTATAAATTTATATTTTTAAACCCAACAATAATGTTTTAAATATAAAAATATTCAAAAATTAAATCCTTTTAAACAACAATAAAATATTATTATATTCTAAAATATAAATTTATTAAAAAAATATCAATCTAATCATAAACAAAATAGTAATTAAGATATTAATGTTTACCACTTTTATTTATACATATGGTAGAATTTTTTTACTTCCTTTTTAATTTGTTTAAATTATTCTTTTATTTTTTTAAAAACGAGTCATAATTTTAAATTCTTCTATGATCTTTTTACATTTTTTTTAATTTTTTTAAATTATTTTCTGTTTTTTTGCAGAAAAGTCAAAATTTTTAAATTCTTATATTATTTTTGCAAATACCAGTTTTTCTTTGTATATGTGAAGAGAGGATAACCACAAAAAAACTATCTGTTTGGCAATGAGTGTGTGAAACTGGCGTTCTAAACCATTGTTTGGATTTTTGGTGGGAATAAAACCACGCTACATCTTCGGTTATTCCATTTAGTAGTTATGAGGAGAAGAGGTCTGCGAAATAACTAAACTTTTTCTACGAATTTATTTGTAGTTTTTTATGTAACCAGATTGCAAACCGCAGCTGAACTAGTTGATAATTGCCATGTAAAAGCATTGGAGCTTAGCTTTACTCACTCTGGTTAGAAGACTTAGTGCTTGTTAGATATAAAAATTAAACCGATTTAAAGCCGGGAAGAGCTAGATGGAAAGTTATACCTGTTGCTATGATATTGCACTGTCTAAGTAGGCCTTGTGTAAGTCTCTGAAATTTATCTTAGCTAGAAGTTTATTAGGTTCGTAAAGTGTTTAGTTTCAGTAATGCTGTATAGTCTTAGGGTATCCCCGGGGGCTTCGGCTTTCTGTCACACTCTATGCAACAGACATTAACGAAGTCCGGGCAACTACTTCGCCTATTAATTAGGTTCTACACACCTGGTAGATGAAAGGTTTTTTGACGTAGGTATCACAAGGAGTACTGATAAATAGTTAGATTAGCAGTTATTTATGTTAAACTTAGGACTACGTTAATGTCCTGAAGACAAATATAACACCTGCTGCTGTTTTTAAAAAGCTGTGATACTTTTAAATAAAGTTTTACAGGGAATATTCAAAAATATATTTTTTTTACCGAATTATTATCGAATGGTTTTTAGAAAGAAAAAAGAAATAGAATTACTACGATTGTTTAAAAATATTTACTTCCAAGAACATATAATAAATCCCAAAAAAACATAAGAATACACAATTATAATTGTTTTTTCCGTTCTTTAAGAAGTAAAAGCTTGGTATATAACGATACTAAAATAAAATTAAATGTATAAATAAGTGTAAAAGAAACTTCGTTTTAATAATTGAATTCTTTATCTTCCAAATGACAATTAGACCATCATAAATGTAACATATAAAATAAGAGTATAATCAGCAATATTACTAGCAACATGAGTATCTAAACAAAAAAACAAATGAAATATTTTAAATAGACAATTTTAGTTTATAAAAACAAATAAATTTGTCGAAATTTATATTTTTACTTCCAAATTGAATTACATTTAATGAAATTTGCTATAAAATTTGTATTTAATTTAGATAATTTAAAACTTAAAAAAGTCTATACTGTAAAATTATATAAGTTTTGCTAATTCATTTGTTTTATAAAAGTTTAGTTCTTTTATTCGATAGAATAATCTTAGGTGCATTAATTTGCTATTAAACTAAATAATTCTAGAAATATTATTTCGCCTAAAATATTTCATCCGAGGAATTTAAAGTAGTATAAATGCATAAAAAACCATTTTATTTGCAATTAGTATGTGAAATAGGCATGGAAGGCATTTTTTGAATTTTTGGTAAGAATAATATATCAAAATTTCGCTTGCTTTCTAGAAAATTTTTAAAAGAAGAAGAAAGTCTATAAAATAGCGTAAAAATTTCTACGAATCTATTTTGTAATTTTTTATGTATTTATTTTTGAACCGCGATTCAACTTGTAGGTATTTTCTATTCAACAGAAGAAGCCTGTTTTGTTTACTCGAATTTGAAAACTTACGCCCGGGGATTAATTAATTAATCTTTGGCACCACCTCTCTGTACAAGCCTTAGCCTCTCTTATTAATACCGCCCACTTGTCCTTTTCCGGTTGGTTTGTTTACTTTTTCGGGTTTCGTAACAAGGTGGTTTTAAAAGATGAGTTGTTAGCCCTACTCACAATCCCAGCATGGAGAATCAGTCCCTTCTAGTCGCTTCTAACGACAAGCAGAGAATGCTTCAAGCCAATTATGCCCCGGAATAGCGGGAAGATAGCGCGTGGTGATACAAAAATAAACTCCTAAGAGCCGGAAACGCAGAGTAGCATGCTAGTTATAACTGTTGGTATGACATTGACGTCTAAGTTAACCTCATGTGTTTCCTCGATATATATTTTATCAAAAAGTTTATTAGATTCGGAGAGTGTGAAGTATGTGGAAATCTGCTAGTTTGGGAAAGTTTAAAGTGAGTTTTGACCTGCGATTAGACATCACCTAATGGGTTTACATGAGAATCGATCAACTTCACGCCTATAAAATTAGTTCTACAACCGATTTAGACTAAATACTTTGGTATGAAGATCTGGTAGAGAATATAGATGAAGTATTGGAGAATAGTTATCTGTGTTAAACCTAGAATTGTGTTAATGCCATTAAAACGATATAAAGCCAGGGGTTCTTGCGTAATAAGGTGTGGTATATTTCAAAGAAAAATCTTTACAATATAAAACAGACTGATAATAAAACCCGTTACGATTACCAAATTTGACGAATCGATAACTGTGTTAATTTTAATTGAAAATAAATTTGAATTCAAGCCTTTGATATTATCTTAAATTTAAAGAAATATAATGATTTATAGTGGAAAAATCGAAATGGAAAACGCGACAAAATATGAATTTATAATAACAATGATTTAATTACATAAAAACAATCATCATTGCATTTCTATCATTAAAATCAATGCTTCTTCGTACTATAAATAATATGCAAAGATAAAAACCTATAAATAGCAATAATAGTTCATTCTGAACAAAAACTTTCGCTTTCAGACTTTAAATCTTTATCAAAGACTAAATATGCTTTTTTAAGGTGGGTAAGTTCGTTTTTAATTTGTTTCCTTCTATTTATCACATCTATAGATTCTATAAAAATATTTTTCTCTAATAAATCAATCTTTTTACAAATTTCAGCATACAATTTTGTAATTACCGATTCTACAAAATAAAAGTAGCATGATTTGATTGAAAAATCTATCATTGATTTTTTAATGATTGTAAAATATGAATCTGTTGCTTTTGATACCAATTCGTATTCAAAACTTTCATCGCAATAAATATTTTCGTTTGAAATATTTTCTGCATTTTTAGATCCAAATAATGAATTCCAAGGGTCAAATTTCAATGAAAGCGCCGTATTTTTCTTCTTTCTAACAATTTTTTGAATAACATTTGAAAAAATAGCAACTTTCGAAAAATCTGGATGATTATAATTGAAATAAGACATTTGAATTTCTGAATAATTTTGAATTGTTTCCATCAATCTCAAATACTGAAGATTCAGAAAATCAGAAGTTATTTTATTGAATTCAATAGCTAAATTCACGAATCTATAATTTTCAACACTATTTATTTTACTAATTGCAATATTAAATATCTCACTACAACTTTTTTTAATTTCATCATTAAATTCCTTAAATCTATTCTTCAAAATATGTTTAAAAACACTTTCATCAATAAAAAATGTATTTGAATTATCAATTATTTCTTTTAAATTACCAGAAAACACGAATTCCATTTTTTTTAGTTTTTCAAATATACTTTTGATCAGAACAACAAAAACATCTTCGTTTTTAGAAAAAAACATAAATTTCTTATCAGAAATATACTCTTCGTTTTTTAAAGATGCTTCTACTATTTTACAATATTGTAATACAGATGTAAATACCATATCATTATTTATATCCACGTTTTCCCCTAATTCGTCTAATTCCCTTTCTAAATCTTTTATTTTATCCTCAATTATTTTTCTAAGTTTAGGTATTTTATCCACTAAAAGTGTATGAAATATTTCATTTAATTTTGCTATCAAAAATTTTGAACCAATCTTTGGATAAAAACATTTATATTTTGTATGATTTTTAAAGAAATCATTTTCTTTTTTTTTCGCTTCTACCAAAGTTAATGAACTATTCAGGTCACTTTGCCCCCTATTTATAACACCAATATACCCATGTAAAAGTGTATTATTTTTATTTTTTAAAATAGCTGTACAGTCTGTTTCCAAATCCATTAAATCAATCTTTGTAAGAACACCTAAAGTTCTTTTTCCTTCGGGATCAATTTTTTTACAAATATTTAATGATTCACTATTTGCTAAATCCATATTTGCACAAATAATACAAAGAAGTAAAGAAGATTCATCTTTTGTATACTCAAAAATAATTTCTTTGACTTGTTTTTCAATGTCAGATGGCTGGCCATCCAAAGGAACTTTTATCAAACCAGGAAGATCAACAAGAGTCAAATCAAAAGTATTTTTTGAATAATAGTTTATAATTATTGGTTCTTTAGAAACTATGAATGCTTTTTTGGTTAAAACCATCATTCTATTAAGAATTTCATTTTTAACCAAAATAAAATCTGTAAATTTTTTATCTAAAATATGTGAGAATTCGGCATATTCTACATTTGAATTACAATAACGCATATTTATAATTATAGGACATTTTGTAATAAAACCTGTACCTCTCGGAAGAAAATCTTTTTGTATTATTTGGTCTAATACACTACTCTTTCCACTACTTTGTGATCCTATTACAGCTATTTGTGGAAGTTTTAAAGTCATATTTAAGTTTTTGTTAAATATTTCTTGAAGCATCTGTAACTTTAAAATATTCTTTACTTGTTTTCTCATATAAAGAGGGTTAATCTAAAAAATCAAGAAATATTTTTTTAGTTTTAAAAATTTTATCTTGCGTTCATATTTTTTCACAGATGTTTTATAAGAAAAAAGAAAAAATAGTTTTTGAATTGGTTTTTTGATATTTTTTAAAGTTTCAATAAAGATTTTATGTCATAAAATTTAAATGGTATTTGATCAAAGTGTCTCGGAAATAAAAAATATTTTTAATTCAAAATTTTGGATTAAACAATTTTTTGTCACACTTTTTATTTTATTAGATTCAATATTTGTTAAAATTAAATATCAAATCTTTTATTAAAAACTGGTATAAATTATATTGTTTCATATTCCTAATCTGTTATACATTAAATATATATAATTAATCAAACAATATTCCATAGGCATTCCTTAAAATCTTATATATAAAAGCTTTTGATTGAAAGAGTGTGTAAAATTATGTTATAATGTGAAGAGAGTTGCCTGATTTTTATATATCAGCGTTTCTTAGAGTGTTATTGCAATTCGAAAGCCACCCTGGCCTCTTACAAGAACTCAGCCTTCTCATTTACTTTACATTTTCCAAACCAAATATATTTGCAACTAAGAATTATCCCGAAGACTAAAATCTGGCCTATCAGAAGTTATAATGTTATATCAACGAGAAAATCTACTAATTACTGTTCATGTATTTTCAAGGTTATATTTTTTATCATACGGGTCCTAAGTATTTACCTTAAGTTAGCATGGCTATGTTTTGGAGGTTTTACAAAGAAATTTGTACAGATTCAAACCATTGGTTTTAAGTTAATTAAAAAAAAACTAAAAATTAAGTTTGTAGAGAAAATTCCACTCTTTTTAGACCTCTCCTCATAAATCAAATAATCATGGAACAAAACAAGAAGTACTGTATTTTTCATTCCACTCAAATCTATATAATAATTTTGACCAATATTATTACCGATTGCCAAGCAGATAGTTTTAATTACTGTGGTAATCTTTCTGCTATAACATCAAAAAACAGAAATTTACTATGAATTAAATTAAAACCAATTTTTTTAAAATATATTTATGTAAAAAAATTTAAACTAATAAAAATATTTGCAGTTATTTAATTTATCATAAATGTATTAAAGCCTAACTTTTGTTTTGAAAAAGATCCACGCTTTTGGTAACTTCAATATAATGAACATCAAGTTCTTCTAATATACTCTTAAGTTTGTACATAAAATTTGTATGATTTGTCCACATAAAATATCCATTTTGAAAATTAGATGTATGTTTTATAATTATTCTTAAAATCAGCATATTTACATTTTCAATACTGTCGCAATTAACTGTTGCAGAATTAAATGCCTGATTCATCTTACAATATTCTTCTAATCTTTCTCTTAAAATATCGATCTTATTCGGATCAGTATTAATCGATATACCCAATTGTAGATTCCAGAATTGCGGTTTAGATCTTCGAATATTTCGCACAGTAAATTTATTTATAACTTGATTTGATACATATACTTTCTCTCCATTCCATTTTTCAAATGTAGTAGACAATAAGTTGATTTTTCGAACAATCATGTTTTCATCTCCAAAATTAACTTTATCTCCACTATCGTACGGATGTGTAAAAACTATAAAAAAGAAAGACTCACAAATTCTTTTGATAGAAGGAAATAAACAGAAAAGAAAAATAGGAATAGAAAGTGTCAGCAAAGAAAATCTTATTTCATTATAAATAGCCAGAACTGTACAAAAAATCATTGTATGAAAGAAAAATAGTGTCAGATAAAATTTTAGATGTAGTTTATCAAAATCTTTAAGTGAATTATAAAGATTAAATCTTTCATTTTCTATCTGTCCCATATGAATTTTAAAAGATTCATAATCAATTTTATTTGTACTGTTGAATGAAATTAAATTAAATATCTTTTTAGCTATTGAATATTCAAAATTAGTAGCTAAACTTTCAATACTGATAAATAAATTTTTAAATGGGTCTTCCTTTGATTCTTTATCTTTACTTTCTATAGAGTCTTCAATTATTGGTGCATAGATACTAGCTCGTGTATCAATTTTGTTTGCATCTCGTTTTTTATAATATTTATTTTGGCACCTATTTTTTTTTCCTTTTAATTCACTTCTAAGTGGAAAAACAAAATTTTCATATCCATCGCATTTTAAATAATCAAGACCTGTATCGGACAAATAATTTGAATCGTTTGTATCTGAAGAAATCTTTTCAGATAAAGAACCATTACCATTACATCTATCTCTTTTTCTAGAATTTTCAGTTTCATTTTGATTTTTGTCTTCCGCGTTTATTATTGGCTCAACAACAGCTTTATTTGCTGTTTCTTCAAATGATTCTTCAGTCTGATTTTGTTTCCCCTCATCTAAAGCTGATTCGACAACCGCTTCATTTACTGGTTCTTCAAATGCTTCGTCCCCCTGATTTTGTTTCCCCTCATCTATAACTGATTTGCCAACAGTTTCATTCGCTGTTTCTTCTCCCTGATTTTGGTTTCCCTCATCTATAACTGCTTGTCCAACGGTTTCATACGCTGTTTCTTCAAATATTTCTTGTGCCAGATTATAATTTTCACTGCTATTTAATGATTCATCAAGAGATTCGTTGGTCGTACATTCATTAAACAATTCATTTACTTCATTATAGTTGTTCACATCGCCACCATCGCCATAGACACTATAATGCAATTGCCCAGACCACATTATAAACAACTTTTTCAAATTTGTAAATTTCCTTACATCTCTTTTAATAAAAAGATCTACATCATCTTTATAATCTTCCAAGCGTTTTCTAGATAGAACACCATCAGAATATAAAAAATACCGTTCTACTTGGAATATCTCTTTCATCGTACCATCAAATATTTTATCAAAAAAACATTTTTCAACATATTCATATATATACGCACGAACAAGATCAGTTACAATATAAAACACACCAAAACACAACCACGTAAACAGAGACTCTATATTTATCAATTTATTAAGTGTCAATATAAAATTCCATATAACTACCAATTTAGTCAACCGTAAAAGAGTCTTCAGAAATATTGTCAATTTAGTCTTTTTTGTCATTTCTAATATAAGTGTTGATAAACCAGCAACAGATATATTAAAAGGTATAAATAGTAGCAGTTTTGTTTGTTCATTTGATGCGTAAAACAATGCCCCGGTTATAATACATACAGCCAGTAATACTATCAATATAAAAATATTAATCATTTTCTTTTTTTTCTTAAAAAGGGGCAATCTTTTTTAATTTTTATATTACTTTAATTAGAAATGAACGGTAAATACGTTAAACGTATTTTTTCAAAAAAAGAAAAAAAATAAGAAAATACTATCATTTGAAATTTATGTTTTACATGAGCTTATAATCAACTTATGTTTTATAAATATTCTAAACATTCTAAATTTAAGTACTTCAATATCACAATTATTTTTTAGTTGAAAATAAATTAGAAAAAAAGAAAATATTTATTTTAAAAAATTTTATTTTTCAATATCTTTAACGATTAGAGATTAACAGAATAAATGTTAAGCCTAAGAAAAAAAAAATAAAGAAAATATTCGATTTAAGAAATCATTTTTTTCATACTTATAACGCAAGCAATTTATATAAAATTTGAAAAAATATAAAAAAAGAATAAAAATGCAGAAAATATAATCTGAAGATTTTATAAGAAATCTTTCTTGTAATATCTAATAAGAAGGTATTTAACATATAAAGTCAGGTATAATTTTTGTATTTAGTTTTTAGTCTTAAAATAAATGTGTAAATAAAAATAAATTTTAATAAGTAGTAGATTCAATAATATAAGATAATTAGAGAATAAATGTGTAGAAACACAAATATTTATTATAATTATGGAATTAAAAGACGGATATATTAATACATATTTATTTAAATATTAACACTTCGATTAGTAATAATTTATGTAATATATAAGGAAAAATATGAGAATAATTATTACTTTGTGAGATAAAATTTTAAAATATATTTAATAATTTAATACTTTTACTTTCATTTATTAATTACAGTTTATTTATAATTATTTATAATTTAGTTTTACAATCTGTTTTAATGAAATTTTATTAAAAACGAATAAAATTTTTATGAAAAAATTAATAAATTTGAATTAAAACTAAGAAGTCTAGATTTGGGAAATAAATCACTTTGATTTTATTAAGCCAGTAGGGTATTTTAATACCTGTCATTTTATTGATCGAAATATATTTCGATAAATTAAAAATGATATTTTTTTAATTAAATATTTTTGATGTATATATAATGAGAATAGGATGTATAAAAATTTGTATTTCTCTTAAGTTGATAATTTATAATTATTTTTAAATAAAGTATAAAAAGATTGTAAAATCAGACCGCAAAAGATAGGAAAGATTGGTTTATTATTTATTTTGTAAAAATTTTCTTAACTAGAAAAACAAAAGCGGTTTTTTAATTGTATGGAATATATTGGTGTGTATAGACAAATAAAATAATTATGGAGGTTTATTATTTTATAAATCGATTTAAATTAATAAAATCAAATTAAAATATTCCACATTTTTGATCGTCAAAATATTATCGCTGAAGGCTTCTTAACGATCCCTCAAAGGTGTTTCTAGACTTTTGATCATACATTTTGTTTAAATTAAATTCAATTAAAATTTCATAAAATTTTATTAAAAAACGTAAATTTTAAGAGGAAACGAATGATTTTTTATCTTACTATATTTGGAAATGTAGTATTAAATCGTGGATATAATTGCCCTACAATGAGATTTTTCGACAATTACATGTTATATGATGACGATTTAAGTTTAGAGGAACGATTAGAGATATATAAAAAGAACGAAGAAGATTTTGAAGCTAAGAAGGTTTATATGAATTCAGTGCAATATGATTTAGAATCGTTTTTGTTAGATTTTGAAAAGCGAGTTTACTTCGGCGATGTTCCTGATTCACCTGAAATCAAAAGGTATTCAAACACTGTCGTTGTCGAAAAACCTGATCAAAGAATATTTAGAAGTGTATTTTTTAAAAATTCAAAACCTGAAAATGAAAAATATGGAGACGTGAGAATTTATAAGTGCTATTTATATGGCTGCGATAAGGAATATACATCATCATATGGTCTCAAATATCATTTGATTAACGGACATTCAAAAAAAATAGCCGAAAAACCGTATAGATGTACTGTATCAGGATGCTCAAAAAAGTATAAGAATAGTAACGGATTGAAGTATCATTTAAATCATGGCCACTAACATTAAAAATGGTTTAAAATATTTTTCTTTGTTGCTTTTATTTATTTATTTATATAAAAGGAAATCTGTTAATATTTTTTTAGATTGAATTAGTAATAATATCCATTTTGAGTATATAATATTGATAAAAAAATTTAAACCCATTTTTTATAAAATTTTTTCTGATTTGTGGTATAATTATTTAATTATTTTCTTATAATTTAATATGTCGTTATATTTCATTAATAAATGTTTTTTAAACAAATTACGTTCTATGATCAAAACGTTTGTTTTTTTATTATAGCATCTTATCTATAATTTTATATACTTACTCGATTCCATTACGTTCATTAAGAGCCTTAGCCTAATTTATTATAAACTTCAGCTTTTCACGATCAAGCGCCTCTCTTCTCCATTCGTCTACGCTAAGGTACTGAGATCTTTTTAAATATCATATAGCCATCTAGTTTTTTGGACGACTAGGGATTTTCACCCTTTGATATTGAACATATACATTTTTTTCATTGCTCTGCTTTCTGCTATTCGTGTATGATGATCCGGCCATCAGAGTCTAGTTCCTTTGACTTCGTTTACAAATTTTGTATTTCAAATAAATTTTGGAGCTCATCTATTATTTTACGAAATATAATTAATATTTTAATTTTAATATGAATTTGTTACTAATACTTTATAGATTTATCATATAGTAAGTAAAAAAAGAAAGATATTTAAGAGAAATAATTGTTTTGTGAAACATAATTTTATATTGAAAGCATATGTGTAATTTGCTTTAAAAAAAATAGAGATATCTTAGTTATAAAAAAAATATCGTTCAATATATAAGCTTCTTTAAAAGTTACTTAACGAATATTTATCAACAGTATATGTCAAGAAAACAGTGCGAAAAAGCGATTTTTTTATATTTTTGTTGTTCTTTGATCAAAATAACTAATTCACAATATCTTTGAATCGTTAGAATGATTTATAAACTATATAAAACTCAAAATATCATAAAGTATCTAAACAATATATAAAAAGAAACAGAAACAAAGTTTTAAAAAGGTTTGTTACCGCTTATATTTATGTTTTTTATTTGTTTAAAGTTAGTTTAAATTTTATTATTTTAAATTCATATCAAAAAATGGTATAATTTAAACGAATATTTTGATATTTTTTTTTGAACTATCCGTTACAAAAAGATGAAATATTATTAAATAAACTAATAGCTTGTTAATATTAAATCTATAATAAAAGATTTATAACTAGAATTCAAGATATTAAAATTAATTTGTGTGAAAAATATTTTAATCCAAAAGAAAAATGATTTGAATGGAAAAATGTAAAATTGTAAATCTTCAAATGGGATTAATGAAATATTATTCATAACGTTAAACATTTCTAGCCTATAATTATATCTTAAGATGCATTACTAGTAAAAGTTTATATCCATATGTTTAGAAATATATGATGTATGTTTAAATGAAAAATTTAAAAAAATAAATAATTTATCAAGAAAAAATTGTAATTACGAGCAAATAAAATATAAGCCTAAATAAAAAAAGAAAAAATAAAAAATTATTTGGTAAATAAATTTGCTAAAAATAAATTAAACTTTCAAAAAACCTATTTCTTACTAAATTTTATATATTTCTTGTTACATCTATATTTTTAATAATTTAATCAATTATTAAATTTTGAAATAAAATATAAATTTATAAAAAAAACTTAAAAAGTACTTCTTAATAAATATAAATGGATTCTTTATTATTGTAAAGCTTATAGTAAAAAATATAATTTTTTAGATAGAGTAGTCTTATAAATAAAGATTTCTCTTATTTTTATACCACAATAATAAATTTCAATATAATTTATACATTTGAATTAGAATTAAATACAAAGTATATATCCAGTACTATATTTATAAAATAAAATTATATATTTTGAAATACACATATCAGTAAATTAATTATACTTTTTAAAAATGTATTCATTACCTCATTTAATAAAAGCTAAAATTAAAATCCTTAAATTTTTCAATATTGAACGATGTTGAAAAAAAATGAACGATTGATTTTTATACTTCTTTTGAATCAAACAATATTTACATTTTATAAACATTAGTTTAAAACTTAAAATAATTTTGATCTGATGCAATATATAAAATTGAAATTAATACTACTTGTGTTCTTTGATAAAATTATTTTTTTAATATTTCTAAATTTTTAAATATAGAAAATTTAATAAATCATAAAGTATATTGTGTTATGAATTCTTGATTGTGTATATTTATAGTAAATTTTTCGTTCAAATCATTAATCATTTTCAACACAAAATATTTATCTAAAAGTTAAAATTATTTTAAAAGTATACATTCATTTTCGAAATTAAAGTAAATCAATATCGAATAAAGGAAATAAAATCTACAAATTATCTAATAGCATTTATTCAGCCTTGGCCCTACAGCCCTGTGCGAGCTTTGTATTTCCTTGGTAATATCGTCCAACGGTAGTTTTCCAGTGGGTTTTTTTAATTATCGGGTTTCGTAACAAGGTAGTTTTAAAGTGGGTTGTTAGCCCTACGCACAACCTTCAACATGGAGGATCAGCCTCTTTTAGTCGCCTCTTACCGCAAGCAGAGAATCACCAAGCCGATTCTGCTCTTGGCATAAGGGGGGATATAAAAACAAATTTAGAAATAATTGATTTTGAACTTAATTGAACCATTAATTTTACATTAAAATAATATTAAAGTTAAAACTAAAAAAAGATCCTGCGATGCATTCATAATTTAGATTGAATTATAATAATCTTCTCGCTTAGAATTTAATTTTAAAATATTCATTTTGTCATAAGACATATAATTATGTAAAATATCTTTTATATTTCGTACCGTTTATTTCGCCTTGAAGTCATAGAATTCTAGAATAAAATTTTTATAAATATAATCGTTCTGTTTTTAAATATACTTTGATTCTTTATTTCCTTTTCAATAGTAGAATTATAGAACATGGTTTTTTATTAAATGAATCTTTTTGTTTAAAAACTACCATTTTTTTCTTCTTCATATCACATGAATATAAGCTTTGTTAAGTTGGCAAATAATAATATTAAGAAGCAATAGATATATTAATAGGAATACTATCATAATATCGATTGAAATAAATGGTAAAACCATTCATAAAAAAACAAATTTACCTGTGTATAAGCAGATAAACAAAAAAAATTCATTTCTGTTCTATTTTTTTCATTTTTTTGAATTAGCTTATCTATAAATATACATTGATTTTTAGATTAGATTTAAGAAAAATTTTATTTAGCCTCTGTAAAATAGATGGAAATATATAATATAAAAACTTTGGAACAAAAAAGAATTTCGGATACGCCGAGTTCAATAATTTGATATAAAAATACAAAAAAGTAGTTTAAAATAAAATTAATAAATGTAAATAATCATATAGATATTAAATTTCAATAAATAAATGATTAGCGAAATAATATAAAAAATAGAATCAATATGTACATTTTTAATGAATCTAAAAGAGAACAGCACTTGCAATCATTCCAAGCAATCCTGTAATAATGACTGCACTTCCTGCACCGTTCTTAGATTTCATATTGTTCTTCCCGTTGCTACTCTTTGATCCACCTCCTTTTGTAGAGTTTTTGTCTTTGGTCTTATTTCCATTTTTATCTGATGTTGAATTTGATGATGAACCATTTCCTCCTGCTGCTGCCGAATCCATGGCGGCAGATGATCCTCCTGATGTAGATGCACCTGCGGCTGTTACCCCAGCAGCTGTTCCAGCTCCAACTCCTACTATTGCAGCAGATGTGTTTGAATCAGCTACACTTACGATTTCTCCATTTGCACCAGATGTCATTGGTGTTCCTTGGATATCAGAATAAACTGGCATTGGATTGGCCCATGTCTGTGTAGAAGTAGGTTGAGTCCATGCTTGGGTAGGTTGAGTCCATGCTTGAGCAGACTGTGTTGAGGTAGAAGTAGGTGTAGTCCATGTTTGGGCAGGTTGTGTCCAGGCTTGGGCTGTCATCTGTGTAGAAGTAGACGCAGGTTGTGTCCATGTTTGAGTAGGTTGTGTCCATGCTTGGGTGGGTTGTGTATAAGTTTCGGCGGGTTGTGTCCATGTTTGAGTGGGTTGTGTATAAGTTTCGGCAGATTGTGTCCATGTCTGAGCTGGCTGTGTCCATGTCTGTGTTGGTTGCTGATAGGTTGTACTTGGATTGCTGTACTGACTCGGATAGTCTCCAACATTAACAATAACAGGCTGAGACCAACTATTAGTATTAGGATCTTTATAAGAATATTCATAAACATTAGAACTAGGCTGAGAGAACATAACTTCTTGACCTTGATTAGGTATTTCTATAACTGCTGGTTCTTCTGAAAATATATAATATGCATTTGCATCTCTTGATGATCCACAAGCTACACCACACTCAATATATTTGCTTAAAAATATCTGAAGTATAATAAAAATCATTAGAATCCAATTTTTTTCGTCTATTTAAGTATGTGAGATTCTAAGAATCTAAGTCTTTTTCCTTTTTGAATTCCCTTACAAAGTTTATATCACATTTTATTACGAAGTCTGCGTTCTAGAACGTTCGTCACCCAAAAAAATTTATTAAAAAACCACAAAGTTTATTTTAATTTTCATTTATTTTTTCCCCAATTTAAATATACATTAATATTTTTATATAAACTAATATTTATGATATCTAATAATCAATATTAATTTATCAAAATATCAATTTTAAGATGAATTGTTTAAAATCAAAAAAATTTAAATAAAAACATTCTAAAATTTATTTATCATTGGTTTATTATTTATTTATCAAAATACTTTAATTCATTACAAATAAAAATTTTCTTTACATGTATCTATTATCTATTAAGATAATAATTTACTCTATTTTACTCAGGAATTTCCTTTCCTAATTTATTATTGATTTATTATACATTCTTTAACAATCCGCGCCTTAAAACACTATAATTGCTATTACAATCTATTATTTAATTAGATTTCTTCAAAATCTCTTATAAGTATTCTTCTTATATCTATTAAATCTATCTATCATTAGAACATTTCATTAAGAAGAATTATATAACCAACTTATATACTAAAAAACAAATAAATTCAATGAAATTTTTTTAAAGAGGAAGTATATTTAAGATGTATTTAATTTTGAATATGAAATTATTTTATCGAAGTAAATATATTATTTATATAAAAAAATATTAAGAAATCTGTTTTTATAAAGAAATATATTCAGATTTTGATTATATTTATCTATAAATCTTTATTAGAAACAGTAAATATTTAAATTTTTTTAAAAAGTATTTAATTGTATAAATATAATTAATATTTAGATATATTTAAAGTAATAAATATTTTTAATCTTCATTCCTTATATTTAAAGTATAAAAATATTCTTTACTATTTCTAATTTTTATAAAATTTAACTTTTATAATTTATTTTTACATTTTTGGATTAATATTTCTATTTTTTATAAATTTTTATTAGATCTATATTTTCTATAATTTTTTTTATTAAATTTTTAATTTTCAAAATACTATTTCATATAGAATAATATTCCAAAAAAATTATGTTTTTATTGATTCTTTCATTGTTTAGTTTATCGATTTTATTCTCCTTCCAATTAAATTCGTGTTTTTTTAAATTATAAATTCTCTTTTTACTTACTTTTATTATTAAATTATTCTCCTTCCAATTAAATTCGTGTTTTTTTAAATTATAAATTCTCTTTTTACTTACTTTTATTATTAAATTATTCTCGTTCCAATTAAATTCGTGTTTTTTTAAATTATAAATTCTCTTTTTACTTACTTTTATTATTAAATTTATAATAGACTTTTTTATTTATAATAAAATCAGCTTTTATTACAAATTAAAATCTCCTTTAAGATTCGATTTACAATTAATTGTTTTACTACAAATTAAAATCTACTTTTTTTACAAATTAAAATCTCCTTTGAGATTCGATTTACAATTAATTATTTTATTTATTCATTTTCAGATAAATCAACGTTTTTTTAAATTGAAATCTCCTTTTACAATCATTTTTACAGATTTTTTTTAAAAAATATTTGATTTCTATATTTTTAAAGAAGGAAGGGTTATGAGAAAATATACAACGAAACAAACTGGTAAAAAATATACAACAGATTATAAATTATATATAACAGATGAAAAGGGTATTATATCACCATTTCATGATATACCACTATTTAACGGTAATGGAAATGGTATAGTATCTGTAATAAATGAAATACCAAGATTTGAAAATGGCAAATTTGAAATATCGAAAGAAGAAAAGATGAATCCTATTAAACAAGATATAAAAAAGAATAAGTTACGATTTGTGGCTAATGTATTTCCTTTTAAAGGATATCCATGGAATTACGGTGCATTACCACAAACATGGGAAAATCCTGATACCTGTGATCCATTAGCTGGATTAAATGGAGATAATGATCCTATAGATGTTATTGAAATAGGTAAAATACAAAAGAAAATAGGTGAAGTATACAGTGCCAAGGTACTTGGATGTTTAGGGTTGCTTGATGAAGGAGAATGTGATTGGAAAATTATCGTTATCGATATTAATGATGAAAATGCTTCTAAAATAAATGATATCGATGAAATCGATAATTATTATCCGGGTTTATTAGAAGCTACCACCAGATGGTTTAGATACTACAAAGTTCCTGATAACAAACCAGAAAATCTTTTTGCTTTTGGTGGTAAATTCCTTAATAAAGATATAGCATTTGGTGTCATAAAAGAAGCTCATGAAAATTGGAATAAATTGATTAATACTGAAATAGGTAAAGATATTTCTAAAACTAATCGGTCTTTAATAGGTAATCAATATATCTTAAATGAAGATTTTAAGGTTGAAGGAAATATTTCTCTGGAAGAAGGAGAAGTTACTTCGAGTGTTTACGAATTTTTTTATGTTTCAAATAAATGAAATATTTATTTATATTTTATAATTACATTTCAACTATATTTCTTTTTTGTTGTTTCTTATGTATTTTAATGGTGGGTATTTT